>CM068367.1:1368022210-1368743637 GCA_034769895.1 Magicicada septendecula | reverse complement strand
CTCTCTTCATGGTACGTTTCCTTGTCCTTCTTCTTTCCCTCTTCTTTAGGTTTGAACGTCTTCTTCAATATTTTCATTGTAGTCATTATCTTCATTTGTTTCCCTCACTGTTGGAGTTTATTTGTAGTTCTTTTGTTGATTCCCCTCACTGTTGGAATCCATTGGTATTGTCGTTATGTTGTTGGTAATGATATTATTCTTGTGATTTCCCCTCACTGTTGGATCCTATTGGGCCTGGTCACTAACATTTTATTTTGGCTCATGGTCATTTCCTTTCTTCATTTCGTATTTGATGCTGCTATGTTAACACTTTCTTCCTCATCGTTGGATTTTTTATACTAATATATCTGTAGATACACACTTTTATTCACATAGGTTTATTTATCTAGAAATACTTTCATGCTTTTCTGTTACTTGACGTTATATTAGTTTATTTTATGTAACTACCATATTTGGTAACGTTACATATGCCTTCCTATAAGAATTGATTAATTCTGAATCAGTGTCTTTATTTTGCATTGAAGAATTCATCAATTGTTGTACGTTTCCATGTCGATTCACATGTTTTTTACATATATCCCTTCACTTCCTTCTATTTGAATCATAATTATTTCTTCTCTATGTAATTATCTCCCTTGTTTATTTAGTTCCCTAATTCCCTAACATAAGCTTAGCTGGGGCAGTTCAGAGCGGCTCACTTTGGCTATTCAACTCCACTGGCCATACTAACTTCAATAAATATGGAGGCAAATCATCTCCTTCAATAATAATAAATGATTGCTGACATTATTCATTAGTCAATTCAT
This sequence comes from Magicicada septendecula, assembly GCA_034769895.1. NCBI lineage: Eukaryota > Metazoa > Arthropoda > Insecta > Hemiptera > Cicadidae > Magicicada > Magicicada septendecula. Next base: position 1,368,742,831 of record CM068367.1, on the reverse strand, counting down.
CTCAAATAATCAAAAAATAATAATAGTGGTCGTTCTTCCGACAAATAATAAATATCCTTGGGATTAACTCACGCATCTGCGGTTTATACATTGTTATACTCTCTTTTTCTTGATTCAACTCGACTAAATTCTTCATTTTAAACATTTTTCTTGCCTCCAGAAACGATTAAGACTATAAAATAGGTTATTTACCTTCTGTCGACGTTTCTTAAAATCCTTTTAGGATTACTCGAGTTTCGACACCATTTGGTGTCATCATCAGATCAGAATATGAATTAAGTTAAAACATTTCGATGTATATGCATCTCGTCAGATATTTAAAGATTAAAACAACACATAAAATTATATATAACAATAAATAAACTATATCACAATAAAATAACATTAATAAAAGAATATAAAAAACAACGCGGCCGCAACGAACCTGCACAGGAACGCACTCCACGGTAAAATTAATCAATGCCGGTTTGACCTCGGTTCAATTTTTCGATCTGATATCGCCAATCTCTCGTTCCATAAGATCGATTCTATTAAATAAAACATTATTGTTATATATTGCTTTTTCATTAAGGACACGATTGTGATCCTTCTTTATGGCTTTGTATATCTCGAATCTTTCAAGGGTGTCCAGCTTTAGTGACTTTTTACATTTATGTAGGATGTCTAAATTATCATTGATACTTTTTATATTATGGTTATATGAGCTCAAATGTTCTGCAAATGTAGATCTTGTTATATTTGATATGGAGCTTGGGATATGTTCTTTATAGCGTAATTTGAAAGAACGACCTGTTTGTCCTATATAGAACTGTGTGCAATCAGAACAATTAAGTCTATATACACCAGTACCATCAAATATATCGGAGGGTATATTTTTGTTAGTAAAAGTGAGTTTTTTCTCAAGTTTATTACTTGCCTTTGAGGCCAATGTAATATTATGCTTTTTTAATAGGTTTTTTAAAGTATGGTATAGATTTTCGCCATATTCTATAGCAATGTATTTGTTTTCTTTGGATACATCAATATTTATTGGTTTGTTTTGTTTTTTATTAATTAATCTATCTACTATATGATTTTTGTATCCATTGGCCAATGCTATGTGCTTGATAGTGTTTAGTTCACTGTTATAATCATCTGTAGATAAGGGCAATGCCAGCAATCTATGAATCATGCAGTTAAAAAAAAGCCATTTTATGTGACATAGGGTGATACGATGAGGCATGAATAGCATGATCTGTGGTTGTTGGTTTTCTGTAAATATTAAAGCTAATTTTATTATTTATTTTAGTTAAAGCTAAATCTAAAAAATTAATTTTATTATTCATTTCAGTTTCTAATGTGAATTGTAAATTATTTGTAATGGTATTCATATATTTTTTAAGCATTTCTAATTGTCTGCAATTGCCATTGTAAATCATTATTGTGTCATCCACATATCGTCGATAAAATAAGATTTTTGTATAATGTTTGTTTTTAGTCGATAAGATTTCGTTTGTTTCAATATGATTTAGGTAAATTTCAGCTAGGATGCCTGACAATGGGGATCCCATAGCCAAACCATCCCGTTGTAAATAATATTTGTTTTTGAAAGTAAAGTAATTTTGTTCTAATATTACTTTTGTCAAATTGATTAACTCATCAACTGCTTCATAATTTAATGTGGATTTAGATAGTAATAAATTTTTAGCTATTTCTAACGTTTCGGTAATAGGTATGTTCGTGTATAGATTTACTATGTCGAATGAGGCGAGAGTGTGTCTCGGTTCGATTGTAATAGTTTTTGTAAGTTCGACCAATTCTAAGCTGTTTTTTAAACTATAATTTTTGTTAAACGTTATGTGTTGTCTAAAAATTTTTTCAAGTTTTTTGGCAATTTTATATGAAGGTGCAGACATAAAATTAACTAAAGGACGGATAGGCATATTATTTTTATGTATTTTTGGAAGGCCCTTAAGTTTAGGGGCCTTGGGGTCTATCATTTTTAGGTGTTTTTTCTCATCATGCGTAATGACATATTTTGATTTATTCAATATTGATTTCACCTTATTGTTAAATGTAAGAGTGGGATCGCTATGAATTTCAATAATGTTATTGTTTTTAATGAAATCCAGTATCTTATTTTTATAATCATCATAAGTTAAAATTACTAGAGTTTGACCTTTGTCCGCTTTGGTGACGATTGCGTTATGGTCTATTAATTTCGTCTTTATCTCGTTAAACACCCTTGTTTCGCTATGGTAAATAGTTTTTGTATTCTTTATGTTTTCGGCTTTTAAAACGTTTTTTATTTTATTGTCAATTGCATGTCTTATTACTGTTTTCGTTTCTTCATCGGGTATGGAGTTTATTGCGGTTTCAGCGTTCAATATTTCGTTACAGAGTGATTGTTTGGAACTATTGTTTTTAAGATTGTATTTTAAGCCTTTATTCATTAATTTGGTTTCTTCGTTGTTGAACTGTATTCCAGTAAGATTAACAATACGTGGGTAAAACTGGTGATTTATTACATTGTTCTCTTGCGTGTCGTTCTGTTTTTTCAATAAGTTACGAATTTTTTTATTTTGTGTCTTCTTTTTCTTTATAATGGTACTATTTATTTGTCTTTCAATCAAATATGTTACATTGTGGACTTGTGAGGCGTGTAGGTTTTGTAAAAGTTCGAGATGTTTTTTCAAGAGCATCGTATTGAGTAAGTTCTTTTTGCTATGCAAATGTTTTATTTCGTTCTTTATATTTACAATCGAACCGAGACACACTCTCGCCTCATTCGACATAGTAAATCTATACACGAACATACCTATTACCGAAACGTTAGAAATAGCTAAAAATTTATTACTATCTAAATCCACATTAAATTATGAAGCAGTTGATGAGTTAATCAATTTGACAAAAGTAATATTAGAACAAAATTACTTTACTTTCGAAAACAAATATTATTTACAACGGGATGGTTTGGCTATGGGATCCCCATTGTCAGGCATCCTAGCTGAAATTTACGTAAATCATATTGAAACAAACGAAATCTTATCGACTAAAAACAAACATTATACAAAAATCTTATTTTATCGACGATATGTGGATGACACAATAATGATTTACAATGGCAATTGCAGACAATTAGAAATGCTTAAAAAATATATGAATACCATTACAAATAATTTACAATTCACATTAGAAACTGAAATGAATAATAAAATTAATTTTTTAGATTTAGCTTTAACTAAAATAAATAATAAAATTAGCTTTAATATTTACAGAAAACCAACAACCACAGATCATGCTATTCATGCCTCATCGTATCACCCTATGTCACATAAAATGGCTTTTTTTAACTGCATGACTCATAGATTGCTGGCATTGCCCTTATCTACAGATGATTATAACAGTGAACTAAACACTATCAAGCACATAGCATTGGCCAATGGATACAAAAGTCATATAGTAGATAGATTAATTAATAAAAAACAAAACAAACCAATAAATATTGATGTATCCAAAGAAAACAAATACATTGCTATAGAATATGGCGAAAATCTATACCATACTTTAAAAAACCTATTAAAAAAGCATAATATTACATTGGCCTCAAAGGCAAGTAATAAACTTGAGAAAAAACTCACTTTTACTAACAAAAATATACCCTCCGATATATTTGATGGTACTGGTGTATATAGACTTAATTGTTCTGATTGCACACAGTTCTATATAGGACAAACAGGTCGTTCTTTCAAATTACGCTATAAAGAACATATCCCAAGCTCCAAATCAAATATAACAAGATCTACATTTGCAGAACATTTGAGCTCATATAACCATAATATAAAAAGTATCAATGATAATTTAGACATCCTACATAAATGTAAAAAGTCACTAAAGCTGGACACCCTTGAAAGATTCGAGATATACAAAGCCATAAAGAAGGATCACAATCGTGTCCTTAATGAAAAAGCAATATATAACAATAATGTTTTATTTAATAGAATCGATCTTATGGAACGAGAGATTGGCGATATCAGATCGAAAAATTGAACCGAGGTCAAACCGGCATTGATTAATTTTACCGTGGAGTGCGTTCCTGTGCAGGTTCGTTGCGGCCGCGTTGTTTTTTATATTCTTTTATTAATGTTATTTTATTGTGATATAGTTTATTTATTGTTATATATAATTTTATGTGTTGTTTTAATCTTTAAATATCTGACGAGATGCATATACATCGAAATGTTTTAACTTAATTCATATTCTGATCTGATGATGACACCAAATGGTGTCGAAACTCGAGTAATCCTAAAAGGATTTTAAGAAACGTCGACAGAAGGTAAATAACCTATTTTATAGTCTTAATCGTTTCTGGAGGCAAGAAAAATGTTTAAATTGAATGCCAGTCAGGTAAAAATTGCCTTTCAATATATGAATTTAAGGTTAAAACTACTAAAAACGGCACTGAATATTAAGTATAACAAAACATGTTTAAGTTTGCAAATCGTGCCGAGTTATGTCCAAATAAAAATAAAATCTAGTTCTTATAGCGCTAAAAAAACTAAAGAAATGGCCACTAAATTATGGATAAAGAACGAAATAAAACATTTGCATAGCAAAAAGAACTTACTCAATACGATGCTCTTGAAAAAACATCTCGAACTTTTACAAAACCTACACGCCTCACAAGTCCACAATGTAACATATTTGATTGAAAGACAAATAAATAGTACCATTATAAAGAAAAAGAAGACACAAAATAAAAAAATTCGTAACTTATTGAAAAAACAGAACGACACGCAAGAGAACAATGTAATAAATCACCAGTTTTACCCACGTATTGTTAATCTTACTGGAATACAGTTCAACAACGAAGAAACCAAATTAATGAATAAAGGCTTAAAATACAATCTTAAAAACAATAGTTCCAAACAATCACTCTGTAACGAAATATTGAACGCTGAAACCGCAATAAACTCCATACCCGATGAAGAAACGAAAACAGTAATAAGACATGCAATTGACAATAAAATAAAAAACGTTTTAAAAGCCGAAAACATAAAGAATACAAAAACTATTTACCATAGCGAAACAAGGGTGTTTAACGAGATAAAGACGAAATTAATAGACCATAACGCAATCGTCACCAAAGCGGACAAAGGTCAAACTCTAGTAATTTTAACTTATGATGATTATAAAAATAAGATACTGGATTTCATTAAAAACAATAACATTATTGAAATTCATAGCGATCCCACTCTTACATTTAACAATAAGGTGAAATCAATATTGAATAAATCAAAATATGTCATTACGCATGATGAGAAAAAACACCTAAAAATGATAGACCCCAAGGCCCCTAAACTTAAGGGCCTTCCAAAAATACATAAAAATAATATGCCTATCCGTCCTTTAGTTAATTTTATGTCTGCACCTTCATATAAAATTGCCAAAAAACTTGAAAAAATTTTTAGACAACACATAACGTTTAACAAAAATTATAGTTTAAAAAACAGCTTAGAATTGGTCGAACTTACAAAAACTATTACAATCGAACCGAGACACACTCTCGCCTCATTCGACATAGTAAATCTATACACGAACATACCTATTACCGAAACGTTAGAAATAGCTAAAAATTTATTACTATCTAAATCCACATTAAATTATGAAGCAGTTGATGAGTTAATCAATTTGACAAAAGTAATATTAGAACAAAATTACTTTACTTTCGAAAACAAATATTATTTACAACGGGATGGTTTGGCTATGGGATCCCCATTGTCAGGCATCCTAGCTGAAATTTACCTAAATCATATTGAAACAAACGAAATCTTATCGACTAAAAACAAACATTATACAAAAATCTTATTTTATCGACGATATGTGGATGACACAATAATGATTTACAATGGCAATTGCAGACAATTAGAAATGCTTAAAAAATATATGAATACCATTACAAATAATTTACAATTCACATTAGAAACTGAAATGAATAATAAAATTAATTTTTTAGATTTAGCTTTAACTAAAATAAATAATAAAATTAGCTTTAATATTTACAGAAAACCAACAACCACAGATCATGCTATTCATGCCTCATCGTATCACCCTATGTCACATAAAATGGCTTTTTTTAACTGCATGATTCATAGATTGCTGGCATTGCCCTTATCTACAGATGATTATAACAGTGAACTAAACACTATCAAGCACATAGCATTGGCCAATGGATACAAAAGTCATATAGTAGATAGATTAATTAATAAAAAACAAAACAAACCAATAAATATTGATGTATCCAAAGAAAACAAATACATTGCTATAGAATATGGCGAAAATCTATACCATACTTTAAAAAACCTATTAAAAAAGCATAATATTACATTGGCCTCAAAGGCAAGTAATAAACTTGAGAAAAAACTCACTTTTACTAACAAAAATATACCCTCCGATATATTTGATGGTACTGGTGTATATAGACTTAATTGTTCTGATTGCACACAGTTCTATATAGGACAAACAGGTCGTTCTTTCAAATTACGCTATAAAGAACATATCCCAAGCTCCAAATCAAATATAACAAGATCTACATTTGCAGAACATTTGAGCTCATATAACCATAATATAAAAAGTATCAATGATAATTTAGACATCCTACATAAATGTAAAAAGTCACTAAAGCTGGACACCCTTGAAAGATTCGAGATATACAAAGCCATAAAGAAGGATCACAATCGTGTCCTTAATGAAAAAGCAATATATAACAATAATGTTTTATTTAATAGAATCGATCTTATGGAACGAGAGATTGGCGATATCAGATCGAAAAATTGAACCGAGGTCAAACCGGCATTGATTAATTTTACCGTGGAGTGCGTTCCTGTGCAGGTTCGTTGCGGCCGCGTTGTTTTTTATATTCTTTTATTAATGTTATTTTATTGTGATATAGTTTATTTATTGTTATATATAATTTTATGTGTTGTTTTAATCTTTAAATATCTGACGAGATGCATATACATCGAAATGTTTTAACTTAATTCATATTCTGATCTGATGATGACACCAAATGGTGTCGAAACTCGAGTAATCCTAAAAGGATTTTAAGAAACGTCGACAGAAGGTAAATAACCTATTTTATAGTAAATTCTTCACATATTATAGGGATAGTTTGTTTTACATTTCATCACTGGTATACTCTCATGATTATCTTCGTTAGTATATTACTTTTCATTCTTCTTCATCATTGATTAATCTTTTTTTTTTGTATCACATTAAACGTCATCTCGTCATATTCTTCATTTCAGGGTTTATTCCTCTAGATATAATTCATAAATACATTTATTTTTTCTCCTTTCTCATGGTTTTAGTTGGTATATAGTCCATGTGGTATTGGCTTTTCTCTAGTAAAATACACTAGAAAACGATGTGGTTGTGTGTGGTTGCTTGTCTACATCAATGATATTTATTTAGTTTTGCTCCTCCAACTTCTTATTTGCTCCTTCTTTCTTCATTTGTAGTACGGGTATGATGTTAAAATTTACTGGTTGACGTGGCTCTTGGAATTAATTGTGCCAGGGATGTAAGTTGTCTTTCTCGTATAGTACTTCTCTTTTATAGTACGGGTGAGATGTTAATCTTTTACTTGTTGACTTGGCTCTTGGAAATTATGATTTTATCTCATATATGCCAGGGGTGGTGTGTGTCGGTCTCGTATAGTACTTCTCTTTTATAGTACGGGTAAGATGTTAATCTTTTACTTGTTGACGTGGCTCTTGGAAATTATGATTTTATCTCATATATGCCAGGGGTGGTGTGTGTCGGTCGGTCTCGTAAGGTACTCCTCTTTTATTAGTACGGGTAGGATGTTAATCTTTTACTTGTTGACTTGGCTCTTGGAATTACATATTTATATATAGTTATGCCATAGATCTTGGGTGTCCGTCTCGTATAGTTCTCTTCTTTTATAGTGCTCTATTATTTATAAATACAATGTTCTGAATCCTTTACATGACTTCTTTGGGAGCATATTTTTTCACATTATAAAATTACAATATATTCAATGTTCATTACATAGTTATACAGTTACTTCTCATTTAATATAAACACATAATAATCTTCATAGCAATATTACATCCTTTCTTCTTTATATAGTCAACATTTATTTTCATAATTATTCTTTCATTTTTCACTTTTTAATAAACAATAATCTTCATGGCCACATTTCATTTTTCATTTTTTATATAGTCAACAGTTATATTCACAAGTATATTTTCATCTTTCATTTCATCTCCATAACCAATATTTTCATCCTTTACATAATATTCACAACAAAATAATTTTCATCGCTATTTTTTCACTTTCAGTCTTATACTTTACTCGCTGATATATCGTTTCATTGAAGCTTGGTTGTAAATGCCCTTTATCTTTTTGGTTATAGGGTCTTGCAATTCATAAGTATTATTGAAGTTGTTCTTGGTTACAGTATATGGGCCTGTGAATAGCAGTAGCAGTTTTTTCGCAATACCCTCAACTGTACTTGGGAGTTCTCTATTTTTTATAAGTACTCTGTCTCCCACTTCATATTTGATAACTTTGGGTTGCGATTTTTTGTATTTGAGCCTAAGTTTATCAGCTCGTTCAACTGCGTTATTGTAGAATTTTGTTCTATTAAACTTGACCTCTGTTTCTATTGGAAAATTAATGATTTCTGTAATTTCCCGGGGTGGTCTTCGCTCATACATAGCCATATAAGGTGTCTCATCGGTCGATTGATGATAGGCTAGGTTTAGGAAGTCTTCAGCCGGGGATAGATACTCCTCCCATTTCCTCTGCTGGCTGTGACAGTAGGTTCTTAAGATCCTTCCTACTTCTCTCAACACTCTCTCAGCAGGGTTGCTGTTGGGGTGATACACCGATGTTTTGTAGGTCTTTATACCCTGATGGATTAATGTTTCCCGCCACTTTCGTCCTCGGAACTGTGTCCCATGGTCTGTAATTATTGATAACGGTTTACCCACTTCGGGTATATACTTGGTTATCACTATGTCCAGTATTTTATTGGTTGTAGCTCGATTTATTGGGTACAGCTTGGTGAATTTTGTGTAGTGGTCGAATATGATGATTATATATTTATATTGGTGCCTTCCACCACTTCGTGGAAATGGTCCACAAATGTCTAAAAAGATTTTCTCTAACTTTGCTGTCGATGTTATTGGTATCATTACCCCTTCTCGTTTCTCATTACTGCATTTTACCAACTGGCAAATATGACAATTTTGGATATACTTTCTAACTTTCCTATTCATATCTTTGAAATGTACGTGTTCTTGTAATGCTTTCACGACCTTTACTGCGCCCATGTGACCATAGCGTATATGGTAATCAATGGTCAGTTCTTTTTCCAGGGCTTTTGGTATAACTACCTTCCATTTTTCACCATCTTTGTTATGTTTGGTGAATAATAATTGGTTATGAGTACAGTAGAATTGTGTCATTTTCTCATCATTGTTTGCTAATTTTTGAATAATTAGTGAGACTTTGGGATCCTGGTTTTGATGAGTGGTTATATCCGATAATATGTTAGTGAGTTCAGATGTGTTTTTCAGTAGGTGGTAGACTTTTGCGATGGTTTCCTTTTCTCCTTCGAATGTCTGGGCGTTGATGTTTACTCGGGACAACACGTCTGCAGCTATGTTGCTCTTCCCTGGTATATACTCCCACTGGATGTTGTATTCCTGGAGTGTAAGAGTCCATCTCGTTAATCTACCATGCTTCAACCTGCAATTCTTAAGAAATGAAATAGATTTGTGGTCTGTTCTCACTGTTATTGGATATCCCAATATGAAAGTTCTGAATTTCTCACAAGCAAACACTATACTCAACAACTCCTTTTCAGTTGTGTAGTAGTTTCGCTCACATTTATTTAAAGTTCGGCTTGCGAAACTGATTACTTGGTGATTACCTTCTTGGTCCTCTTGGTATAACACAGAACCAAGGCTTAGATCGCTAGCATCACAGTTCATAAAAAACTGATTCTCAAAATTAGGGTGGTGCAGCATGACAGTGTCGAGAAACTTTGCCTTAATTAACTCAAAGGTAGAGTCTTGATCTGACCCCCACTTCCATTTTTCCTTTGAGGATAGTTGTGACGAAAATCGAGCTGTTAGTTCAGAATAGTTGTTTTGGAACTTTCGATAATAATTACAGATTCCGAGGAACGATTGTAATTGCTTTTTATTTTTTGGTACAGGGAAACGCTGGATTGCTTCCATCTTTTCTTGGGATGGTGTAATTCCATACTCTGATAAGTTGAACCCCAAAAATTGTACTTCCTTTGCGATCAACTGTGATTTGTCTAATTTGAGTGTAATATGGTTGTCTTCCAACTTCTGTAACACTTGTGCCACCCGGCTACAGTGCTCTTCCCAATTATTAGATGCGATTAAAAGGTCATCGACATACACTGTCGTAAATTGTAATGTGCTGTGGCCCAGTATTTCGTCCATACATTTGACAAAGATGGCCACCGAGTTCACTAGGCCGAAGGGTAATCTTTTAAAATGATAATTACGGCCTTCGAAAATAAATGCTGTGAACTTTCTGCTATTCGGGTGCAATTCAACCTGCCAATAACTGCAGACAGTATCCCATATACTGTAATATCTGGTGCCATAAAATCTCTTTAATATTTCGTCGATTTCTCCAGGCGACGTCCTGTCATTGATTATGGACTTATTAATTTCACGTGCATCCAAGCAAATTCTCACTGCACCGTTTTTCTTGGGTACAGCTACAATGGGATTAGTGTATGGGGAATTACTTACTTCAATGATATCGTTTTCTATCAATCTTTGGATTTCCTCTCGAACAGCTTCTTTAAGTGAAAAAGCGATTGGGTAGGACTTTCTCTTGAATTCGGTCTGGTCCTTAAATTTTAATTCACACTGAAAATTCTTTATCTTACCAGGTGTATCGGAGAATACGTGACGGTATCGATAGTATATTTGTATTAGCTTGTCACGCTGTTCACAAGTCAACTCATGGCTATTGTTGTTGGTCTGGAATTCTCTGATTTCATTAATTTTTTCCAACCATAAAGCTTCCTCTGGATTGCTGCGAAGTTCTTGGTTGATGGCGCTTTTATGATGTCCATGGCCTTCCCTTATGTAATATATTACATGTTCTGAGGGTGCCTTCCTATATTCTGTTAAATTGGCAGTCCATTCAACTTCCTCTGCCTTCAGTACTACAGTATTTGCATCCATATTAATTATGGCTGTATACCTCCGCAGTATGTCGCAGCCAATGAGTAATGTGAATGGTAGTCCACTGGCTACAAGGAATACCATTGGGATTGTTTTTCCATTACTTGATACGTCCAGTTGCACTTGTTGGCGAATAGTTTTATTTTGACGCCCAGTGGCTCCAATAAGTATTATGTTGTTAATTGGTAAGGTTGGTATAGTAGTCTTATTTTCTGACTGTATCCTGTTCAATTCCATTCTGTCAATTAACGACACATTAGCCCCGGTATCTACCATTGCTGTGGCATTTGTTCCGTTGACTCTTACAGATATATATGCGATTTCGCTGTTGGTCGTGTCTCCGATACTATCTTCTTTCTCCTCCATCAAATCCTTTCTAATGTTCTTGAGGTAATTGTTATGGTATGTTTTATGATAAGCCAAATGTTTTGCCAAAATATCGGACCCAATAGTCCGGTTCAGTGAGGGTGTGGTTGATCTTTTCACTGCCGGTTGGCATTTAAAGGCAGGTCACCGTTTGCGTGCCTGTCCTGTGAAGTAGATGCGATGGGTTCCTGGGCTCCAGGCCCGTGTCCGTTGTGATAAGCTTCCGTAGTCTGTGTGACTGTTCTGTGGCCTCCACTGCTGTCGCTTCCATTGGATCTATAGCCTGACTCTCGGTCTTCTCGATCACTGTGACTGGAGTTACTGTGGTGGTTTGGAAAACTCCTCCGCCCTTGGTAATAATTCCTGCGATTCCCACCTCGGCTGGCGTGGGTGTAGTTTACCCTACGGAACTGATTGTTGTTTTGGCTCCCATTGCCATGTCGTTGTTGATTGTTGGGAGATTGGTTGTGGTATGGTCTATAGTAATTGTTACCCCTCTGGTAATGTGTGTCCCGTTGGTATCCACCTGGTCGGGGGTTGTTATAATTTCCTCTGTCCACGTTATTGCCACCTCCATTTTGGCGTGGTACTGGTTGGTTTTGGAATCGTGGTGGGTTGTTGAAATTTCTTCCTGGACTAGTTCTGTCATTGTGATTGGTGGGGTTATTATTTCCGGGCCCTCCCCGATCATACACTTGACTAGGTCCTTGGCGGTTTCGCTGATAATACCTTTCTCGTTCGTGACTCTCTAGTAGATCACACATCCCTTGAATAGTTTTTATTTGCGAGTTCAGCCTCCCTTGCGAAATACCTTGGTTAAAATGATACCCTAGTTTAGTAACCAAGCATTCTTCTGGAATTGCTGGCTCCAAATTTCTAGCCAGACAGATTTTGCCTAAGAAATATGTAGTCATTGACTGCCTGCCATTTACATCAAATTTACCATTTGTTATGTCGTCTCTGATTATGTTTTGGGTTGTTTCGGACCAGCACTTCTGTTTAAAGGCCGTTTTAAAGGTGTCGTAGCTCCCTACTTCATGACGGGTTGCCGTCCACCAATTATCAAAGGTATTCTTGAAGGATTCGTCCAGCATCCCCTTAATGATGGACCACCTGCTTTCTCGATTCCGGTTTATTACCTCTTCTATCCTTTCTAAGAATTCTAATGGGTTTTTAGCATATGTTCGGAATTCAATTTGGTCCCTGCCTTCCAGGTGACTTAGTCCGGATAGGATGTTTGGGATGGTTCGCAGACGATGCATCTCATCTCTGATATCATTCAACTCTCTCTGCTGACGTTCCGTTAACTGGGTTTTGTCGTTATTCACTTGTTGTTTAATAGCGTCCACCTTCACAGAAACTTCCTCGCATTTTTCATTCAGCGTCGATTGCGCTACCTTCATCTCAGTTTGTTCCTGCGCTATCATTCCTATTTGGGCACTGTGTGTCTTCTCAACATCGCTAATACGACGGTTGATGTCTACTTCTGCCTGTATTAATTTTTGACTAGTAATTCTCCCTCCTTTCGTATTTCAGCAATTTCGACATTAATTTCTGTTGTCAATATGGCCATTCGTTCTTCAGTTTCCTTAAAATTTTCTCCTAATCTTCTTTCGACCATTTCTATCGTATCCTTAGCAGTTTTTTCCACTTTGTCACTGTTAATGTTTATTTGTTGCCACATTCCTGCGTTGTCATTTTGCATGATTTCGATGTCTCGACTGATTTTAGCATTAATTTCATCGATCTTCTGGTTGGTTTTATCAATTTTTATTCCCAACTCTGCAGATAAGTCTTCCTTCATTATGGCCATTTTCTTCTCTAATAGTTCTTCAGTTTTCTTCTGCCCGTCTTCCATCCTCCTGTTGGTTTCATTTATCTTGTTATTGAATTCTTCCTTCAATAACTCCATATTTTTCTGGCTCTCCCATTGGCCTTCTTCTATTTTCTGGTCCGTGGATTTCTGGCCTTCCTTTAGTGACTCTATTTGTTGATCTGTGTATTTCTGGCCTTCCTCTATCTTCTTGCTTAACTCCTTGGTGGATTGACTGGCTTCTTTTATTTTATTGTTCAAGTCCGCCTTCAGTGACTCTATTGATTTGTTGGTCTCCTTGTTGGATTGACTATTTTCGTCCAGCTTCTTGTTGGTTTCCTTTAGAACCTCTTCCATCGTTGCCCTCAATATTTCCATGAAGTTCATTCCTTCCAGTGGCATCAGCGTCGCAGGGCGACTTATTTCGGGTGGGATTTCCTGAGGTATGACTTCCGGTTCCTCCTCGTCTGGTTGTTGAACCTCCTCCGCCGGTTCAAGTGGTTTATCTTCAAGTTCCGATAGAATTTCTTCAACATCTTCCGTTGATGTTGCCTCCTTTTCTTCCATCCTTTCTTCTTTCTCTGCCTCTGTTGCTCTCTTCCTCGATGTTGATCTCCTTGTGTTGTACATCTTGTCGCTGGCAATGTACTTGCAGTCTCTTGACGGATTGGGGCTATTAGATTATTGGTTATAGTACGTTTTTCCCTAATCCGCGCCTAGACGTTGGGCGCTAATCTATAAAGGAATATTATACCTTTACTGGCCCCACGTTGGGCGCCACATTGTAATACAACGATACTGTAATATGTTGATATAGTAGTGTAGTGGTGTTGCTTGCAGATACGCACCGGTATCTACAATAATGTTGTTTGATAAAATGTTCAAATTATAATTATTATTATTATTAGTTTGATTGGAATTGACAAATATGTGGGTATCGATGATCCACTTCTTTAATTTAAAATATTTCTCGCACTCCGTTAGTAACCTCCCCCACTTACCACACGTGGATATTGTAGTTCTGTTCGGTGACGGCTCAGCTGTAATACACACACTACATATACAAGTAGATATTCTGGTTGAATATCCAATGTGACTAGCATGCACAATAAAATGATATAATAGCTAAATAAAGTTCTGAGTTATTAGAAATATTTGAATTCTTCCGCCACCTTTTGGTAGAACTGACTATGAATAAATGAATTAATTTAAGTTTGAAATAATACTCTTTTTCCACTGGTAATAAAATGTAGAGGTTTATTAACGGTTAATGATGTTATAAAATCTTTTTAAAAATTGACAATCAGTTACTAATAATTTTACTGATAATAATTACAATGAACAAAATTTAAAATAAGACTCTCCTTAGCCTCAAGGCTGGTAACCCTGTTGGTTATACAATAGTTTTTATTTTGAGAGGTTATGTCCTCTTATATCAGTTAATTACAGTAGAACTTGGCTAATTCGAACGTGCATAATTCGAATTCGTGGATAATTCGAACTTTTACCGTGGTCCCTTGAATATCCTATGTAAAACCATGCAAAAACATTGTCTGTAATTCGAACTTTTTTGGTTAATTCGAAATAAAAATTTTGCTCAAACTACAAAAAATCGCCTGCTGTATGGGCTAGACCACGTAACAATAGAGACACGACTGGAAACAGACAAGCAGGCATCGCCCTTTGTGAACAGAAGCTTGTCCTTTGTGTCAAATTCGTGGAATTGCCGTCAGTATCTGGCGATGACACATGACTGGCTCGTGTAACGGTACCGTCCACCATTGTCCCTGGTTCCACGCCTAGTCAGTCAGCCACCCTCACTGTTGCTTTCAGTTCAGTCTGCCTGCATTCATGGAAGTGTTTAGTCTTTTTGAGTTTCTACTGTGCGAGCTGTGTCCTGTAGTGAGAGACCGTTCCTTTCTTTATACAGTACTGTATATACAGACTGGTGTGTTTTAGTGATGCTTATTGTGCAGTTTTATTGTGTTGTGTGTTCATCATGGCCATTTCAAAACCAACACGGACCCAATACAAATCATTGACATTTGCTGAAAAAGTTGCCGTTATACGGAAAGTGGAAAAGGGACAAAAAAGAAATCTGAAATTGCCAAGGAATTCGCGATACCGCCAAATACGCTGTCAACGTATCTAAAAAATAAAGAGAAGATTTTGAATAGTGTGTGTAAAGCCAGCGACAAAGATAGGAAAAGAGCGCGAGGACCAGAAAATCCTGACGTGGATGAATGTGTAGTGAAGTGGTTTAAGCAAGCAAGGGACAAAAAAATTCCAGTCAGTGGGCCCCTCGTCAGAGCCAAAGCTGAGGAATTCGCATCTAGCTTAGGGAAAAATGATTTTAAGGCCAGCACTGGTTGGCTCGATGGTTTTAAAGAGAGGAATTTCTTTCAAAACTGTTTGTGGGGAAAGTGGATCTGTTGACGTTGAAGCTGCAAATTCATGGAAAGACGATTTGTTGCAAATGATTTCTGATAGAGACGCTAAAGACATTTTTAACGTAGACGAGACGGGCTTATTCTTCAAATGCACCCCCGACAAAACACTTGCTTTTAAAGGAAAAAGTTGTAGTGGCGGCAAACACAGCAAGGAGCGCATAACACTTTTATTCTGAGCAAACATGGATGGCTCGGAAAAACTCCCTTTGCTAATGATAGGGAAGTCAGCCAACCCACGTTGTTTCAAAAATGTAAAAACGAAACCAGTTGAATACAAATCAAACAATAAAGCTTGGATGACAGGTGAAATTTTCGAAAGATGGCTTTTGAAAATCAACAGGAAATTTTGAAATCAAAACAGAAGAATCGTCTTGTTTATTGACAACTGTACAGCGCACAACACTATTCCTCTGATGGAAAATGTAAAGGATGTGTTTTTCCCTCCACACATGACTTCAGTAGTTCAACCTATGGACCAAGGTGTAATAAAAAATTTTAAGCATTTTTACAGATGGCTTGTGGTCCAAAACATTCTGTCAGGTGCTTATTTTGATGAGCACGAAAATATCAAGATAAACATCCTTCAAGCTGCCCGCATGTGCAACAGTGCTTGGGACTAAGTTACGCAAAAAAACAATTGCTAATTGTTTTCGTAAAGGTGGTTTCTGCCACATTGAAGGTGAAGAGGAGAATAAAGCTGCTAGAGAAGTCGTACCCACTACGGATAACTGGGAAGATGTTGGACATGATGCAGGCATTCGTTACGAAGAGTTTGTAAACATGGATGAAGACTTGGCGGTGTGCGGTGAACAGACAGATGCGGAGATCGTGGCTGATGTTATGAACATAAGAAATGATGGTACATCTTCAGATGAAGAAGGGGACCAGCTAGAACTTCCAGAGATACCGATTCCAACGGCTTCACAAGCATCAAATTACATTCAAGACTTGAGACGGTTTGTTGAAGGACAGCAGAACGTAAGTGACGCTATTTTCCAAGCACTTAATAAACTTGAAGAGTTTACTACAACTCAGCGTATTAACTGCAAAATGCAATCAAAAGTGTCTAGCTTTTTTAAAAAACTGTGAATGCTGTATTTTGTACTGAAACGTGTTTATACGTTTGTATAAGGAAATTGTTTAATAAAATAACATATTGCTTTACTGAATTTCGGTTTTTGATTTGATTTTTCTACCCTTATTAAAAGTTTTCCTAATTCGAATTTTTGGATAATTCGAATTTTTTACTGGTCCCTTCAGCTTCGAATTAGCCAAGTTCTACTGTACCATGTTCGTGTGGTTCTTTTAAGTAGCATGATGCCAGGTACAAGATGTGGCATTTATAATGATATTAAATGAACAATAATTAAAAAACAAACAAACAAATATAAAAATAGAAAATTAGTACCATATAACAGATAGTTATGGTATTATCGTACGCGGGAATTCGCAGCCGTTTACTGTATTTACTTGACAATCAACAAGTGCGTTGGCTTGCACTACTGAAATGTATTACTATATTTTAATAATTCACTGTGGGAATTATTTACTTACAAGAGAAAAAGTTATTAAAAAAAAACTCTTATTGTTTTCATCTGGTTTTGGATTACATGAGAACAGACTTATGACAAAGAAGGTAGCAAGTTACGGTTATGATTTTAAGGTTATCTCATAACGTAAATTGTTATTAGAGTTAGTTATCTTGAATATTTATTTCTTCTTAATCTAAGCATATACATATTATTTATAATACTTCTGATGTGTAATTATCAGTATCATATAATACTCTTTCGCATAAAAGTTAAAATATTTATTTTCAAATAGAGAAAATCAAAAAAAAAAAACAACGTTAGTCAATTGAGCGACTATTTATATTGCTCGTATTTTGTGATAAGTACTTTAATCGTGAATCTTTTAATTATGAAAAATAATTAAAATATTTATTTAACATGTTAACAATTGCGAATTAATACTTTCATTAATTCTGATAAATTCCATCATCATTTATGATACTTCGCTATTACTGACTTGCGTAGTATATCAACATTAAGTATTTACAGAAAATTGTATTTCTGTTTCATTGTTAATTAATAAAAAAAAAATTGTACTCCCTGTTTTTATTTTTTGCACAACACTCGCAAATACGATCGATATTGTACACTGATCGTATTTAAATATTATTTACTCCGCACAGTGCACTCGCTAATGCTTGTGTAGTATTTAGGTTAGTGTATGTCAGTTACTGACGTTTACATGTCGCGCACAATTCAAAAATAAACTTCTTCATATCTCGTCCGGAGAGTGACATGATCTGTCTGTTTGATGGCTGATAGATGACTCGATGTTTACATGTCGCGCACAATTCAAAAATAAACTTCTTCATATCTCATCCGGAGAGTGACATGATCTGTCTGTTTGATGGTTGATAGATGACTCTTTCGTTCCGTCGGAACGTCTGTAGCTTGTGTGCCGATTTCCATTCATACGATTGGCTGAAATGTTTGAACTCTCTAACCCAAAGTACTTTATTTTCTTAAAATTTTTAATTTTTTACCAATTTTGGCGTTTGCGTTGGAGATTATATGACGTCAGCACTGGTACAAAAAATAATTAGAAAGTTTAAAATCGTAATAACTTTCTTAATATTTGTCTTATCGTTAAACGGTTAGTGTCAATAAATTGCGGACATCCTGCGCTTTAATTAAAGTCCAAACAAGATTATAATCCGTCCATTACTTAAATCACTATAACGATTTTATTGATTTTTATGGTGCATCTTATATTTAATAAGTTTATTACACCAAACTTAATTATTTACACTAAAACACTTTTAATTAAACGATCTGACTCTATATCTCAACTTGTTTAATACAAAAGTTGGGAATAATTGTTACCCAAACAATATCTAGTTATGGCGTCTTTGGGCGTCCATATTTGATTATTCACAATTGTACTTAAAACTAATTTTTCTTATCTAATAACACTGATATTGTAACCTAATAATAATAGAAGCGTCTATTTACATAACTTTGTACTTGAGTATATGTACAGGGCTGTATTTCATATACTATTAACATTGTTTCAGTACCCTCCTATCTCTTTTCTTACAATTGTCATTTTATTTATGGTTTTTTCTACACAAGGTATATTATGTAATAAATGCAATTAGTGTACACTTATAGTACCTAATTCCCTTCATATATTTGTTAGCTTTTAGCTATCTGAGAACCCTTCAATTTCTAGTAATGTGTTTGTTTACATTATGTCATAGCATGGTAGTCAGTTATTTTTGTTAAAACAATAATTAAATTGTTATTGCTACACTTGATTTAGATTTCCAAAGTAGTATCAGACATTCTTCTGATCCTTGATAACATTTTTATCTACTTTTAAACAAGTTTGTATGTTGCATTTTGCATAAATAACTTGCTCCTTATTGTTTGTTTACATTTGGATTCCACCATCATGGTCATTTGGTTTTTAATAATTTATATACAAAATGACTATTCTCATGGTCATGGTCTGTTCTCAAAGTAGCATTAGGTGTCCCTCTTACTACTGGTAACACTCTTATCAATCTTTGTTCAAGCTTTAATAAAGTATCTTGCTTAACTAGTTGGTTACATTGTTTCTGCTTACTTCTGGCTATGTATTCTTAGTTAGCTAGTTTACAATATTTTGGTTACAAAACTATTGTCATTATATTTATAATCTGTTCTCATAGTAGTACCAGATGTTCATCTAACTACTGGTAATACTTTCATTAACATTGGTACTTGTTTTAATACTGTATTTTGTTTAACTAATTTGGCATACTAGGTTCCATTTTTCCTATCTGTGTGCCATCATATTTGATCTGTTTTATTTGTATTGTATTTCAATATAATACACTGTCTACTAGGGTGTATCATTATTTATAACAAATCCTTGATTGATATTATAGTTGATGGTTATTTGGTTAAATTAACATGTATGATTTTTTGTTTCATAGGTGTCTTTCCTATGGGGTTATGTAACAATGTACAACATGTTCTAATGCAGCATTTTGCTACTACTAACATGACTTCAGTATGGTATTTTATTACAATATTTTAATTGTTTTAATACACATGTTTACACTACTTCTTCTTAAACAATAATACAAATCTTTTTGTACTAATGACAATATCTTTCTTGTCATTGGTTGTATCTAATTCCTGTTACATTTGTTTGATATTTAACAAAGGTTTTTATTGTCAGTTCTCTATGAACAATAATATAATTGTTCGATTTTATATTATTTTGGTGGTCTTATGATTATCTATATGGATCACAATCTTTATTAAATTAGTCACACTAATTGTCTGTGTATATTTGACTATTTAATTCTTGATGTTTTCACTATGAAAGTAACACATTTTCTTCCACTATAAACCTTATCACTGGAATTGTTTGTGTGGTTTATTAGGTTAAAATTAGTTAACTGGTCACAGGTTTTCACATCTATATTAAGTACTCACTGTAATTGTTTGTGGTTCCTTAAATGTTAAACACTGTTTCTACATAGTCGATAATCACTATTCCTCTAGTTACTATTATTGTCTCTAGTATACTTGATGAATGATGAGTCCTTGCATGGTCTATCCATTTTCTTCTCTCTTCATGGTACGTTTCCTTGTCCTTCTTCTTTCCCTCTTCTTTAGGTTTGAACGTCTTCTTCAATATTTTCATCGTAGTCATTATCTTCAATTGTTTCCCTCACTGTTGGAGTTTATTTGTAGTTCTTTTGTTGATTCCCCTCACTGTTGGAATCCATTGGTATTGTCGTTATGTTGTTGGTAATGACATTATTCTTGTGATTTCCCCTCACTGTTGGATCCTATTTGGCCTGGTCACTAACATTTTATTTTGGCTCATGGTCATTTCCTTTCTTCATTTCGTATTTGATGCTGCTATGCTGCTAATGAGGAAACTTTCTTCCTCATCGTTGGATTTTTATACTAATATATCTGTAGATACACACTTTTATTCACATAGGTTTATTTATCTAGAAATACTTTCATGCTTTTCTGTTACTTGACGTTATATTAGTTTATTTTATGTAACTACCATATTTGGTAATGTTACAAGATGAAACATATATTTCAAAATGCGGTAAATATTACACAGATTTTGTCAATACTAAAAATTCAAAATAATTGGATATATGTTAAAATTCCCTTTAGTCTGACATCTGGTTGGATTTTTACAACTTTTTCAAATTTTTGGCACTGGGACCAACAAATTTGAAATTTCCAAAATATATTCTGAATTTAGTTAAAATTCTCTTTTAATTTGATACCCCCCACACATGGAATTTGCGATTTATCAAACTTTTGCCCCACTTTTTGGGCCCTGGCATCCCAAAATTGTGAAATTTCCAAAAACTAATGCTAAATTCAGATTTAGTTGAAATTCCTTTTAATTTGATACACCACAAGAATTTTTATGATTTTATCAACTTTGTGGGCCCTTACATCCAAAATTTTGAAATTTTCAAATATGAACATTATATTCAGATTGTGATTAAAATTTCTTTTAATTTGATACCCCACATGGGCTTTTGCAATGTTTTCATCATTTTGATTCCATCACATTTTTGCCTCCCACCCCCTTATTTTTGGAGAAATTAGTCTCAAAGACAATAGGGTTCTGTACGGTAAAAGTTTAGACAGCATGTCAAGTTTTATGAAAATCAGTTGATGCGTTCAAAAGTTATCATGAGACCTTATCCCAAGTAGACAGATAGACAAATGACAAACGGTTGAGTTGAAAGTGAGAACTTGCTTCACATGTTCAATACAGTAGAGCATCGATTAACCGAACGATCTATTATCCAAACTCGATAAAAAGTACAATTATGTACTGTACTGTACAGTAATGTATTGGACATGTGTACGTGTATTGGATATTTATTGAACATAAAAAATTGTATACTATAAATTATTACAGTAATGTACAGTAATAAATAAACGCTGTATCTATACAGCCTTACAGCCTATGAAGATGGCGAGAATGCTACTAATACCAAACCACGATGGCAGAAAAAGGTTCTGACGCTTGAGACTCTCCTAAAGTGGGCCGAAACAGAAGATGAGATAGATTGTATTCAGATTATGAAACTTGAAAATGATTTCAGTCTTTAGCAGCGAGAAAACGGGGTATCGCTTTGAAGCAGACAGTGACAGACAATTCTTCAAAAAAGTGTAAATCCATGGTACTGTATGTTTTGTTTTTTTAATTTTTAATTAATTTTATAGTACAGTGTTTTTGTCATTAAACTCTAATTTTGTTTAAATTAACTTTTTGTTTTTATTAACTACACTCAGTTTTAATTCAATGATTTTTAGCCTTAGTAATACATTACAGTACAGTACACAAGTTGCTGTAATTATATAACGGTATGTTAGAAATGATTTTGTAATAAAAACCTTTGGTTTTGTGAAGGGAAATAATGTTTTCAATTTACGATTGATTATCCAAACGGGCCCTGGTCCCTAGAGGTTTGGATAATCGATGCTCTACTGTATCATTTCCCACACACTGTTTGGTTAAGTGTTGATAGGATATTGGGGACAATTGTAACTATTTAACAATAACCAATCCTCTACTATAATTATTATATAACAAATACAACACGCTCATGACTTAAACATGTTTTCAAAGTAAAATTAAATAAAACTTTACCATCAGGTTTGGAACCAATCAATTCCAGTACACTGAATCCAGAACTTTTTGCTGACGACCGTTTTAATGATTTTGTCAGACTTTCATCGATCTTATAGAATCTCTCTTTTGACACTTCCGTTTGATTTTTCGGTATGTCTACCTCAGTTTCTATTAGTTTTTTTTTCTTTGCAGGCAGGCTTTCCGTGGTTGTGTCTGATGTAGACGGTTTGGTAATAACATACTTGCTATGTTCTGATTTTGTTGGATCAAACCTCAGCAATGCAGTATCCTGCTTCCTACTCAAAATACATTCAATTCTTAGTCACTGACAATAAGTATCACAGAATGTGTTATGAGATATTGCTTAAAACAAATTAACTGTATTGGCCCCATACGAATCTATACTAAAGTTTTATTAATTCTCAGAGTGGATCCTGATGTTAACAAAGCGGAGTGATACAACACAAAGGCAGGTGCAGTACGAAGTTGAAATTTTTTAACAAATCACAACATAATCCAAAGCGGTATAAAATCATTTATCTTATTTCCAGTTATTATCTTATTTCCAGTCATATTAGTCCCAACTGTACTAAAAAAAGGTTGGTGATATATTTTTAATCAGATAACACTAATCACTTGCAAACTAGAAACACGATGATTTCTATAAATTGAGCAGTGGCTTAGAGATGCAGTGTACAAACGCCTTGTTGCGAGGCTAACAAAATTTTCATTTATTTCACACATGCGCACAACAGTCTTGTACAGTGTTTCATAATGTGAACATCAGCTGCAACAAGACTGGTGAGAACAATGGAAGTTTGTGCATGTCAGAGGGAGATAATACGGAAGTGAGACAGTAAACTGTTATCGCGTCGTCTCCCTAGATGACTTAGCTATACTTGATAGTGGAGGGTAATTCATGCACTGAGTCGGCGCAGCTTACTGTTCAGGAATGACTGTCGGGCCTATACTTTATTTCTAGCAGAGGATTTAGTTATGCGACCACTCGTCTAACCAATCCAGTTCAAGTACAGGTATAGACCAGACATACTGCTATGACATTTTATTCATTAATTTTTTAGCCCTTTGAGGCCTTGAGGGTGGCAAGGTAACTGGTAGCAAGTTTGCTGGACTCCCCACTCCATTTCTAGCAAGTCAAGTAGAATTTCTATACAAAGTACTCTAAGAATGAACAAACTACATACGAGGATAGCTATCGGTCAGTGTAAGTATACAGTAATGGTTGTTAGGAGCAAATAAGAAAATTTGATCAAGGGCTTTAAGGCATGGTCAAACAGGAAGCAGGCTGCCCGCCGCGGGCGCTGTATTACGTAGAATTGCATCATCTCAGTCAAACAGGAAGCGAGCGAACGCGGCGGGCTAGTCTAGAATGTGGCGGGCAGCCATCCGGTTGTAGTTTGCTACAGAGTTCGCGGCGGGCAGGTGGTAAAATGACTGCGGAGACTGAAAAGTTGATTGAGCTTGTGCATGGTCATGTGCATTTGTATGATCCTCGGCATTCTGATTACAAACACTTGTGAAGAAGGGGGAATCCTGGAAGGAAATTGCTGGAATACTCAATCAAACCAGTAAGTTTATTATCTGTTTATTCCATTTTTAAATGTTTACGTCAGACACCTCAACATACATGTTACATAATAACAGTACATAAACATTACAAAAATAAACATAGTTTTTCAAAACAAGTCATCAAAGTAGGTATTTATAATGAGGTGGTAGGTTATTTAATTACTGTTATTTAAATAATTAAAATAAGTAATGAAGTAGTCTCGCACAGCATAGGCAGCATCACTTGATCTTTCCCTCAGTCATTGTGTGTTTGAGAACGCACGGACTGGTTGATTTCTGGTCTCTTCTAGTTCAATTATACTCGGTTCTGTTGTATCACTTCGAATAAAATTGTGTAAACAACACGCAGCTTTAACAACATGTACTGCAGTAGCAACGTCCAATTCTATAGGCCTAAAAAACACTCGTCACTTCTGAGCTAAAATGCCAAAGGCATTTTTGACAACACGATGAGCCCTACTAAGTCGTTTATTGGGGTTTATTGAAAGTTTTTTTCGCTTCATCTTCTACGAGTACAGCTTTCAGGAAAGGACGCATTAAATAAGTTTGTAATTTTAAACCTTCAACGCCTACAAATACACGAGGAGTGTCTGTTCCAGGTAGTGGTTTTGGAGGTAGAATAGTTTTGCCTTCTATAAAATCGCGATAGAAGGAGGAATTCTCAAAGATACCACTATCACTGTGTCGACCGTAACTACCAATGTCAACAACAATAAATTTGTACTGGGGATCAACTACACCAAGAACTATTGAAAAAAAATTTTTGGAACAGAAATAACTTGAACCACTGTTTGTTAGGGCATTTTATTTTCACATGTTTTCCATCTATGCTTCCTATGCAGTTAGGAAAGTTCCACCGTTCTCTGAACCCCATCTCAGACTTTTTCCATATCTCTGCTGTTGGCACGGGCAAATATAGCGGTTGTAAAACATTCCACAGCTCTTCACACACTTCTTTCATTATGGCGGAGACAGTTGTGTGTCCGATTCTGAAGGAAGCAATAGTATGGTGCGAGTCACCTGTAGCCAAGTACCTGAAACAATTAATATCGAAAACAGGTTTAAATAACGAGACGCTGGGGTAGGCAGGTAACTTGACAATTGGGAAAATTCAAAATTCTGTTTTATTACTACTTGTCAAACTTTGATTGAATTTTTTATATTCATACCCACACTGATGTAGTTGATCTCACATTTTCGTTTTGTTCTGATTGTTAGGTGAAGCTACAAAGCAGAAGTGGAAGAACTTGAGAGATTCCTACATGAAGTACCTCAAGTACCTAAATGGAGTCACTGGATCTGCAAAGAAATACCAAAATTTTCCTTGGGCTGGTCACTTGGATTTCCTTCAAGATACATTATCACCTCGGTCGACGACTTCGAATGTCACAACCAGCAAAACACTTGATAACGACGGGGATAATGAGGAGGGTACTAGTGCTTCAGGCGCTTCCCTAATGCCACCACTGGTGAAAAAACGTAAACACAAAAGAAGTTAACGGAGACGTGGCTGCGGTACTGAACTACCTACAAAACAAGACTAGAGACAAACTTAATCTTGACCACGTCGACCACCTCTTCTTGCGCTATGCCCACACATTCAAGACATTTTCGGCTAGAACGCAGGCTATCCTAAAAATGGAGTTTGCCCAGTTGTTTGGATGGGCTGAACTGCGAGAACTTGATTCTCGAAATCCACCACCATCCTCTCCAATGTTCTCGACAACCAGCTCATCGTGGTCAGATGGCAATGCAGTCAACACTGATGTTTCCTCAGATGAAGTCACGTATACTGAGTTACAGGTAACCACCAACAATGAAGATTTATTGGGACTCGGAGCATCCTCGACCTCGACTACTTTTTCTTCCGTGAACGATTTGTACGAAAATGTAGTGAGATTTTTTAATAAACCACACCAAAATATAAATTAACTGAAGTGAAGCTATTCAAATGTTCAAATATTTAAATAGAGTTTTCATGTTTAAATAAAACATAAAAAATAGTATCAAAATGTTATTTAACTTACCTCAAACAAATTGCAATTCTTTCCTTCGTCCCTATGGGTCTCCTCAAGTTAGTTGTCATCTTTGAGATCCTCGGTGCTATGAGGTCATGTATTTCCTCAAACTGTTCTTGAGACATACGAAAATAATTGAAAAAATGGTCTTCGAACAAAATAAGTTCAATGGAAAGATGGTGAAATTCGTCGAACTCTTCCCTTTTTTCATTAATTTCATGCACCCACTTCCTCCTTTTCCTTGAACGCGTCAGGGCGAGGAGAAGAAAAAGTTCTTCTTCGTCAGAAGTACTGGAGGTCATTATTAGATTTAAAAGGTTTGTGGATGTGAACCCGACCGCGTTTGCTTCCACACTGGATCACCTTGAGCTGCCAGTGTGCTGTTTGACGTCTCGAGAACGCGGCGAACTGCGGTCAAGCTGCCCGCGCGTGCAGCCCGCTTTCTGTTTGACTGAGCCTTTACAGTTTTAATGAACTAAAATTAATCATAGATATGAGTAAATGTTTTATAACGTACACTTTGGGTCCCCTAAGTAAATGACTCACTGCATGTAAAGTATCACAGTACATAAAGCATCACACCAGATGTTCACATGATATTTCACAACAAATGTTTTTGAGTAGTTTACATTACAGCAGCGTTTGAAGACTTACAGTTGGACAGCGCGTTGCTTAACATTTTTGTTACCACTGTTACTATTACTGATGTGGATACCATGACAGTATAGGTTATATCGTAGGGAGTATTCTTTGGAACACAAAACAGTCCATGCAAAGAAATCACTTTCTATGGTTTTTACACATTAGTGAAAAATTTTGCCAAATACTATTGATCTAATATAGTATTTACAGTTTTGTGTGAATATTTACAAGTACAGTAGACTCTCAACTATCCGACCTAATGTGGCGGTCGGCCGGGTCGGATAGCAAAAAAGTCGGATACACCGGAGCCGTAGGCATACCAGCCTCTGTAAGGTCAATGACCGCCACCCTATTGCGTTGAATGTACTTGTTGCTATTTGGATGCATACGTCATATCAGTTTGTCCTTATAAATGACGTACAGTAATAAATGAATTAGAAAGAAATTAAATAAGAATTCGCAACTACAGTATCTTTCACAAAACCTTTATTTGAAGGACGAAACAAAATGTGTAGTTAACAATAAGTTGAATGAGTTTTACTATGAGTTTTAATTTATACGAAAGCTTTCAACCAAATTAGTTGTTAATATAAATCAAATTATAATAACCTAAAACTACGTACTGTATAATGAAAGAACAAGTGAAACTTACATTGTCTAAGGTTTGAAAAAGTCTGTAATTGAGACCTGCTTCTTTCCTCGCCGCTATATCCTTCTACTTACGTAAACATATGATGTCTGCTGGTGTTGCTTCTTCTTGCTGGCCAATGTATTCCATTGCCGTCTCGATCGCCTTCAGGCCTTCGGAGTGGGTTATACGATCGGAGGGTTCATCACCTTGTTCCTCTTCAATCGGCTGTTCATTTAATACCATCGCTACAATATCTTCGTCTGCAATTTCTTCGATTTCGTCCTCGATTCCAACCATTCTTCTTCGATTGCCCAACCATTCTGTGATGTCTTCCAATGAAGCTTCCTCACATCTGGGAACTTTTTCTAACAGCGATACAAGCGCAGTGTTATCAGTTGCATTTTCCACATCACATTGCTGTTCTACCTCTTCCCACTTCTCACTGGCTCTGTGATCCAGCAGAATTTTCCATGATCGCACAAGTGTTAAAGATGGAATTTCATCCCACGCCTTGGACACCCATCTGATGACGTCAAGCATGTCTACTGACTGTAGTGCCGTCGCAACTTCTGTATTATCAATTGTCGTGATGATATAGCTTAGCAGCCTATGTCGATATTTCTTTTTCAAAGCTTGGAGCACTCCCTGATCCATTGGCTGACATATAGATGTAACATTTGCAGGCAAGAACAAAGCTTTTATGTCTCCATCTTTTAATTGGTCATTTGCTGGATGTGAAGGAGCGTTATCCAAAACTAGGATTGCTTTCCTTGTTAAACTGTTTTCAGCTAAATGTTTTTCAACTTGTGGCACAAATTCCTGTTCAAACCAATTTTTGAAAATTTCTCCATTCATCCACGCCTTTTTTTGATGGGTATAATGCAGGGGCAAAGAACTTAAATCTTTAAGATTTTTAAAAGCCCTAGGCTTGCGAGATTTTCCAATCAAGGTCAGTCTCAACTTGTGGTTTCAAACTACGGTAATTCAAACCCGTCTCATCACAGTTGTACACTTGTTCTCTGAAAATACCTTCCTTATCAAGCAGGTCAAAAAAGTGTTTTTTAAAGTCAGGGACAGCGTCCTTATTAGCAGACAATGCTTCACCACTAATCGTCATCTGACGAACACCAAAACGTTTCTTCCAGCGATCAAGCCACCCGTCACTGGCAGTAAACTCACCATCGTCTCCTTCAATCTGTTTTTTAAATTGAATCGCTTTTTCTTGGAGCAAGGGGCCTGAAACCGTCAATCCTTTCCCCCTCACATTTTCATACCACAGATATAAAGCCTCTTCAACTTCCACATGTTTTCCTTTTTGCATAGTTTTTCTAACTTTCACGCCACTGCCACTTGCCTGCTTAGAACACCATTTTTCAATCTCTGCGCGATTTCTTCGCCAATCACCCACAGTAGTTTTTCCAACTCCTAACTCCAGTGCAATTTTGTTTACCGACTCACCAGAATCCATTCTTTTTATTGCTTGCAGTTTTTCTTCCAAAGTTACTACCACTTTCTTTCGTTTGTCACCCATATTTCACTTAAAAATAAAAGCCACCAACAATACTGTATACACACTTTATAACAAATTAACAATCCACGAACGACTGAACCGCACGGACTGACTTCTGGATACAGACTGACTGATGCACCTGTTACACACTCAAGTAGGAACACGAAACTTTCCTGTCACAACATGAATCAATTGGCGTACTGTATTGGTAACTGGTGATTCACGCGTAAGCGCCTTCACCCGCTTGCTCACATGACGTTTGAAGGTGCTTTTTTTTTTTTTTTTTTTTTTTTTTTTTTTTTTTTTTTTTTTTTTTCCGGGTCAGATAGGCCAGCTGTCAAAGTTTAACACTATAAGTGATTCTTCGTATTATTTAAATTAGCAGCCATCCTTACTATTTCTTTTATAAAATTGCTAAACTGCTACAGTGTTTGTTTAGACAAACCTTTTCGTCATCTCTGACATCATCAGGTCTTGAACAACCTGATGATGTCAGAGATGACGAAAAGCTTTGTCTAAACAAACACTGTAGCAGTTTAGCAATTTTATAAAAGAAATAGTAACTTTTAGTGATTGTCTATTACAATACTATCAATACCAGAGAGTTTTAAACAGTTTTGAAAATTAATAAGTCATATAATATCTGGTCAATGATAATCATCTAAACACCAAAGTAACGAACAGTTCCCCTCTTTGAATGTATGAAGCTATACACATTTCGAAAATAAATAATTACTTCGGTCATTTAAGTGAACCATGCTTTTTTATTTTTTGAACCCCAGTAATGTACGTTTTGTTATAATTACGATAATTTTTTTATAACAACAAAACACTTTTGTATGAAACTGAAGAGTTCAGTTTATATTTTTTCACTATGTAATGTGTGTAAAATTATATAAGTAAATAACCTATAAATACAAACAATGCACAATGATATTAATGGTTTACATTGATTATATCAAATTAAAAACTTCTGTTAGCCTACAGAGTGTGAAAAATGACAGTTAACATTTAAAAAATTGTACAAAATGCTTTTTGGCTGCCCACCACTGCATTTTGTGTCAGATTGTCTATGACAGCATATGGCAGACACAGCTGGCTAAAACAGTAGACACAGGCTTGTCACCATGCACAGAGGGTCCCAAATTAGTGGTGAGGACGGGGATAATTAAGGAGTTCAACCTCAAAAGTGAAAAGGTTGATGTGACAATAAATATGGAAACACAAACACAATGTTTAATTGTATTTGGTGGTATTCTATGGTGTAAATGATGAAGACTGATGGTACGAGTTTGACGGATGTGAATAAAGTGAAATGTTTGGGTAAAATGGTAACAAGTAATGCAGCTGCATAGCTAGCGACTATCAACAGAAAACAAGTGGAATCGACTGGACTACCTTTGGAAAGATGTGACGAAATAAATTATTCATTATTGACAAGTCTTAAGAGAGACAATCAAACATATAAAGAAATCCAGTGACAAATCACTCACATCCAGTGGGATGGCATGGCTTTTGTAACGTGATGTTTCCCTCTACATGAAGACTATACCCTAACCTAAGTAAGTATCTTATCATAATAATGAAGAACAAAATGTAAGGAACCTGTATAATGTAAAAAAGGTGTCAACTAGTAAATTTAACATAAATATGAAATAAAATAATAAGACCAAAATACCAAATATGATTATCTGTAATTTAATAAAATATAACTCTTGTAAACAGCAAATGTAATAGTGTAAATAAGGGATGAAAGCCTATTCAACTGAATTTAAATGGTTTACCAACCAGGAAATTAGATAAACTCAATAAAATTTGAAATAAAATAACTAAAGAGTCAGAGAATAGTCATATCTGAATGTGAATCAAGCTACTAAAACAATTCAGAGAAAGATTAGTAGAAAATAAGTGAATAATAACAGTTTTAATTGTATATAAAAGAGTTATGATGTAAGTTAGGTTATGCACCATATTTAGATGTTAAAACAAGAAAAAGAAATAAAAAAGCATTATAAGATAAATAAGTTCATGATAAAAGGTATGAACAACCAATAGAATAATAAATAAGACAATAATAATTAACTGTTGATGTGTAAGAATTAAATAATGATGTAAATAGTAAGAAACTGATGAAAATAAAGCCTACATGTACTGTGTAGGACAAATGATGAACATTTATGTAAATAAAACCTGTAATATCATAGTATAGATATTAAAACCATGTATGTTAGTGGAGTAAGAAGGTAATAATGAGAATGTCAAGAATTCAATAACATAATAAATAATCAGTTTTGACAAAAACTTCATACAGCTAATGTGGAAGTTTATAATGGAAATTTACAAGGAAAAAAGCTTGTATTGAAGAATAAGACATGTTATAAAAGTTCAATTAGATCATAAGTGATAATTAAGAGTTATTACTAGTAGAATTAAGTAATTTTAGTTTGAGAAAAGAAATAAGGTCCCAATGAGCATGGACTTGATTAGGCCTAGATGGCAATACTAGATTTTTATAATAAATTGATGTTAATAATTATTATTACTATTATTAAACCATATAATGTTAAAGGAAAACCAATTCTACAACTAAGAAGTCGATAATGGAACAGAAAATTAATATTTTATAAAGAATACTACACTAAATCAATTTATGAAAATTGTTATTTTAATATTACTGAACCGAACCATGCCTAATGAGGTTTCAAAATGATCAGCATAAAAAAATGCTGATTAATGGTGGTGATATATTTTTAATTGGTAGTAGCATAAGGAAGATATGTCAGTTTTAAGATTTTTTAATATATTTGGCCAAAAAAAGGGACGCTTAACTTGGCGTCTGTTGATGAGCATCAACCAGAAAAGGGAATTCTTTTTAAATAGAAATGAAATATTTAATGAATCCACCAATCAAAATCGTTCAATTGTCAGGTGAATTTACCCATAACGCACCGCAACCGTATCAGTCGTTAGTGGGTCATCAAACAGTTAAGAATGCCTCCTCTATGATACAAAAATTGTGTATATAGTCTTGTCCCCAAATTGTCTCGATCCTAATTGAGGTTATGTACAGTGTCAACAAACCTCTAACCTCCGAAAGTGAACATAGCCTAACAGTGAATCAACAGTGTTGTGCATTGTGTTTAATAATTAAAGGACAATAGAGTGAATATATAAATACAGTGAGTGATAAAGAAATATAAAGAAAAGGACAGTATAGTGGTTATTTTAAGAATTTATAACAAAACGTAATAATTAATGATCACGATCCAATAGTAACTAGTAATCGACACTTTTGAACTTATGTTTATGTTATCACAGTAGTAAACACAAACACTATTCAAATTATTTCATGTTTAACAATTGTAATTTGTTTTCATAATCAATGTTTATCTAAATAACTTAGACAAACTAGGTTAACTCCAACAACGGACACTGAATTACGAATTGATTGTCACATTAGATTTTAAGTTATTGGTTTATAACACCATATTTAATTTTAAATTGTAATATTTTGTTCTTCAAAAAAGACACTTTTTGTTAATTGTTGTAGTCAAAAGAACTCATAAGGGTTATAATTTCAAAACGTAAACATAGCCTCCATCTCTGAGATTTGTCAACTCATGCTACCAACTGTTGAGCTATCAATACCACAAGCCTGGTTAATTCATATTATGAGAAATGTTCTTTATTTTAATGGTAGAAAAATAAAATTTTAAAAGGAAATAAAAGAAAAAATGAAAAGGAATGAATTAATGGTGTATGACGGATTATTTTTTAATAATAATTAATGTTTTAAAATCAATATTGAATATTAGTGTTTACTTCAACTCAAGAAGGTTAAGTTGGCAGTAATTATTTTAAACCAAACGTACTATTTAAATGATTTCAACAGATCAATGAAATCTAATAAAGTAAAGAGAGAAATTAAAATTAAAATTTATTAAAACCAATTAACCCAAACCAATAGTATCCCCATTAATAATTAATATTATTTGTAATAGTTTGTTATTACAAATTGGCACCCATTAATAGAACTCGTCAACTAAACAAAACATATCAACTCAACTACACCGGTATTCCAGATACCATAAAAAATAGTACATTCAAGCAAAAGAAAAGTCATAGTAAGAATGATAGTTACACTCTTGAACAAATTCTCAGGTATGTTCATACATCTGACACAAAATACTATTTGACTGTAGACTGTGCAAACCCTAGAAAACAGCATTGGTTTTTATGGCAATTATATTTCTTATGAGCATTGTTGCCATGTTGTACTTTAATCCCACTCCCACTTCTTTATTCACTAGTTATGACTAATTAATAATATCAATTCAGTATATGACCTTGTGAGTTTGGTAGGGTGACAGTAAAACTGCAGCTTATCACCTTCAATGAAGCCGGCCTGTGTCATGCTGTTGCCATATTGCTATCATTGTAGGGCTTTGTTTAAGTGATACAAGACTGTGTCAACACAGCTACATAGGAGATAAAAGAATCATTAAAGTTGCTTTGATAGCTGATACTAACTGTTTCAGCAATTTAAAAATAAAGAAATGTGTTTTATTGTTAAATAATACATATGCATGCGTGTTTAACTTACTGACAAATACCATTTATTACTTTGTGTGTGTTTGAGAAGAGTGAAAAAGTGGGTGAGGGTGTCTGAGTCTCGATCACAATACAAGGGTGATTTGAAAAGTTCGCGGCCTACCATAGAAACGAATGTGTGGCGTTTCTGTTTTTTACCACATCATGGTGCCACATTCGCCCCACGAACAGCAGTGAAGTGGCAAATCATTACCCTGTCACTTACCCCACTGAGGAAGTCCGATTCTTCTAGGTCCTCAAAATAACCGTTTACTGCCGCTTTCAGCTTGTCATCTGACGACAATCGCTTCCCCCCAAACATTTTTTGAGGTGTGGTAATAGATAAAAGTCAGATGGCGCTAAATCAGATGAATAAGGAGGATGGTGCAACAGATCATACTTCAACTCAGCGATTTTTGCCATAGACACAACACATATGTGTGGGCGTGCATTATCCTGACGGAAAATACTCTTCTTCTTTGCTAAATCTGGTCTTTTTTCTTGAATTTTTACACTGGCCCAAAAGGTTAGCTTAATACTCTCCATTTATCGTTTGACTCTTTTCAAGGCAATCTAGTAACAATATCCCCTTACCATCCCAGAAAAATGGATACATACACTTTCCAGCCGACAAAATTGATTTTACCGATTTTGGAGACCACAAATCACTATGCATCCATTGTTTTGTTTATAGAGTGAAGTAATGGACCCAAGTTTCATCAGTTGTTACAAATCTACGAATAAATCTTTCGGATTTCTCTTAAAACGGTCCAAACATTCCTGAGAAGCTTGCACTCGCATGCGTTTTTGGTCACTTGTCAACAAATGCGACACCCATCTTGCAGAGAGCTTTTTCATACCTAATTCCTCAGTAAGAATGTGATGTACCCTTTCATCTGAGATACCCACAGGCTTAATAATTTTAGATACCTTCAAACGGTGATCTTCCAAAACAATATCGTGCACTTTATTGATGATTTCTGGTGTAGTGGCACTTTTTGGACGCCAAGTACGTAGGTCATCTTCCAAACTTCCACGACCATGTTTAAATTCAGTAGCCCATTTTTTCACCCAACACATTCCTTCATCTCATTAAAAATTTCTGTTGGCGTTACAGCTTTCTTAACAAAAAATTTGATGTTCAGTTTTCTCCATTTTCAGCGTTGCTGTGAGATAACGTTATTTATACAGCTGTTTCTCCACAAAAATGACTTGACCCGACTTGACGCTTCACAGCTGTTCGTGGGGTGAACGTGATGGTAAAAAACAGAAACACCACACATTCGTTTATACGGTAGGCCGTGAACTTTTCAAATCGCCCTCGTACAATAATGGGATTACATTTGTGAACACTGTAGTCCATACGGACAATGTTTTTTCTAAGCTTTGCACAGACTATAGTATGGAACAATGCCTGCACTGAAATTTCGACTCTCACCCTAAAAACATTTCAAAAAATTGTAGCACCTTAAAAGGAATTGGTGAGCTGTACTCGGTTTTACTAGGCAAGATGGTATGCCAAATAAAGCACACTTTGCAGAACTGAAATTAAGGTGGGCTAGCATGTAAGGGATAATAGGTGGACGAAGAGAATCACTGTAAGAGACCCAGGAAAGATAGACGAACGAAGCAGACACAAACCAATGGAAGATTGCCTAAAATTATAGCACAAAACTGGATATACAAAGGATGGCATTGACAAAACTGAAAAGCCTTAGAGGACGCCTACATCTAGCAATGGACAACAGCAATGGATAACTATGTACAGATTACTCATACAGCAGATGATGTGAAATTATTTAATTACTATTTATCAAAAATTTGTCATACGTGCAAACCATACTTATTTATCTGTAGATTTCAATAAACAACCCAGAACAGGCCTGTGTATAAAAAAAAAATAATACAGTAAAAAAAACACTTTCTTAATATAAAAATATGACAATTATCTTACATTTCATGCTGTTTCTTCTTCTTTTTATCAGACTCAGGTTTTTTAGTTATCTGGTACCCTAGGACATCTTCTAAAACTTCTAACTGCTTTGAAACTTCATCTTTCTCTTCAGTATTATTTCTAAAATTACTTCTGTTTTCATCACTGTCTTCATTATCGCTTTCATAAAACCTTGAGTCAAGAGCAAACCTATCGTCGTGTGCATAACGAGACTGAAGTTCTAAGAGCTGAAAAAAATAATTCATGTTCACTTATTAATAGTTTTCAAACAGAACAAATTTATAACTGCTAAAAAAAGGAAACAGTTTAAAAATACATTAAAAAAATATAAGGCCCGTCTTGAACAATATGAAAATCTTCTACACAAACACAAAACTGTTAAAACAATTTTTCAGTTTTGTTATTCTAATAGTTTTTAGTGACTGAATTACATGTAACAATACTTGTACCAAATAAGAAAAGACACCCTTTGTGAAACTGAGAATTTGTGAAGTATTTACTCCTATAAAAAAAGCCAAGGAAACAAAAAGACACACCTTTTCACCTTTAGGACCTTCAAACTGTTTATTAATTTTCAATTTGCTCATTCCTTCATTCATGTCCGAGTCTAAACCTTCATCATCATCAAACAGTTTTTGTTGTTTGCCGTTTTTACTACCAGTAGAACTCTCCAATGACTTTTTACTTGCAGATTTTTTATTTTCGTGCATATCTTGATTATTATCATCATTATCACTGTCGTCTGCATCACTGAAAACTATTTTCTTGTTTGCACGATTTGTCGAGTCCTGTAAACAAAAAAAGCTGTTATTAAAAAGAAGAATGTGCTGCTTAAAATTATTATTAATAGGTTATTAATAATCAAATTATTCAAACTTTGATGGCCAGAGTCAATTAGATTAACATTTTCTTCTCTCTATAGATCAAGATTTGTGATGTTCAAATTGCAGCCCTCATCACCTGCTCAGGGCTGCTGGTTACTTCTGTAGGCCTAAATTATGTTTCTGTAGACTGAATTCACATTTCCAAACATGGGTGAAAACTTCAATGGATACAGGGTTTTGAGAACAGCTTTAAACACTACAAACTAAAAATTACAATTTAGTACATTTTTACTGTGGTTCTAAACATATATTAATAAGATACTTGTGAATTTTCAATCATGTGTAGAATTATAATTCATTTTAGATGTTATTCAATTTGTTTCTTCTGCAAGTAGTGTAATTTCGTATTTTCTTTCTAACACCTGACGCACGTTTCACTGAAAAATATCAGTATCATCACAGGTTTGTAAGTAAAATAATAACAATCAAAATAATTTTCATTTGTTAATTTTTATATTAACAGAATTATTTCGATTGTTATTAATTTACTTACAAACATCGGATGATACTGATATTTTTCAATGAAACGTGCGTCAGGTGTTAGAAATAAAATATGAAAATACACTACTTGCAGAAGAAACAAATTGAATAACATATCAAATTATATAATTGCTGCAAGAAACGTCGAGTTACCAATACAGAAAATTATAATTAAATATAAGTCAAAGTAACTCCTGTGTTGGATTTGTATATAAGCTGCACCTTCTTAAATAAGAATGTTCTTTGGTTACAAATATGCTCTTATTCATTGTTCTCTTTGTAGTAGCACTTTTTTTTTACTATCAACTTGTAATATACTTACGGCCTTGTCTTTTATTTCTCACTGTTTTTTTGCCCTCCCTTCCAGTTGTCCAAATTCTTCCTTTCTTCTGCCCAGACCAGACTGTCTTTGTATGTTTTATCTCTTCTTCCTTCCCTCTCCCTCCTTATGTCTTCAATCCTAAGGATTGCAGCAGTCTTCCAGTGTGATCGATCTAGTGCTTTCCTCTTCATTTCCTCATTAGTTACATAATTTACATCCTCCATAATTTGCTTTATATACTGCAGCCTTGGTCTTCTCTTATTGTTCCTTTACCTTTACCTTCTATTGTTCATTCCATTACCAATTTTAGTAGTCCTTCATGCTGCAGTGTATGTCCAATAAGTTCCCCTTCTTCTAATTATGCTTTTCACCTCTCATTGCCTATTCTGTTCAGCACCTCTTCATTTGTAATTTTGTCAAATCATTTATTTGTTAGCATCTTGCGATAACACCATATCTCAAAGCTGTCAAATTTCCTTTTTTCTTTCATAACTTAAGGAGTTCTTCTTCCTTAAAAACTTTAAACTCCTAAATCCCTTTTCTAAAAAGTATCTCTGTCCCAAATTTCTTCTACCTCTGCTGAATTCAGCTAAATTCGTCTTAACTTCTATGAAGCAATGAATTTTTCTCCTGCAATTTTTACCAAAATGGTTAAATACTTTTTTGTTAATCTTTTTGGATTCATTTGGACCAACTGTCCAGTTTCATATATGATTATGTACAGTATTGTTACTTATTCTGCTCAACTCCAATTTCCTTTAGGCCAACAATATTCCTTACTATTTTCCTTTACTTGTTATAATTTCTTCCATTTCTATTTTTCAATTCATAACAGTTGTCTGCTCGAAGGCAATCTGGTTTTATGACTGTATTTTAATGTCACGTTTTTGCTTTTATCAAGATTGATTTTTGTTGTTGCTGTGATCATTCTTCATTAACTGAAAAGCTAAATTTTTTTCAGAAATCTCATTTTATTTGCCTCCTTGTATAAATTGCTGGGTTGTATTATCCAAGATACCCAAACTGGTAGCAATAATTATTTTATCTATTATTATAAATTATTTGGGAACAATAATTCTATCAAATGAATCTTATAAAAATATCGGTATGGAGAACCATACATGACTTCCATGTTCTAAGATTTATATTTCATTTTC
This sequence comes from Magicicada septendecula, assembly GCA_034769895.1. Taxonomy (NCBI): domain Eukaryota; kingdom Metazoa; phylum Arthropoda; class Insecta; order Hemiptera; family Cicadidae; genus Magicicada; species Magicicada septendecula. The sequence goes on along the minus strand of CM068367.1, from coordinate 1,368,704,491 downwards.
GAAATGAAATATTTCCACAGAAACTACTTCTTTCTTCAGCCTTAACCACAGTACTGTGGTCACTAACGCATACTACCTCACGTTAGCGCACTCGATTTTCACTGATGATGGCAGTCGATAGCACTGCCAAAACGTCTGGTTTTGTAGAAAACATTGGACCATGGCCAAACAGCCCGGGAAGGAATTTTAACAACAAACTACTACTTTGTTGCTGATAACGTAGTACACGACATATAAATAAAAATATCCCCTCCCCTTCAACTATCCTTTTCATTTATAGATATTTCATCTGCGTTTCTACAGTGGATTATTATGACCTTCTTTTCAGGACACTTTATTTATCGAAATTAAGTACTTTACTCTTGTTAAAACATAAAACGTTGCAGGTAAACTACCCTTTCCCCTTAACCGATCTTCACTGAAATCAATAGGCCTTGAGTCCTCTACAACTCAGGCACATATGCAAAAAATTATTTGATTCTGTTTGAATTTGCGGCAGTTATCGTTCGTCATAGAAAAAAATCTACACACTTTTTGAAAAATGATTTTCTTCATGTTTTGAGGGTAGTACAATCAGAATCAGCCTTTATCTCGAACATGATTTTTTTTGCCATCACCATAATTCCATTTCCTTATTCTGACATTCCAAAATTTTGAAATTTCATAAACTGAAAACTATATCAAGATTGTGGTTAAAATTCCCTGCAATTTGTTTCTTCACAATATTGACCCCTCACCCCTATTGCACAATTTTGCCTCCTGTCTTCCTATTTTTTGTAGGGATCAATCTCAAAAATAATAAGAGTTCTGTAGGGAAAAAAATACGGACGTGCACATCCAAGTTTTATGAAAATCGGTTGTTGCATTCAAAAGTTATCTTGAGACACGCCCCAAACAGATAGACAGACAGATGAAATGTTAAACAGCCAATTTAATACTGAGAACCACTTCACTTGTTCAACAAATTGTACACACAACTTATAAGTCCGACACTTTAAGTCATGTCTGGTTTTCATACCAGGGCCATACCGCCACTGAAGGTAATCAAGGTAATCAATGCATCACAGATTAAAATGTCTGCTTCCAATGTTTAATTTGGAACAACAACTCTACAGTAACAAAAAATTTTAATTTTTTATATACTTTAATTATATCATACACAACAAATGCACAGATCATTAGGAGGGGAGCTATGCCTCCATCTTAAAGCTGTTCTCGGAGGATTTTAATCAAATGAACCGCCAGTGTTTTGGGAGCTAAAACAGTATTTCTAGGCCTCACTTTAACCTAAACTTTGAATATTACATTCAAAACCTCCCCCCCAAATAAATATTTCCTAACCCCCTAAACCTTACCCAGTAAGAGCTTCTCATTCTCAAGCCCTCCTCCAAAACCAGGACCCTGGAGCAGCACATGACTCAACAGCTGAAGGTTTACTGTATCTATTAATCTGTCTCACTTAGCAGTAATTGAAATGTTATTGTGAATGACGGAGCTTAATATTAAAATTCACTTATGATTTAGAATGTTAAAAAGTGAAAGGTGTACTGAGTTTTTAGTATCTGCATGTTTCAGGCAATTTTTTGGCCCCCCCCCCACAGTGTATATTTGATAAAAAGTAATTAACGTAACAGACATCAAATCACATACAATGCCAAATCACCAATTAACTTTAGAAAAGACATTTATGTCTTTACAGGTAAGATGTTTGTTTACTGCAGTGGTTCCCAACCGTTGGTATGCGGAGGGATCCAAGGTGGTGTCCAAGACGACCTAGCTAGGAAAAAAGTATTTACTTGAGATAAATAAACAAATAAAAACTTGTGTTCAGAACAACAATACATTTCCATCGGACATGATTTAAAACGATTATAAAAACACAACCTAAACACTTTGCAGAGCTAAATACTTAATTTTAGCATAGAACCAACCTGAAATTAATTTTAAAAATCAGTTCGTTTTGTAAATTTTATGTATTAGATTAAAATAATTATACATAACTAGGAATAATAAGATATACTATTCATGTTGTTTCAATAATTTTATTGAGAAAATACCAGTAACCTTCCCTTAAGCTCCGATGGTACTCAAAATGAACGCAGAAGACCAAAGTGGTACACGGGTCCGGAAAGGTTGGGGGAACTACTGGTTTACTGTAGGCTTAGAAGCTACAGTATTTTACATACAGTACATACAAAAAAGACCTGGCTTAAATGAAGGACTGGCTCTACCTTACTAGCCTAGTGTCAAAATGTTAAAGAAGAATAAGTGACGTTTACAAAATAAATAGATTTAAAAAAAATAAATGTAACATATACTAATAAAACTTCAAATATTATACTTGCAGAAGAAATCTATTCTCATAATTAACACAGAAAAACTGCGGGTAACTAAAATAACAAGAGTTACTAAAACATAAATGATGGAAAAAATGCTGTAAAATTCTAAATGAAAAGTAACTTAAGTGAATTGATAATTTACAAGCCTACACATTTTATTTTGTAGAAATTTGTGTAATAAAAGTTACACAAATGGGTGGTTTGTATTTTTGTAGTGATTCAAATTAATTGTACAATTTGTGTATCCTATTGTTGTGGTCTCATTAACTGAGTTCTCCCACCATACTACCTGCTACGCTAGCTCAAGTCAGCTCACATAAGAGATGTCACTACCATACTTCCAAAAAAATATCTTTCTGAGCTTTCTAACAATCTCATAAGGCTCTTCTACTCTTCTAGGTTAGCAGCCCATAGACTGGTTGACAGCAGCTCGCCATTCTTCATGCTTCTCTGCTTTTCTTTTCAACTCACTTTCGTAAGGCAGAACACACATATCCATACAATACAATTTAAAACTAATGTTTACAATGGAACACCCATACAGTTAACTGCAACAAAGTATTTAACTGGCTTCAACTATTTGTTAATAACACATTACAGTGGAACCCCTCAAATCCGAACTAATTGGGGCTGTAGCCTGTTCGGATTCGGAAAAGTTCGGATTAGCCGAAAAATCTGCATACACAGTACTCAACACTAGTTACGGTGTACGCGCCGCCCGGTAATGTTGTGTAGGGGTGAGATGAAGCCGCCGGAGGTTGCTGACCTTGACTGCCCGTGAATCACTGTTGCTGTCGGGCAGAAGTGCGCTAAAAATAGCCCAGTCCTACTACAATAGGTCTAGAAATCTTTGTATTTCAGTTACAGTAGTCCTCTGGCGTATGTTGTCCTGTGCGTTTGTCTGCTGTTACTGTTTCCATCCAGTGTACATAGTTTGTTCGAGTTTTCGTTTAAGGTTTATTGTTTTTGCATTTGAAGTGAGCAGTGTAGATCGGGTTTTTTAGTTTTCATAAATTATGGCAAGCAAACGAAAACATAGTTCTTGTACTTTAAAAGAAAAACTCGAAGTGTTAATGCAACTAGACAAAGGGGAAAGTTTGACGAAGTTGGCTGTTGAATTTGGTGTTCGTAAGGCAACAATCAGTGACTGGAAAAAGAATCGTGCGAAAATTGAACAGTTTTGCAGTGCAACAAGTGAAAAAACTTTGAAACAACGCCATCACGCAAAAGTTTCTGTAAATGAAGAAATTGACGAAGCAGTGTTTTTGTGGTTTACACAAGAGAGGCAGAAAGGAGTTCCTATTATTGGTCCATTAATTCAAGAAAAGGCATTGCGGCTGAACAAACTAATGAACGGAGATTTGGCATTTACTGCTAGCAATGGGTGGTTGGATTGATGGAAGAGAAGGCATGGAATCAGACAACTGACGACAAGCGGAGAGAAGTTATCAGCTGATAATACTGTTGCAAAAGAATATTTAGATGAATTCGCTGATTTGATTTCGTCGGAAAATTACTCGCCCCAGCAAGTGTATAATGCGGACGAGACTGGATTGAATTTTAAAGCACTTCCCACTAAAAGTCTTGCTTCTAAAGAGGAATCTTCTGCGCCAGGCTTTAAAATGAACAAACAGCGTCTCACAGTTTTGGCCTGCAGTAACGCCGTGAAAACAAACAAGCTACCATTAATGGTGACTGGAAAATCTGCCAAGCCACAAGCCCTTAAAAATATGAACATGAATTCTCTCCCTGTTTATTACAGAAATCAGACTAAGGCGTGGATGACTGGTAATCTTTTTAAGGAGTGGTTTGAAAAGAAATTTGTTCCTTCGGTAACAAGATTTAATGAAGAAAATGGACTGCCACCTCGAGCTCTACTTTTGATAGACAACGCTCCGTCACATCCTTCAGACATGCAGTTGGTGTGCAGAGACATAAAAGCAACTTTTCTACCACCTAACGTGACATCGCTGCTGCAGCCTATGGATCAAGGTGTGCTACAGAACATAAAACTAAGCTACAGAAAAATGCTTCTGCAAACTCTTACTGAAGAAGATTGTTCTCTTTCTATTCTTGACAAGCTAAAGAAGATAACAATAAAAGATGAGATTTACTGGGTTGCAGAATCCTGGAACAATACCAGTAAAAATTTACTGCAGAGATCTTGGACGAAGCTTTGGCCCAGCCTCGAATTTGTGGAAACACCGCTTACAACACGAGATGATGAAACTGAACTACTTCATCTCTTTCAAAAAGTACCAGGATGTGAGGATGCTGAAAAAGATTGTCTGGAGGAGTGGACAGCACTAGACGACAATGAAGAATGCACCGAGCATGACATAGTGTCTGTGGTCCAGGATCAACATGACAATGTATCAGGTAGCGATAGTGAGGGAGAAGATGCCTCAACAAACGTGACTCATTCTGACGACGGGAGCGCCGTCGCTCTCGACATCGCGTTGCACTACGTAGAACAACACGCAGCTGCTACACCCAATGATGTCATGTTTATACGACGCTGGCGCAACATTGCATCCTCGGGAAGGTTTATGTCACTTCGCCAGATGAAGATCACTGATTTTAAGTGAAAAAATGTAGTGTAATGTTTGTGTGTGTTTCTTTTGTGTTTTCCTTGGCCATTCAGCTCTGATATTAATGAAATGCTGTATGACGTTGTTGTTTTTATACAGTGTTAATTCCAATATTTTTTACAATTCAATCCTGTTTTACGTAAGTAGCAACACTTGTACATACTTTATTAATTTTTCAATGATTCTTTATGTAAAATTAGGTTACATATGATAGTTTTATGTAATAATAAATGTGTTTCTTATGTCTTTATGTGTTTTTTCAAATGTTGTTTTTCTTCAAAATCATGTTCGGATTTCCCGGGATTTCGGATTTCTGGGGTTCGGATTTGAGGAGTTCTACTGTAATAATAAAAAATATTAAATGAACTGACTTACCACTTGTCGAAGAGCATCCTTGATTAACTTCATTTTTTCACTTCGGGCTTTAATGTTTTCTAAAACCGATTTCTTTCTTCTTTCATTTGATCGAATTTGAGATGTCCACCGCTTCATTTGTTGCAGTGTTTTGTAAACTGTTTCTTCAGCGTCCATAGTATCATCTTCAATGTGTCCATTAATGTTGTTCTTTCTTTTATTCCATTTAAAATTATCGTTACACTTGTCTTCCTTTCTGAAGGGTGTACTTTTATTATAAGCTTCATTTCTTCTTGCGTGGTAACTATCATTTATAGTGTCTTTCCTAAACTTCTTTGCACCTTTTTGCAAAACTTTTATGTTCCATTGGCCCTTGAAATCTTCTTCTGAGTCACTACCACTTATATACGGTTTCACAAACTCTGTATGTCTGCTTTCACTCTTGGCGATTTCAAACCCATAATCCAAGTTTTTTTGACGACTTCTACAAAAGTTGCTCTCATCTTCATCACCATTCTTAGTGTTACATGAACGAAAACTTGAAAAATGTACTGTGTTCCACTGAGATTCATTCGAGTCTTTCCAAACATCACTAAATATCTCAAATCTTTTCATCATGACGTCACCATTATAACGTGTATTACTTTCTGATTTCTTTTTTGCGTCTACAATCGACTGCGACTGAGAACTCCTTGTGCCACCAAACATTTTTAACCTACCTTTATACTTTTCATGTCTGTTGATGTTTTCTGTTTTCTCAGATGCTGACTCTGAATTGTACACCGATGTAATTTTAGGTGGTTTAGATTCCAAATCAGACTGGGAACTGGTTTTACGTTTCATACTTTTCAAGACTGCCTGTTCACCACCATCCTGATGTTGATTTCTCTCCTTCTCTAATATGGTGAGGAAGTCTTCTTTTGCATATTCAACTTTTACTCTGTGCCCATTCCAATCCTGCCTTGAAATTTCGTTTACACCTAAAACACAAACTTTTTTTTTAAACAAACATCATGTTTTACATCTTCTTGAAGGTAATTTCTGTATGTGTATAAATATATTGAATATTTGTGTCATCAACTTATAAGAATAAAAATTCATACTCAACAGAACTTCATTAAATTATTTAGGTAATACAAAGATTAAGGATGCAATAAGTGTCTTAAGTTAGGCTTATCTTTATTTGAGTGAAAGACTTGAGATTCTGCCACATTCATATCTGGTAGACAGTTAATAATGCTACAATAATATGTACTTCGCATTACATGGTTGTTGTAGCCATATAATTTTTGCAAATGAAATCCTTGTAGCGAAGTTCAGCTATAAAATTGGACCATTAATAGGCAATTGGAACAATTGTAAAATTGTCCACCTGTACTTTCAAAATTGGACCATTAATACGCAAACCAACAGAACATTCAATTTTAAACAAACTCAAGAGAGAGCCCTATCCAAGTCTTTTATTCACATTAAAAAAATTTGTTTAACAATTTGATTGTTTTGAAATGCAGACAATATGGTTTTTCACCTTTTCATATTGTTCATACAGTAGAAACCGATAAACCACATTTCTTCGACACTGTTCAATTAGAAATACCACTTTCCATATCTCAAATTAATCAGACTTTTTCAGAAACAACTATTAAGATCTTATGTTTGATGCCTGACATTTTATGACTTTAAATACACTGTCTACTCCACACAAAATGTGACCAATAGATAAACGGTCAGATTCGAACTAATCGGAAGTGAAAGTAACACTGTAAAAGTAAACTTAGTAAGGTCTAAGAACACAGTAGAAATGTGTCAGCATTTCTTGGTTGCTGAGCTGCGCAGACCCAGCGAATGAATTACCCCCACTAAAGTTGTCTAGCGAGGAGTGAGAGAAGACAACACGATAACAGTTCACTATCTCACTTAACTCACTAATTCCCTCTCTATCACACGCCTGCATGCATTGTTCTCGCCAGTCTTGTTGCTGCCGATGTTCACACTATGAAACACTACACAAGACTGTTGCGCGCATGTGAGAAATTACTGACAATTCTGTTAGCCTCGAAATGAGGTGTTTGTCCACTGCATATCTTGAGGTCAGTGTTCAATTTCTATCATCAGGTTTCTGCCTATTCTTAGGCCTACAGTATATTAAGTAGTTCAAGTTGCAAACACTTAAGGAATGGAAATACCCCAAAAATATGATGTCGATTATTCCATGCGAAATGCCTTGTTTTACAATACAGCATATGGTTCAAAAGAGTTTATTTCTGGAATAAATTTGGAGAAGGATAAATTAGTGTAGGCTAGTGTACAATGTCCAGTACCGGGTGCTGTGCGTTACATGAACACTGTAATGTTAATATCAATTTACAAAATAATAATTAATAAAAATACTCATATTCCACACTTCTTACCTTCTATTGGGTCCCAGGTCCTTCGCACGAACTCGTGAAGAATAAACGTGATTCATGTTACCGTACTAAGAAATTCAACTCTCATTTCTTGTTAACTAATTCAACTTTTATTGAACATTCTGTTTAATATTCTCCTTTTACGCATAACATAATGATATAACTTCCTTTTTATATAATTTTCGGAATTGGAATCTGACAGATTTTAATATGGAGGCCTACACCCCATTTAACAAAGACACTCAAAAGTTGACATTCTTTTTCTTATCATTAAAGTAAATAGTTACTTAGATTCTATAAAGCAACCCAGCATTTGCTCACACACTTCTTTCACACCTTTACCCCATTGATTTAAAAACAAGAGATCTCTATTTTAAAATTTGCATAATAGATTGATGTGATACATTTACGGTTGGAAGCGTCGTCACTGCTGGCCACGTGCCGCACCCTGCATTTTCACCACTAAACGTCCAAAAAAATGTTACTGTTTTAATTTTAAAAAGGTTTAATTGATTTTAACTCGGTTCACTGTTTTAAAAGTTCCATGTAGCACTGTTTTACGGTTTTCAAATTCACATTTTTACAATAAAAGATTTTTCTTCCGGCTCGAGAGCCTATTATTCGGCCAGCCGCGGCCATAGGTGTTAGACGACAGAAGCTGTTCTCTGAGCATCTACATAAAGCCACGCCTCCTTGATCCACGGCAACTTGGTTCGCGATTCGCTGATAAAATCACGTGACACGATAATTAGTTGTCACGTGGTATTACTTGTGGTGCGAGTCTGTGCATCACTATTTTGCGTTTTGGGGCTCACAAAAAGTTCATGACAAAAACTATGGTTGAGCAAGCAGGCGTGCACTCATTCACATTCCTGAGTACCTGGAAAACTGTGCTTATTGCAGGGCGTTGACAAAATGTGCGACGTGTTGCCCCGACAAGGAATGCTCATCGTTCTAAATTGAGCCCCTGAGTGGGTAAACCTTGTATGTTGCATTTACAACTACAATAAAGAAAAACCCCTCAAATCTGTCCCGTTACAACACAGATGTTTTGGAAAATGCATACCTGGGGTACTTGTGAAGAAACTAAACCTTTATTGTGTTAAGAGCACAACAGCATAGCATGAACACAAGAGCCCATTCAGCAGTACTGAGTAACGTACATTACATTTTTTTTTTAGAATTTCTTTTCGTCAAATTAATTTCTGTCGCTTAATTAGCAAAATACACTCTTTAAACCTAACTTTCGATAAACTAGAATACTTGTCTGACCTAACCCTTCTGATAATTACCAAATTGGTGTTCATTATACCTGAGAAACTATTTCGTTTTATCTAACAAACTAGTCTATATAAATCCGTAGAAACCAAATATTTTACTAAAATTTGTTCATTTTAACCACGAATTCATATTAACTGAGATATAACCAAGTTCCACTGTAGATTGAATCCCGCTTGGAATGTACACACAAATATATTTATTTACAATAAAACATAAATAATAATCACCAATTCTAAACACTTACAATTATTCAAGTCTGCAGCATCGCCTTTTATGTTCACAAAAGCAAATGCAGAGATAATATTATCTGCATCATCCTTCCGATGCTTGACTGTAACATCTTCAACATTACCAAAATCGGCAAATTTTCTTTTAATGTCTTTCCTTCTTACATCTAGGGGCAAATTACCCACAAACAACCGTTTCTCAATCATTGTGCACTGTAACACACGAAAAATAACAATTACATAATCACACTGATCTGTTTATGCAATAGTGGTGCAGAAAGGATAAACTTATATTTTGGAAGGCACCACTGTCAAGCCTAAAGCTATATGATAAAACTCTTAATATTAACAAAGCTGAACACGTTTCTGGACTTGCCCAGATAGCAATTTGTTCTCATTTTTTTTTTTCAAATGATGTAATCCACAAAACGACTCGCTCAAAAAATAAAATGTTTCTACTGACTCTGTCAAATGTTGCCAATAAGTACTTTGAGAAGTTTCTGTTGGCCGAACATAATGTGCACATATTAACTCACTGTTTCTCAATAATCACGATGGGTGGGATAATGTCTACAGATAACATGCAAACGTAACAGGTGATGTTCTAATAACATACAAGCAACACATTTATGGTTTTCAAATTTCTTTAAATTTTAAATCTCCTCAGTTATAACTGACAAAACTTTGTACATGAAGTTACTATCTTGGGTAAACAGTAATTTTTTAGGAAAAATACAAAGATATGGGGATAATTCTAAATGAGTCCACCTCACGGACACTGTGTTTTACAACTGATCTAAAGTGAAAGCAGAAGATTATGATAACTTCAACTATAAATATTTGCTTCCAACTCTTCTACTGTGTTTCAATTATTCTTATTACCCTCCGAAGAATAGCCTAACAGGCTGAAAAAAATTGCCAGAGTTTAACAAAATATGTGAAACTCCTGAGCGTGAAGTAACCTCTTATTAGTAAGGTCACATTTATTTGTATGTACTTTAAAAGTTATGAATATAAGGAAATAAGCGCACATATTATCAGAATCTGCATATCACATAAGTCAAACATGTTAAAATATCTGATTTATAATCCACAGGTTTTTTATCACCAACTGACCTTAATGACACTGAAGAGCGAAACATGTTCAAACAGTTCATTATATTTATTTATGGTTCGGTACTATGGATCTTCCCCTTTTTGTGGCAATATGACAGTGAGTAATCACTAGATGTAGCAATTGCCAGAAATGGCATATTCTTTTCATTCCATGATAACAGCACACTCTGTATGCTGCAATTGCCTGCATAGTTAGTATCACCATCTTATCAGTGAGTTATGAATTTCTTACAGTTGATAGTGTGAATTACGGGCAAAGATTCAACGATACAATTTCTACATGAGAAATATACTGAACAAAACCTACAAATTTGTGTGTACGGCTGTAAAATGAAATTGTATACAATCATAAAGACAGTTGGGTTTGTTCTAGAAAGAACTGCCAGGAATAAAAACAAGTTCGACAGGGTACATTCCTAAATAATTCTCAACTAGATTTCCCTTCAGTCATCTGTCTCATTTAACGCTTGAGTAAGGAGTACACGACTGTAAAATTCTGTCAGAATAAGCTGGAGATGAAGCATGACACATGCATCGACTGGAATTCCTATATACGAGAAGTGGGTCTACTACTACTACTACTATGCATAGTATCGTCTACTATGTAATGCGAACCTACTTTTAATGGTGGACCTAACTTTATATGTAGAAGTAGACGAGACTTGTTTTGCAAAAAAAAAAAGAATAATAGAGAGAAAGTTTTGCCAAATCAATGGGTAAGCTATAAGAGACTGATAAACGTACGTAAATTAGAGACTGATAAAGGTACTCTTTAAGCATACATACATACCTGTTCTGTGCCATTTTTATGTTTACATAACAGGAACGAATAAATAAAAACATATTTCATACCAAGACTTCAGAAAAGTTAAAAAAGTTCACAATTACCTAATAATCACTAGTACACTGAAACTGGAATATACTTAAATGTGAAAGAAACTTAACGTAACATAATTACTCTTAAAATAACATAAAACTGCAAAACTACAGTTGTATCAAGTTGTACTAACTACAAATTACAGTGCACACAAACGTTATATGGTAAACCAGTATGTTAAGTCAACACTACAAGAACCACATACTATAAACATAAATAATATTACTATCATAAAGATGTATACATCCTTTAATCAGCTGACTATACTCTGCAATCAATAGCAGACATCAACAATTAACATAGCAAACAGAGCTATGACTTGCAATTGCAATAATTTGTCCTTTACCCTTTATTTTCATATTTTTGTTTTAATATACAAAAATGTTAAAAACTCCTAAATAACAAGAACAATATACAACGTTGTCCCTGATTTACACCACACTAAAGGCAGCCTAGCAACAACAATTTTACTTGGGCATTATTAAAAAATACGCACTATTCAAACGCATTTTGCATATAAAATCCTTACAATAGTAACTGACAAGTAAGTGTCGTATGATACATATACATGACAACTGATACTGCTGAGAATTTTAAAACCATACAATATCTCACCAATTCCTAAATAAGAACTACACCAAACATCTACAAACGAAACTTGCACCAACTTTACCTCCAGAAATAGTGTTCAATATTTCCTGGATTACTTAGTTTTCCATGTTCAGTAGTTTTCACCAATTTTATTTACATCTAAACAAATTACATTTTCAACAATTTGTATTTTTAATAACAAGACAATTGAGCGAAATACAAAATTTAAGAATAGGTTATACACTCAAATTTTACATGTGCTTCTTTGCCACAACACCCGCAGACAGCCAACATTACAACATTAACATTTAAAACCCGACATTTTCGATTAAAAATGCGATTCGTACTTTGTGACTTCGATAATATTACTAATTTTTGGTAAAATTAGTGTATCATAATGTAAGCATCAAGTATGGGATAACTTTGTATTATATTATTATAGTGCTTTCCTTTCTGTAGATCAGATTGAACTATTGGTTTTCGTTGTTAGAATATTGACCCCAGTGTAAACAAATGTTTTTGGTGTTCAGCGATGCTTGATTTACAAATTTCTGAACACTGAAAAAGGTTTGTCTTTAAATACTTTACTCACATAGTGAGTTAAATAGCGTATTTTCTGCAGGGTTAATGAAGGAACAGATGCAAATACGATAACAAATGATTTAAGATTATGCGACTATAATATATTTCATAACCAGAAGGGGACACTTCAGAGATCAGACAATACCCTGATCTTCCACTGGAATGTAGCAAGTTTGTGAAAATGGCTGCTGCTGTAAAAATAATTAGTATTATTAAATTATATCCAACCTAACCTTGCGCAAAATGTACACTAAAAAGCATTAGAATGAAAATAAATCTCTTTCCCGTAAGAGAACTGATACACAAATTGCAAAGTTGGTAATACAGCACACGCATTGTGTAGATCCTGTCTTGTTTCGGCGGCGGCATACAGAAGTAAACACCTATAAACAGTAACTCGTGTGATTATAATTATACACCATCAAACTACGGTAAGGAGTTTAATACTTCTTGATAAACTTATTAGTTATAACAGTTTAATTTTTAATATACACACTACTTCTTTACACTAAAAAACTCTCAGTTTACACAAATTACAATATAAGGTATACAAAATAACTGACTTACATCAATTTCATAATGTATAAAATAGGATGTATATTGTAGCATCACGAAATAATACAAAAAAAGGAAACTCAATTTAATCATCAAAATTTATAGTAAAACTAATCAAATAGATAAATACTATGTAACTGAATGAGGAATGCAATAAAGAATGAGTAATCAAATGAGAACAACCAAAAATAATTATATAAAGAAGAATTATAATAACTAAAACAATAAACCATGAATAAAAAATAAGTATTTTACAGATGCATGAATAAATTAAAAACAGGAATTAGCCTTGTAAACAAACATAGTAAATGACTTTACAAACAGACATAATAAAAGACTAGACTGGACTGTGTCTTTGACATACTAATTACCCAATAGATTAGGGAAGTGATTTTGTATATTTTATTATAATATTCCAAATAAAAAATGTTGTAGTATGTAAGTAAAAAATGTATTTAGAGTTAAGCAAAATCGTGTATAACACAAGCCTAAAAGTCAAGCTAGGTCTTTAACCTAAGACTGGATTTGTAATTAGCTCATATATAGTGTTATGGTAAAGACAAGGTAATTTTTTCATAATTGTGTTTATTCGAAAAACATACAAGGTGAGAAAAGTGAATAGAAAATTGATAAATAATAATAATGAAACAGTGCAAATGACACAGTGTAAACAATGATAAAAATGTAAAGGGTTGTGATCCTAGTATGGCCAAAAGGTGAGAATGGCATGTATTTTATATAAAGTGACGATGTAAATACATACATGCCATATTCCTTGAGCTGTATACACACTACTGAATGTTTAATAAAAATTATATGAGTTCTACACCCCTTTGTTTGTTCAAAATAAGTTTCTGTCACTCATTTTGTAAATAAATATCATTAAACATTCAACTCAGAATATTGCTGAGACTAAGTGAGTAGCCCGCATGCAAAAGCCGCTGTTTGACCCAAAACTTGATTTGGAGATATTAGTATCGTTGGATTCGTTATCGAAAGGGCTATCGATTTAACTATAGGTTGAGCTGCAAATGCCGTTATAAACCCCTTAAAATAAGGAAAGGAAATTACGTACTTTTGCAAAACCCGCTATTTTTGTCAACCTTCCAGTTGCAAAACCCGCTAAATGTTTGATTGCCTGCAAAAGCCGCTACATTCATTGTGAACAACATGGCCACCTGTTGCGTACAAAATTATACAAATGCAAAACCCGCTATTTTTCTTTTTTCACATAGTTTTCTATTTTTTCCAAGCGATTTAAGGTTACTTTTTACTCCTATAAAAACTATGTTTCGGTTTATGGTTGTCTAGGTTGGCAACTCTGTTGCTATCAAAGACGCTGTGGTATCAAAACCTTTCTGATAAACATTCAACAACGTGTTAGGGTCATTGTTCATCAGTGTTTGATTTGAGTGACTATTTTCTCCTTTTATAAAGTTAATTTTCATTGAAATTTAGTTGAGTAAAAGTAATTAAAACAGATAATAATGAAGAAGTCATCTTGGAAACTGAGCCTTCATTGTCTAGAAAAAGGAAGAGTTGTCCTGCAAAATGGAAGAGAAATGTGGCTAAGAAAGCAAGGTATGTACATAATTTTTTTGAACAAGTACCTATTTATTTATTTACTTTGGGTATATATTTGAATTAGATGGTATGTAGCACCAGATTATGTAAAGAGTAATCTGCAAGATTAAGCCCTAATTTTATAGTTTCAATGGCACAGCCATGAAAACAAACTCGTACATTATTGTACTATGTTGTTGTGTGTCAATCTCTATTGTTTCCCTTCCCCTCTCAATCATAACAATATTATTACTAGGGTTTAAAGACTAGTAATGTTTGTTCTTTTGTTTGTTTCAGACATATACCCAAAGGACTACCGAAGAAACCAGTTTGTAAACATAAGGAAATAACATTTCGATGTCACGACCTGACAATGCAAGACATACGTAAGATACACCAAAAGTATTATCAGGAGGCAGATTTGCAGTGGAAAAAAAATTTCATCCTCCAACACGTTCATGTTACTACACCCAAAACGCGTAGCGCTTCAAGTTCTGAAAGGAGAAATGTAAGCACTAAGTTTTATCTTCCTACCCAAAGGGGTGGAGTAATTAAAAATGTGAGGGTCTGTCGAGGGGCATTTCTGTCTATTCTCCAGGAGTCACGTGACCATGTCAACCTATTATGTCAGAAGTTTATGCAATATGGAGCGACACCTCCTGAAACTCGAGGCGGGGATCGCCGTTATGTAAAATACACAGAAAAACGTGAATCAGTCAAACAATTCATTAAAACTTTCAAGCCTGTGCAAAGCCACTATTCCCAAGGTAAGAATACTAAACGTCAATATCTACAAAGTGAGCTCGACACCAAAAAAATGTGGAAAATGTATGCCCAGCAGCATCCCACAGGTGATGGACTGTATGTAGAATATGAATATTTTAGGAGAATATTCACTGAATGCTTCAACATCAGTTTTGACAGCCCGTCCACTGATAAATGTTCTACCTGTTGCAGTTTTGAAAACCAAATTTCACTTGAAACAAATGCTGAAAAGAAAAAAGGTTTACAACTTCAATTGCAAGCTCATAAGACACGAGCAGAAGCATTCTATACAAAGCTTCGCCTACAAGTTGAAAATTCCTTAACTCTTAGTTATGATTGTCAAAAGAACCTAGTTCTGCCGAAAATTCCAGACCAGGCAGCATATTACGCCCGGCAGTTGTATTTGTTTAACTTCACAATTTGTGAGGGCTCATCTCAGTCACCACAGAATAAATCCGATACTTTCAGCTATATCTGGTACGAAAATGAGTACCCGAAAGGTTGCAACCAAATTGCTTCAGCATTACACCACAGATTGTGTAACTCTAATTTGGATGGTGTCTCAACTGTACGTCTGTTCTCTGATGGATGTGGGGGACAAAATAAAAACAAAGGAGTGTTGGGAATGTTGTCACATTGGTTGCTTTTTGAAGCTCCAAACAACGTTGAGAAAGTTGAAATGTGGTACCCAATTGTCGGACACTCCTTCATCCCTCCAGACAGGGTATTTGGGAAATTGGAAAGGGACTTCAAAAGAATGACTGTAATTGAGGGTCCAGAAGAATACGTCAAAGTGATAAATGACTATGCGACAGTTCTACGTTTAGGAGAAACTTGTCCAGTAAATGATTGGAAATCCTACTCTGAAAACATCCTTAAACAGCCAGGACAATGGCATTTCAAATTTCAGATGACCAAGAAAGTTATACTAACACGTAATGCTACCAAAAAGTTAGCATTAGTACAAGGTGACCCATTCTACAATATTGAAGCCTGTGCACCCAAAAGCCTCACCAAGAAAGGAAAACATTTCGTAAGAGGAGGACCATCAGAAATAGGAAAAGGAGTTGTAGTGAAACTAGCAAAACTAAGAGATGTCAAACGGCTACTGTCTCTTCATTTTGGTGAAAATTGGGAAGAAAATGAAAAGCTACAGTTTTTCAAAATCATTTATAATGAACAGGATTCTTCTGTCGTGCAGGAACAGGATGATGAAGACAGTGAGTGTGATTTTCCATGTGATGATGGTGTTGAAAGTGATGATGACGATATGGACTTCACATGAGTATGATTTATCAGTGTTTTTTGTTTTATACACCTTTTTCCAACTTCAAATTCATTGTCATAACATTTTTATTGAAGAAAACAGGATGAATTTGAAAATAAGTTTGTACTGAGTTTATTTCAACAAGATATTACAATAATTTAAACACTTTTTGTGCTTTTTTATTTCTTAAAACCAATTTTTGAGAATTACAATAATTTAAAAACTAACAATATTTATAAAGTAGCGGGTTTTGCAAATGTCTAAAAAATTAAAATGGCCGACCACTGAGTTGCAAAACTCGCTAATTCATGATTACACTTGCAAAACCCGCTATGTGCTAAATTATTATTTAAGTAACTTATTTGTAGCGATTGTAGGATTATGTTCATCTAACTAGCATTTTTTTATGATTTTTTCTTGATTTAATGAAACAAAAATTAGCCTTCTATCTAATCCAAGGCTGTTTTTATACATTTTTGGTCAATTCTGACAAATTTTTAAAATGCTTTTAGCGAGTTTTGCAAGTGGGCTACTCAAGTGAGCATTTATACTCATTAAAAATACACAGTAAAAACAAAGCTAACATATTTGGCACTTACAACGTGAAGCCTAAGTAAGTAATTTTTATTAGTGATAAAATACAAGAACATAATATAATAGGCACCAACAACTTGGGCTCTACAAAATACCACTGACATTTGAAAATTAGTATATATTTTTTTGATATTACAATATATATATATATATATATATATATATATATATATATATATATATGTATGTATGTATTCCTAGCGAAAGTGTAATGGTCAGTGTTTTGTTTAATTGTACTCCAGAGGAAAATATGCGATTATTTCTGGAACCTGTGTTACTCAGTAATTTTACTCAAAAGAAGGGGCATGTAGGATTCTAATAAAAGTCTTGCAGGGCCTTTTATTGCTTTCCTATGATGTGCTGTTGATGTCTTGAATTGTAGGCATTAGTATCTGACAGTTTCATGCAGAAAGAATTGTACTGTCGAATATTGGAATGAGCGCCAACAACTGCCAGAGTAGAATAAATTTAAAATTAAATGAATACCGTACTTGCGGGTGACTTTGGACAGTAGAGTGAGTTTGGACAAAATACGACTATTTGTTTTCTCGGTTGGCAACACTGTCAGAACAAAAAAAGGCTGTTATAAGGTGTTGTTTGCAGTCAGCTGGTTCCAATTAAGCGGGAGAGAGTGGTCAAAACATTGAAATTTGAAGGTAAGTTACGTTTACACTACTTTAAACTTTTATAAAATTTTTTGTCAAAAACAATAACTTCAAAACTTCTAATGCCTAGGTTACTGTCTTATTACTAAGACCATAGTTTTGTTATGTTTTGTTGACTCAAACATTGTTATGAAGTGACAATTGAAACCAAAGCAATATTCCTAACCTCAAATTTTTTATTTAGGATTTTATTAAAAAGTACACTTGGAGGGTGGCTTTGGACAGTGTCCAAAGTCACCCGCCTTATAACCTTCTTTGTGCTAATTATCTTTTTTTATTATAATTGTTACATGTATGCTGTAAAACAATAACAATTAATTAAATACAAGTTTAGATTAAAATATTTATCTTGTTATACACAAATTTTGTGTATTTTGTTTCAGTTTATTCACTTATTGTGCAGATTTACCTACGAAAATATGGGAAAGTACAGAAGAAAAATAGGAGGGCGGCAGTATACCAATTACACCAATGACCAATTATACCAGTCTCACCAAAGCTGTTAAAGAGAGGTTGAAAGGTAAATCTGTACGCTATTTACAAGAGAAGTATGAAATACCTAAATCAACCATCCATAATAAATCAAGAGGTAAACACGAAAGTAGTTACAGAGGGCAATGTGTGTTAAGTGCTGAAGAAGAAACTAAACTAGCTGAGAATATAATTTTAGCTAGTACATGGGGTTTTCCGCTTAGTGTGTTTGACATCAGATTGCTACTTAAGTCCTATTTAGATAGTAATGGCTATAGAATAAAATTATTTCAGAATAATTTGCCCAGAAAAGATTGGGCCAAGGGTTTCTTGGAGTGCCAGAAACATATTATTTCATCAAGATGGTGCCAAAATGTAAAGAGATGTAGGGCTGCAATAAGCCATGAAATGATTTCTGAATATTTTGATGAACTGAATGAATCATTGCAAGATGTAGAACCAAGAGCAATAGTAAACTATGATGAAACTAATTTTACTGATGATCCGGGCGTGAAAAAAATGTTATGCCGTCGAGGCTGTAAACACCCAACCCGAGTTTTGGATTCATCAAAACAGTCTTACTCTGTAATTTTTTCTGGTTCTGCTGAAGGTGAATGGTTGGCTCCCTATATAGTCTACAAGGCAGAGCATCTCTATGAGTCTTGGACCACAATAGGACCCAAAGGAACGCGATACAACCGCACCAAGAGCGGATGGTTCACCACTGAAGTCTTTGAAGACTGGTATTTTAAAATTGTTTTACCTTATTTTAAAACATTGCCTAAAGATGATCCTAAAGTACTGCTGGGTTACAACTTAGCCAGTCACATATCTTCGGCTGTTATCGCATCTTGTAATGAGAATAATATCAGATTCATTCTACTCCCCCCCAATAGTACCCATATCACTCAGTCGCTTGATGTAGCGTGCTTCCGAAGCCTGAAATCTAACTGGAGGGCAGTACTAACTGAATGGAAATTGAAACATAGGGGAACGATTCCAAAAGATATGTTCCCGAGGCTTTTGAAAACATGTCTTGAGAAAATTCACACAAATGATACAGGGGAAAAAACTTGATTGCTGGGTTTAAAGCAACAGGGGTGGTACCACTTGACAGGAAAAAGGTTTTAAAAGTCATCCCTAAAGATTTAAGTGAAGGAAATGCAGGTACGAGCAATAGAAATGACAGCAATGCCTCACTTGATGGAACTTTTGAAACGTTCCTTCGCGAGATGCACACTAAAGAAATGACAGGAACACGGAAAAAAGAACTAAAATTTATGTTCCTGCAGGGAAAAGTGTCACTAATTTAGAAGAAAATGTTGAGGCAGGACGAAGTACCAGTACACCTAAAAAGCCAAAGCCTGCCAGTGCAAAAAGTAAGAAGAAAATAGCAGAGGAATCTGAGTCTAGCAGCGAAGAAATTGACAGTTATGTTGAAGAGATTTCAGAAAGTGAGTGGAATGAGTCTAGTGAAGAAGAAATTCAGAAAACTTAAATTTGATGAACTGAAATGTGGTGATTTTTTAATTACTGAGCTGGACTACGAAGCTTCCAAAAATAAATTTTTGAAGAAAAAATTCATTTGCCAGGTTATAAACAAAGCCACACCCGATGCCATAAAATTTTTTTTTTTTTTTTTTTTTTTTTAGACTGCCTCTACTAAGGCAGTGAACATTTATATCTTTCCTAATGAAATAGACATTAGTTTTGTTTCATTAAAACAGATTGTACAGATTGTAAAACCACTTTTTGAGAGACAAGGAAGGTATGCCTTCCCATATGAGTTGTAATTTTTTGTCAGTTATGTGTTAATATATATTAAGAAGAGTTTAATTTTTTAAAGTCCTGGTATTACTCATATCAACTCAGAATATTTTTAAAAAACGATTACAGTGTCCAAAGCCACCCATTTGAGGTTGTATCTTTGGACATAACTTAAAAAACAAGCCTGTCCAAAGTCACCCAACTTTGCAGGTGATAGTTGTTTTGATTGTTCATCTTCTTTTTTCTCTTTTTTATTACATTACTTTATTCAATGGCAATACAAGGCAGGTTGAAAACTTCCACAAATACATAAACACAATACACCACAAATTAAATTTACACTGGAAATAGAACAAAACAATAGTATACATTTTCTGGACCTAACAATTAACAAAACAAACAATACACACGCGTATAAAATATACAGAAAACCAACCACAACTGACATGGTTATACACAACACATCAAACCATCCAACACAACATAAACATGCAGCCTTCAACCATATGCTCCATAGACTAACTAAAATACCATTAAGTAAACAGGACTATAACGATGAACTCAACACAATCAAATATATAGCAATAAAAAACGGATACAACCCTAATTTAATAAACAAACTACACAAACACATCTTAAACAAAAACAACAAAACACTAAATACCAACAACACACAACAAACTAAATACATCACACTCACATACCATAACTCCAACACACACAAAATCGCCAACACATTCAGAAAACACAAGTACAAAATAGCATACAGAACAAACAATACCATCAAAAAACACATCAATGATACAAACACGGACATAGACAAATACAACAAAACAGGTGTTTACAAATTAAATTGTAATGATTGCAATAGTTTCTATATAGGCCAGACGGGAAGATCTTTTTCATCTCGTTACTCTGAACACCTAAAAGCTTTATCCAACAACAATAAACATTCTGCATTTGCCATGCACATACACACAAAAAACCACAGCTACACCAACATAGAACTAATCTTTAGATATTACACTACTTACCCAAAAGTCGAAAACTTAACACAGCAGAACAGTATGAAATATACAAACACTACAAAACACAACCAAACAACATACTTAACGACCAATTAAACTATAAATCACACACACTGTTTGACACAATTTATAGCGATCGAAAAATTTTAAATTTTCCTTCTCGACCAGTTTGTTCACACGCAGTTGTGTCAATGACTCCGAGTTAGGGCAATAAATAAAGTTTAATTAGAAAGACGACAACCCAATGCCAATATTAGACAATAGAGATATGCTCAACTCGACGCAACAAAAGGGACGATGGTTTGAGTAGACAGGAGAAGCTCGACTGAAAATTATGACACCACAACAAACCAGACAATGTACGAGAGTTCACTCACACGATTACGTAGAACTGCAGCGAGCATCCGCTTGGGGTTCAGCCAGGATGCAAGAGTATGGCAAAAATGAGTAGAAATCACAAAAGATTTGAGAGTGATGCACTCTACAGAAACAATATGAGAAATAACCAGTGAATAGAATCGACGATGTTACACAGCGGGAAGTAACGTTTACGTGACGCACTGAAATTTATAACGAGAAAGCGAGGTGGCTGCACCAACTGACACGTGACAGAAAATTATTAATAACCAGAAAAAGGGGTTGCAAGTAAGAACAATACTCCAGGATGTACGAGGCGACAGATGAGGGTGTTAGGACAGCCTTGCGTAAAGTTCAAGACAATACATCGATTGACAGGCGCTTTACGACCTGCATTTCTTCGAACGAGATCAACGTCCGGACATAAGATTCTAGGGTATGTCCAACCACCTATCAGAGTAAAGCATCTTAAGGAGAGACTGATGGAGAGGCAAGTTTCCATGGTAACCAGATGAAGAGCAAATCAGAGGGTAGAAACCAGAGGACCTCAAAATAGTGGGACAAGATTTTCGAGAGAGGGTAGTTGTTTGGCCTATCATGTGTAACCAAAGGCGTGGACAGGCTTTAGACCAAATTTTAGTAGGGAGAAGTTAATAAAAACCGATTGTCCACCACGGGATGCACCTCAGTCTTATAATTTTGCGCTCAGTCTCATAATTTTTGTAGTCAGTCTTATAGTTTTCGAACGTATATTTTGCTTAGTGCGGACTCAGTCTTATTATAAATTTTGAACTTCTAGTTTAAACAATATTACAGTGCGCGGTATGGAGAACTTTATCGGACTTAGTAAATTTGTCTATTGAACTTTATCGAACTTAGTAAAATATAAACTGTCTCGAGTCATAGTGAAAACGATATAAACGAACACCACTATACGATATGCATGAATAGACTTAATAATGTGTTAACAATATTCAATAATCTTGAATGAATTATCACAACAATTTAAAAGAACTATTATGCAATCGTACACTATTACATACTATTGAACACATAAAAGAATCATGTTGAACATTTGGTATGATATAACGAACCAAACATTATTACGAATAAACATTTACTTTACGATCACAAAGAACACACAACTAACTAATAATGGTTGTATTCGAGAATGAACTGAACTGTACAAATTGTCTTTAATAACCATATCACACTCACACTACTCTGTAGACGACGCGAGTGCACAAGTGTAATGACCAGTGAAAGTGATTTCAACATTATCCAACGGATTGCCGTCATCCGAACTCACCACCACAAGGAGACTTAGCTCCACTGGATTATAATGGATAATCAAATTCCAATTAAAACTTTATGATTCTATTAGTATAATTATAACTACTGACCTGACTCTTTCAAAGGATCTATACCCTGGAAAATTGTAGTAAATTTTGTTAAAAAGATTAAATTCAAAGTATTATAATGATTAAATAAAGCTAAACCATATGGAGTGTAATGAACGCATTAAATAAATTTATTATTATTTGATTTTGTTGTATGTGACATTTTATGTATGTTTGTATGTCTTTTCAGCTATTGAATAAGATGGAACTTATTTTATGATATGTATATGTTTTTATGTTTTTTATGGATGTATTTTACAGGCGCTATGAATTTATATATGTTACGAATACAATTTATCTAAATGGATAATAAATTAGCATTTAAGCACATTCAATAATCCGTTCATTATTACTGAAAACCCTAATGTTAGAGTGTAACGTAATATGCAAATTAATTAAACAATTCTAATTGTATAAATTTTATATGTATTGATTGAATACACTTAAGTATTAGTGAGTCTCATGTCAATTATGCTAATGAGTATTTAACAATTTGATAACTAATTTAATTAATTAATCCAACTCATTATTAGCATAATTATCATTAAAAATTATACATAAAACTAACAATAATTTGGATCTCCGCGCCAATCCCCTTCCTCCACACACCACCCCCACTAAACCTTCCAAACAAAAACCGTTACGTGTTACTGGCCAGTCTGTCTCAAACTGCTGACGAAGGCGAACACCATGCCGAAACGCGTACGGAAGAAAAACAAGTAAGTTTCACAAGTGAAAGTTCTATATTCTATATTATTTGCAGGTGACTTTGGACAAGCACATTTTTTTTAAAAAAGGTATGAAAAAATAAAAAACTTGCTTCTTTTCGTATTGAACCTCATTATTTGGGTCAAGACTAAACTTTTAAGTCCATTTTGAGCCCTCTAATTACAATCCTTCATTGCCAAATTTAAGGTCAAAGTTCAAAAATGTCCAAAGTCATCCTCAAATACGGTATACTTTATTGAAATTAGGCCTAAATTATTTGTAATTGTAATTCTATTTTTTCCTAGGCACATTAAAATAATGGGGTACATCATCAACATTGTTTTTCTACTTCAAGAACACTAAATCAAACCTTAACCATCTTGATCACAGCAGATTGTTCTTAAATGGATGTTCTAAATATACAGGCCATCCATTCAAAGTAGGAGTAACAATTGTTTTCAGTTGAGGTCTTCCGACATCATTATACCTCCTTAACTTCAGTGTTAGCAGTGGTCATTCCTTCCATCCCAATATTCTTCCTGAACCTTCTTTTTTTTATACATACTCTATTTTCCACAAAATCTTTGTTTTAACTTTTGCTAAACTTGTGTTGCTACCACTAATACTCACTTACAGTTCCATGAGCACTTTCAAGCCTCTCGGCTCATCTTCAGATGGGTTGTTTCCATCTGAAGATGAGCTGAGAGGCTTGAAAGTGCTCATGGAAGTCTAAGTGAGTATTAGTAGTAGCAATACAAGTTTAGCAAAGGTTAGACTTAACCATTAAATTGTATTTATCATTTAAAAAAATCTTTGTTTCAATGACCTGTCCTTCCTTTCTTGTCATTGGCCTTCCCCTAGGTCTGCTTCCTTATAGCTTCCATAGTATGATCTTTTGTGTTTGTACAATAGTTCCTGCTCATTAGTCCTTGCCACACAAAGATAAGAAATAAATATTGTAATAAACTATGTGGACGTCCTCGTTTTCGTTTAAGCCCCACGTTGCAAGCGGCAATTTGTAATAAACTACGTATGGTGAGTCCTTCTTTGATCAGTCCCCCTCGTAGGAGTCGTCAATTTGTTATGGAATAAGTATGTTGGGTACTAGCGGTGAAACGTCCGTCTTATTCAAACCCCACTGTTGTAACCAATTTTGTAGAGAACTACTTGTTAATTATGTGAGGACGTATGTTATAGTATATACTGCACGATGGAAACGTCAAATTGTAAAGAAATCTTGTCTATGGGTGTAATTAGTTATAAGATACTCCTGTGAAACAAACGCCAATTAATACGTTGCAGGTGTCGATTCATAACAATTAGAATACTTTTACCTGGTTTAATTAATATGTTATTCACTAATATACCTTTCGGTTGTGACCGGTGAAACCCTCAGAACATAGATTATTAAGTCAACAAAATTAGAATTATGTTCCTGAATTTATAATGGTATTATTCTATAGACTTAACTTAGTTCTCAGTGGTTGTTTAATATGAGCGATATATATGGAGTATTTACTGAATGTAAGTGGTATTTGTTTCAACCCTAGTCACTCAATGATAAAAATTTCATTCAAATTTAGTATTAAAAAACCAGTTAGTTCAGCAATCTCCCGTCCCACCAGCTGCAAACTTTAAGCGCTGTTACTAGAAATAATTGTACTTATAGGTTAGTTATTCGGAGTGTTTGTATCAATCTGTTTATAAATTATTACACCAACTACATATAGTATTTTCTCTGCAATGACTAAAACGTTATTTCATACAACAAATGTACTTTATTTATTTTTCTTTGATATTTAACAAGTTACGTCGTCTCAGACAAACAATAAGACGATCCAATCGACTATCCCAACATATATCGATTCTTAATTATTCAAACTCTAAAAACATATACTCTTGAAAATAATGACAAATAATTCTTATCCCAGGGTTCGTATAGTTCTTTGAACCATTAGTAAGGCCAGGTAAAACGCATAATTAAGGTTGTTCAATTTACAAAATAATATTATTTACTTAAATTACAACGGAATGAAAATAAGTTGTTTTTTACCAAACCGACGAAACTTTGGCTGGCGGTGAACGTTTGTCAACAGTGTATCTGGCCAAAATGCGGGTTATCTCGTCTTCCTCCAGTGGAACTGCTCTGATTTCCAATAAAATTGATGATGGTGTGTACTTGGTAAATCCTCAGGAGATCTTCTGGCTTCTATTCTTCTTTTGCGGTCTTCACAAGTCCTGGTCCCAGTGAATTGGAATTAGGATAGCTTCTGCTGCCAATGAAGGTTATTTCGTCCAACCGAGTCTTCTGTATTTCCAATAATCCCGTTAATTCAGGTTTTAACTCTTTACTGGTCTTCGATTTATAGCATGAAATGGTTTAATACCAAATTCAGCGGAATTATTTAGTGAATGAGGTGAGATGCTTTCAATTCTCTTTTATTGTATTCATTGATAATTTAGAGGGTTATTTAATTTGTATGATTCATTAACATTCAAGTATAATTGTTTTGCAAAAATGCTTTTTCAATTTGGATATATATTTTCTTTATATTTATTCATATATTTTAAACATATCGGTCCATCTCAATCTAATAGCTTGTAACAATCAGAACGAATTCATTCAAAATCAACAACTTCTTATATATCAGTTGCCTTAACAACCACGTTTTCTATATATCCTTGAGCCGGCATTATAGAATATTACTACTCCTTTCCAATAAAATACTCCATGCTTGGATTAATCTTGAATCACATAAAATTCTCCCCTAACCTTCCTTACTAAACAGTAAATGTTTTACCAGAGTTTCGTTGGACTGGGTTTACTAAAAAGGTATTAATTTCCTTTCACTAATATGGAATTTAGGCCTATAGATTCATTTACAACCATTATAACATTATTTGGTATTTTAACTTAATTTTCTTTTTTTACCTGACCTACTGTACAATTAATTATTGGTTACATAGTTAATTACATGAATTTTAATTTACTGGTGGTTATTTGTTTTTATATTAATTAACTGGTTCTGGAACCCTTTATTAATTTATGACATAATTGTCAGAACTACTTGTTAGACTTGAAACACTGGTCACACTCCTGATCCAGTTTATAAACATTAATTAGAATAACAGTATTTTTCAATTTTATACAATACTGACAACTTAGTACAGTGCCTAACATTGGTAACTATACTGGGCTGTATAAAAACAAATCTAATATAAATATAAACATAATTGTTGATTAAGTATTATTATCAAACAACATCATTTCATTTTTAACATATTCAACATACAATATAAATACTCTGTAGACCTTAACATGTCACAGTACAAAACAAACATTTCATTACATCCAATCATTCATTGGTCTGGCTCTTTTACATTTAATATTAGTCATTGCCTCCTTTTTACTTGAGGTACTTCTCAAACACATGAACTATTGAACAACCTTAAGTCAGGGTATGGTCCTTGACCATATTTCATTCAATTTTTTTATGTAACGTTGGGGAACCTCAACTATGTTACGTTACAATATATAACATTTATTATTAACATTTACTTTCACCTTTTTTTGTCTTATCAGCTGATGGAGTCATGTTGAATATTATAATCTTCTTTTCAATATTTATTCTCAGACTATCCTTAATATTTTTCTATTTAACTTCATTAATCGTCTCAGAATTTTCATTACACAGCACTATATCATTGGAATTAATTTTATTAATTTCATGTGCAGATAATTTTGTCCCAATGATTAAAATGATTTGTGGTAAACAAGTTTTTTCAGTAAACCATGTTTATTAATGAAATCCAAAGACGAAAATTCTGCAGAATGTTGTTGAACGATCCAGAGCAAGTTTCAGTTTTAACTTGACTGTTTGGCATTTGTCTGTCTATCTGTTTGGGGTATGTCTCACCACGATAACTTTTGATGCGTCAACCAATTTTATGAAACTTTACGTGCATGTCCATACTTATACCCTACAGATTCCTATTGTTTTTGTTTTTAGATTTTTTAGATTGATCCTCCCAAAACAGTAGGCAGGGGTTAACAACAATGTGATATCAAAAGTCGTGAAATATCAATTTTGGCACCAGTATCAGATTAAAGAAAATTTTAACTAAACCTGAACATTCTGTACTTTTTAAAATTTCAAAATTTTAGAACAAAAGTTAAAAATAAAAATTTTCAAACTTTGTAGGCAACACAGACAAAATATAACCCAAAAATTTAAGAAAATTTAAAAGTCTACAGAGGATCAATCATGAGCAGTTTCATACAAAATACAAACCAGGCATCTTTCATAATTTGACAGAATTATACTTCTCATTATACCTATAATTTAATACCTCTCAACACTCTTTGCAGTTGAATTGCCTTCAAAAAAATTGCAATCATTGTTTACAAAAAACCTGTACATATTGTTATCTGTTATGTATATATGTGAAAAGTATTAGATATAGGCCTATGCAAGCATTCATAAACTTAAAAGTAGAATTAAATTATTTGAAATTTAGGCATTATGATTATAAATATAAGAAAAAAGGCAATGTGGCACAGTGGAACCTCAAAAATTCAGATCAATTAGGATTCGACCCCATCTGGATTTTCAATTTGTCCGAATTTTCAAAATACGTATACTTTAAACTGCTAGAATTTTATGTCGAAAAACATTATATTATTAATGGACAATGTATTGAAATGAAGTGCTTAAAATGTAAAAAGAACAGTTTTAAATTGCATAATGAACTGCTGCATGCATGCACAATAGTACTGTTTTAGTGATTTAATAAAATAACTAAATCACTAAAACAGCACTGGGAGTGTATGGAGCTGCATTCGTCATGGCCGATTAGCAGGTTCCTCTTTTTTTGTTTCGATTTTCTGATTTTTGTTCACATTCCAATTCTTTGTGAGTGGAGTGGGGCCCTCCTGCCTGCAGCACTCCCTTCATTGACTCATCCTTAGTTTACTTGTCAATCAACTCACCCACATTCCTTCCTTTTGCCATCTCTCGTGACATCTGCTCTGCTTCTGCATACAATTACAAATCTTACACTTTTCAAAATAAAGGTTGAGTAAATTAATTCTGATACACTAATAAAAACTCACATTTTATTACATAATTTTAATTAGTTTTCCAAGGTAATGAACGAGCTAAACAAACTCTTACAGAACGAAAATAAAAGTCCTTTTTACTCTCCATCACAGATAATGTAGCAAAACGTTCTACAAAATTTAAAAATAAATTCTCTTAAATTATAAATTAAAAAAAAGAACAAAAAATTCACACCACATTTTCTTTTAAACATTAAAATAAAAACGTTTTGAAAACATTGAAAAACAAAAGATTCATTTTACACAAGTTTCCAAGTCACTTGAAATTATATTCAAAAACGTACGTTAATAGTTCCGTCAGTGACTTATACAAAAAAAAAGTAAGTCACAGACGGAACTATTAACGTACGTTTTTGAAAAACAAAAGTTGTTGCTTTTTAAATGATCATGATTTATCCAGCCATATCTCTAAGCCTTAAAAAAAAAAAAAAAAAAATCAGCTGGGTAGGTGTACTCTTACCCTGTTTTTCAAGCCAAGACAGCTGTTTCTAATGCTTTAAAAGTATCATTGTGGGAAGGTCCCTCTTCAATATTGGCTTCAAATTTGCCACTCTCTTTGCACTCAGAGGTTTGACTTTTAACTATAGCGTCAGCAATCTTTTGATCAGTTACAATCTGAAAACCTTGATAATTGCCATTGCAGTTCAGCCACTCTTCAGCATCACTTGCTTCATATAGTTCAAAACCTGGAATGGCATCAAAAAGTGATGTAATATCTTCAACAATTCCATCATTTTTGTTTTTGACAGAATTCCCTTCATCACTTTCTTTGTCTGCCCGCAGTTTATCCACCCATTCTTTAAATTTTCTTTGTTAACGGTTTCCCAAGTGTCAGCCAACACACACAGTCCTTCATATTATTTTCTTAATAAAATCGATAACCCTGTCCTTGTCCCATTCAGATAACAAGAGATGTTGGAGAAGCTGTTTCCAGTACATTCTTTTCATTGTTTCAATGACGGCTGGGTCCATATGTTGGAGAACAGCGGTCACTTTGGGGAAAGAAATTATACAACAAAATTTTTGTCAATGCTGTTTAACACTTCAAGACTTGGGTGTGTTGGAGCATTGTCAATAATGAGGAGCACTTTTCCCGTTTTATTTTGTCCTTTGCAAAAATTTTTTCACACTTAGTTTTCACACTTTGAAGTCATTTTCAAACCAGTGCTTAAAAGTGTCAGATGATATCCATGCATTTTTTGAGACTTTTAGATCACAGAAAGGGTCTTTACGTTTTTGAAGGTATGCGACCTTTTCCTTTTTCCTATCAGTAACAGTTGCAGTGCATGAGAACCACTCGCATTAGCACAAACCAATGCAGTCACTCTGTCTTTGCTTACTTTAAAACCTGGGGCAGAGGTTTCATGGTGGGAAGCAAGAAAGAGATGTTTTAGGTAGAGAAAACCAGTTTACGCCGGTTTTGCCATCATTGTACACATCGTCTCTTCTGAAACCATTTTTAACAACTATATTAAGAAATATTAGTTTGCATGTTTGGGCATCACCATGGTCTGAAGGTAACTTTTCTCCTTGATTTTCTAATTCTCGGATCCGTGTCATTTTTTTTGTTCTATGTGACCCACCTGCACTAGAAATCAGCGGGCCCATTCGAGGATTTACTGAATTCTAGTGCGTTTTCACATAGCATAGGGCCTGAAATGGTTTCACCCAAGCTTATTCTCTGTGTAAACCATATGTAAATGGCATCTTCCAAAGCTGTGTTATTGGCCGTCCACAATGTTTTTCTGTTTTGTGACCCTTCTTCGGAATCCAATTTTTTGCAATATCTTTTCCATGTTATCTTTTGTGCTTTAATGTCATTGTGGTTTAAATCCTCGCATTGTAGATTTTAGAAAGAGATGCCCGACTTTTACCTTTAGACAATCATTTCAACATTTCTAACTTAGTTTCAGTTGTCAAAAATTTTTGCTTTCCACTAGCTTTATTAACAGACGTACTAGCCATTTTGAACAACACTAAAGTATCTGTACTCAAACAAATATTTATGGTGTATTGAAATTAATAACATAAACAAACATATAAACATGCGTTTTATATAAATATGTACATTTATATAAATGTACACAATACTGCACAATAATGTGATCATGCAAAAGAATCGGACTTGAGTGACTGAGTGTGTGACAGGTGCAGACAAACACCCGTTCCATTCATCGTTGAGGACGAGTTCGAGGTTCCAGATTTTTGAGGCCCGTACTTTCAAGGCTCCACTGCAAAATAATGAGCGAGTTTTGCAGCTCAGGGAGCTTAGTAGTTTATGACATAATGACAAATTATCCTCATAGACAGATCAAGGGGTAAGAGGCCTATAGCCCTCATTAGTTTTAAAAATACTGGGGAAATAATTTTTTGTTTAATTGAAATGTTAAAGTCAAAATTTTTAAACAGAATACCATGAAGATATATGTTGGTTTCAATACTTACTTTGGAGGATTTATTTCACATGTATATTTTATGAATTCAGTGTATAATATCAGGACACCAGATTAAGTTGACTATATAATCTCCTACATACGTTTTTTAAACATATATTTTACATAGCTGCTACTATTAATTTTATTAAGTTTCACATCTTTTAAAATTAGTACTTTGGTTGGGCAAAACCTTAAACACCATAGATTCACAATTGTCAGAATTGTTTTGTAACATTAACATTTGCTGTAGAGTCAATGATTTTTTATGAACATAGCACCTTATAATGTTATTGTATTGTGCAGGTACAGTCTGCGAGCAATCCACAATTTATTTGGTTATTCACTGACACAAACAAAAGCATTCTGAACATGGCCTGTGTGGTGACTGTACCAACTAAAGAAGTACAGGCATATAGTAGTGGGAAGTTGTCAGTATACAACCTTTTGTTTATTTTGGGGAGTCATTTTGATTTAAGCTAAAAATTATTATACCTACTTAACTAAAAGTTTTTGTTAGTGCCTCTGATCTCCATTTATAAATTATCAAGTGCAACTTTATTTTGCACTACACAACGCTTGACCCTTGAAAATTTACATTTTTTCTCTGACTTAAAACAGGGGTGTCCACAAGGCCAGAACAGACTGCGGGTCATGACGCAGACTGCGTCATTGAAATTTTTGTGAAGGGTTGACAAAAATCTTTGGGAAGGATAAAAATTATAACTACTTTGCAATAAAAAAAAGTACGTTGAATGTTTATAAAGGTTCATGGTTAGTTACTGAAGAAGGGAAGCAATCATAGCATTTTAATGCAAAAATTGGTTTGAGGAAAGATGTTTATACAGCTTTGCTATCTTTGGCCGTAACCAGTTGTTTGGCTGAAAGAACTATGAGCCAAGGTGAAATAATAAAAACAGGCTCAAGTCTGCAATGGGAGACACATGTTTTTGGAATTTTACCTAGCTTCAGAGAAGGACTTGTTAGAGTCAATTCCTAATGAAGAAATAATTAATTGATGCCTTTTCTTTATCAACATCGCAGATGAAGACGTTACTGTGCCGAACATAAGTCAAAGCAATTAGGACTTCATCAAACCATTATTTTTTTCATTTTTTCTTCTTTACAATATGCTTAGTTGATATTTTGTTCCTTTGATGTGAAATGTTGTCTTACACATATTACTTCATTAGATTTTGTATTTACTTATTTGTTTAATTTCAAATGCGAATTTATTTGCAAACTGTACTATTTTTAGCTTTATCTTGTTTGTAATAAAACGCTTATTACAGTGAAATTTTCTTTTAATTTTAAATACCTCTCCTGGTAAAAGGTATTCATCGAGCTTGGGGGATGTATAATTAAGCTTAGGGGGCACCCCTGCTTAAAGGCGTTTCTTCTTTTTTGATTTTCGCATCAGTCTCCAAGTTGTTTAGCAGTTGAAGAACTTTAATGTTTCATGGTAATTCAGTTTGGCCTCACATTTCGCTAAAAAACATTGGTAGTCTGTTTTTTCTTCTTCTTCACTCCGTGGATTAGGCCCTACACCCTAGTTGATCTTCTCCAGAACCCATCTTCTCCTCAGTCTACTAACACCCCTTTCCCATTAGGTTCATATTTCAAGACTGGCACTGGTACAGTAACTGCCAAATAACCAGTTATTTGGCATGCAGTTTAAGTGTTGGCACCATATAATCAGTTTTTGTTGGATTTCATTAGTCACGAACCATGTTTCTAGATCCCTGGAGAAACACTGTTTTTAATTAATGTAGGAGTATTAATGATATTCTTTAGTTTTTTATCCTAAAAATGCTGTACAATAATGTTACTCTCTTTGGTGCTGTTCCGACTTTTGATACCATATGTTCCACATACAGGATTTAAAGTCCATTTGTGCAACTTTATTGTAGGTTGTTGTATTGAATTTTCTTCCACTACAGTTTTTACATTTGATTTCTACTTCTTTTCTTCTTGTTTCTTTTTGACTTTCCATCTGAGTTTATATCCTAATGTCACTCCAAAGTATTTACCCATTTCTATTCAGTATTATTTGGTTGTTTATAGTTATAATTATATGTTAAAAACATCTATTAGCATAATTAATGTGAGTAGATCTTTTTGTTACTAAGTTCAGTATGCCACTTGTGTATCTGATAATAGTTCATTACAGCTGATGGGTCACAGGAACTGAGGAGCGTATGGCCACTTTGAACATCATTATTTAAATTCTTGGATTTTGTTGTCCATGACGTGTCCGTTTCTTAACTAAATATAATTATTTCACTACGACTCGGAACACAAAACTTTTTTATGGGTAAAAACATAAAAGCTTTACCTTAGAACCTGAACCGGTTTTCACTTTTAAAAAGCTTCTTCAGAGGTTGCCGCTGGTAGCACTGTTCATCTTGTTGTTGGCGACTATAACCTCTTCTCTTGAGTTATAACAGAGGGAACCCAAAGTAATTGCTTCGGCCAATTACTTCAGGCTGCCTTATTCGGGACGAGCTGAAATTTAAACAGAACAACACACAGTAAATATAAAAGGAATCATGGAAGGGAAAACTGTTGATTTATGTACTCAGTATATGTGTGCAACAAGAAGATTTCCCTTTATTAAACATTTAAAATAAAACAAATGACATTTACTCAAAAACAGATCCCATTACATTATTAATTAAATTATTAACTTGTTTAAATTGCTTTATATAGACTGTGGGATCACAACAAATTATATTTAGCCTTTTCCCCGGATCCGGGTAACCATTTGGTATTTAGTCTTTAAACTTTAAAAATTAATTATATTCAATTCAAGATATTAGCTTGCAATACTGTTACTTTTACTTTTACTTTTACTTTTACTTTTAAGTTTCATTATTATTCCATTTGAAGAATGGTATTAATTATACTACGTTACGTTAAAATCTAAACTGTTACAATTGTAAGAAGCCTGAATAGTTACAATTAAATTCTTAGATTTAAATTTTTATATTCTTATAAAGTCAAACGTCTCTGAAAGTCTCTTTAAGAGAGTATTGTGTTACAATTACTATTATTATTATTCCTCGATAGACGTGCTATCGAGTCACCTTTAATTTGGGATGTAGAAGTCTCCTCCATATGGTTACATCTTGGGAATCCTAAGAGCGTCATCCTCGTCTAGGTCTGGTCTCAGTTGTTCACGGCTTAAACGTCTGCAGGATAGAGTGGGCCTTCTACACAGGTACTCGTTGATTCTCAGAAGTCTCGAACTGCATTATCGGTCGGGTCTACTAGAGTTGTAATTCTGATGATTCATGTCTCCAGGCAGGATGTTGTGGAGAGTCGTCAATCGGAGAAGATAGCTGTTATAGTTATTAACACTCGTACTATTGGTTGTCACATATTTCTTCTTGTTACAACGTTTTTTAATTTTTCTTTTTCTTAACGTTACATATTACACTCTTTTGTAGCAGTTAGTAAAATACATAAGAATTAATCCAAACTAATAACCAATCACATAACATTTCAACAGAGCATTTTGCTCGTGCGTGTGCACTGCTTGGAGTCGTCATAGCGAGAGAGAGATTTTTTCGTCCGCTACCACTAGTACAGGACAATAGGTAGTGGGGTGTTTATTCCGCGAGAATATAGTCCCGGTCTCTCTCTAAACTAAACTTTTTATTTATACAAACTATCGCTAGATAAAAATACATCATTTAAATTAGTTGTTTTCATGACTATCTGTGTCTTCAGATTCTTTAATTATTAACATTATTTTTCTATATTATTTTAATTACAGAAGACTCGGTAAACATGTCGAGTCCGGTATCAACAGGTAGGCGCGTGATAACAAGCAAAGGGTTAAATGCGACAATAATACTTATTTACAATATGTCTTTTCTTTACCGTTTCTTTGCCCTTATTAATTACTACTTCCATTCACACTTAGTACCTACATGTTTTTTATTATCATTGTGAGATTTAAATGGTTAATTGTTCGCAACTTAAAATTTTTTATTTCTTTATTTTTTTTTAATTGTCACAATTTAAATCGTCACATACTCCGCCTCTTTACCAACACCGACTCCGGAAAATTTGGTTAGGTACGTACCGAGAGTATGCTTGGGGAGTACAGTGTGAAATTTCTTATTATTATCATTATTTATTATTATTCTCTTTTATTATTATTACTGCACAGTTCGTTTGTTTTAAATTCTCTTTAAATGATCTAGTTCTCATTTAAATGTTCCTCCTCCGTGAAATTCCCTTTTTCTCACTTCTTACAGTACTAACTTATAATACTAATTTCCCTAATTTCAGCAACTCACAATATCGTGGCCCGACTGACATCAGCTTACTCTAACACTACAGGTTAGCTTTCAGCATTCATAAATGATCTCTTGGCTCTCTTGGCTCATCATTATCCTTTTCAGCCGGCGCCGTTGTGACTCGTTACTTAACATGTATATAATTCTATCTTGATTATACACCGGTATATAATTCTATCTTGATTATATACCATAGACTTACTTTTAAATAATCCAAAGAGGGTCTCATACTACACTCTTGATTATAGTTATTTGGAGAGAAGCGGAATTTCACGAGGATACTTCTCTTTTAACTCTTTAACAATAACTAGACAAACTATGCGGAAGGGGACACTTTACACGCTGCATTTTATTTCACACGCGGTGGCATTCATTGTTTAGGGAGCGCTACCGTTTATACAATAGAGAGGGTGGCTGCTCAGTACAATCCTGAACACGCATTATTTCTTCTAACTGGCCACCACAACTGGGGTGCTTACTAATCTACGTTACTTGTATTATTGTTATTCTTTTCTCTTACTTCTACGCTACACTTCACACATTTAGTTTAAATCAAGAATTATTTAGCCTTATTATTTAAACAATTATTATTCTCTTTATTCTGATTTACTTTCTTTATAATTAATTAATTACTTTGGAGCATTTACGAAACGCACCTAGAATTATTTACTATCTACTACCATATTATTTAGAATACTTTTTATTTACTTTGTTTTGGGACTTGGGGTATAATACTTTATCTAACAAGGGAGGGTTAACTAAGTCATTTATTCATTTGAAATTTAAGTCACAATATAATTCGCTTTACTATACTACACAATTATTTCCTACACACTTTAGTACATGGTAAACGTTTATTAACAGAGGTAATTAAACATAGCATTAGTTTTTTTTTATTTAAGCGATCAGCTGTTTCGCTGGAAAGTAGGTCAAACTAGTTTTAAACAATGGCATTGTTTTGTTTACAAAGGGGATAAGTCAACTCGAGGGAGAATATTTCTCTATTGTTCCATTTAACAATAGCTAACGGACACCTTATTAACTTGCACTGGCTTGCTTCAAAAGGGGTGGCGTGTGCGATGCGTACGCAATGTTACGGCCCGTTACCAAGCTGAGTTTAGTTACACTTTTATAATTATAATTATACTAACGTGTTATAATAATTTACGATATTATTAAACCTTTTATTTTAAATGACTAATCATTTATTTCTTATTATTTACTTTACTCAGATTTAAGAAACGTCTTTTTTATTTGTTTAGCTCGGTTGTTTACTTCGGGAATCATCTTTTCATAAAATTAATTAGTACACTTGTTTTGTTTAGTCAGTAGTTTATATAACTCATCGTGTCAATAGAAACACGAATTACACATTTATGCAGGCTTGTACAGGAAAACTACAGGTCTTAAATCGTCGAAAATTGACGTGTTAGAGACTGAATACTTTGACACGTACATACATGAATTGGTATAATACAATCTGATCTTTTCACGTATAATTATATACGAGTATGTGCGTAATCTCACACAAAATATACACTTATATTTATACACTTATAAATATCGTCAATATTATTCATATATGCTACTTAGCCTCTTTCTTTTTACATACAATTTCCTAACTGAGTGCATCGATATACAGAATGGAGTATTTTATAATTGACACTAAGTACACTAAGCATTTACACAAAATGAAACCAAAAACAGTGGCGCATTTTAATAATAAAATTATTTACTTGTTTTTTGTTTTAATTTTCAACATATGTCTGAAATCTTTTGTTACTGGGCAAGGGGTCACACACTTTTTATACAATAGAGGGAGGTGATGTATTGTCTAACGCAACTTTGCACTAGGGTGACAAGGACACTCTCACACAGGCTTGGACAAGAATTAAACTGGTTTGATTTTGTTTACAAACAGACGTGTTGTTGAATGAACTCTTGACAAGCACATACCTGATGTTATATCGAATACACGGGGCGTCTTTAGTCAATATTATGTTCATTGCTATATCTAAATAATAATTAAAATTACCTATTTACAAAACTATTATAATAACTATTATCGTTTAATTTTATTTAAGATTTTAGACACATTTAAAGTACATGAGTAAATAAATCAACAGATTATGGTCTGGGTTAATAGGCACAATTACTGCTTAATAACACAAGTCACAAAATTTCTTTTTTTGTTGTGATTTTTAATTAGCAGCAAAATTTTAACTAATTAGCAGAGTGGCGCAATTTATAACCTCTTCTCTTGAGTTGTAACAGAGGGAACCCAAAGTAATTGCTT
This sequence comes from Magicicada septendecula, assembly GCA_034769895.1. NCBI lineage: Eukaryota > Metazoa > Arthropoda > Insecta > Hemiptera > Cicadidae > Magicicada > Magicicada septendecula. The sequence goes on along the minus strand of CM068367.1, from coordinate 1,368,666,831 downwards.
CGGCCAATTACTTCAGGCTGCCTTATTCGGGACGAGCTGAAATTTAAACAGAACAACACACAGTAAATATAAAAGGAATCATGGAAGGGAAAACTGTTGATTTATGTACTCAGTATATGTGTGCAACAAGAAGATTTCCCTTTATTAAACATTTAAAATAAAACAAATGACATTTACTCAAAAACAGATCCCATTACATTATTAATTAAATTATTAACTTGTTTAAATTGCTTTATATAGACTGTGGGATCACAACAAATTATATTTAGCCTTTTCCCCGGATCCGGGTAACCATTTGGTATTTAGTCTTTAAACTTTAAAAATTAATTATATTCAATTCAAGATATTAGCTTGCAATACTGTTACTTTTACTTTTACTTTTACTTTTACTTTTAAGTTTCATTATTATTCCATTTGAAGAATGGTATTAATTATACTACGTTATGTTAAAATCTAAACTGTTACAATTGTAAGAAGCCTGAATAGTTACAATTAAATTCTTAGATTTAAATTTTTATATTCTTATAAAGTCAAACGTCTCTGAAAGTCTCTTTAAGAGAGTATTGTGTTACAATTACTATTATTATTATTCCTCGATAGACGTGCTATCGAGTCACCTTTAATTTGGGATGTAGAAGTCTCCTCCATATGGTTACATCTTGGGAATCCTAAGAGCGTCGTCCTCGTCTAGGTCTGGTCTCAGTTGTTCACGGCTTAAACGTCTGCAGGATAGAGTGGGCCTTCTACACAGGTACTCGTTGATTCTCAGAAGTCTCGAACTGCATTATCGGTCGGGTCTACTAGAGTTGTAATTCTGATGATTCATGTCTCCAGGCAGGATGTTGTGGAGAGTCGTCAATCGGAGAAGATAGCTGTTATAGTTATTAACACTCGTACTATTGGTTGTCACATATTTCTTCTTGTTACAACGTTTTTTAATTTTTCTTTTTCTTAACGTTACATATTACACTCTTTTGTAGCAGTTAGTAAAATACATAAGAATTAATCCAAACTAATAACCAATCACATAACATTTCAACAGAGCATTTTGCTCGTGCGTGTGCACTGCTTGGAGTCGTCATAGCGAGAGAGAGATTTTTTCGTCCGCTACCACTGGTACAGGACAATAGGTAGTGGGGTGTTTATTCCGCGAGAATATAGTCCCGGTCTCTCTCTAAATAAAACTTTTTATTTATACAAACTATCGCTAGATAAAAATACATCATTTAAATTAGTTGTTTTCGTGACTATCTGTGTCTTCAGATTCTTTAATTATTAACATTATTTTTCTATATTATTTTAATTACAGAAGACTCGGTAAACATGTCGAGTCCGGTATTAACAGGTAGGCGCCTGATAACAAGCAAAGGGTTAAATTCGACAATAATAATTATTTACAATATGTCTTTTCTTTACCGTTTCTTTGCCATTATTAATTACTACTTCCATTCACACTTAGTACCTACATGTTTTTTATTATCATTGTGAGATTTAAATGGTTAATTGTTCGCAACTTAAAATTTTTTATTTCTTTATTTTTTTTTTAATTGTCACAATTTAAATCGTCACACGACGAAATCGATTTTCGAAAGATCGATGTTGTGTGTGAGGTGTGATATGTTCGAATAATGCGTGTGATTTGAATTGCTGCAACAGATCAGATTGCAACAAATTCTATATAGGCCAGACATGACGTAGCTTCAAACAAAGATACATTGAACACACAAAGGCACTCCACTCCGCTACAGAATCCACCTTTGCAAACCACCTCATTGAAGAAAACCACACATACAAAAACATTGACAATAACATGAACATTCTACACGTACACACAAAAGGCCGAAAACTAGACACTCTAGAACAATTGGAAATATACAAACACACGAAAACAAATAAAAACGACATCCTAAACGAACAGACACAATTCAAATCACACGCATTATTCGAACATATCACACCTCACACACACAACATCGATCTTTCGAAAATCGATTTCGTTGCCAACAACAAGACGAACAGTGCTATCAGCGGCAACCTCTGAAGAAGCTTTTTAAAAGTGAAAACCGGTTCAGGTTGTAAGGTAAAGCTTTTACGTTTTTACCCATAAACAAGTTTTGTGTTCCGAGTCGTAGTAAAATAATTATATTCATTATTTAAACTAATGATGTTCACTAGTTCACACAATGACAATTATGTCATGACCAGATTCACCACTTCAGTCTTGTAAAAATCTACTGCTAATTGACCATTTGTCACACATAGCTGTTTCCGTTACGTTGCCCACCAGTGGCGCCAGGTTTTGAAAATCAGTGGGGGTGCTCTAACTCACAGTCCACAACCGGGGGTGTCTGGGGTGTGTGGAATAGTGAGGATTAGCAAGGGGTCCGGTTGAATTTTGAAATATTGACCCTCCGGAAAATGCAGTTTTAGGTGTTTTTGAATGAACAACAGTTGATGGTAAACATAAACTATTGTTTTATTAGGTGCTTTTTCCCCAATAATGAATGAGTACAAAAGGTAAGCCACATAAAAGGTATACAGTTGTTTTCTTTTTTAAATCTTTAAATCATAGAAATATGGTAGTGAAAGTAATGATGAAAAAAGTAAGAAATATTACATTTTACATATATGTGAATTAAAAGGAGGGAAGCTAAACAAAAATTATGTAGCCTCTATTTTGGTCTTAAGTTAAAAAACATAATAGTCTTTACAAGAATGTTCTTTCTTCCCTCTTGGAATAATGACAAACTGAGTAAAAAGGGAAAAAATAGTTCATTTAAATTAATAAATGATAGCCTCAAATTTGGCACTTATTGTTAAATAAATATTGTTATATAAATGTGTCGCAGGAGCGACCTGCCACAGCTGTCTTATCGCGGGAAATGCAATTCCCACGTAAACGGAAATACCCTGGTAAAGTCTCTGCCAAAACCAAACTTTATATCCACCCTCTCCACTCTATGAAAAAATCGGGCCCTACTATCATTTAAAAAATACGACGAAAGATTAGAATTTTTCACCCCATTTTTTCTTTCTTTCTTTTTCTTTTTCTTCTCCCTTTTTTGTGTGGGTGCTGAGCACCCCACAAAAGTTCTGGGGGGTGCTCGAGCACTGGAGCACCCCCGGAGTCGGCGCCCCTGTTGCCCACTAAAACAGAGTAACACATTCTCGTCATTTTCTCCTTTCCATGCTACAGCCACCTCTTCCTTGACCTCTCTGTCCTTCAAGTTTTATGCATTACACTAAAAGTACTGATTTCTTTGTTATATTGGTCCCCATTCTATGAACTTATCCTAACTAGGTTATTTATAGAGACTTGATTTGCAGTATATCTTGGTTTCTTATTGCCACCTCAAGCTCTATTTTTTTTTGCACACACACACACACACACACACACACACACACACACACACACACACACACACACACACACACACACACACACACACACACACACACACACACACACACACACACACACACACACACACACACACACACACACACACACACACACACACACACACACACACACACACACACACGTTATCAGCAATTTTGTTTTGTTTCACCTTCTTATAGCTGATCACTCCATCTTTTCCTTGGACAGCCCATGTATCTGCTGCCATATTGTGGCTTATAATTTTTAATGACCTTTTTTAAACTCTAGAATCTATCATATGTTCAATGTAGTCACTTCATTTATTTCTATATCTTTCTATTGTTGAGTTTAAATTAAAAAAAAACAAGCCTTTACCTAATAAATGTAGTACTCCTTCTACCCGGCATAGTAAATAAGCTAAACTCATTACTCATGTTACTAGTTGTCGTCAACTCATAGTACGATGATGTTTTCATTTTTTTTTTTAACAGGGATAGAAATTCAGCATATCTCCTTAATCTGTTCTAGTTTACGGTTGAGGATATCTGAGCGACTGGATGGTAGGTGGCCGGAGAAAGGAATATTTGGCAGGCCCCCAAATGTCTACAAGCTCATTTGCATGGAAGGTGTCAAACACTACACACTTTGTATTTAATTCAATTGAACAATCTTTTATATTGTATTCCAACTTGTACCGATTTCTACGGTTACATTTTCATGGATTATAGCTTTTGTTTTAAGGAAAAATTACAAGTGTTGCACATTTGCATTTACATTAATTTAAACTGAAAAAGCAATAAGTATACTAAAGTCAACAGGGGCAAAAAATAAATAAATGACAAAGTTAAATATACGTTCTGGAAGGAAAAATTCAAACATTATCATCAAAAATTAATATTTTAATTAAACATCAGAAAAATCTATATTCACAGTGTTTATTAACATTTGTCCAAAACATATAGTATGGAGTACATGTTTATATCTCGATATTGAAAACATCATACCAGTTTCCTTTCCTTTTTCTACTAGCATTACCACAAACCACATAAACATGTAATTTGGTGCAATATTAAATAATATTAAGCAACAGCCATCAAAATTCTTGTTACAGCAGCCTCTGTCCTTTTTTGGTGTTATTTTGTTAATACCCTGTTTCCACAGCCATTACCTTGTACAGTTTTAACTGTGTGACCGAACCAATGTTTTTAACATATCCTCTGATTGTGCCACATAAATACTGAAACCTGTGCAGCTTGTTTACAACGTGATTACTACAAGTGATCTCGCAACCCAAGTATGTAAATTTATTAACGTACTTAATTGATCTATTATTAATTATACTTTTTACTTGTACTAGGTTGCAATCCTTGAACAGAATGACTTTTGTTTTTGAAGGGGATGTGCTTATAAATTTTGGCAACTTCGGAGATTCGATCTCAAAGAATCCTTGCTGTAACTATAACCTGCTGTCATCCTCTGATTCAGCTGTCAGAATTTAATTGTCTGCCAAAACATTGTATTCAGAATTACATTGTCAACCATACAATGTGTCCATAGATCTCTCTCTCATGTATCAATGCCATCATCGGTACATATGTTGAAAAGAATGGATGATAATAGAGAGTCACGCCTTACTTCTTCAGCAGTTATTGAGTGTTTGTTGCCTTTAGATATTCTATTTCTTTATCAGTCCAATATAGGGCTATTTTTCTCAAGCTTTTTCTTTCAAATCACTGTTAAGGAGAGTCTAGATCTCTGTTATGTATATTACACAGGGCCGTGTTTGTGGAGGGGGCGACTGGGACCAGACACCCCACCAGAGGGTTGAAAGTTGACAAGAAATATTATTACTCACTTAATTTTTAAACATTTTTATTAATTTCTCAGCTGTGTACGCTAATACAGTAGTAACCCTTTTTTAAATATGGGTCTACAAATAAGTTTTTTACACAGCATTTGCGTGTACGTTTGAAACATGAAATATACGAAAATCAATTAAGTCAATAAGTATCTTATAAATACGGTAATGTTTCAATGCCGCTTATTTTTACTGTTTTCTTACTTTAATGGGATTGATTTCAGTATGTTATTACACGTTCTTCAGCTACTTTAAGATTGTAATATTGATTAGTCTTAACTTGTTTTTCTTTTGTATGAAGCCGACTCGACAGGATCCCCCCTCCCTAAAAGGCCAAATTCTAGATTCGCTACTGATATTACCTCTGTTTGGATAAGTGCTTTATATGGGTTTAGGGTAATAACAATTAAATGGTATTACTTTATGTACTATAAAGAAGTATTTTTTTTAATACTTAATTTTTAAGTATTTTTTGGATATTAGAAAGTCGTTCTGCTGCCATGTCTTGCCCATCGAATCATATACCACACAAATAGTATTTTAAATAATCTTTGTTTATGTACTTGTATTGCTGAATTTTTCAGTTGATACGCGCGCGCATGTATCAGTAAAATTAAAACTTACTCAGTCAAAAATTACAGTTGAAAAGAAGTTCAGAATAGCTCTGATATTCAATTAGATGACAATCTGAGTTGCATTAAAACCAACAGAGAGTGGCTAGTCTAATTTTTCAGCAATTTACGTAATGAAAAGTCAATATGGCTCGCGTCTCAATCTGTGACAAATTTCAAAGCTAAATTAGTTTTAATGATACTAAACGGTCGCCGCAGACTATTTTGTCGTTTATATGAGAAGCTTTCAGGAGAATTAATTTAATTCTAGTAAATACACTGGGTTTGTGATTTCATGTTCAGAAAGATTAGTAAATCAGTCACGGAACCGAGTCCCAGAGACTACTATCGGAATGGAGCGACTGCTTACAAGCAGATTCAGTTTGTGCGTTTTATTTTGCGTGTGTTTCAACGCGACCGGCAGTGATTGTTTAATAAACTTACCTTCGCCGCCAAATTTCGATTCCGTCTATCTCTGCATAATGGATATCACGAAAAAGTACACGGAACGTAGAACGTTCATTTTCTTGACCGAAGAAATCCAAGGATCGGACTTCGGCTTCAAACTGCTGCACTTATTGGAAGGACCCAGAGAGATTGTCGCTTTGCAGAACATATCCAACCAAGAGGGTTTCTTTATTTTCATCGCGCATCGAAATCGATTCTATTCGAAAATCTTGGAAAGTTTGACTTCGGTGGACAATTCCAGGTTTCTGGTCATCTGGCTGCAACCGGAAACGAACCTGCTGCACGTTCGATCCGTGTTCGAAGAGTTTTGGCGGTTCGAGTTTCTGGACGTGATCGCGTTGGTGCAGATGCGATACGGCGGTCTCAGTGTCTATACCTACTATCCGTACACGAACACGCGGTGCGGCGATTCAGGGCCCCCTGTATTGCTGGACACTTGGAGTCCGAAAAACAACACGTTCACCAGAAAAAAAGAACTGTTCGAACGTTACAAAAAAGTGTACAACTTGCACGGCTGCCCGTTGCAATGTTCTGGCGCGCACAGACCGCCCGATTCGATAATCGACAAGCTGGACAACAGTTCGTACAACTACAGCGGTGTCGGAGGTCTGCTGTTCAAGTTCATCTCGAACCACATGAACTTCACGCCGGTGATCAGTCGCATCAGCGACACCACCAGCAATTACGAAAGTTCGTACGCAAACGATTCGTCGATCATAGCCATCGACGTGGCGTCGCGACGGGTCGATCTAGGGTTCGGCAAGTTTTCCCGGCTGCTCGACTTACACCCCAAAGTGTCGTTCGTCAAAGAGACCAGCATGGACTGTTTCACTTGGGCGGTGCCCAGCAGCGCCGGCGTGGCGCCCTCCATGTGGACCACGTACATAGGCGAATTCTCGGGCGTCACTTGGATGTTGATCACGTTCCACCTGATCATGGTGATTTTCGTGTTCCGCTGGTTGAGCTGCGCTTTGCCCGGCGAAGACCACACTTTCGGCGACTGGGTGTTCCTGTCGTTTTTCATATTCAACACTTTTCTCGGCGCTCCCGTCGAAGAAAAACCGCGCACCAACAGAGTGAGATCGTTTTTCGCACCGTGGCTGTTGTACTGTTTAGTGCTGGGCGCCGCGTATCAAGCGTCTTTGGGCAGTTTCGCCACTGTTCCTACAAAGGTAGCCAACATCGAACACACAGATGAATTATTGGAAACCAAGTTCAGTATAACAGGCGGTCCTCAGATGTTTTACGTGTTGAACGCTTCGACCGACACCAGTGACGCCATCAAACAGCTGTTGCAACGGTTCGAAGTACTGCCTCCCGGCGAGTTTCTGCCGGTCATGAAGCGAGTGGTGGAGCGTCGCGACGTGGCCGTGTTCGCCACCAAAGGTCTGCTGTCGTACTCCAACCGCAAGCTGCGACAGCAGAACATGAGCACCAGCTACCTACAACAGGAGTGCGTCATCAAATCGCCGTCGTCGCCCATCATAGTGCGCCGCGTGTCGCCGCTGTTCGAGCCGCTGTCGCTGATGACCGGACGTCTGTTCGAGGCCGGCATACTGACGCTGTGGGAGAAGGCGGACCGCGACGACGACGGGCCCGACTCGCTGCACGCCGAACCCAAACTCTACCTGGAACAGATGCAGGGCGCCTTCAACCTACTCATCACCGGTCTCGTACTGTCCACGCTCGCGTTTGTCGCCGAAGTAGTCTACCACAAGTGTATCAGCCCGCCTCCGGATCTGTTGACCCAGTTAGTCAACGAAGGCTACAATATTAAGTTTTTGCGCTGAAAACGAATTAGAACAGAGAATATTTTCATTAAGATATTTACTGTTAACAGTCTCCGTCTTGGCAATCTACTAATCGTTTCGTTCTGGATGACGCTTTGGAACATCACGAGGCTGCTTGCAACCTGTACCTTTATTTTAGTACGCATATTTTCAGTGGTATCCAAGTGACTTGTATGAATAAAGAAACTAACCTTTTTCAACCCACCTTGTGACTTCTTGTTTATAGTTGTGATGCGTTTCAAAGCACATGTTTCATCATCAGAACTTAAAAAATCTCTCGTAGGAGGTCGTCATCGGTTAAAATTCCGATAGCATTTGCACTGTATATACGCGTCAGCAGGTGGGCACCTATTCACGTTTGGCCGACCGCTGAGCGTTGTTCGCCTCTATCTCAGTGGTTCCCAAACTTTTCAGTCAGTGGAAAAAATATTACTTTACTTTATCCAATTCCCGCTCTCGGCAGTTCAGCCATTCGGCGGCGAGCCTCCCAGTACAGACAGGATAAAGTCCGCGAAGGATCGTGTAGGCGTATGTTTGCCGTAGCAGATTTAGCGTTACCCAGGGTGCACCAACTAGGAGGTACTGCTACTTTGCACCCCTAAGTTACTTCAGGAACTTACAAAACACTAGTAGCCACTTACTAGGCACACGCAACTAGGAAAAAATATCCCGGCCCCATCTATTTCTGAAATAAAACAAACACTAACTATGATATAAACTCTTATATTTTAATTACAATGTGTTAAAGTCAAAATTAACTTACAAAATTATAATAATAATGATATCAACATAGTTTAATTTGAACAATGCTGCTCCTTTTGAACAAGTAGCTCTGCTATATTGGGCTTAATGTCTGGTAATTTCAATATTAAATCACTCTCGACGTCAAGTTTATTTCTTAAGTTTGACTTCAAGTGCGTGAGCTGGGAGAATGCGGTTTCACGCATATAAGTTGAGGGAAACACATATAAACACTTCAAAGCTTTTTTTCCGAGTTCAGGATAATCAGTCATTACATATAACCAGAAGTCAGTTAGCTGTAATTGCGAAAACTGTAATTTTAATGAACTGTCAGTTAAAAGTTCTGCCAATGAATCTTCTTCTTATAGTGTAAGAGAAGTTAGTTAACAGGCCATCAGCAAATGGATGCCTTATCCACATGTCACTATCATCCGTCATCGGAAAATATTCCCTTAGCTGTAAGTGCAGTTACTCCAAACGCTGAGTACCTCCTTTGAAACATTTTTTCTTTGGAAAAACGTTTTGCTTAGACACAGTGCGTACACGCAAGATACAGTGCTCATACGTGTACTAAAACAGCATGATCAGTTCTTCGTTGATGCGGCGCTCTAGTCAGTTCGGCTGACAAACAGATCTGCTACACGCAAAGCCATTAGTTTGAAATTACTTTACAATTACACTTTGAACAAAAACTACTCGAATCTACTAATTGTTTTAAGATTCTAAAGTTTATATTTTAGAGCATAAAAAATCGGAGAAAATTACGGTGTATTTTATTTTTCTCAAAAGTAGACACTACTTTGGGAACTACTGCTCTATCTGATAAAGCAGGTTCAAGGCGGTATCGTATAGCGGATTGCATTTAAAATTCACCTGGTTATTCAATACGAAACCGCGACTGCTTATGTTTGTGTAGGCCTATGCTCTATAAATTTCAAACTCCTCCAAGATGTTCATGATTAGACCGTTTCCACAAATATGTAGTGGTTCCAAGTTAGACTTGAAATCCGTGTAATTGTGGTCGTGTGAGACCACATGGCGAGCATAATTAGACTTTATGTTGACGGAGTTAAGATTTTTTAGTTGCTTAGATGCATGTTCAAGGAAACATTTAAGAAAATGCCCTCCCCGTTTGAACGATATAAAAACAATTACCGTTATTATATGATAGTTTGTAGACTCCTGTTTTCTTGTCTAATTCATTCCGCCCACCTGTTTTCAATACACTATTATTAGTTCTAAATGTTATGGAAAATCTATCATTGTTTAATACTGAAGTCAAAATCTTTGGTGTGAATTCTGTGTATGTGGACGTTGTAAAGGTTTTTTTCACTATTTTTTACTCGGGTATCAGGTTTTTTATTTATATGTTTCCTCAGCAGGCGATCATCGGTTAGCCCTGGTAACCATTGGCAACAGCGATATATTTTATCGTATATTTAACTCGTCAAGGAAATAATTTTCATCAAGAGGAACCCTTAGTTATCTGTGAATAAAGCTTTTATAAGCTGCCATTTTTTTGTTTTGCGAAAAGGGGCGATAGGCGTCGACATGTATGTGTGGTTGTATCTTTAGCTTTGTCTTTGTCGTCCTCTCCCCTCAGAACATGCTTTTCAAATCTTCACTTTGCACACTACAAGGGCAAAAATAATATTATATCTTGACAAAAATGCATGTTTAGATAACATCTAGTGATGAAGGGTTTTGTGAGGTTCCAACTAGATTCAATTTTAAAACATTTGTGTCTACGTTTCGACGAAATATACGTATGTTATCGTCAGGAACTATGTACGGGCCTACAGGTACTTCTTGTGGTTCCTACCGTTACGGATGTTGCCAGCTATCTTGGCTGTGCTTTCTCTGCTGAAAATTTCTCTGAATATTGACTTGGAATTTCTCTGAAATTTCTCTCCGTTATTGACTTGGAGCTACCCAATTTCTCAGATTTCCTAACCAGAAGATTCTTCTACCAACATCCAGGCATCTTGTCTTGTCTTGAACTCCTCGTTTTCTTCAGGACAAATGAAAAACAGAATTCTTCCCATATAATTTTAAGAATACATTTTACAAATTCTTTGCGGGTTAAAGGTTTTGAGTAAACCAACGTGAAATATAATATGTTTAAAAAAACATATGGAAAAGCTGATTTCAAAATATTCTGTCTCAACTGTTATTCAGATTAAAAGCAATAAATAACATGTCATTAGGAATCACTTTAATTCTAAATTTGTATTCTTAATAGATTTTGTCAAAACGAGTCTTTCTGAAGACATTTTGAAAACCAGAATTGTATTAACCCTTCTCACTTTAATATTTAGGATGTTCTCCGAAGAATGTTTTAAGCAACTAATAGTTTGGTGTTAAAGTACATTATATTTTAAATATAATTAAATCACTACCGACTAGGAAAACAAAGTTTTTTTAGCTTAAAAAAATAGCCCACAAATTCAAAAAAGCAGGATACAGAATCGCATACAAAACTACAAACCAAACAGAACACACACTATCAAAACACACCACAAAACACAAAACAAATTCTATCTACCTGGTGTTTACAAACTAAACTGTTCAGATTGCAACAAATTCTACATAGGCCAGACAGGACGTTGCTTCACACAAAGATACATTGAACACACAAAGGCACTACACTCCACTACCGAAACTACCTCATTGAAGCAAACCACACATACAAAAACATCGACATTAACATGGATATTCTACTACACGTACACACAAAAAGCCGAAAACTAGACTCTCTCGAACAAGTGGAAATATACAAACACACTAAAACACATAAAAACGACATCCTAAACGAACAGACACAATTTAAATCACACATATTATTCGAACATATCACTCCCCACACACACAACATCGATCCTTCAAAAGTCGTGATACCGTCGCCAAGAACAAGAGGGACAGCGCTCCCAGCGACAGCCTCTGAAGAAGCTTTTTAAAAACGAACACAGGTTCAGGCTACAAGGTAAAACTTTTACGTTTTTACCCATAAAAAACTTTGTGTTCCGAGTCGGTAGTGATTTAATTATATTTAGTTAATTAACGGACATGTCATGGACAACGAAATCCAAGAATTATATTTTATGTAAAATCCAGCAATAAATTAACTCATTTTTCCGAATTAAAGTGAGGAAACTGCTGGTTTACCTATGCACACACGTCTGTTCAAACCATAGAGATACTAGATTAGAGGCATGACATACAATCTGGCAACTTTATCCGAGTCCCCGGACGAAATTCGAAGCTGAAGAGCCTCCCTTCGCCCTTCCAGTCCACATGTTACTCGAGCCACTCTATTTGTTGCCGCGCGAGCCAATAGGAGCTCGTTTCGTGTGCTGTTCATGCAGCGCTGTCAGATACTACAATATGTTCATTCCATTCCAAGTCGTCCCATGGTAAAGGTCCGTAAGGCGAGCATTGTGGCATTCTTGTGGCTACATCACGCTCTGGTGTTGATTTACGGCAGTCTGACAACACTGCAGGCAAGGCGCTGGGTGTGACGTGCTGATGTGTTTCCAACGATGTCAGTTGTATTGCATTCGTGCTTACTCTGCCTTAAAACCGAGTGTAATAGAAAGTGTATTTTCTTTAACGATTTATTTTAATATAATTAAGGAATATTTGGTTCATGAAAGTGTTCTTATTACAATGTCCACTGACAAGAATAAAGTCGTTCATAGCCAGGGAAGAGAAATTGTGGCGAGTGTTATAGCTTTCTGCGATGCTGAGAAAGAAAGTAATTCGTTTATCTTGCCAGTTACCCAAGCAACAAAGAGATCTGCTGAAGCAACTGGCAAGTCGGTTAGTTTCATTAAGAAACTTAGAAGATAACTTAAAGTGTCCCAGGAGAGTGGAACGAAATTAAACACCCCCGAGAAGAAACGAAATGTCGGAAAACGCATTGCTTTGGATGATATGAGCAAATGTATCATTCGTAGAAAAGTACAGGAGTTTTATTCGGTAAAGAAACAAGTTCCGACCTTATGGAAACTGCGCGCGGTTCTACAAGAAGCTATAAATTACGAAGGAAGCAAGGACCATCTTAGACAGACATTGCATGCAATCGGTTTTCGATTTAAGAAGTGTCAAAACAAAAGGAAACTTCTCATGGAACGAAATGACATTGTGTTCAAGCGATCGTGTTACCTAAGAAGTCTGCGGGCAAATGACAAATTAGGGGAGAAGAAAAGACCTGTCATATACCTCGACGAAACTTACATCCATCCGTCCTATACAGTTAAAAAGTGTTGGCAAGATGATGATACGGATGGCGTTTTAACATCTGATAGTGCCGGCCAAAGGTGGATTATTTATTGTTCATGCTGGCAGTGAGGAAGGTTTTGTCCCTGGTGCACTCTGCATGTTCAAGTCAAAAACAAAATCGGGGGATTATCACGACGAGATGAACAGTGGAAACTTCACAAAGTGGCTCAAAATGCAATTACTGCCGAACATTACAGAGGCTTCTATAATTGTTATGGACAATGCACTATATCACAGCCAACAGATAAATAAACCACCCACTTCGAACAGCAGAAAAGAAGAAATGAAGGCATGGCTGTCACAGAATAACATAGAATTTCCACTTGACGCCAAGACGTGCGAATTACTTGACATTATACGCCGTAAAAAATCGACTCCTACGTTCGCTGTGGACGAATTCCTGAAGTCTGCTGGACATACTGTTGCTAGATTACCCCCGTATCATTGCGACTTAAACCCCATAGAATACATCTGGAGTACCGTGAAAAGAAGAGTCGCCGAGAATAATGTGGCCCAGTCAAATGCAGACATAGAACAGCTTACCAAAGAAGCGTTTGCCAGTGTAACAGGTGATGAATGGAAGAAAGTATGTGGGCATGTGGATGAACTGCGGTCTAGTTATTGGGTGAACGATGCTTTGGTGGATGAAGTCCAGGAGCAGCTGATCACCCGACTTGGCAATGAGAGTGACAGCGATTCGGTCAGCAGTACTGAGTTGGACGGAAATGACTCCAACAGCGATTCAGTAGCTAGCGGAATCTCGGGAATTGAAGCTCTGGAATAGTGAAGGTACGGGGTTGTTATTTTTTATTTTATTTTATTATTATTAATATTTATTTATTACTTATATAATTAACTGCATTTTGACTGTGACTGGGATGTCTGTAACTCACTGTTGACTTGGCAACAGCGCTTTCGTATTGCCTTCTCTCTCACTCCAAAGTAGGGTTACTCCCTCCACACAGACGCGGAGCTAACGCTGCCAGCCAGGGCTTCAGAAAAAGTTGCCAAGCTGTAGACAACTTTGTAAGAGGAAGTGTGTCTGGGTGAAAAAGATAAGTGAAGAGTGTCAGAGTTGATGAAACATATACTTTATGCAATGTGTATTATTTTATGTGTGTATTTATTGAAAAAATAAAATGTGTATTTGTGTGTATTTAATCATAAATGATTATTAATACATTTTTTGGCTCGTTTGCAAAATAAATATATTTTTTTTCAATTTACGAACATTTTTATTGTATATGTATTTCTTTAGACAATAGCCAACACCTTAGGCCTATTTTTAAACGGAGTCGGTAAGTTCGTGAGTGTATTTTACTTGTTACTTTTTTGGGTACGTTATACAAAAATAAAAATAGGTGAAGATGCGAATGTGGTTTGTACTTCCAAACGTGTTTTTTAACATCTACAGAAACGTGTTGGTCCTACCTTACGGAGTTTAACCTCACTCAGTTCCGCTCGTATTTCAGTTCCACGTTTCGTATACATTCCTTTGTGATCATCGTCCTCAAGACATTTGAATGTGTTGACCTGTTTCACTTGTTCTTGATGTGTAAGTACTAATGTGAACTCCACATCTGAATTTGGCGCCAGGTACTCTGCCTTATCAGCATTGATTGCAAGGCCATTCTGTTCATAGGAATTGTAAAGTCTCTTACACATAAATTCGACATCGAAAGCGTCTTGTTATGGCAGCGTGGAGATAAATCGCCACAGCATTTGAGGAATCTAGAAGTAAAGGCGATTTTCCACACCGGCCAAGCAGGTAGGGTCAGGGTTAGTCGCAAGGAAAGATCTTTAGTAAGTTTCCACATCACGTCCGCGCAGGAAGACAACTGATCTTGGACTGCTGGTGTGTTTTTGTGTTATAATACCGTTGCGTGTCGTTCAAAAGAGTTATCACCTGATTTGGATTTAGATGTTAAATAACTCTATCCTGCTAAAACATTCCTTTCGGTTTGATGCCTCGCAAACACTTTCACAAAACGAAGCATGAAAAATCTGATAGCGCCATCGTAATCCACGCAAAAAACGTCAAAAATTAGCATTTAAACTGTGAAGTATTTGAAAAGGTCATTGCTGTTGTGTATTAAGTTTTCTCCTACGTTTAAAATTGTAAAGATGTTTAATTAAAGGTTTAGTGTTATACAGAAATATATTTCTATGTATATTTTCTATATATAGAAAATACTTCAACAGTACTGCAAATAAGAGAAAATAATACTAATTATATCACACAATAAATACTTGAGTTATTGAATAATTTGAAATCCGAACAATATTAGTAGCGAAACTTGAAGAAAAGCGTAGGATTGCTTTCGAACTGCTGGCCACTTGCACCGTCTTATGTTGCCGGCTCAGACATCGGCAATGTTTTACTGCGTACGGTGGTGTTTTGCCCCGTAGTAGTTGTCATTGTACAGACTAGCGGCGAGGGGGACACGTTCGTCCACCCAATGTGTTACCGCTATATAAACAGGCAAAACGATCCGTTTGCAGCTATGTTCGTTTCGGAACCAACGTGCAGCAGTTACTGCCTACCTGTTTGTGTTTTGTTCGTTTAGTTAAGTGTTCCCCTGTGTCTCTTTATTATTTTTAATTCGATTACTTGTGTTTTGATTTATTCTAAGTATAATGAGAGAAAATACTCTAAGCGAATGATAGAAAATAGTCTAAAAATATTTTGACTCTAAAAAGAATATTTTGGGCCTAAAAAGAACACTTGGTACTATAAAAAAATCGAATTAATTTTTAGACTAAGTTTTAGGCCTATTACAACCGGCAACAGGTGTTATGTACCCACGCCCTGGAATATATGTTAGTAAGGTTGTGCTAACTTTTTATTTGAACTCTAAAGTATTGTATTCTCCCCTAGTTTAGCCTGTAGAGAATTTGAAATTTGTTATTTCAAATTCGCAAATAATGTAACTTCAACACCGACCGCATTTAGGCCTAGAATTTTAAGTAAAAGAGTCGGGTTACAAACGGATTGGTTTATAAAGGTTTTAGTTTAGACCAGCACATTGGTGCAATGGTGTTTTAGTGAAACTGGTTTACAGAGAAACGCTGAAACGGATAATTCATTTTACTACCAATTTATTTGTTAACTACAAATATATTCAGTTTATAATTTGTATACGAGGGAGTGTTTTAGCTAGATTGTATTGAAAGTGTTTACCGGCTGTTTGGCCGTGGTCTACGGTTTAAAGACAAACCAAACGTTGACAGCACCACTGGCTGCCATCATCAGTGGAATTCAAAGAATTCGAGACCACCTGAACGCGGGTTGTTAACGTCAGGCCCACAGTACTGTGAGCCTTTACCACAGTACTGTGGGCCTGACGTTAACAACCCGGGTAACACAACCGTTAACAAACCGTAGACCACGGCCAAACAGCCCGGTAAACACTTTCAATGCAAAGACACCGGCCGTGAAAGCCTTAGAACAATTTTAGCTAGATTATTTGACCGTTTTACTTATCCATAGATTTTGCACACAAAATATAATTTCATTTAATTTTTAAAAGCACAAAAACTCACCAACTCTGTGCAAGATGAAATCTGCATACAGATATGTTTGCCGTTGGCCAGACGTTCTTCACAGCGTTATGAATGCCAGCCTCAACGTTGACTGCGATTTCCTTTTAACGTTCCATCGCCCATTATGACTTTTATGTTCTCAAACATAAAGATTCAGGCAGCGGAGATGAATTTATGAGAAGTACTCTGGGCTGTACCATTCTCCATAGAAAGAAGAATGTTGATATAAGAACGGAACAGGGGGTCGACCCATTGCTGGAACAGCTACAGAGCAACAAAAGAAGATGGCGTGAACATTTGGGAAGATTGGCGGGTGACATGATTCTAGAATGAAATATAGACCGGCGGGGAAGAGAGATGTAGGACGGCCTGTTCCGGGTCCCGGAACAGGTTCAGGATGAGCCTAATCCTTGAGGCGGTATTTTTCTTTAAAGCTTCAATATTAGTTTGATATCCGTAAATTACTATTTTGTTTTCATAAATTTTTTTTCTTTGTCAACACGTATCAGTTCTCAAGATCATTTACCTAACAGCGCGGTTGTGGTTCGGCAGTTTACCGACATTCATCCTTTGCGATCTGACCCTTTTCCTGCCTGCTTGACGGTGTGGCAATACGCTTATTTTTCTACACCGTAAAACGGTGTGGAAAAACACTTTCAGCCTTTGAGGCATTACGACCTAATCATCCGCGCGAAATTGAACGTAACCACACGAATGTGTATTCCCTTCCGCTCGCTAGCACAGTTTTTTTCACGGTTTTAATGTCTTTTTCAGTTAAAATTAAACAGTAATGGGAAGAGACTGTTTAACGGGTTTAACTGTTGCGGTGGGTTACACCGCTTCAGTTTCTTCAAAATTTGTATGACAAACAGATCCGCAGATAGTTCAAACGATATGAATCAGACGGTATTGATGTGATGCGGTTAACGTAGTATGCTACTGTACCGCTCAGTTATAAAAAGCACACAAGAAACCGGTTGAGTATCGCTTGCATTGTCAACAGCTGTAAAATAATTATAGCGGTTATCGTTTTGTTTTTCTCTGGTTCTTTTGTGATGAACGTGCAATCGATACAGTTGTGGGTGTCACGCAACCGATAATCCGCGGGCAACCCGACACCTCGCGACACACCCAGAGTTACACAACAGCACAGAACTGTGGCAGCTCGTTTACGGATTTGGAACGTCGATGGTGTGGAGGCAGTGGCTTCGTCGCTTCTTCTTCTGTTTTCGTCCAGCATAGTTTCGTCTTTGATAATTGATAATACAATTCCTCTATGTCCTCTTAGACGGATTAAGCCGAGGGTCATTTCGATATGTCTTTTGATAAAATATTTTATATCGATACCAACTACATATCAAAGCATAGAATCCCCAGTAGTACTGAGTGCCTAGTTCAGTCATGTCAAACTCAAGTCGGCCGTAGGGCCAACTCGGTAAGCTAGAAACAACAAAGAACCCCATGCGTTTCAAACGTTTGTGTACATACTTTTATATATGTGGATAAACGTTTGATATAAATATGTGTATAATTTTGAATTATTTAGATATTAATTTTTCATATATTTTATTCCATATAATGTATTGTATTCAAATATTTCATTTTTTTTTTAACTTCAAACGTGTCTTATTAAAGGGTTTTGAAAGGCTAAAATTTAGTACATTTTTTAAATAAATTTCTGTTTGATGTGATTTCATCTCAGAAATAATAGTTAAATTAACAAAAAAATAAATAAAATAAAGTATGAGTGAGCCTAAAAGTAAGGCTGAATAGAAATATGTATTAGCATTAGTTTAAGATAGCATAAATAAGTTATATAAATTGATTATTTATAACATGCAAATGACTTAGACAGAGGAAAAATATAAAAATTTCGTGTATATTATTACTTGATTTTTTTATTGTTTTATACAAGAAGAGACAAAATTGAATGTTATAGAAGTTAGAAAGCCACACGAGCGTGTATACTAAAATCAAGTTATTACTATTAAGCTCTTTGAGCTGCGGAACTCGCTCATTTTTCGGACGAAATAGGTTTGTTATTAAGTTAGATAAATTTCAGTATCAGATTCTTGAATTTTGTTACTGTTTTCGGTTATTATAAGCTTCCTCATGAGCCTCTGACTAAGCTTATAATAAGCGAAAACTGGTTCAGGCTATAAGGTAAAAAAATTTTACATTTTTACCAATAAAAAACTTTGTGTTCCTAGTCGGTAGTGTTATACTTATAATTAATTCAGTATCAGATAAATTGCCAGAAAATTATTAAAGTATCAGAAGAATTACGAAAACCTATACTACTCTACTTTTTTTTTGTAAATAGTAAACAATAATTGGAAGGAGACAATCATAAAATAAACACAGTAATTTCCTAACTATTGCATTGGGTTTTTTAATAATATTTATAAACTTAAGCCTAAATGACAAATAATTTAATCCTAGCTTTTAAGTTTATGTTTCTATAGTAATCTATAGGACTATATATAATACATTTCACAAATAAACGTAACTGATAACAATACCTATGTAAAGTTTGTCTCGAATATAGCTTACAAACTTTTCGAAGGCGATTCAAAATTTGCAAGGATTGTTGAGAGATATTAATTCTATCAGATTATTACAGATATAGGGTTTGAATTTTAAATGAAATTCCTTGTAATTTGATACACCACATAGACTTTTACAATTTTCTTAAAATTTTGAGTTTCATTTTACGCCCTTGCTGCCCTCAAAAATAAAAAAAATCGTAGTAAACGCTGCACCCGTCTGACACCCGGGTGGATTTTTACAATTAAAAAATGTTCATTTTTTTTTAAGTGTCTGCTCTGGTGCCTAAAGTTTTGAAATTTTTAAAACCCTACACTAAATTCAGATTTTGATTGGAATTCTCTTTAATTTGATACCCTTACATGAATTTTACGATTTTATTAAAATTCTGAACCACTTTTTGGGGCGCTGGCGTCCAAAATTTTCATAATTGACTACCGTTTTCAGCAGATTGCGGTTAAAATTCCCTTTGATTTGATATGATATTTTTGGGTTTTTCACAAGTTTGACCCCTTCACATTTTTTGCGGCTCGCCCTTTTTTCCGTATCGGCCATCTAACGACCACATGCCAACTTCAATTCTTTGCTCTTTGTTCTTTTCTTTTTCCAATATTCTTTCATCTTCTCACTGTGTCTCTTCTTCCTGTCTTCAGTCCACCTTGAACCTGTGTTTTTACCTCTCCTACCCTGGAGTCCTTCCATTTTCAACACTTTTTCCCGAAAAACTTCTCTGTCAGTTGCTTCTTCTGCGTGTATATTACTTTTTTTTTCTAAATCCTTTTGGACTTCTTTAATCCAACTTGATGTTGACTTCATCCCCCACAGATATCTGAAGATTTGCTTTGTCAACCTATTGTCATCCATTTTATATAAATGTCCAAAAAATAATAGTCTTCTTTTTCTCATTGTTTCTGTTATATTTTCTATACTTCCCTTGTTATTACTTTTTTTTTGAGGAGAAATAAATATCAAAAACAATAGGACTGTGTAGGCAGAAGTATGGGCATTCTAAATGTTACGAACATGTCGTTCGTGAAGTTAAAAGTTATCGTGAAACACTCTCAACAGATAGATAAATAGACAAATGCAAACAAAAGTCATTACAAAAAATTAGTTGATACTAGTTTATTTTCCTCTGTGGTCAGTCGCTAAATGACATTTTTCTCTTATTTAAAATTTTTGTAGGTGACTTGATCGCAGACGGAGCGGGTGACTGGTTTGGCCGTACTTAAGCGACTCTCCTACATCGAAAATAAACCAGCTTTGTGAACAGAAATGGCTGGTGGACTTTGTAACAGAATTTTTCAGTTAACGGTGCCGCGTCCTTGTGGTTTGGAATTTGGAGTAAGAATGTCTGCAACAACTGTATCGTGTCACGATGTGCAGCACAGGATACCGGTCAGAAAGAAACTGCGAGCTATTCCGAAGGCGCAGTACGGCGGGCGACACACGGTCACCATGCTTCCAGGAGGCGGTATCGGACCCGAGTTGATGGGCTACGTAACCGAGGTGTTCAGGCACGGAGGCGTACCCGTTGATTTTGAACCGGTTCACATCGATCCCAAGAGCGAAGGAAACGACGACTTGGAATACGCGATCACCTCGGTTAGACGAAACGGTGTAGCCATTAAAGGAAACATAGAAACGGGCAGCTTAGCGACGCACGTCATCTCCAGGAACGTGGCTCTGCGAAACGAACTCGATTTGTTTGTCAACGTTATTCACACCAAATCGTATCCGGGCGTTGTCGCCAGGCAGAGAAACGTCGATATCGTGATAGTGAGACAGAACACTGAAGGAGAGTACGCCATGTTGGAACACGAGAGCGTCAAGGGCGTTGTGGAGAGCATGAAGATCGTGACAGAAGACAATTCGGAACGAGTGGCTCGCTTCGCCTTTGAATACGCAATTAAGAACGGCAGGAAGAAGGTGACAACGGTCCACAAAGCGAACATCATGAAACTGTCGGACGGTCTGTTCTTGGAAACGTGCCGCAAGGTGGCCAAGGATTATCCAGAGATCAGACACGACGACATGATCATCGATAACTGTTGTCTCCAGCTGGTGTCTAATCCCCGCCAGTTCGACGTGATGATCATGACCAACTTGTACGGCACCATCGTGTCGAACGTTGTCTGCGGATTGGCCGGCGGCGCGGGACTGTTTTCCGGCAGGAATTACGGCGACCACTACGCCGTCTTTGAGCCGGGCACTCGCAACACGGGCACGTCTATCGCCGGCAAGAACGTCGCGAACCCGGTCGCCATGTTGAACGCGTCAGTCGACATGCTGGAACACCTGGGACACCAGACGCACGCCAATCTTATAGACAAGGCCATCGAAAGGACCATCAACGTAGACCGCGTGCATACTCCGGATCTTGGAGGCACTGCGAAGAGCACGGACGTGGTTGAAAACATAATAAAACGTGTCCAAGACGTGTCTAGAGCCATGAACTGGGGTGACTACCGAGCCGAAACAATATCCAGCTGTGAATGGACACAAGAAGGGAAACTGATCCGTTGCTAACCAGATAGCGTTGAGTTGCCGTCCAACTGCGAAAACGAGAAGGACACGTTTACTCACATAGTTACTAACAGAATTATGTTTTTTATTTTATTACTAACATATAAAACCACAGCACTAACAGTTTATTAATCATGATATTTGTTATATCAGGATTGAAATATTAATTTGACATACAAATTGATTTATGACGCAAATTTATTGAATAAAGTACCTGAGCAAAATAAGACCAATTGTTTGTTTATACAAAAACCGACGCAGTTCTGTACAAATGAATCCATGTAAACCAGGGGCGTATTTATGGGAGGGGGGTGACGAACGGGACCGGACCCTCCCAGAAGGTCAAAAAAGTTCACGAATTTTGTGAATGCCTTAATTTTTAGGCTGTTTTCTTACTTTTTCATCTGTGTACGCTAATATAGCAATAACCTATACAAACAGATTTATTAGACAGCATTAGAGTATACGCTTGGAATATAAAATACGTTATAGGAAAATCAATTCAGTCAATAAGTATCTTGTAAACGATGTTCCAGTAACGCGTATTTTTATTGCGTTATTACCGTTTACTGTAATGGGACTGATTTCAACCACTTTCAAGATAGTAGGCCTAATGTTGATTAGTCTTAACTTGTTTTTTCTTTTCTATGAAGCAGACCCGAGCCCGGTCTCCCCCCAGGCCAAATTCTAGATACGCCACTGATGTAAGCTAGTTTCATCCTGAAATTAAACCGGAAAGCCGAGTCCGCCATCTTGTTTGCAACCCGATCCAGTGCTCATCCCAACACAAGATGCACGTCCATTATGTTCTGGTGATTAAATTTTTCTCATATTATATCATTGTGTAAGGAAACTTTAACAAAGGAAAATATATATTATATATTTTTTTCTTCTTTCAGATTATGTTTACGTACTTTTTATACTTATGTATTTCTAACGTGTTTACAATATATAAGTAGAAATTTCACTAGGGTGTTCCTTTTAAGGCCGCCATGTTGTAAATTCCAGGGTGTAGACCAGTTGGCCTTATTGGTCTACAAAAGTCATGAAAATTACAAGCAGTTAAACGTTATCAGGGCCTTATGTGGCTCAGGTACATTACTTGTTGACACCAGGTTTAAGTAGGCCTACATGTCAGATCGCCCCAGAACGCCTTACCTGTAAGGTCCTGCACGGTGTAATATTTATATCATATAATATATCTTACACGCCACCTTCTTACAACAGTGACTTCGTTAATTTAATTTACGAATCTAGTATTTACATAATTTATGTAGACAGTTACAAATCTGAGATCTTTCTGCAAGAATCGATAAAACAAATACAACCCATACACACACACACACACACACTCCAGAAACTGAGTATAAATTATTTAGTTAGAGGGAGAGAGAGAGAGAGAGAGAGAGAGAGAGAATCTGTGCGTGTGTGTACTTCAAAGCGGCGAGCGGGAAAGTCGAGAAGGAAAAATAATAGATGATAGGAGTACCTCTGACAATAGTAGATGACATTAAGACCAAACGTTTAATATGCTCCGTAAACGTACAGACGATGAGAGGCGTGTGGCGGCCACCTAAACAAATATTGAAATGGACACCACAACCAGAAGTACGAACAAAACGAACGGAGTAAACCGATGAGAATCTGAAGAGAACGGATCGGCAAGACAACGAGATGCAGAGAATTGGCGGGAAAATGTGTGGATGGATACAGGGGCGGATCAGCAAGCAATTGGGGGGGGGGATTTACTTTGGGGAGCGGTTATGGAAAGTTGGACCATTCTTTAAAGACCTAATGTATAAATCCAACTTATCGTGTTTACTTGCTGAACTGCTACTTGTCACGACTAAAGATCGTGGTTTAGGACTTGAAAATGGTAGAAACACTGAAAGGCCTCGTCCGGAACATGACAAATAGCAGTTCAGCAAGTAAACACGTATTATAGTAGGAATAAACCTATTTTAGTACCAAGCCACGTTTCTGTTAAATATATGAAAAATATATTATACTAACCGTCTGTGACTTCTCGTATTTGATGTCTCTTCTTATTACGACATGTTTCAAGACTCTTGTCCCATTGTCAAGCATAAAATTTATAGCACATATCAGATATGTTTGTCAAACGTTAAAAACCATGTCATGATGACCACAAATAACGGATTATTAAAAAACGAATTATATTAACTTGAATACGCGCATCGGGCGAACAGTGTACACTGCACAGCGAAATAAAATAGGTTTATTCCTACTATAATATGAATACAGTTAGTCGAACAAATCTAGTACGTGAATTTCAAAACGTTAAAACTAAACTCTACAAAACTATTTTGCACATCAAATTTAATAAATCTTGCTTAAAATACGGTGTCACACCAAACTATGCTACCATACATATGAAATGCTCAAATATTGCTGACAGAAAAACTAAAAAGCATGCTGAAACATATAGAATTAAAGAGGAGTTGAAATCTCTTTACATCAAGAAAGCTTATTTAAACTCAAAATTATATAAAACACATTTGAAGTTACTAGACAGCACACATCCTGCCGCATTGGAATATTACCTTGACTTTATAAACAGAGATATACAACAGATTACTTATCGCATGCGTATCACACAGGCAAACAAACTTCAAAGATTAATAAACGATCAATTACAGACTGTTGATAATATTAAACATAAACAAACATTCTATACACGACTACAGAATTTAACTTCCATAAAATTAAACTCAGACGAAACTGAACTACTAAATAAAGGTTTGAAATATAATTTGCCGGTACATACTTCCAATTTTAGCCGTAAACATATTATTGCAGAAATTTTAAACGCCGAAACTGTCGTCAAAGCGATACCTGACCAACATGAACAAAATAAGGTGCGGTTTTTAATAAATGACAAGTTTAATAAGATTATTGAAAGACATAACATCAATAAGAACATTCACTCTGTTTCTTCAGCCAATTATAAAAAAGAACGAAAAACTAATTAATCTCAAAAAGAAATTAACTGATAAACATGCTTTAGTTACTAAGGCAGATAAGGGCAACACTGTAGTTATCATGGACACGAATACTTATAATGAAAAGATACAAGATTTTATAGCAGACAATAACATAGTTAGATTAACTTCTGACCCTACAGAACAATATACTAAAAGTTTAAATCAATGTATAAATAAGTGCATACATTATTTGATGAACAGACTAGGAGACATTTGAAGCCTATCAACGCAAAAGCGCCCTTGTTAACAGGATTGCCGAAGTTGCATAAAGAAAATACTCCTATAAGACCGTTAGTGAATTTTACCACTGCCCCGGGTTATAAAACCACCAAAAAACTACTCAACATAATCAAACAGAATATTATATTGGAGAATAACTACAGCTGAACTAACAGCATTGACTTTGTTAATAAGGTTAAAAAACTAAAAATCGAACCTTCATATAAAATGGCGTCCCTCGACATCGTTAACTTATATACAAATATACCGATATCTGATACTCTGCAGTTACTGAAGAAGAATCTTATAAATACCAAAAAATTAGATATCAAAAGTATACATGAATTGACTGAGTTATTAAAGTTGCTCCTTGACCAAAATTACTTTACTCATAACAAATTATATTTCAGCCAACGGGAAGGATTAGCTATGGGTTCACCTCTATCAAGCCTTCTTGCAGATATATATTTAAATTACTTCGAGAATTCCTATATCTTTGAGAATGATATACATAGCAACAATATTATATTTTATGGTAGATATGTCGATGACACGTTTTTAATTTATAAAGGTACACAGCGGCAGATTGATCGATTACACACTTATTTAAATAGTATTAACAAACATATGAAATTCACCTTGGAACATGAGGACAACGGACAACTAAACTTCTTAGATCTGATAATCACAAAAAACACCAACAATAATTTACATTTTAATATATACAGAAAACCAACGACGACAGACACCGTGATACACGCCACGTCATTTCATCCCATATCGCAGAAAATGGCTGCGTTTCATAGCATGATACATAGACTTTTATCTTTACCCCTTGATAACAAAGATTTTCTTAATGAGTTAAATACCATCAAATACATCGCAGTCACAAATGGTTAAAATTCCAATGTTGTAAACAACATTCTCAAGAAACATAAAAATAGAATAAGGACCATTAACCAATTATCAATGAATGCACGGGAAAAAAGCCACATAGATATATCACCGCAACATATACCAATTTCATGCCGAACATTTTAAAATCTCTCATAAACAAAAACACTGATATTATAGTCACTTACAAGACTACAAATAATATCTTAAATAATCTTCGTACCCACGAACCTACTTGTATTGAGAATAAAACGGGCATTTACAAATTGTCATGCAATGATTGTGACGCTTTCTATGTGGGCCAGACGGGCCGTGGTTTTCTCAAAAGATTTAATGAACACAAACCACCCACTATCTGTCGTAACTATGATACCATCAAATCAAGTTTCGCCAAACATCTTATTAACGAAAATCATAGTTACACCGATTTCAGAACTAATTTAAAACCCCTCCACTTTTGCAGTAAAGGACGTTATATGAACACACTCGAAGAATTTGAGGTGTACAAAGCGTTCAGGGACACTAAAATACCAAGCCACACATTTTGAACGACCAGTTATTATTCAAGTATAATGTATTGTACGACACCGCGTTGAGATATTGAGATAACAGGAATCAGTTGCTGTTAATGCGCGGTGAGTCGCTGTGCAGTGTACACTGTTCGCCCGATGCGCGTATTCAAGTTAATATAATTCGTTTTTTAATATTCCGTTATTTGTGGTCATCATGACATGGTTTTTAACGTTTGACAAACATATCTGATATGTGCTATACATTTTATGCTTGACAATGGGACAAGAGTCTTGAAACATGTCGTAATAAGAAGAGACATCAAATACGAGAAGTCACAGACGGTTAGTATAATATATTTTTCATATATTTAAGTAAACACGACAGAGTTGGAATTACAGAGACTGCTAATTCAAATAACAAGATGAATAATGTATAAATGGTAGGAACGAATGAAGATACAAATACAGTTTGTTATTATCAACACAACAAGTCTATTGATGTACAAGTATAAAATCATATCTGGGTTTGTCAGTTCATTGTTCATTTAACAGTATTCACTTACAGTTTAAAACACACTACTGTGGTACACACACTACTGTTTCTAATACACTTGACTGTTTGTATGTATCAGACAAAAATTAACATGCTTGCAAGGTATACAGTTACAATGTAAAGTAGCGTAATTTTAGAAGACAAAAAACATGGACCAGCATAAGTGAGATACATTTTTTATCATATTCACGCTCACAAATCCATTCTACTACCAGAAAACGTGGAAAAATTTCGTCTGAAGGGGGAATTTTCCCCATTTCCCCCTCCGTGGACCTGGATGGAGGGAGAAGTGAAGGCTGGAAATCGGAAAACGGCATAAAACATTGTATATAGGTAGTTTTACTTCCATATTCCTTAAGGAATGGAAGTATGGTGATGGCAAAAAAAATCGTGTTCGAGATTATTGCAGATTCTGATTCTACTACACTCAAAACATGAAAAAAAGTCGTTTTCCGAAAAGTGTCCGTGTGTGTGTCTGTCTGTCTGTCTGTCTGTCTGTGTGTCTATAGATTTTTTTTCTATGGCAAACGATAACTGCCGCAAATTCAAACAGAATCAAATAATTTTTTGCATACAGCCCGATTTTGCAGAGTTCTCGCGACCTATTGTTTTTGGTGAAGATCGGTTGAGGGAAAGGGGTAGTTTACCTGCAACGGTTTTTTTTTAGCAAGGGTAATTTTGTTTGTTTGGCAAACGATAACAGCCGCAAATTCAAACAGAATCAAATAATGTTTCGCATACAGCCCTGAATTGTAGAGTTCTCAAGACCTATTGTTTTTGGTGAAGATCGGTTAAGGGAAAGGGGTAGTTTACCTGTAACGTTTTATGTTTTAACAAGGGTATTTCTTATGGCAAACGATAACAGCCGCAAATTCAAACAGAATGAAAAGATTATTTGCATACAGCCCTAAATTGTAGAGTTCTCAAGACCTTTTGTTTTTGGTGAAGATCGGTTAAGGGAAAGGGGTAGTTTACCTACAACGTTTTTTTAACAAGGGTATTTTCTATGGCAAACGATAACAGCCGCAAATTCAAACAGAATCAAATAATTTTCTGCATACAGCCCTGATTTGTAGAGTACTCAAGACCTATTGTTTTTGGTGAAGATCGGTTGAGGGAAAGGGGTAGTTTACCAGCAACGTTTTTTATCATGCGCATTTTCTATGGCAAACGACAACTGCCGCAAATTCAAACAGAATCAAATAATTTTTTGCATACAGCCCTGATTTGTAGAGTACTCGCGACCTATTGTTTTTGGTGAAGATCGGTTGAGGGGAAGGGGTAGTTTACCTGCAACGGTTTTTTTTATCAAGGGAAATTTTTTTTTTTTGGCAAACGATAACAGCCGCAAATTCAAACAGAATCAAATAATGTTTCGCATACAGCCCTGAATTGTAGATTTCTCAAGACCTATTGTTTTTGGTGAAGATCGGTTGAGGGAAAGGGGTAGTTTACCTGCAACGTTTTTTTAACAAGGGTATTTTCTATGGCAAACGATAACAGCCGCAAATTCAAACAGAATCAAATAATGTTTTGCATACAGCCCTGATTTGTAGAGTACTCAAGACCTATTGTTTTTGGTGAATATCGGTTAAGGGGAAGGGGTAGTTTACCTGCAACGTTTTTTTATCAAGCGTATTTTCTATGGCAAACGATAACAGCCGCAAATTCAAACAGAATGAAATAATTTTTTGCATACGTCCCTGAATTGTAGAGGTCTCAATGACTTTCGATTTTGGTGAAGATCGGTTAAGGGGAAGGGGTAGTTTACCTGCAACCTTTTACGTTTTAACAAGAGTAAAGTACTTGAAAATTTATTTAAACTTTTTGAAACAATGGTAATTGTTAAAAATAAAATAATTTTGTTGCCAGGCAATAAAATTATAATTTTTTCATTTTAATGTAATATAATATTTTTCATTTAATACAGCAATAAAAAGGCAGGTAAGGCACAGCCTGGCTGTTTGGCTGAAAATGATTTTAAATATAAATCTTAGAATATGGAAGTCATGTATGGTTCTCCATACCGATATTTACAAGATATGGATCAACTTGCCGACGGCGCGTGTTCTTCAGTGGGCATGCGTCAGCACACAATCACATATCATGTTTGTACTAGAAACGTATCTATATTAGAAGCCTATCTTGAGCGGTGGATCGCACAGAGCAAACGGGAGAAGTAGCCTACCCCTAATTAAAGGTACTGCATACAATAGCTAGAGACGAGAATACGCGGTAACCGATTGCATTCTCGTTCACACAGTAACTCTTTTTGTCAGACCCTGTCGCTTCATAACGACACTTGCATGCTTCCAGTGTTCTCGCCAGCCTTGTTGCTGTAGAAGATTGTTGTGCGCAGAGCGGTTATGCCGTCGATCGTCGCGCTGAAACGGCCATTATCTGGCTCCAGATACAGTTGGACTCCTAAGTTGAGTGCGCAGAGAAATGGGGGATCATTATTGACGCGGCCAAGAGTACAGCTGTAGTCTTCTCGAGACGCAGAAGGCTCCCGGACAGACTGCACACAGGAGATATTCCCGTGCCTTGGTGTCCACGTGTGAAATACATCGGGCTTTACCTCGATCGACGTCTCACCTGGCGGACACACTTTAATACTGCCGACCGTCTTTATCAACCCTTGCACCTGATTTGCAGCACATCGATGACCCGCCGCCTACGAAAACATATCGTCACCACGTAGGCTATGTGGCGTCTATGGTTACCTACTAGATCCCTGTGTGTGGCTACTTGGCTGAAACACATAAGAGAAAGCTTCAGTCTCTCTTGGACCGAGGATTGCTCTGGGCATGAAAAACCCACCACCTGAACCAGACCATCCGAGAATCCACCATACGGACACTTCCTTGAAAGTTCTACCGCCGCTGTGCCCGCTTTCAGGGCAATCCCAAAATAAGCGCCTTCGGTCAGAAGCCATCTATGCCAAGCGAATCTTGGACCCGACCTCGGCGAACCATCATGTTGAATTAGACAATGTCTAACTGAAACCCTACGACCGGTAGCAGCCCACATCTAGGACACCCCTGAGACTTCGTGGTTGCCGCGGCGGGAGGTCTATAAGAAGCTCGGGACGCGGAGCAATAGCGGGCGACGGGCATAGCCCTGGTATTTCATTAGAACGAAGATACTTGTTGACGATAAATTCTTAGAACAGGTTTGTGATTGTAACTATTTGGAAAGCGATATCTCATTTGACGCCACAGAGATTGAGATATAAATTTTCAACGTTCAGAAGGATCTGTGATACAATTTATAGTTCTTTTGAAGAACAAAGATAGTGTTTCATGAAGTTTTATAAAAAACAATGGCTATCCCGACATTCCTTCATGGCTGTGAGACGTGAATCCTTGGGAAGGAGGAGAAAAGGAAGATTCAGGCTGCAGACATAAAGTTCCTGAGAAGTATTCAGGACTACTAATTCCTAGACTGTGAGAAACGGGATGAGGAAATCAGACAGTGGTTAGGGGGCCAGTCTGTAAATGAGATCACCAAGGAGTATATAAGGGGATGGTGTGAACATTTAAACACCATGTCATCTGAAAGGTTACCTGTACCAGCCGATCGGAAGCAGAGACGTGTCGGAGGAGGTGAATCCCAGAACAGGGCTAATTAGGATTGGAGATGCTGATTATGATGACGATGGCGATGAAAATAATCAACAAAAAAGGTAGACACGATTGACTGGTTAGTGAAGAATGGCATTCCTTGTAATTCATCGGTGTTTAAACCTAAACTTTGTGCACTAATTTAACAAAATAGACTTGGACACAAAACTTAAAAAAAAATCGGTATGGAGAACCATACATGACTTCCATATTCTAAGATTTATATTAAAATCATTTTCGAAATGAAATATTACCATAGAAACTACTTCTTTCTACTTACTGCTTCAGCCTTAACCACAGTATTACAAGATATGGATCAACTTGCCGACGGCGCGTGTTCTTCAGTGGGCATGCGTCAGCACACAATCACATATCATGTTTGTACTAGAAACGTATCTTGTATGTATTAGAAGCCTATCTTGAGCGGTGGATCGCACAGAGCAAACGGGAGAAGTAGCCTACCCCTAATTAAAGGTACTGCATACAATAGCTAGAGACGAGAATACGCGGTAACCGATTGCATTCTCGTTCACACAGTAACTCTCTTTGTCAGACCCTGTCGCTTCATAACGACACTTGCATGCTTCCAGTGTTCTCGCCAGCCTTGTTGCTGTAGAAGATTGTTGTGCGCAGAGCGGTTATGCCGTCGATCGTCGCGCTGAAACGGCCATTATCTGGCTCCAGATACAGTTGGACTCCTAAGTTGAGTGCGCAGAGAAATGGGGGATCATTATTGACGCGGCCAAGAGTACAGCTGTAGTCTTCTCGAGACGCAGAAGGCTCCCGGACAGACTGCACACAGGAGATATTCCCGTGCCTTGGTGTCCACGTGTGAAATACATCGGGCTTTACCTCGATCGACGTCTCACCTGGCGGACACACTTTAATACTGCCGACCGTCTTTATCAACCCTTGCACCTGATTTGCAGCACATCGATGACCCGCCGCCTACGAAAACATATCGTCACCACGTAGGCTATGTGGCGTCTATGGTTACCTACTAGATCCCTGTGTGTGGCTACTTGGCTGAAACACATAAGAGAAAGCTTCAGTCTCTCTTGGACCGAGGATTGCTCTGGGCATGAAAAACCCACCACCTGAACCAGACCATCCGAGAATCCACCATACGGACACTTCCTTGAAAGTTCTACCGCCGCTGTGCCCGCTTTCAGGGCAATCCCAAAATAAGCGCCTTCGGTCAGAAGCCATCTATGCCAAGCGAATCTTGGACCCGACCTCGGCGAACCATCATGTTGAATTAGACAATGTCTAACTGAAACCCTACGACCGGTAGCAGCCCACATCTAGGACACCCCTGAGACTTCGTGGTTGCCGCGGCGGGAGGTCTATAAGAAGCTCGGGACGCGGAGCAATAGCGGGCGACGGGCATAGCCCTGGTATTTCATTAGAACGAAGATACTTGTTGACGATAAATTCTTAGAACAGGTTTGTGATTGTAACTATTTGGAAAGCGATATCTCATTTGACGCCACAGAGATTGAGATATAAATTTTCAACGTTCAGAAGGATCTGTGATACAATTTATAGTTCTTTTGAAGAACAAAGATAGTGTTTCATGAAGTTTTATAAAAAACAATGGCTATCCCGACATTCCTTCATGGCTGTGAGACGTGAATCCTTGGGAAGGAGGAGAAAAGGAAGATTCAGGCTGCAGACATAAAGTTCCTGAGAAGTATTCAGGACTACTAATTCCTAGACTGTGAGAAACGGGATGAGGAAATCAGACAGTGGTTAGGGGGCCAGTCTGTAAATGAGATCACCAAGGAGTATATAAGGGGATGGTGTGAACATTTAAACACCATGTCATCTGAAAGGTTACCTGTACCAGCCGATCGGAAGCAGAGACGTGTCGGAGGAGGTGAATCCCAGAACAGGGCTAATTAGGATTGGAGATGCTGATTATGATGACGATGGCGATGAAAATAATCAACAAAAAAGGTAGACACGATTGGCTGGTTAGTGAAGAATGGCATTCCTTGTAATTCATCGGTGTTTAAACCTAAACTTTGTGCACTAATTTAACAAAATAGACTTGGACACAAAACTTAAAAAAAAATCGGTATGGAGAACCATACATGACTTCCATATTCTAAGATTTATATTAAAATCATTTTCGAAATGAAATATTACCATAGAAACTACTTCTTTCTACTTACTGCTTCAGCCTTAACCACAGTACTGTGGTCACTAACATATACCACCTCACGTTATCGCACTCGATTTTCACTGATGATGGAAGTCAATGGCATTGCCGAAACGTCTGGTTTTGTAGAAAACATTGGACTACGGCCAAATATCCCGGGAAGGAATTTTAACAAAAACTACTTCTTTGTTGCCGATAACGTTGTACACATATATATAAAATATATGCATAAAATTAATGGCTTGTATAAGATAATGATTGATCTCCATTAAGTAGTGCTCAAGTTTCCAAAGTTTTAATATTATGATGTCCGTAATTAAAACATCAGAGCAGGTTTAGTGTGAATGAGGGTACACTGTGGACAAAAATTTTCAACATTTCCTATTGAGCGTTGCTTAGAGTAAAGCTGCGAATCTACAGTGTATGTTTCACAGAACAAACACGCGAAAAAGAAGGAGCGCTCCGAAGTCACTCATGGACCCTCAGCATCTTGCAGAGGGTTCATTCCCTAAAGACGAAAAGTCTGTCTATGAATCGTTCCTCTGGAAACACGTGCAGTTACATTGCCCAGCGATCCACAGGAAGCAAATTGATGTCCATTTTTTCGGCTTGCACGCGTTATGTTGGCGTGGGTTTCGGCACTTTCCATTTAAAAAGCGTGCAAATGTAAGAAAATAAACATGAGTGAGGCCAGTAATAACGTGAATTGTGTGTGTGTGTGTGTGTGTGTGTGTGTGTGTCTTACCTGCCTTTTTATTGCTGTAGGCATAATAATAAAATGGAAACGTAAACATTACATAACTGAGATATGCTTACCTGCCACGAAGGATATATTATTTTATACATGGAGGAGTTCAGTGACATACACACGTACAGAAGTCATCTTCAAAAATACTAGAAGTCGTCCACGCTTTTATGTTGGCAGTGTAACTTACAGGAAGTTTTTTGATGTTTTTAAAACATCTAGGATGTAAACTTTTCCCGATAACTAAAAGTTTCCTTTTTTCGGTTCCCGTCATGTTCGCACAAACAAAAACTGTAACTCTTTGTTTAGAGAGCTTCCCACCAACGCACTTTTCATTTTTAAATTTGAAAGTCTTATCTGGAGTTAATTTATAAAAAATTCCGGCTTCATGTCCATTAAAGATGTCTTCATCTTTATATGATCGTCTAATTTCTGGCCAAGTGTTACGCACCCAATCGCCTGTAACGTTCAGATCTACGCATTTTGCCTCACCACAAATTTTTGCAAAGGAAATCGAGTGTCGGGCCTTAAATCGGTCTAGCCATCCGTTAGAGCATGTAAAATGGCTGGCGCCGGCAGTCCTGTTACAGTGCTTATCGCTTGCATACAATGTATGTCTGTAGCCATGGGCTAGCGCGCGCGCGCACTTATATACGTTTATATGAAATTTAGAGTAAAATATCTGAGAAATATTTGACGCTATAACAGAGTAGTACAATATTTAGTGACGTTAAAACCGGGAATTTTTATAATGTTAAAGATATCAGTTTGACCGGACTTATGACAAAATAACGCTACACCCGAGTTGACGTAACAGCCGAGGCCGTAATAACCAAGTTCCACTGTATATATAAAGATATTAACTCAAACATAATTTACATTAAAATGAAAAAATTTTAATTTTATTGCCTGGCAACAAAATTATTTTATTTTTAACAATTACCATTGTTTCAAAACGTTTAAATAAATTTTCAAGTACTTTACTCTTGTTAAAACGTAAAAGGTTGCAGGTAAACTACCCCTTCCCCTTAACCGATCTTCACCAAAATCGAAAGTCCTTGAGACCTCTACAATTCAGGGACGTATGCAAAACATTATTTGATTCTGTTTGAATTTGCGGCTGTTATCGTTTGCCATAGAAAATACGCTTGATAAAAAAACGTTGCAGGTAAACTACCCCTTCCCCTTAACCGATCTTCACCAAAAACAAAAGGTCTTGAGTACTCTACAAATCAGGACTGTATGCAAAACATTATTTGATTCTGTTTGAATTTGCGGCTGTTATCGTTTGCCATAGAAAATACCCTTGTTAAAAAAACGTTGCAAGTAAACTACCCCTTTCCCTCAACCGATCTTCACCAAAAACAATAGGTCTTGAGAACTCTACAATTTAGGGCTGTATGCAAATAATCGTTTGATTCTGTTTGAATTTGCGGCTGTTATCGTTTGCCATAGGAAATACCCTTGTTAAGACATAAAACGTTACAGGTAAACTACCCCTTTCCCTTAACCGATCTTCACCAAAAACAATAGGTCTTGAGAACTCTACAATTCAGGGCTGTATACGAAACATTATTTAATTCTGTTTGAATTTGCGGCTGTTATCGTTTGGAAAAAAAAATTCCCTTGATAAAAAAAAACCGTTGCAGGTAAACTACCCCTTTCCCTCAACCGATCTTCACCAAAAACAATAGGTCGTGAGTACTCTACAAATCAGGGCTGTATGCAAAAAATTATTTGATTCTGTTTGAATTTGCGGCAGTTATCGTTTGCCATAGAAAAAAAATCTACACACAGACACACACACAGACAGACAGACACACACACACACACACACTTTTCGGAAAACGACTTTTTTTCATGTTTTGAGTGTAGTAGAATCAGAATCTGCAATAATCTCGAACACGATTTTTTTTGCCATCACCATACTTACATTCCTTAAGGAATATGGAAGTAATAGATGCTACTTTGGCACTGCCAGTTACAAAGGCCGATATTTACGTTCAGTAGCATCGTACAAGACTATGGGCTACAGATCTCTGCTACAAAATGTAAAACGATTGCATTTAAGGGCAAGTATACTATAAGAACTAAGATAGTCGTGTATAATCAGATTTTGGATCAGGTTAGTCATTGTAATTACCTGGGTTGTGATATCTCGTATGGAACCGATATTGATTGGGATAGTAAGCTAACGAAATTTAGACGCATCTGTGGAACAATTCATAAATACCTGAGAAATAAAATACGGAAGGATACCCGAATAAGACTTAACAAAACTGTGGCTTTCCCCACATTCCTGTATACTAATGAGAGATGGGCTCTTGGTAAAAGGGACGCACAGAGGATTCAGGCAGCTGAAATGAAATTTCTAAGAGGGACGCAAGGTTGTTCTCTCCTGGACCGGAAAAGGGACGAGGATATTAGACGCGAATTGGACAATGCATCGTTGCACCAGAAGATTGAAGACCAAAGTAGGCGATGGGTGTAAACACTTGAACCGCATGCCTGATTCGTCTACCCGTGGCTGCCTTGGCTTATCACTCTACTGGGAAGAGAGATGTCGGTAGACCGAGGAGGAGGTGGGTTCCGGAACGAGTCTAGGGCCTAATCCTTCGTGTGGTGATGGTGATGATTATGACGTCCATTCTACCGCTCGGATCTAATCGGTTGGAATTGATTTGGGTCATCGCGAAGGAGCCTGTTAAAGAAAAACGTCCAATCTTTTGTGGTCAATGTTATAAACTTAGTAGTACAGCAATTTTTTACGCGCGCGCGCGCTAACAAGTTTATTTATTCATTTGGACTACAGTAATTAGGTGACGGCTGAGCCAATGTTGTTAGTGTGGTTCTGAAACGTGGATTCCGGGGATGAAACATCTGAGTAGGATACAGCCATCGGAGATGGAGATCCTTGCGATCTGTTAAAGGCTGCACACGAAGAGATAGACTCTACAATGAAGACATAAACAAAGACTTGACAATTTTTACTTAAAGGTCCATAAGGAAATGGAAGTATGGTGATGGCAAAAAAAATCGTGTTTGAGATTATTGCAGATTCTGATTGTACTACACTCAAAACATGAAAAAAAGTCATTTTTCGAAAAGTGTCTGTGTGTCTATCTGTCTGTCTATAGATTTTTTTTCTATGGCAAACGATAACAGCCGCAAATTCAAACAGAATCAAATAATTTTTTGCATACAGCTCTGATTTGTAGAGTACTCAAGACCTATTGTTTTTGGTGAAGATCGGTTAAGGGAAAGGGGTAGTTTACCTACAACGTTTTTTTTATCAAGGTAATTTTTTTTCTATGGCAAATGATAACAGCCGCAAATTCAGACAGAATCAAATAATGTTTCGCATACAGCCCTGAATTATAGAGTTCTCACGACCTACTGTTTTTGGTGACGATCGGTTAAGGGAAAGGGGTAGTTTACCTGCAACTTTTTATGTTTTAACAAGGGTATTTTCTATGGCAAACGATAACAGCCGCAAATTCAAACAGAATCAAATGATTATTTGCATACAGCCCTAAATTGTAGAGTTCTCAAGACCTATTGTTTTTGGTGAAGATCGGTTAAGAGAAAGGGGTAGCTTACCTGAAACATTTTATGATTTAACAAGAGTAAAGTACTTAATTTTTATAAATAAAGTATCCTGATAAGAAGCTCATAATAATCCACTGTAGAAACGTAGATGAAATATCTATAAATGAAGAGGTTATGTGAATGGGGTGGGGGTAATTTTCTATTATTAAAAATTATTGTTGATGGTGGAGGGGAGAATTTTTACTTCCATATTCCTTAAGGAATGGAAGTATGGTGATGGCAAAAAAAATCGTGTTCGAGATTATTGCAGATTCTGATTCTACTACACTCAAAACATGAAAAAAAGTCGTTTTCCGAAAAGTGTCTGTGTGTCTGTCTGTGTGTCTGTCTGTCTGTGTGTCTGTCTGTCTGTGTGTCTGTCTGTCTGTGTGTCTGTCTGTCTGTAGATTTTTTTTCTATGGCAAACGATAACTGCCGCAAATTCAAACAGAATCAAATAATTTTTTGCATACAGCCCGGTTTTGCAGAGTTCTCGCGACCTATTGTTTTTGGTGAAGATCGGTTGAGGGAAAGGGGTAGTTTACCTGCAACGGTTTTTTTTTAGCAAGGGTAATTTTGTTTGTTTGGCAAACGATAACAGCCGCAAATTCAAACAGAATCAAATAATGTTTCGCATACAGCCCTGAGTTGTAGAGTTCTCAAGACCTATTGTTTTTGGTGAAGATCGGTTAAGGGAAAGGGGTAGTTTACCTGTAACGTTTTATGTTTTAACAAGGGTATTTCCTATGGCAAACGATAACAGCCGCAAATTCAAACAGAATGAAAAGATTATTTGCATACAGCCCTAAATTGTAGAGTTCTCAATACCTTTTGTTTTTGGTGAAGATCGGTTAAGGGAAAGGGGTAGTTTACCTACAACGTTTTTTTAGCAAGGGTATTTTCTATGGCAAACGATAACAGCCGCAAATTCAAACAGAATCAAATAATTTTCTGCATACAGCCCTGATTTGTAGAGTACTCAAGACCTATTGTTTTTGGTGAAGATCGGTTGAGGGGAAGGGGTAGTTTACCAGCAACGTTTTTTATCATGCGTATTTTCTATGGCAAACGACAACTGCCGCAAATTCAAACAGAATCAAATAATTTTTTGCATACAGCCCTGATTTGTAGAGTACTCGCGACCTATTGTTTTTGGTGAAGATCGGTTGAGGGGAAGGGGTAGTTTACCTGCAACGCTTTTTTTTATCAAGGGAAATTTTTTTTTTTTTGGCAAACGATAACAGCCGCAAATTCAAACAGAATCAAATAATGTTTCGCATACAGCCCTGAATTGTAGATTTCTCAAGACCTATTGTTTTTGGTGAAGATCGGTTGAGGGAAAGGGGTAGTTTACCTGCAACGTTTTTTTAACAAGGGTATTTTCTATGGCAAACGATAACAGCCGCAAATTCAAACAGAATCAAATAATGTTTTGCATACAGTCCTGATTTGTAGAGTACTCAAGACCTATTGTTTTTGGTGAAGATCGGTTAAGGGGAAGAGGTAGTTTACCTGCAACGTTTTTTTATCAAGCGTATTTTCTATGGCAAACGATAACAGCCGCAAATTCAAACAGAATCAAATAATTTTTTGCATACGTCCCTGAATTGTAGAGGTCTCAATGACTTTCGATTTTGGTGAAGATCGGTTAAGGGGAAGGGGTAGTTTACCTGCAACCTTATACGTTTTAACAAGAGTAAAGTACTTGAAAATTTATTTAAACTTTTTGAAACAATGGTAATTGTTAAAAATAAAATAATTTTGTTGCCAGGCAATAAAATTATAATTTTTTCATTTTAATGTAATATAATATTTTTCATTTAATACAGCAATAAAAAGGCAGGTAAGACACAGCCTGGCTGTTTGGCTGAAAATGATTTTAAATATAAATCTTAGAATATGGAAGTCATGTATGGTTCTCCATACCGATATTTTATATGTGTACTACGTTATCGGCAACAAAGAAGTAGTTTTTTGTTAAAATTGCTTCCCGGGCTGTTTAGCCGTAGTCCAATGTTTTCTGCAAAACCAAACTTTTCGGCAGTGCCAGCGACTGCCATCATCAGTGAAAATCGAGTGCAAAAACGTGAGGTGGTATACGTTAGTGACCACAGTACTGTGGTTAATGCTGAAGCAGTAAGTAGAAAGAAGTAGTTTCTATGGTAATATTTCATTTCGAAAATGATTTTAAATATAAATCTTAGAACATGGAAGTCATGTATGGTGATGGCAAAACAAAATCGTGTTCGAGATTATTGCAGATTCTGATTGTACTACCCTCAAAACATGAAAAAAAGTCATTTTTCAAAAAGTGTCTGTGTGTCTATCTGTCTGTAGA
The DNA here is from genome assembly GCA_034769895.1 of Magicicada septendecula. Classification (NCBI taxonomy): domain Eukaryota; kingdom Metazoa; phylum Arthropoda; class Insecta; order Hemiptera; family Cicadidae; genus Magicicada; species Magicicada septendecula. The sequence continues at coordinate 1,368,627,443 of CM068367.1, read as the reverse complement.
TTTTTTTTCTATGGCAAACGATAACAGCCGCAAATTCAAACAGAATCAAATAATTTTTTGCATACAGCTCTGATTTGTAGAGTACTCAAGACCTTTTGTTTTTGGTGAAGATCGGTTAAGGGAAAAGGGTAGTTTACCTAAAACATTTTTTTTTTAATCAAGGTTAATTTTTTCTATGGCAAACGATAACTGCCGTAAATTCAAACATAATAAAATAATTTTTTACATATGTGCCTGAGTTGTAGAAGACTCAAGGCCTATTGATTTTGGTGAAGAGATCGGTTACGGGGAAAGGGTAGTTTACCCGAAACATTTTTTGTTGTAACAAGAGTAAAGTACTTCATTTTGATAAATAAAGTATCCTGATAAGAAGATCATAATAATCCACTGTAGAAACGTAGATGAAATATCTATAAATGAAGAGGCTAGTTGAATGGGGTGGAGGTAATTTTCTATAAGTGAAAATAATAGTTGAAGGGGGAGGGGATAATTTTTTATATGTGTACTACGTTATCGGCAATAAAGAAGTATTTTGTTGTTAAAATTCCTTCACTGGCTGTTTGGCCGTAGTCCAATGTTTTCTGCAAAACCAGACGTTTCGGCAGTGGCATCGACTTCCATCATCAGTGAAAATCAAATGCGATAACGTGAGGTGGTATATGTTAGTGACCATAGTACTGTGATTAAGACTGAAGCAGTAAGTAGAAAGAAGTAGTTTCTATGGAAATATTTCATTTTGAAAATGATTTTAAATATAAATATTAGAACATGGAAGTCATGTATGGTTCTCCATACTGATATTTCGAAAAGTGTCTGTGTGTAGAATTTTTTATGGCAAACGATAACAGCTGCAAATTCAAACAGAATCAAATAATTTTTTGCGTACAGTCCTGAATTGTAGAGGACTCAAGGCCTATTGTTTTTGGTGAAGATCGGTTAAGGGAAAGGGGTAGTTTACCTGCAACGTTTTACGTTTTAACAAGAGTAAAGTGCTTAATTTGGATAAATAAAGAATCCTGAAAAGAAGGTCATAATAATCCACTGTAGAAAGGTAGATGAAATATCTATAAATGAAAAGGGTAGTTGAAGGGGAGGGGGTAATTTTTTTTTATAAATTAAAATGGTAGTTGATGATGGAGGAGGTAAATTTTTATACGTTTTATATGTGTACTACGTTATTGACAACAGAGAAGTAGTTTTTATGGAAACATTTCATTTCATTAACAAAATTCTATATTTTTCATTTTAATTTAAATCACGAATGAGTGAAAATATATCGTTCCTGGCAGGCAAGCATATCTCAATTATGTAATGTTTACTTTTCCAAAGTTTTATTATTGTGATTACCGCAATAAAAAGGCCGGCAGGACACACACACACACACACATATACAAAATTCGCGTTATTTCTGGCCTCACTCATGTTTATTTTCTTACGTTTGCACGCTTTTTAAATGGAAAGTGCCGAAACCCACACCAACACAACGCGTGCAAGCCGAAAAGGTGGACATCGATTTGTTTCCTGTGGATCGCTGGGCAGTGTTGTTGTACTAAAGCAATTAATACAATCTGTGTACTTATTTCTATTATGATATGAGAATTATAAACTAATATGTGCATGTGTGTATGTATGAAAAATATATAAATATTTTTCTCCTTTGGAAAATTGTTTGCCCCTCCTTGAAAATATTTTGACCTCCCTGATGGCTAGTTGTTTACTAGCCTGTGTGGAATATAGCGTTATGACATGGGTCAGAATGTATAACACCAAACAGGAGACACAAACGTATTAAGGAAGAAATGTTTTTAAAGTCATTGTACTGGTATCCGCGTCACAATTATTATAATTAAATTATTTTACCTTAATCCGTCACTGTGACCGCTTGGTTTCTGTCTTCTTACGCGTTTCGGATTAAACTTAATCCATCATCAGAGTAAAAAATCCGTCAGTTATGACTTCGTTAAAACATTAAAAGGAGACACTAAAGTACATCTATGTATATATTATACAAACACAGCGACGTACGCGGATGTGAGTGCGCACTCGACACCGGTTGAAGACGTACTGCACAGTTTATTTGTGTTATCATGTTATCTATTGTTGTGTTGGGGCGTGTACTCTATGGTTATGTTGTCTATAATCTTATCATATAATGTATGTGATTTAAATGCCAACTGTTCGTTTAGTATATTATTAGGATTATTTCTGAAGGCCCGGTAAATCTCAAACTCTTCTACTGCATCCATATATCTACCCTTTTTGCAAATATGTAAGGGTTTGCAATTTGCCTCAAAATTTGTGTAATTATGATTTAATGAAGCGAGATGTTTAGCGTAATTTGATTTATTCATATTTGAAATGCTCGTGGGTAAGTGTTCTTTATATCTTTCGAAAAAACCTCTGCCTGTCTGACCAATGTAAAGCATGTCGCAGTCATCACATATCATCTTGTATACACCCGTTCTTTTTTCAATTGATGTTCGTGTGGCATTATTTAACATTTTTTGGATATTGTTATTTGTTCTAAATATGATATGGATGTTATGTTTTTTAAATGTATTTCTAATGAGCATTGAGAAGTTATTAGTATAATCAACCGCCCTATATATTTTACCGATAGACATGCATCAACAAAAAGTATACGAATTTATCCATAGCAATAACATAAGAGCCATAGATTCCGATCCCACAACGAAGTATGGTAAAATATATCAACCAAACGATTAATAAATGCACACACCTTTTCGATGAAACCACACGCCGCCAGTTGAAACCCATAATCGCACATGCACCCATGTTCAACGGTTTACCTAAGATCCATAAACCAGGTATACCGATAAGACCTCTTGTTAATTACACAACAGCCCCGGGTTATAAATTATCCAAGAAATTGGTCCAATTGATAAAAAATAACATAACCATAGACAACAATCATTCTATAAAAAATAGCATTGAATTAATAAAACTAACTAAAGACCTTAACATTAATAGTCAGCATAAGTTAATCTCCTTTGACATAGTCAACCTCTATACAAGCGTTCCAGTACAGACAACCTTGAACATTCTAAAAGATAATTTAATAAGAACAGGAAAGTTAAATCTACAAGAAATAACAGAATTGTTACTTTTACTAGACGTAATATTGAAACAAAATTATTTCATATTCAATAACACAATTTTTATTCAAGAGGAGGGTCTTGCAATGGGTTCACCCTTATCCGGTTTGTTGGCTGACATTTTCCTGAATAACTTCGAAAATACATATTTGCTATCACCACATAATAAATGGCAACGTAACATTACATTTTATAAAAGATATGTAGATGACACATTTTTTATCTTCGACGGGACAACGAGACAGGCAAACATGCTGTTACATTACATGAATAACATCACCAAAAACATACAGTTCACACTCGAAATAGAGTCAAATAACACAATAAATTTTTTGGATTTAACTTTTATGAAACACAATAATAAATTTCAATACAGGATATATAGAAAACCCACCACAACTGATGGGGTCATACATGCCGATTCGTTCCACCCGCACTCACAAAAAATGGTCGCGTTCAACAGTCTGATACACAGACTATACAGTGTACCTTTAGATCCAACAAACCATAAGGAAGAAATAGATATAATTAAACACATTGCAATTGCAAACGGGTACCGCAGCTCATTAGTTGAACAATTGATGCTTAGATACAAACGCAGAACTGACAACCCTCACCGTATCATGATGGACGTAATATATAGGGCGGTTGATTATACTAATAACTTCTCAATGCTCATTAGAAATACATTTAAAAAACATAACATCCATATCATATTTAGAACAAATAACAATATCCAAAAAATGTTAAATAATGCCACACGAACATCAATTGAAAAAAGAACGGGTGTATACAAGATGATATGTGATGACTGCGACATGCTTTACATTGGTCAGACAGGCAGAGGTTTTTTCGAAAGATATAAAGAACACTTACCCACGAGCATTTCAAATATGAATAAATCAAATTACGCTAAACATCTCGCTTCATTAAATCATAATTACACAAATTTTGAGGCAAATTGCAAACCCTTACATATTTGCAAAAAGGGTAGATATATGGATGCAGTAGAAGAGTTTGAGATTTACCGGGCCTTCAGAAATAATCCTAATAATATACTAAACGAACAGTTGGCATTTAAATCACATACATTATATGATAAGATTATAGACAACATAACCATAGAGTACACGCCCCAACACAACAATAGATAACATGATAACACAAATAAACTGTGCAGTACGTCTTCAACCGGTGTCGAGTGCGCACTCACATCCGCGTACGTCGCTGTGTTTGTATAATATATACATAGATGTACTTTAGTGTCTCCTTTTAATGTTTTAACGAAGTCATAACTGACGGATTTTTTACTCTGATGATGGATTAAGTTTAATCCGAAACGCGTAAGAAGACAGAAACCAAGCGGTCACAGTGACGGATTAAGGTAAAATAATTTAATTATAGAAATGTTTTGCTGAGAAATTTATAATTATACGGGTGAACAGAATAGTCGTTCAGGAAATCAGAAGACAAATGGAAAGAAAGAAATCAAGACTTGATTTAAAAAAAAAAAAGAAAAATGACTAGTATAGTATTGACAGGAAAGACTTTGATAACACTATAGACATCCCTCGGCCCCTCGCCGCGAGAGTCCAATTTCATTACAGGAATCAGATCGCAGCTACCTTTAGCTAGCTCTTCGTTCGACCTACAGACATTTTATCCAAAAGTACAGTCCTTCCTCACGAAGGTTGAGGATAGTCTTAATCCACCTGACATGGTGGTACCATTTTAGCTGATATGTAATTTTTTCAGAACTCAAGCATCCATTTATTTAATTAATATTTAAATGATTTTAAATATAAATCTTAGAACACGGAAGTCATGTATGGTTCTCCATACCGATTTTTACTATATAAGATCGCATTGCGGAAAAAAGAGAGGTGGAATGTTCATCTGATTAGTATGCCGGATGGCAGGTTGCCTAAGGAAGTTTGGCAATACAAGCCTGTTGGATAAAGAAGTATAGGAAGCATTGGTGAAGTGGGTGTAGGCGATCCGGCTGTTCCCTATTGGGAGAAGAAGACCTTGAGTTAGGGACTAGGCATACAGGCTGTTCCGCCTTTTTATTTGTTGTCCAACTTCTCGTTTTCACTGTAGCTTGTAATTCATAATGATCTTCTGTAGTCTGGAGAGGTCTATACATGTTTCCCGCCTTAAAGAAAAATAAGTTCTCTGCCTATATAATATAAAAAGTGTGCAATAAGTGATCAAATTTATGAGTCCACAAAAGATAAAAAGTGCTTGAAATGACTATCATGTCACAAATGATGAGGTAGTTTGTCTTTGAAATTTTAAACTTTTTTAATGAATAAAAAATGTAAAAAAATTAATGTTGAAACTTTATAACTGAATTATTTTTCATAATTATGTAAGAAAAAAAAGTTAAATGCCTCCTGTGAGGTCTGAACTCACAACCCCTGGTTTACAAGACCAGTGCTCTGCCACTGAGCTAAAGAGGCTTCTTATCTTTTTGTGAAACTTAACGCTGTTTTCAAGTTGGCGGCAAAAATTGCGATCCCTTCCCCTAAAGTGATCGAAATTGTATATTTTTTTGTAATTCTGTTTTAAGCTTTTCGTTTTGAGCATGAAACATTTTTACCAGTTAATACCCCAACACATTTTTCCTACTTTCATAAAAAACTTGAACATAATGGAAAACAAAGAGATGCTTAAATGATTGTGCTGCAAATGATGGAAGAGTTGTGCTGTCGCGGGGGAAAGCGCTGTCGGTGAGATTTCGAGGCAGAAGCAGGGCTTTTCCCAAATATATCGAGGCACAACCTTGCGACATGTGATGGTTGTACTACTGCGTGATCTAATGTCAGAGGTGACGGTTCTGTGGCTTCCCCAGCAGTTCACTCATGGAAATTAGACCGTGCTGGTGTGGGCGATAAGCCGTATAATAACAACTCTGTTGTTTGTTTTCGAACACATGTCGTTTTATTTCTCTTGAAATCAAACGTTTCGCCCATAGTACAATGAGGCATCCTCAGTGACGAACACGAAATCCATTAACGAAAACCACGAATGCTTACGAACGAAACGAAGTACATAGAACCTATGTTGCCCACGGCGCTATTTTGCGGGTGTTCGTAGGGAGAGGGGTCATTCCCTTTTTTCTTTTTCCAGCTCTTCCTTGATCATTTCTCTTCCTTAAAATCGTCTTCAAGGCTCTTTTTTCCTTTTCTCCAGCACATCCTTGATCCATCTTTATAATAAAGAATATGAAATATGTAATAAAACAAGGTATTGCACAAAATGTTATTTTACAGTGAACAGAATAATTTATAGGAATAATATATAAAATAGTAGAGAATCAAACTTCACTGAAGGAATTGATATAAAGTGCCTTGCTTATGGAGAAAGGTAATAAACAGTTTATACAAATAGTCATGAACGGTGGTGGAAATTAATTAGGTGCATAATTATTTTATTATTACGTTTGTGTACTTATTTATGCTGTGTAAATTAAGGCCAAATATGTGCTTAAGCTGACGATGTTGTGATAATAGCCAGATCAACACAATGACTAGTTTAGGTATACAAGGAGCTGAATAAAAAATTCGCTGGAGTGGGACTCAATGTAAATATCAGCAAAACTAAATATATGCTGATTTTTGCATCAGAAAGGAGAAGAAATTTATATAGTTTATGCTTAGAGGATAATTCACTTGATGCAGTTAATAAGTTCATATACCTGGATAACATGATAGATAATGAAGGGTCCACAAACACGACAATACATGACAGGAAATAGGTCATATTATGGTAACAGCAGACTATTGAGAAGCAAATTGGTAAGTCATAATACAAAAATAAAAATATAAAAGACACTCATCACACTGGTTGGTACTTATGGAGGTGAGACATGGACATTGACAAAAAAGGAACAAGTAACACTAAGAAGATTTGAAAGGAAGATTGTAAGATGTGTTTGTGGCCCGGTCAAAGAAGATGACGAATGGAGAAGAAGAAGTACCCAGCAGATAGATGAGCTATTGAATCATGAGGACATTGTAAGATTCATAAAGGCTCAACGAATACAATGGTTCGATCAACTAGAGTGGATGGATGATCAGCATATGTTAAAGAGAATCTTGAGGGTGCAAGTCTATAAAAGCAGAAAGAGGCGCCGACCTAGGATGAGATGGTTGGGTGATGTGCTAGAAGACCTCAGAAGAATGGATGTGAGGGGTTACAATGAGATGGGGATGCATAGGAGACTTTGGAGAAGGTTGGTGTTGGAAGCCAGGGCTCACGTTGGGCTATAGTGCTGATGAAGAAGAAGTGTAAATTAAGATTATTATTATTATTATTATTATAAATCATGGAATAAATAAATTACACAATAATTATATTGTTATTATTAAATTAATAATAATAAATATGTGCAAAGTATTTAGCAGTGTGGCAATAAGTAGTGACATAGTTGGTGTTAAGATGGCTGCTAATAAAACTAACAAAACTGGAAAAGACTTAAGAATATCTGACAGTTTAGTGTCTATGGTGACAGACACAGTGGTAAGGATATTAATCTAGAAGATCTGACAGAAGCCTGATAACTAACAAAGAACTGGAAAGTAATGGGACCGGATGGAATAAATGCTGACCTGTTAACGAGGGTTGGAAAAGTTGATGAATTTTGTTAATCTCTTAATTTTTAGGCTATTTTATTATTTTTTCAGCTGTCTATGCTAATACAGTAGTATATTTTTTTTAAATATACAAACAAGTTTATGACACAGCATTAGCATGTACATTTGAAATATGAAATATAGGAAAATCAATTCAGTCAATAAGTATCTTGTAAACAATGTTTCAGTAAAGCGTATTTTTATTGTGTTATTATCGTTTACTTCAACCACTAAAATTTAGATTTCAGCCACTAAAATATACGAGTAATGTTGATTAGTCTCAACTTGTTTTTTCTTTTGTATGAAGCTGACACGACTCCGCCCCCGCCCCCCTCATCAAGTTCACATTCTAGATACACCACTGGACGTATGCGTGTTAATTAATGAATAATTTATGTTTACTAGATATGATGTAACTGGTAAACATGAATGAATAATTCTGTAACCTTGACACTATTTTAGTGTAAGAGAATTTAGATTAAAAAAATAAACAAAACATGTTTTTGAGCCTTGTTCAATCTTATAATAGTTTCTTTCATAAATCCTCCATTTTTCCCTAATATGTTCTTCAAGTTGCAAGATATCTGTACATTTTCTATTCCCTCTCTATCAGCATATATCATCTAGTTCTATAAGTGTTCCATAAATAACTTTAATAGGATTTAAAAGATCTTCTTTCATGAAGATTATATGCAGGTATATGGTAACAATAAAAATATTTAAAAAAATCATATTTTAGTTGTTAATAATCCTTGTCATGTCTGTGTATTCTGAGATGCATTGCCAAGGTGAACCATATTACTATTTCTATATAAATACATATATCTTGTGTTACTAAGTACATTCAGTAGTTTAACAAGAAGACATCTTGCTGTTGTTGTCTAGAGTCTCACACGTCCAGCTTACTCATACTCCTTGACAAAATGAAAGCTATTGTAAGTATATTGAATGTATTTATGGTACACTGCTACCAAAATAGTTTAGGGATGTTTTGTAAAAACATAATTATTCAGTTGATTTCTTAGTGAAATATGTTCAAAGAGTGTTTATAGATAAGTTTTTTAATATCTTCAAAATATTCTTGGATTTCGTTGTCCATGATGTGTCCATTACATAACTAAATATAATTATTTCACTACCGACTCGGAACACAAAGTTTTTTATAGGTAAAAACGTAAAAGTTTTACCATGTAGCCTTAACCGGTTTTTGCTTTTAAAAAGCTTCTCCAGAGGCTGCCATTGGGCGCACTGTCCGTCTTGTTGTTGGTGACTGTATGGACTTTTGAAAGATCGATGTTGTGTGTGTGGGGTGTGATATGTTCAAATAATGCGTGTGATTTGAATTGTGTCTGTTCGTTTAGGATGTCATTTTTATTTGTTTTCGTGTGTTTGTATATTTCCAATTGTTCTAGTGTGTCTAGTTTTCGGCCATTTGTGTGTATGTGTAGAATGTCTATATTATTGTATTTGTCTATATATAATAATATATGTCTATATATAATAATATTTTAAAAAAGTGAACGAAAAGGATGAATCAACAAGATATTTATGTCTATATTATTGTTGATGTTTTTGTATGTGTGGTTTGCTTCAATGAGGTGGTTTGCAAAGGTGGATTTTGTAGTGGAGTGGAGTGCCTTTGTGTGTTCAATGTATCTTTGTTTGAAACTACGTCCTGTCTGGCCTGTGTAGAATTTATTGCAATCTGAGCATTTAGTTTGTAAACATCAGGTAGATCGAATTTGTTTTGTGCTTTGTGTGTGTGTTTTGATAGTGTGTGTTCTGTTTTGTTAGTAGTTTTGTATGCGATTCTGTATCCTGCTTTTTGAATTTGTGGGCTATTTTTTCAGTTTGGTTGTTGATGTATGTTAGTGTTATGAATTTGTTGTTTTCTGTCTTTGTCTGTTGTTTGTTTTGTGTAGGAGTTTATTGACTATTGTTCTCTTGTATCCGTTGGATTCTGCTAGATATTTTATCGTGTTTTATCTTCAAAATAAATAATGAACGAACAATTTTTGTAATTGGTCCAATGAGTAACTTGGAAATTACAACAACAAAATATCATATATATATATATATATATATATATAGATATATATATATAGGATAAATGAATATATTTATTTATACTATTCATTATGAATAGTATATAAAGTCTACTATTATGAGACCCTTAGACAGTAGATATTTGAAGTCATTGTAATTGGGGGATGGGGATTGTTAAAAAGTTTGGATTATCAAATGTGTGAAATTCTCACAAATGACTTATGGTAAATCAGTATTACAGCAGTACTTGTATACTTTAGTATGTCTTCTTCATTGCCACTGGAATATAGGGTTTCAACAACATGCTTTCATCCAACTTGATTTTCAGCTTCAGTCTTCAACTGTTGCCGTGCGCTTTCATTTTGCTTCACTTCCTGCGAAGATACTACTATTCTTTCTGGCCACAAATGGCTTGGTTTCCTTTCTTTTTTACAGCTAGATTCCAGTCAAATGCTTATTACAACACTATCAAATATGAAATGAAAGAAAATCCGTAATACAATAATCCCAAACTAATTTGTTTGGTAAGCGTATAGATTACCCTACAAAGTTAAGAGATCTACTCATTTTTTTATTCATCAATTTTAAAATGATTTTTTTTCTTAGTTTACATCATTTCTTATTTTATTGATCCATTTATTTAAAAACTAAATTATATTTAAGTGCAATCAATAAATGTAAATAATACATTCTCAGAAGTTCAGTAAACACACACTAAGTACACTTTCATTGCTGATTTATATGTACATTTAATTTTATTTGTAACTTTCAATAAATTAGTGTAATTTACTTAGGATATCAGCTGTTCAGAGGATCCACTTTATTGGTTTAATAATTTTACATATTGACATAATTTAATCTGATTTAGTACAGATGTTTATTATATTATTTCAATTAATTAACTTAATGTAATCTGTCTTGAAACTTGTTGATTTCGTTAACATGACATGTTTCAGGAACAATTTCCCATCATCAGGACCTAAAATTCTTATAATATCACGAGGACGTATCAGTGAAACTGAAACCAGTCATTATATAAACTACTGAAAGAACACACTACGCTACGAAAAAAAATGACAGGTTTGAATTTCACTGACACGATTAGAATTTTAGGACCTGATGACGGGAACTTGTTCCTGAAACATGTCATTTTAACAAAAACAATAATTCACAAGATGGATTATATTAAGGTAATTAACTAATATATTGCAGATTGGAGACAATATATAATGTAACATGTAACTATAGATATGTCTCCTCTGTACAGAAACCACTGAAGAATCGTTGGGGAGGTATTACTTACCACCAGTCATACATTATACCAAGTGTATAATTATACATACATACAATATTTTGTATGCATTACTGTAAGATATAGAATATAAAGCACACATTCTATTTCTGAGGATGATGGTAATGTAAAATAAACTGTCAAAACATTGTAATAAGTAATCAAAAATATATTCTTGTTCAAAATATAAAATATAATTTTTTATTATTATTATCGAACAACGAGAATAGTATGACCAATTGTGAATATATATCTGTGTGTATGTGTGTGTGTTTTAATTAAATACTGCTCAATAGAATGAGATATGAAGTTGTAATTTGATATATGCAGTAAGTGTACTGTTACTTATATGTACAAAAAAATATAACATAATATTTTCTAAAAAAAAAAGGCAGCTAATTTAATATTTTCATTCTAAATTTTACAAAAGTAGGTATTTCTCATTCCAACGATGCCTTGTTTGTGGAATTTGGATACAAAATTTTTTTTTTTATAAGAGAAATGTGATATATCTGTTATTTTTTATCCATATTCCATATATGAGCTAGCATTGGTTTAAGAATAAAAGAGCTGTAACTTATTATACAATAAGAACATTTTTGTTATAAGTACTGATTTTTATGAAACAGAATTAAAATTTTCAATCAGCTGTAATTTAAAGAAAAATTGTTAATAACATGTTGCTTTGTACTGTAAAATTAATAACTAATAAGCTTGCTGTGTATACCAACCTTCAACTCCACATCTCGCCTCATTTGACATTAATTAATTAGTAGTACTAGGCTGTAATTAATTAATAGGTACACTGTATTGGAACCAATCTACAGTCTTGGATTTCGTGGTTAAAGTAGATAAAGAGAAAACTGAAGAGATACAGATTCTGTGTGGAGTGAGACAAGGATGTGTACTATCTCCTCTTTTATTCAACATCTACTCAGAAGGTATTTTTAGAGAAGCTTTAGATGAATGTGATGTGGGAATCTCTCTGAATGGTGAAAGAATAAATAACATGCGTTATGCAGTTGATACCGTCATATTCGCAGATAGCTTAGAGGGGCTGCAACAACTAATGAATAGAGTGACAGAAAGCAGCCGTAGATATGGTCTAGACATCAATGTTAATAAAACGAAGCTAATGATTGTATCTAAGAACAAGTTCACAAACTGTACCCTTAATATAAACTAAAGGCCAGTTGAACGTATAAGCAAATTTACATATCTTGCTACAATAGTCAATGAACAATGGGACCACTCTCAGGAAATAAAAAGCAGAATTGAAAAGGTACGAGCAGTGTACACTAGAATGAGCAGTTTATTCAAAAGTCACGATTTAACAATAAACTCAAAGATGAGACTTTTACACTGTTACGTATTGTCGGTCTTCTTCTACGGTGTAGAATCTCGGACTTTGACTGAAGCCACAACTAAAAAATTGGAATCTTTCAAAATGTGGCTTTACAATAGAGTACTGAACATTTCGTGGACAACACATATAACTAATGTTGAAGTTCTTAGAAAGATAAGAAAGAAAGGAAGTTATTAACACAGTGAAAATAAGAAAGCTTCAGTATCTGAGAAATGAACAGAGATTTTACTTATTGCATTCCATACTACAGGGAAAAGTACTTGGAAAGAGAGGAATTGGGTGATCGAGAATCTCATGGTTGAGAAATTTAAGGACCTGGTTTGGCATGAATACAACTGACTTATTCCGTGCAGCAGTACAGAAAGTTAACATAGTCTGTATGATATCCAACATTTGAAACGGATAGGAACTATCAGAAGATTGTCATCTTGTGATGCGCACGCACGCACACACACTATAATTTTGTCTCTTGATCTCCATTCTGTACTGTACATGTTCTGATTATTAGGCCTGCAGCCTCTCTGCTCCGTGGTCGTAGTACACCTTCTGCTATATTACTGCCAGAGAGAAATCAGCTCTGTGTGTGTGTGTGTGTGTTGCAAGTGTTCTGTAGCGTCACATCAGGATAATATGGCATGAATCCCTATCTATTCCTATCTATTTGGTGGTTTGTCACTTTTCCTCTATAAAAACCCAAAATAACTGCTCATCCTTTCTCAACCAAAACTTCCAGTTTGAGTTTACCCTGGGACTTTCACTTCATGTGAACATCTGATGATTATTAGATGTCATGACTTGATACCCCAGCATCTCAAGGCTGTATAATCTCAGATGCACGTCAGCCAGTCAAACAGAGTAATAGACAACAAGGATGAGGACTCTGTGTACTTGGGGAGTGGTCAAAGGGTAGAGAGGAGGCCTGTATAAAATCTAAAGTCCGTCACGAGAAGACGTGCTCTATGAAAGGCTCTCTCGCTCTTAGCAAAAGCAGTCAAACAGAGTAATAGACAACATGGATGAGGACACCATGTACTTGGGAGTGGTCAAAGGGTAGAGAGGAGGCCAGTATAAAATCTAAAGTCCGTCACCAGAAGATGTGCTCTATGAAAGGCTCTCTCGCTCTTAGCAAAAGCTTAGTAGTTAACTTTGGTCAATTACTTTAGGTAGTACAGCGTGCTGCGCGTACATAGAGGTTTCTCTGGCATCATCTCTTCATACTGTAAGTGCGCTTGACTTGTAATAATATTAATCTGTACAATACTATTTACAGTGGACTCTCTCTTGTCCGACTTGGATGGGACTGGGTAACGGTCGGATAATGGAAAAGTCGATTAACAGAACGGTAGCTCATTTATGACAATCGAGAAAAAAGAATTGAATAGCCTATATTTGAAGTACATTTATGTACAACCCACTTTGTACTGTATCTATAAATGGAATGTGCATGATAAATTTGGATAAATGGTGTAATTATAATTGCTTTAATTATCTGTGTAATGGGGCGAAAAAGGGGTGTCTTATTTTGTTTTAAATTTTATTAAATATACTCAAATATATCTGTGACTAACGCAGCAAGTCCCATACCTAAAACGGTTTTATTCGAACAAAGAACAGTGGAATGCGATGTATGTTTGGAAACGCAGTACAGTTCCGAGAAGTTGTTATGCACAATGTACGCGCAAACACCAGCATATGCGCAAATGACACCAAGCAGAATGAAGCGAAGCCAAATAAAATGGCCAAAGTGTAACAATTTTCTCGCCACGTGGTTTCATGCTGACGGAAATACCGTAAGACTCCGCCTACATTAGTCTCGTGACTCGTGGCAGTGAGATATCATCACCCCCGGACACACATGGACAACACCGTACTTGTGAAAAGTGACGAACGTTTGGTCATAAGCCGGCTGTGGGTTCCCGTTTTGAACAGCCGTGGTAGGGAGGCACGTTGGTAACGCTCTCCCCAGTCGACTTCACCTATAGGCCACAGCCAGATGAATACAACCGGCTACCGAGCCTGAAAATATATACCGACCGATCCAGTATCTAAACATATGTAAACAGTGTGATACTTCAATTTAATCCAGTCAAACAAGTGAAAAGTGAAAGAACACGCTTCCGGACTATCAAGTGAAAAAAACATTATAGGACACGCCATGTGGTCGACGAGGACTCCGCTACAACAAGTAACCATATTTAATCGAAATTATATTTTGTGAAAAAGGCCTAAAATAAATTAATGGGGGTAAAATTGTATGAGAGTTGAGTATGGGCAAATTGGGTTGTTTTTCAATAAAATAATTATTAGAATAAGTTTAGCAGGTAGAAATCCATGTTTTTGTTTAACGTAATTCTGAAAAAATCATAACATTTTGGTGGGAGAAAAAGAAAAAGGGGGATTTAACAGAGCATAAAATAAAATAAAAGAGGAGTTACATTATATAAAAGGAGTGTAGCATACATTATTAGTGTAACCTAGAAATCATACTTGTATTTCGCAGTTCGTGCGACGTAACCTTGGACCGGATTAAGGTGAGTGGGAGTTATATTTATATTAGTATATAAATGTGTTAATTTATTAGAGCACAAATGGCGCCCGAACAGGGACGAATTTTATAAATTAAATCTTATACATTAAATTCCGCACCTACAGGGGAATGCAAGTTTGATTTAGAGGTTGGGCTATAATACGTAAAAATTACGTAGCATACAAAATAGTATGTCACTGTTAGGTTAAATAAGTGACGAAATGATGTTGAGTTAAGTGGTAGATGTTGTATGTAAGTAAATTTGTAATTTGAAATATATCAAATTTGTAAATTTAATAATATAAAAATGGCAGGTAGCAAAAATGAGAACGATATAAATGATATTACCAATTTTAATGAATCAGCTGTTATGAGTAGCTTTGAAATCCAGTCGACTCCAAATGTGGATCAGAACAATAAAATAGAACTAAATGTTACAGATGAAATAAATATTACAGACGATTCGGGGATTCAAATAACCCCAAAATCAAATAGGGAAAATAACAAAAGTAATGATGAAGTCAGCTTCACTGACAGTGAGTTGAAAATAATGAAAGACATTGAACCTCAATCGACACCTATCCAAAATAAACAAACGGTAGATAGTAATGAGAAGGTAATGAATATGTTGCAGTTAATTTTAGAGCAACAAAGTATTAAATTTAACGAAGTAAAGAGTGGTTTTGACACCAAATTTGATGAACAAAAGAATAAATTTGACAAATTGATTAATGAAATACATGAGCAAAAAGTCAAATGTGAAAGCAATTTCGATGAATTAAAAAAGCAAAATAACGAATTAAAAAACGATATTAATGAAATTAATAAGCGTTGCGAAAGTACCAATGAAATATTTAAAAATAACTTTAACAAATTAGAACAGAATATTGAGAGAATGGGAGTGTGGGGAATAAATACAGGTAAGAACAACACAAACAAAAGTGACGGAAATATATGTATTAATAGTAGTGGTAGTAGTTTAGATACAAAATAGGTGATGGTAGACCAGGTGAGTAATAACGATAATTATAATAATGGGTTAACGAGTGATAACAATGGTGAAATTAAAAACGTGGTGTTAGAGAGTAAGGTTGTGAGCAGAGAAAGTGTTGATGAGGTTGTGAGAGTGGGTGTAGAGAGGTCACATGGGCAAAGGGCAACTGTTCCCCAAGTTTATTGTGAAATGGAATGTTTACAGGTATTTTATGAGGACAGAGTTTCCTCCGGTAGTGGTGTGGAAGATGAGGTGTCTTCGTATAGTCCCTTAGTTTTTTGTGATTTACCTGGTAGGAGAGGTAATAAGTATTTTGTGGTGCCCTTTGCATGGAATGAGATAGTTCAGGGGGGTTATGAGAGGTATTGTGATGAGAGAAAGAGAGAAATAGAGATTTTTGAGGTTAATAGAGGTTATGAAATGTTAGTGCAGGTTTTAGATATTGAGCGAGATGAAAAAAGTGACTTACATTATGAAATAGAGATGGATTATTTTGATAATACTGTTGTAAATGATAATAACTTACCTAGTGATGTGATTGATATAGTGGAGGAGTATAATGATAAAATAACTTACCTAGTGATGTGATTGATATAGTGGAGGAGTATAATGATAAAATAACTTACCTTATGTTAACCAAAAATTCTGACGGAGGCAGAACTAAGATCACCAATATAGACAGGTTTTATAAATTAATGGTAGACAAAAATGCAGTTAATTATTGTGTTGATGTAATTAACAAAAGTAGTCATTACAATAATAATCATAGTGTAACGAGTGTAAGGACGATAATTGTTACATAAAAATAAGACTATTACATGATGATGGAGGGTAAATATAAACTCAATGAATGGACATTTTAAATATTTTAGTGTATGGTTATGACCTGGCTAGATTAGGAAATGAAGTGTGGTAAACAGAAAAATAATGACAAGAATTGTAAATAAATTGATAGTGAAATTAATTGTGTTTGTATTGTAACAGGTGTTTGATGTAAACAAGATGTGTATGTAGTAGAAATTAGTTTAATAATAATAATAATAATAATAATAATAATAATAATATTTTGATAGACTAAATCAATAATGAGAATAATTATGAAGGTAATAAATGAATTGTAATTGTTTTGGAGAAAGTAATTAAAATAACTTGCCTTTCAAGAATTGATTGAATTAAATGATTTGAGATGTTTAAATATTTTTGATTAATTTAAAATGTTTTATAAAGAGATTGTGATAATGAATTTAAATGATTTTAGGAGATTGGAATTTGATAATAAATAAATAAATGTGAACTGTATTTAGTTTGTGGAATAACATGGTTGTTAAAATGTTTCAGAAGATAAATGGAGTTGTGTACATTATTTGGTGTTTGTATTTTTGTGTCTATGACAGTATATGAGTGATGTACTGTAAGTATGAATTTTATAATGCAATTTAATGGTAAGGATTCTAAATCCACCAATATTTTATGATGACTGTATAATTTTGTGTATTTGTATTAATTGTATGCAGTATGTTAGGGATAGGGATTATAAAAATGTGTACTTTATATAATTGTTGAAATATATCTATAGAAAGGTCATTCACATGACAGTGAGACATCAGCTGACTGCTGGGGTTATATATGTAGTATGTCACTTATAAGTGATTTGCAGAATTTCCAGTGTAATTAACTGTTTCAATAATAAACTTGTAATGTTTTAAATAAGTGATGAAATTGATTTGAGATAGTTATGAATTTTTAATGGGTTGTAAAAGATAGAATTTGGGTGATAGTAATTGTTTAAGTAGGTCAGGTGAGTCAATCAAAGGTAGTTTCAAATGGGTGTTAGAGAGAATAAGATTCTTGGGAATAAAAGTAAGATAGAAATTGAGTATTTGTAGTGACACAGTAGTGATAGTGGGTATATGTAGAAAATGAAAGGGAGGTGATGGGAGAGTAATTAGTTGATAGAGGAATTTTGTAAAGGGGGTGGTGTGATAAGGAGTCCTCAACGAAAAGCGTTGTGGCGGGAGGTGAATAGTTTTAAATGAGGTTTGGCGGTGTTGCCTAGGGGAAGTCCAGGGACCAATAAGGGGATGAGCATAGGGTGGGAACACACGTCCTTAGTACAAAGAGGGTAGAGAGTATTTTGTTATAAAGTTAGAACGATGTGAGTGGAGTTAGGGAATTATTGGTAAATATTTTGAGAGAGTGGTGTCAGACTAGGTAAAGCTGTTAAGTGAGTATTAGAATCAGAAAGGGGGTAAGAGTATATGTAAACACCCTAATTGTAAATTGAATTGTTATGAATACGAGGGTCACCCAAACTAATTGAGAATGGAAATGTTAGAGAGAATCATAGTTAAAAAGAATAATAATTGAAACAAGTGAAAGATTTTAATAGAATTGGAACATAATATAAAGCTGTAAAGTGTGTGAATTTTGGTCAATTTAGATGTGCATTTTATTGTTTATTGTAAGTTAATAACAACAATGCTAATTTTGAATGTTCTATTTTATTATGTTGTATTATGTTTGAAGGTAAAAATTACAAACCTGTTTCATGTATTTTAAAGTGTAGCTTTGTGTAGTGTATATATGTCAAGGTCATTCAAATGACCCAGAGAGATCAGCTGATGACTGATGTTAGAGACAGAACCATTTTCTGATAATTAATTCACACAACGGTGTTACTTAATTAAATTAAATGATTTTATTTTTTTTCAGATTGATAAAAGAGATATTTTGGTAAATTAAATTTTTTGAAAAAAAAAAAAAAAAAACAAATTTTATTTTTTATGCTGCCGTATAGATGGTGTTTTGAGGTTCAGAATATTTTGTGGATTATATGTCAATGTGTTAAATGAGTTATGTTATTCATATGGTATGTATTGTAAACAAAGGTAATGATAAGTGAATTTATGTTTTAATAAGATGTTCAGTTTATGATTGTGAGTAGTTAGTGAAGGAGAATGGTAGATTCATATAAAAGATTTTTTGGTATTTTGATGAAAGTAATAGTAATATAACATTTTGATATTGGAATTAGATTGATTTCTTTGAGTTAACAGAATTTAAATGATTTAAGGGGATTTGCTTAATTATTTTGAGTTGAAATTATAATGTTTAATCGATGAAATACTAAGAGAAAATTAGAGTTCAAATATGATATGTTTTTATAAATTTTAAAGCAACAAAGTAGTGTAGAAATATTATATGCAGTAATAATAAGTATGTGTACGCACCCAGTACTTGCCAAAGGCAACCCAGTGTGCATGCAAGGGGTAACATATCGGTTGAGGATCTGGTATGGTATAAGGCCAGGGTTTTGATTTTTGGGCAGAATGATAGAAGGTTAGGTGTACTATGGTGCGTATCTGTCCGATGTTATGGTGTTGGGATCTCGATCAGAGAAGTCCAGTAATCTCGTTCAGGTGCAGACATGGTCGCCGAGCTAGGGGGGTAGTTTACCCATGATGCGTTAAGAATTAAAGGGGGGTCGTTGGCACCATATCCTCACCGATCCTCTTAGGGGTTTAGCAATGAGAGTTCTTCTGTTTCGGCAAAAGACCTCTCATTGGGGGGGGGTCTTGTGCCTTATTTTGTTTTAAATTTTATTAAATATACTCAAATATATCTGTGACTAACGCAGCAAGTCCCATACCTAAAACGGTTTTATTCGAACAAAGAACAGTGGAATGCGATGTATGTTTGGCAACGCAGTACAGTTCCGAGAAGTTGTTATGCACAATGTACGCGCAAACACCAGCATGTGCGCAAATGACGCCAAGCAGAATGAAGCGAAGCCAAATAAAATGGCCAAAGTGTAACAATTTTCTCGCCACGTGGTTTCATGCTGACGGAAATACCGTAAGACTCCGCCTACATTAGTCTCGTGACTCGTGGCAGTGAGATATCGTCACCCCTGGACACACATGGACAACACCGTACTTGTGAAAAGTGACGAACGTTTGGTCATAAGCCGGCTGTGGGTTCCCGTTTTGAACAGCCGTGGTAGGGAGGCACGTTGGTAATGCTCTCCCCAGTCGACTTCACCTATAGGCCGCAGCCGGATGAATACAACCGGCTAGCGAGCCTGAAAATATATACCGACCGATCCAGTATCTAAACATATGTAAACAGTGTGATACTTCAATTTAATCCAGTTAAACAAGTGAAAGTTTTATAAAAGTGAAAGAACATGCTTCCGGACTATCAAGTGAAAAAAACATTATAGGACGCGCCATGTGGTCGACGAGGACTCCGCTACAACAAGTAACCATATTTAATCGAAATTATATTTTGTGAAAAAGGCCTAAAATAAATTAATGGGGGGTAAAATTGTATGAGAGTTGAGTATGGGCAAATTGGGTTGTTTTTCAATAAAATAATTATTAGAATAAGTTTAGCAGGTAGAAATCCATGTTTTTGTTTAACGTAATTCTGAAAAAATCATAACATTTTGGTGGGAGAAAAAGAAAAAGGGGCATTTAACAGAGCATAAAATAAAATAAAAGAGGAGTTACATTATATAAAAGGAGTGTAGCGTACATTATTAGTGTAACCTAGAAATCATACTTGTATTTCGCAGTTCGTGCGACGTAACCTTGGACCGGATTAAGGTGAGTGGGAGTTATATTTATATTAGTATATAAATGTGTTAATTTATTAGAGCACACTGTGAGTACAGTAAATAAGATATACGTATACGGTAGTGTACACGAATGACTTACCTTAATTATGAAAACAAGAAAGAAATTATGGTCTGCTTTCTTTTGGCTCATGTCGGTTCTAATTTATAAAGAAACGAAGAGTTTGGGTGTTACGTAAACTATGTAAGCAGAAAATTAAAGTTGTAACACGAAAACATGTTACGTATATTTTACTGTACAATTGTATGTATTCTATGTAGAAACAAATACTTTAATGCAGATTGTACACTTAAAAAGTTTAAGCCCCCTCGAATTTATGAGAAAAGTTGGTAAAAGTTTTTTTTATGTTACTCTGACTTCTGTCAGCTGCATAATCTCTCCACTTTTTCAGATTCAGTATATCGCCTGGCGTGAAGTAGGCTGTTGTTCAACATATCGAAGGGCTATTTCTCAAACATCTTTCCCAGCCGCGTGAGAATTTTTTCTTTCTTGATCCTTGTTGGATTCATCCTCACTTTCATGATCCTCATTATTATTCATTACTGTTACTGATTTGTGACAGAGTAAAATATTTTAACGGTGGTAATCACTAAGCATAGTACAGTATTTCATCGTTAATCTATATATATAAAAGAGAAATACCACTGACTCACTGACTGATTCGTCACGAAATCTCCGAAACTATAACACCTAGAAACTTGAAATTTGGCATGTAGGTTCCTTATGTGATGCAGGTATCCGCTAAGAAGGGATTTTTGGAAATTCGACCTTTAAAGGGGGAAAAAGGGGGGGAAGTTTGCCTGACTGACAGACATAGAATCAACGTAGAGCAAAAACTACTGAATGGATATCAATGAAACTTTGAACATAGCTTCCTCATAGGTCTTAGGTGCTCACTAAGAAACGGCTTTAAAAACTTTCACTCCTAAGGGGCAAACCCCCCCCCCATTGTATGTATGTTCCACATCTCCTAAACCACTGGACCGATTTCAACCAAACTTGGCACAAATATTTTACGCGACGGGGGAACCAACATAGGAGAGGTGCTTTTTTCGATGGGGTCCTTTGGGGTCTTCTACATCTCCTCCTAAATCACTGGACCGATTTCAACCAACCTTGGCACAAATATTTTACACAACGGGAGAACCAACATAGGATAGGTGTTTTCTTCTATGGGGTCTTCCACATCTCCTCCTAAATCACTGGACCGATTTCAACCAACCTTGGCACAAATATTGTACGCAACGGGAGAACCAACATAGGATAGGTGTTTTCTTCGATGGGGTCCTTTGGGGTCTTCCACATCTCCTCCTAAACCACTGGACCGATTTCAACCAAACTTGGCACAAATATTTTACGCGACGGGAGAACCAACATAGGATAGGTGTTTTTCCGATACGATCCTTCGGGGGGTTCTTTGGGTCTTAAAAAACTATTAGATCTGGTTACTATGGCAACCCAATAGAATAGATTCTGGTTACCATAGCATCGGTGGAAGTCTCCCGCGTAGGAAATAGCGCGGGATTCGTCCGACGGGCCTTCCCCGGAGTTCATCCACGGAACCCGGGGAGTCTTGGGTCGGATCCCGCAAAAGACGGCGGGGCCAGAGTCCACGGTTTTTATAAATAAAGATATAGGTTATGATATCGAAGGTGGTGTATGCATCTTAAGAAACTTCTTAATAGTGTGTGAATTCAGAGTTGTTTCAGTTTGAATTTAAAAGTGGATAAGTTAAGATCGAAGTAAGTTATAAGCAAGTATAAAAAACAAAGTTTTGATAGCGAATGTATTCAGATCATAGTGTTCAGACAATATAAATGTACTTGCTTCAGTTTGAATTTAAAAATTGATAAGCTTAAATCTATAGAGGTATTGTATTGTTGGAATAAGTTTAGGAGACACTAATTTAACAAATGCCTTATTTCAACATTAACACAATGAATTATAAAACGACAGTTAAATACGCAGCGCGTGCAAGTACTGTAGACATTTTATTGAAAACTAATTTAGCTGTTCGCCCTCTCCCAGAGTTAGAAATCGAGCAGGAGCATCACGGGCAACAGAATTCTTCTCCAGATATAAGAATACAGTTTATGACATGTTCTTAAACAGGTGCGCTACAGAGTATTCCTCCAGTGAGAATGCGAACGTAACAATATAAGGAAGATTATACAATATACAAGTAATATAACGTTAGAACAAGAATAGGTGCCTATGAATAAATTATGAACCCGAGCAACGCTGGGTAAATTGGCTAGATATAGATATCTATATAAGCCAAATACAACTGACTGGCTCACTGATCACGATATCTCTGAAACCACTGAATGGATATCAATGAAACTTTGAACATAGCTTCATCATAGGTCTTAGGTGCTCACTAAGAAACGGTTTTAAAAACTTTCACTCCTAAGGGGCAAAAAACCAAATACTGAAATTTATCGCGGGAATTGCATACTTTGTAAATGAAGTGGTTGACATCTCAGTTTACTGGAAACCCCGAATACATTTAGTCCTGAGTTTTTACTCATTGTTTTAAATTGCAAAAAAAAACTTCGTTGTTTGCAGGTTCTTATAGTCAAGAAAATTTCGAAGTTCAATTAATTAATAAATGTAGCCTATGTCCTTTTTTTTCTCGGAAACGGCTCTAACGATTTTCTCGAAATAAATAATAAATAGCTGTTGCTGAATGTAAATAAACAAACTAAGAGTTGAGAATTTGTACAATCTATCTAATCCTATCCTATTAAGCTATTAAGCGAGCAATAATTGTACAATTACGTACAACGTGAAACTCCACTCCGTAGCGAAGCACGGGTTTTTTGCTAGTATAATATAATGCACATACTGTACATAAACTTTATTAAAAAATGATTAATAACATATTATTAGTGTCCGTATGTATAGTTAATTTTTCCATCCTCTCTAGTGAAACAGTCGGTTAATGGAATGGTCGGTTCAGAGATCGTCGGTTAAGAAAAAGGCCACTGTACTGTGTTTGTGTCAGTTATTAAATCCCACTTGCACCTCACTCTCACAATACTAAACATCTTGAATCCTGACCGCCTCTTGATCACAACAGTTCCGTTATTGTGACATGGGGATGTTCACAAGAAGTTCTAAACATGATGTATAGAACATACATCAACCCAGTAATAACTTATGGCAGTGAAGGAACCATCACAAGCACTCTTGCAAATGAGGGCAGACTGGAACGTTTGCAGACCAACATCCTAAGACTCATCACAGGTGGCGTCAAATCAACTCCAGTTACAGCATTACAACTATATACAGGCAACAAACCAATAACAGAGGAAATTAAGCAACAGGCAGCACTGATAAACCTCAGAATTAAGTCACTACCTGAGAAGTCATGGGTTCATGAGAGGATGAAACCAGAGACTCAAAACGCAAAAGATCTGGCTAAATCAAAGTAGCAACTACCTTCAATGCCACAGCATACCAACAGGAGTTAATAAAGTGATCCCCCTGGAAAATCCACTCGACTTTCATAGGTATGAAGTACATCTCAGTCTGATAGAAGATGTTAAGAAGAAGACAAGATCTCCAGAAGAACTAAAACAGATAACGCTAACAACCATCAATGAGAGATTTCCGGAGGAAAACTGGCTACGTGTATACACTGATGGATCCTTGCTGGTTGAAGTGGGTCGTGCTGGAGCAGGAGTGTTCTCCTCATTGTTTTCTCACTACATTCCAGTGGGACAAAATAAATCAAGTTACGGCGCTGAAGTAGAGGCTATCAAAGTGGCACTGCAAAACCTCATTTGGAGGCCAAATTCCGTTTCAAAAGCTGTCCTTTTAGTGGACTCTAAGTCTGCCATCCAGGCAACATTCTCTAATACAGGAGCAACATCCAGGAGCACACTGGAAGCAAGACGACTCACCAGGCAGCTTATGGCACTTAACAAGGAGATTCAGTGGATCCCATCTCACATAGGCATCTCGGGAAATGAGACAGCGGACACCTTAGCAAAGCGAGGGACAAAGGTCTACCACCAGGAAAGTACCCACGACTTCAGCACCCTAAGAAGACTGATGACAAGGAAAACAAACTCTCGCTTCCTGGAAGAAGCATGAAACATATCAAAAAGAAAAACATGGTCAGGGATTGAACAGTTATGGAATAAAAACTGTAGAAAACCCAGGAAGGAAGCATTCGCCAACTTTAGACTGGAAACTGGCCATGACTGTCTCTCAGCGCATCTCTACAAATTAAAAATTTCCACCACAGAAGAATGTGTATTGTGCAGGAGAGAATACTCAAAAATGAACAAAAATCATCTATTGGAGTGTGTGAAGGTGAACCGGGAAATGCAAGAACTCAGAAATTACAGTGGTCTTTATTGGGAAGCTCGGTACCAAATGGGTTAAATGTACCAAGGGGGAGCCATTGGAAAACAACAACAACAACAACAACAGTTCCTTTATTACTTATCTAGCCCAGGTGTGCTAGACATGACCATTCTGTTAACGAGATGGTGATAGGGGTGGCCAGGGAGACAGAATCATGATCTTTTGATGCCATCTCTTGGCCGCAGCACAGCCTTTGAGATTGTGAGTCTTGAACATTACCACTCCTCCAGCACCACATAATAATAATAAATTACTATTATTATTATACAATTATCTTTTATTCATTTTTTTTGTGGCCAGAATTAAATTTATTGTGGTTTAGATTCTAGGTGTTAGGCTCTGGTGGTTGCTGTTTTCCATCTATCAGGCCACAGATGTAGTCAAACTATCTGTCTCAAAAAAGGAAAAATGTACCACAGCTTTTAATGTATAGAAACCAAAAGAAAGTGAAGATTCTACATTTAATATTAATAAAACATGCAAAGTTTAATTTACTTTGTTTGCAGGTAATGTTTGTCCTTGTTCTCTCTGTACTTGCCGTTGGATTCGGCGCAGCCCTACCAGCTGACGCAGACAATAAAGATCTAAAAACATCTGACACGTCGTATGTTGTATCATACCCAGGAGCTGCTTACTACACCAGTCCGCCTGTCGCCGCCGCCCTTCCAGCCTATACTGTGCCTGCAGTTTACTTACGCAGGTAAATCTACGCTCGGATTTCAACCCATCTTTCATTCAGTTAACTGATAAGTTATGGTCTGTACTTGTAATACTACCACTATATTTGCATATATTTAGTAATATTAAAAAAATTTTGGAATATATGGTGTTCAAAATTATGGGTACCAAATGTTGGCACATTATATCATTAAAAAATGTATAAGTAAATCTAAAAATTTAGCTTCTCAAAAAATAAAACACTTGTTTTTATTTGAACCTTTTCTAAATGTTGTTCTCAGTCTACATATCATAACCTCCTACAGTATATCTCATTCCACATCACCCTGAACTTCAGTCTTCTCCAGTAGCGTGGCATCCATGCAACTGCTGTTGCCAGCAGCATCAGTACAAGTGATGACAGAAAATAAAATTAATTATATCACAGACTGAATAATTTGAAAGCGAGCAATATTAGTAAGGAAACTTGAAGAAAAGCATAGCATTGCTTTCGAACTGGCACTTGCACAGTCTTGTGTTGCCGGCTCAGACAGCGGCAATGTTTTGACCTGATAGCTAAAATTTTAGCCCTATCTGATGCATTGTTTAGATTTCACAGCTAATTGAGTAAGTAGTCCTTAAGTGTTTAGGTGATTTTCTGTCATTCTATAATGCAAGGTTGAAGAACATGGATTAAATTTTGTGTAAACTGTGAGATAAACTGCTCTGTCCTGGAAAACATGCTCAGAAGGCTTTTGGCGACACTGCTGTGCATGAACAAGCGGTTTACAAGCTTCATAGACTGCCATGAGTAAGCTGAAGATCGGGGTAGTCAGATGAAGATTATGTTTTTGTGTTCCATGAAATTTTATCGCTAGCCGCAGTGGTAAATAAAGAATACCATTAGGATATTTTATGCCATTTGTATGAAGCTGATAATGCGCCTCGATGTATGTCACTGCTTGTTAAGAATTTTGCCAGGCTAGACAAAAGGAAATGTCATAATGATGGCAACTTCTGTATTCAGCAGATGTGTTCCACACAATCTTTCCTCCTCCCAATAGTGATAATTTCTATGAAAGGACAATGTTTTGCAAATGTTGAAGACATAAAACGAAAATTGGTAAGCAAAGTCATATACAAAAGTGCATGCTTGAAATATTTTTAAGACTGCAAAACAGGTGGCTTAATTGTGTTATATTTGACTGAGTCTACTTTGAAGGGGACAGTACAATTGTTGATGAATGAAGGCATAATTTTTAAAATAAACAAGAACTGCATGAACTTTTTGATCGAAACTCGTATAGATAAACAGATAGAAAACAAAGCATTTTTTGGCATATATTAATTGGACATTTTATCTTCAGTTTAATGAGTAGAATCATTTCAAAAAGTTTGGCACCACTTTTTTGGAGGACTCTGTATATTCTGCACTGTCTCAAGTCTATATGGTCTGCATTGATGAAATCTTGATCAATCTACATGAGACCCTCCATCCTTCTTCCCACTATATTTGGCTTAATTCTGATTTATCTTTAGGACTTTAGTATGTACTCCTCTCTATGTCTCCAATCATCTCGTCTAGGTGCTCACATGTCTGTTACTACACTGTTATAAAAATAATTTCACTCTATTCCATGTTTTATATGGACTTCTTCTTCTTCTCCTTCTTCTCCTCCTCCTCCTCCTCCCGCTACTAATCCTTCTTCTCCTTGTTTACCATTCCCTCCTCCAGTCAAGCTTTGGAGTCCTTCAATCATTTCCAACACTTTCTTCTGTCATTGGCAAGACGCTTGACTCCTACCAAGGTCCCAAGGTCTTCAACCTTCTAGGATAGCCAGCTTCTCAATATAGCTGACTCATTCCAATCTTGTTGTCCCTCAACCTCTCCCTCTGCTTCCATGATGGGTTTTTGCTTGCTTCCGTCTGTCCTCGTTACATGAGCAAACCATTCTGGTGGGCTTCTCCTTACTATCTCGACAACTGATTCCTGCTGGAACACATTTCAGATGGCCATATTCCTAATTCATTCTCTCCTACCACTTCTAGTCACCTGTCTGAAAAGTCTCATTTCACTGGCATGCAATTTGCTTTTATATTTCTCTAGTAAGGTGAGATTTGGGTGGGTAAAGAACTTCATGTCTCATATTTCTTTCTTACCCAAAAATCAGTAGAAATCTGTTGATGTGGTGGTTATCTTCATGATATTATATAGTCAAAGTAGTAGAGGTGACCCCTCATCCCTATGTTCTTTTTCACTTTAATGATGTTTATGTATTTTTGGCAGGTTGCATTTCTATATATCACTTTTATGACTCTTATTAAGTGGGGAATTGTGTTTATAATCACTTTTAAAATAAATTTTCTAGTATGCTTTCTGAGCTTTTTCAGTTATGGTAAAAATTACAAAATCCTGATCACTCTACTATTTCTTTGGTAACATAACAATTGTAGAGCACACAACAATTGTAGAATATTAAACACTAATATTCTTGGATTTCGTTGTCCATGACTTAACTAAATACAACTATTATATTCACGACTCGGAACACAAATATTGTGTTCCGAGTCGTGAATATAATAGTTGTATAAACACTAATAATTAGAAACATTCAGATTTGGGTTACAATTCTTTGAGTTACATTCAGATTTGGGTTACCGGTACAATACAAATTAGCCCGACTCTTTACTGGATTTTCAGTTTTTTTTTTTTAATTTTTGCTCCCTCTACTGGGCCCTAGATCCCAAAATTTTGAAATTTCAAAATCCTAATACTCATCATCATCATCATCATCAACCGTGGCTCTACAACCGTTGGTGGGTCTTGGCCTGCTCCAAGAGTTGATGCCATTCCTCCCTATTGCATGCCCTGTCTTTCCACTTTCTTATGTTCAGCTTTCCGAGGTCCTCCTCTATCTGGTATTTAAATCTTAATGCTACATTTGTATTTTAGTTAAAATTCTCTTTGATACCCCACATGAATTTTTGTGTTTTTTATCAAAATTTTTACCTAATTTTTGGGCTCTAATATTCCCAAAATTTGAAATTTTCAAAAATCATTATCAGCATCAACTTTGGCAAGGATTAAAAGAAAAATGGTTTGTTCCAGTCCCAAGAAGATAGACTAGAGCTGATCACTCCAATGCTTTTTCGGAAGTCCCATATCTCTCTGTCCTTTTGGCTTATGGGGATAGTTGTTTGGGAATGAGGCAGTCATCCATTTGGGTAACATGTTCTGACCATTTTAGCTGATATTGAGTGGTGGTCGCTGATATTGTGGTTTATTTCAAAAATGAACATTATAATCAGTCTGTGGTTAAAATTTCTTTTAATCTGATATCCCACATGGGCTTTTGCAATTTTTTATAATTTTGACCCCCTCATATTTTTGCCTCCTGCTCCCTATTTTTGGAGGTATCAGTCTAAAAGACGATAGAGTTATGTGTTGTAAAAGTATGGACACACACGCAAAGTTTTACAGAAATTGGTTTATGCATTCAAAAGTTATTGTAAGGCATGCCCCAAACAAATAGTACACAGACAGACAAATACCAAACAGTCAAGTTAAAACTGAGGACTTGCTTCGCTCGTTCAGTGATATTGTATTAAAGTTTGTCAGATTATAAATATATTGATGAACAATGACACTATGACATTGATACGAGTTAACAATAATATATTTCCATGGCCCCCTTATCTTTATTGGTTTTTGTAACATTTAACGTTTACTCATAGTTAGTTGTCACAGTGGCATAATTATGTGCAGTCAAGTACAGTTTTATCATCAGTGTACATTACTTTTCATCAACAGTATTATTCGATTCTGTATAAAAAAAAAGTATTTGGTTATACATTTTTTCTTACACAGTAACAATAATAATATCTACAGAATATTATCTACTTCGTATAAATTTTAACTAAATGTGATTAACAACATTTTAAATAGAATGAAACATAGAATAATAAATTTGTGTACCACCAGCATTATATTACAATGTCTTCTTCTTCTTCAGGTGAGCGGAGAAAGTGACCAATAATTTTAAACTTGAAAAATCTTTATTCCATTTTAATATTTAATTCCTATACATGTAACCTACACTTAATATGCAACAAGTATATCTTAATTTTGTCAGGTAATTAACCGTATCCGTATTTTCAGATTTTAAATTACTTGAAAATATGATACTAATAAATATTGTACTATATTTTCTAAGCAAGTATTTATTTTCTTTTGTTCACTTATGTATGTTCTTCTGTTGAATCTGTTTATTGGTCTGGATCATCAGTAATGTAAAAGGCTTATTTATATTAAACATTTTTTGCTTGTCTATTTATTCATTGGAGTGTTAATGTTGAACAGACTAACAAAAAATAATAATAATAATTAAAATAGATACCTATCAACAACAGAAAATGCTTTTATCAAACCTCATATACATTATGTCAAATCTGACCACAATTCAATAAATAATCCTCATTTCCAAATTTAAATAATGCAAAATAATCAAAATTAATCCAAGGAAGAAAATATTGTATTGTAATTTGGCATTATATGCCTAACAGCTATGTAAACATTATATGCCTAACAACATATGTAAACAGCTGATCAGCATTAACACAAGAAAAAATTACTAATCAAGCAAAAAATTTTAGTAAAAATACAGCTTTTACATTAAACTGGTGATATTGATCAATAAGATGGTTCAACAATGTGATAAAACAAAATTAAAACCTTGGATTTTGTTGTCCATGACATGTCCGTCATGTTATTATAAGTTTAACACTACTGACTCGGAATACAAAGTTTTTTATTGGTAAAAACGTGAAAGTTTTACCTTATAGCCTGAACTAGTTTTCACTTATTATAAGCTTCATCAGAGGCTGCTACTGGGAGTGCTGTCCATCTTGTTCTTGGCAATGGCGCTGTCTTTTGAAAGATCGATGTTGTGTGTGTGGGGGGGGGGTGTGATATGTTCCAATAATATGTGATTTGAATTGTGTCTGTTCGTTTAGGATGTCGTTTTTATGTGTTTTGTGTATTTGTATATTTCTAGTTGTTCAAGAGTGTCTAGTTTTTGACCTTTTATGTGTACGTGTAGAATATCCATGTTACTGTCAATGTTTGTGTATGTGTGCTTTGCTTCAATGAGGTGGTTTGCAAAGGTGGATTTGGTGGTGGAATGTAGTCTCTTTGTGTGTTAAATGTATCTCTGTTTCAAGCAACGTCCTGTCTGGCCTATGTAGAATTTGTTGCAATCTGAGCAATTTAGTTTGTAAACACCAGGTAGATCAAATTTGTTTTGTTCTTTGTGTGTGCTTTTTATAGTGTGTATTTTGTATGTGATTCTGTATCCTGCTTTTTTAAATTTGTGGGCTATTTTTTCAGTGTGGTTATTTATGTATGTTAGTGTTATGAATTTGTTGTTTTCTGTCTTTGTCTGTTGTTTGTTTTGTGTAGGAATTTATTGACTATTGTTCTGTTGTATCTGTTGGATTCTGCTAGATATTTTATCATGTTTAGTTCGTCTTTGTAGTCTTTTTCATCTAGTGGGATGTTGTTTAGTCTGTGTATCAAAAGACAATGCGAACAGCTACTAACCTACATAAACAAAATATGCAAAAACATAACCTTCACTGCTGAATACGAGTACAACAATAGCATAAACTTCCTAGACCTCTCCATCATAAAATTTGAACACAGACACAAATTCAGTATATACAGAAAACCCACTACAACTGACACACTAATACACAACTCCTCCAATCACCCAATACAACACAAACTAGCTGCCTTCTAAACTATGATACTATATTACCAAAGGTTTTTGTGGGGTAAGTCCCTCTCATTGAGTGCTCTTTGGACATGAGTTGTGGCAAACCAATAAGAATTAGCTTTCTTCTGATTGGCTAGTGGTGTCAGATAACACCTTCGTCCAGACTCCAAAAGTTTATAAATACGGGTGTCCTATTCACAGCCACTAGCCTTAACCACAGTTTAGTGGTCACTGACTGTGAAACCTTGGTCACTGTGTTGCAGCCTTCTGCACTGAAGATGGCCGTCGAATGCACGGCCAAAACATTTAACATTTGGAGCCAACAACCTTGGACCATGGCCTTACCAAAGTTCTCATGACCAGCAAGCCAAAGTTCTCATGAGATTAATATTCTGTTTTGCATAATTATGCTATAACAAAGTAACAAATATCTGTCTATACCTTAGTATTAGTATTATATTCTATATTTCCTTTACCCGCTAATCGGAGGGTAATTTTTGAATATCTTTCATAGTTTTGCGCACCACTGTTTACTTTCAGCTACATTATATTTATTAAAAACAATATATCTATTGTTATAAATTCTTTTATTACCCTACAAACATTCTTTTATATATTACCCTCTATACTTTTTCTAAAATATAATAATAATAACTGGCTAGGACTTTATTTTTTTTAAGTGATATAAAACATATTTTTTTCTGTAAACTACACGGACAAGCTAAAAAAAAACCGTAATTTTCTAACCCATGGCATGAATTGAACAAAACCACACAACAAATTTTAATCATGTATATTTTCTCAAAAACACTTTTATAAAAAAAAGGTTTTTATAAGGTTTACATCCTTTTTTTAATAGTTTAGACAATAATTTAAGAATGTGGTACATGCAGTAATAAATAAAAGAGCTGTTACACAGTTTATTAACAATGTGTACATTAATTCTCATTTGCTGTGCTTAGTGCTTTTCATTTTATAGCTAAAATATTTACCAGCATTATTGAATACATGGTACACTAGCATTCACTGAAGCCACTCACTCACTCAACTGTAGTATATGAGATCTGTCCAGAAAGTATTCGTACCCACAATCATTTGTGAAAAATAGTTACTTAGCACAATGGGGGGGGCCATAGTCCCCTTCAAAGTACTCCCATCAGGACCTGATACATTTATCCCTTCCACCTCTCAAAACAGTCTGTGATGTCCTCTTTTGGAATCACCAACAGCTGCCTCATCACCTTCTCCTGAGTCTCATCCACCATCTGAAGTCTCCCTGTCAGTAGCAATTTTAGAATATCATGGTGTCAGTCACTACGTAACCACAGCTGCTTTTGTTTTTTCCTCAATGCATTCCTCAGACTGCAAAGAATATTTGAATAGTACTCCTTAGTTATTGTCTGACTGCCAAGAACGTGCTTATCATAAACAGAAAACAGTCAGCATGGCCTTACTGTTGCTTCCAGATGTCGATTGCTTTCTGTAGATTCCTGGCCATTTTGAAAGCATACATACCATCCATGCTTTATTTTGAGCATCACTCATGGAATCCTCTCTGAAGGCCCTGTCAAACAATAATCAAAAGGCTGAAAACTAGACATTATGACTAGTGTTGGCACTCGTGAACAATTAGAAATATACACATAATACTACTGACTTTAAACACTAAGTTTTTTATCGGTAAAATATATGTTTACCAATAAAAAACTTAGTGTTCCGAGTCAGTAGGATTATACTTATAATTAGTTAATCAACTGACACGTCGTGGACAACAAAATCCAGAAATATACAAACACACAAAAACGCATAGAAACAACATCCTAAACAAACAGAAACAATTTAAATCACACATACTATTTGAATATATTACACAACACACATACAACAATGATCTTTCAAACAACGTCACTATCACCAAAAGTAGGACGGACAGCGCTCCTAGCGGCAGCCTCTTACGAAGCTCTAACAAGCAAAAGCTAGTTTAGGCAGTCAGTTAAAAATTTAATAATTTTTAACAATAATAATTTGTGTTCTACGTCAGTATTATTCTATATAGTTAATTGATAACATTGGACCACGTCATGGACAACAAAATCTAGAAACACCACAACCTATTTCTTGAACCAGTTGGTTAGAGTTTGGTAGACGTTTTCATTGGTCTGCAGGCAGTTTCCACCAAAAATCACTTTATTTTAAGGAAAAGGTGAAATTCAGATGGTGCCAAGTCCAGGCTGTATAGTGTATAGTGGATGATACAATACCACCAACTTAGCAGCCATTCTACCATGCATTCAACAATGTGAGGATGGACGTTATTGTGGAGCAGACATACCCTCCTTAGTTAGTAGCCATGCTGACATTTTAATATAGCCCACCACATTGTTTTTAAGATTTCACAGTACCTTTCAGCACTGCTGTGTGCCAGTGGCGGTTGGTGGATCCAAATTTTGGTGGTTGCAGTAGTTGGTTGACTGTATGCGAGATGGTTTAAAAGACGTTAAACCATCATAACCACAGTCATACAAAATTGTTACTATAATTTTGTAACCTCAAACAATGGATAACATTTGCCTTGAACCAATGTAAACAATAAACCTGACAACTTATAAATCAAGAAGGCTGTGCTGATTTCATGACACAACTAAGTTGCTCTAAAACGCTACTAACGCTACTACTTGCAGAAGTTTTGCAACCGCCAAGCTTACATAGGGAACATAGGGCAATTGTGAAGAGTAACGCACGTCCTCCTGTATGTTTGTGTAGTAAGCTCTGCCATGTACTGTTCAAGTTGCAAGCGGTCTACAACCACCAGCCTGCCCGTCACATTCAAATTGTATGCGAATATTGCCATGTAGAATCTAATATCCTCTCCGTTGAAATTTATGACACTTTTAGCTGCTTAATGTTTTTGTATGTTACTTTATAGTTTAGTTATTCTATACTGGTGGTTGTGCAATGCACATACATAAGTGCGCCATTGCTGTGCGCACTTATGTATGTATCTTTAATTTATTTATAAACCTACACATGCATATACCTTTCTCCTCCACAAATGTGCAGCAGTGTTCAATCAACAACAGTTTTCACTTCTTTGGTGATGACAAATGGGCATCCAGATAGTGCTTCATCTTGCACATTTGTTAAAAAATTGACACCATTTATACACATTTGTCTCAACCGCTACACCTTCTTCATACACTTCAACTAGCTGTCAGTGAATTTGATATGACTGAATGTTTCCTGTGTTTAAAGGTCTTATCCCAGAGTGCCCTTTACAATCAGTGGCATTTTCTATTGAGTTATCCATCTCAAATGGGTATAAAAACAAACCTATTAACACTACAACAATGAAACTCAATACACAGCTAGTGGAAGAGAGATCTGATAAACAGATGATCTTGTGGGCTGTTGCACCTACACATTGTCGTGAACTAACAATTTTTAATCTGTGTCTTAGGCTTTGACATCCAGTGTCATAATGATTTAAATTATTATCCAGGCTGTAAGGCCATGGTCTGCTAAAATTGCCATGCTGATTGCTGAGCCTTTTCCACAGTACTGTGGTTTACTGACTCACATCTTGTCAGTCGTTTCAGAAACTTTTCACTGAAGATGGCCTCCAGAGGTGAGGCCAATGGAAATTTTACCAGACCACAGCCTTACAGCCTGGATAATAATCTAAATAATGTAACGAGAGGTTCTGGTCGTATCTGTAAAATGTGTACACCTGTTTTTTATGTGTAGAAAGTGTTAGTGTGGTGTGTCCGTCTCACACCAGTCGTTACATTAAAGGTCGTTACTACTGAAGTCTGTAGCATGGTCTCAATTATCAGTACAACCTACCTGTTTATTCATAGGGGTTGCGAATCCCGGGTGGCGCCAAATTGTTTATTTTAAAACAATTAAATTTGTGAATTTACTAGTTATATTGGTGTAGTCAGCGTTGACAGCTGGAGCGTTCAAATGATTCCCACCTCTGTACAGCTTGTTGTACTGCCCACTTGGCAAGAGCGCTAGTTGTTTACTCAGTGGAATTGCTAACACACACATATATTATACAACTTCCTACGAAATAAAACAATGGTAATACTCTGTACTGTAATTTTAATTATGATTTAGTCATTATTCAATGTGACAAAAGTATTATAAATTATTTTTCAATAAAGTTGCTCCGGCTTAGAACATGAAACATATTTCTCTAGGTTGACGAAATTGATTTTGAAATGAGTTATACTGAAGCCGATATGGCGTCTGTTAGTACACAATATAGTAACTTGTTCAAAATCTGGGGTTCTTTGGATTATAAAGAAAACATAAAAGTTGGTTACATTAAAAAAATACACTACCGTACCTTATCCGTACTTATATGGTATGAAGTATGTTTACAAATTGTTCGGTAATGTCGTAATAGTTGTTACAAATGTTGCACACTAGTGCGAGGTTATTTCTAAGTTAACAATTGTTTTACGTAAGTTTATTATTATTCAATCCTTAAAAGAAAATTAATTTTACTTGATAGTGAGAATTTTTGATTGATTTGAGAAATATTTAATGTGCTTTTATTCTTGGGATTATTTAATTTAATTGATACTTATCGGTTCAGAAGGTTGCGATATGTCGTCGTTCTGGGGGTAATGGAAATTCATCAATTTTGGGGTGATTTAGGCTGCTGGCATCTTCTTCTATTTCGTCTTGGGAATTTCTGCTATTTAATTTCGTTTATTTGGTTCCTGGACATCTGTTAATATTTGAAGCTCTTCATCTCCTCGTCATTGGTTCTTGCTGTCGACTTCTAAACGTTTTTTGAACTTTTTAAAGTTAAATTTTGGTCATCTCAATCTTGCGTACCTCTTACTCAAGCGTCATTTTTCCAAGTAAGTCAATTTAACGGAAAATTAGTAACCAACGGCCCGTTTCTATGGTAACAGAAACCCTTTGATTGGTTAAGGCCTCGATTAAAAGCATTGTTAAGATATTTGAAATTTTTATTCAAATTTATTATATATTTTCTGAATGATTTTATTCTTCTGTCATCCCTTCTGGGTAATAAATATTATCACTATTGTATTCATTTCCTTTCAAAGATTAAAACAATACCTCATAAGGTCATGTTCTATTATACCACAGCTATCAGAAAGTTCCCGGACTAGGTCTAATAAATTCTTTTTGCTTACCTAGGCCATTAATGGCTCCCATCTCTTTCAAAGTAGTCTCCCTGTGAATTGATACAACGAATCCAGCGTTGTTTCCATGCCTGGAAAGTGTCAAAAAAAGTCTTTTGCTGAAGGCTGTCAAGCACCTCCTGCATTTTTGTCTTAATGTCTTCTACAGTGTCAAAACGGTGACCTTTCATGTGAATTTTTATTTTCGGGAACAGAGAAAAATCACAGGGGGCTAAATCTGGTGAATATGGAGGGTGTGGGACGGTGGCCATATTGTTTTTGGTCAAAAACTCTGTTTTCAGTAAAGCGTGAGCAGATGCATTGTCGTGATGCAACAGCCAGTTTTGGTCTTCCCACAATTTGGGCCTTTTTCGTTGCACATTTTGTTTCAGCCGCCTCAAAACATCACAATAAAAATCTGAGTTCACTGTAACACCAGCTGGCACGAACTCGCGATGGACAATGCCTTTGATGTCGAAAAACACAATGAGCATGGTTTTTGTTGCACTTCTGACCTGCCGTGCTTTTTTTGGTCTCGGTGATTGTGGACTTTTCCACTGTGACGACTGCTGTTTTGTTTCTGGATCATAACCATAAAACCAGCTTTCATCACCGGTTATGACCCTGGAGATGAAGGTAGGATCATTTTCAGACGTTTCTCTGAGTTCACTGCACACATCAACACGGCGCTGTTTCTGATCCACAGACAAAAGCCGAGGGACGAATTTTGCAGCAACACGACGCATGCCTAAATTTTCAGTTAGAATTTCTTGACAGCTTCCATAGCTTATTCTGGCACTTGTACACAACTCATGAATTGTTTGACGACGGTCTTCGTGAATGAGTTGTCGAATTTTTTCAACATTTTCATCCATTTTGCTCGTGGAAGGTCGTCCTGAACGGTGATCACCTTCAAGTGACATTCTGCCGGCCTTGAAACGAGCGTACCACTCAAAAACCTGTGTTCTGTATAGGGAATGTTCTTCAAAAGCTTCTCGAAGCATTGCAAAAGTTTCAGTAGGCGATTTACCAAGTTTAAAACAAAACTTAGTGCACGCGCGTTGCTCGAATTTATCAGCCATCATAAAATTAGCAAATGAACGTTAACACACGATTACAAAACGCAACGCGTAGACCGAACACAACCTCACAATGCAACGAAACTCGGCAGACTGACTCATTACGTATTACGGAATCGGACACTTGGACGACAGGTTGTACAGTCACCTCCAACAGCCGTGCCAAGTACAGTCCAGGAACTTTCTGATAGCACCTCGTATATTAATTTTGGTCTAATTATGTTGACATTTGATAATTACATATCTCTTTTAAATTAAACTTTTATAGTAACATTTCTCCTTTAAAATGATTTATACATAATTACTGGCTAGTTACTTGCCTTAGATTTGTAAATTTCCTTGTGAATTTGTTACAATTGATATTTGTGTGTGTCTGACAGTTAGGCATTTTCATAGACCTAAGTAGCCATTATGGTATTTTACTTATTTCATTTAAATTACATTTCATTTCGGCCTGATGGGCTTTATTTTGTTATTATAATTGTTTGTGTTGTGTTTTGAGTCTGTTTGTGTTCTGATTACATGTCAAGATTATTTTCTATATCTTAATATTTAAAACATAACAATTAGGCCTATGGACTGTAAGTTTCTTTCAGCCATATCCTGTTCATAACATTAAAATGAACAATTCTTTATAAGTTATTAGTTACTGTTGGTTTAACATTCATTTCATTTCTTTGAGTGATAAATATCATCACTTCCTTCAGACTTATTAAATTTATTTTCCCTTCTAACATTGGGTGTTTTTTACTTATATACTTAAAATTCTTATTTCATTACTACTTCTTTTCTCCATTCCATGTTAACACAAACTGTTTTTACATGGGCTTTCTCCCTGAATAACATTACATCCTTTACTTATCTCTATTTTAAATACTATTTCTAACTATCCTTAATTATATAATTTTCCATAAGCTCACTTAAATCATTTATTGGTTCATCAATGATCTACTAAGTGTTTTCTTATTTATTACTACTTTCTTTATTATTTAAAATATCTTTTTCCACTTATCACTTTCACCTTTAATTAATTGGTGTTTATCACTGATACACTCACTATTTTGGGGTATTTACACATACCCTATTGCACTTTTTTCACTGTTTATATTAAATTTTTTTTAGCAGGTAATCCCTATAATTATTTCTCTTTCTCTTTCTCACTATTTCTTTGATTATAAAATTATACATAATATTAATGATATTTTGTTACATATATTTCACTACATCTAACTTTAATATTTGGGTTAGTGTACTTTTCTTTACTAGGTTACTTTTTACTGTTTTTGTTCAAAACAGGTATATAAATTATCTCGTTTACAATAATATTTATTTCCATTATTGGCTAATTATTGATTTTATTTACAATATTCTATATTTGAGTATACCATTTCTCCCTTTTATATATGGTGTTTGTTATTTCTTGGTTTCACTTCGTTTCCTCTTCCTTCTTCCTCTTCTTCTTCTTCTTCTTCTTCTTCTTCTTCTTCTTCTCCTTCATCTTCTTCATTTTCAATTGGCTTCATTTTAATTCGGTTCTCCTCTTCTCGTCTGGTTTAATTTCATTTAGTTATAGGAATTCGTTCACTTCCTTATTCTTCTTTGGTTCTGGTTTCTTCCCTTCTTTTGTTAGTTTCTGTTTGTTTGGTTAATTTGTTAATCACTCTCTCTCTTGTTTATTTTTCATGGTTCCCTCTTCTTTTTTGGTTTCTGTTGTTGGGTCAATCACTTTTTTTTCTTGTTTATTTTTCGTGGTTCCCTTCTTCTTTTGTTTCTGTTGTTGGGTCAATCACTTGGGTTGGGTAATGTCGTCATTTGTCGTGTTATAATTTTTATATTTTATTTATATTTAATCATTTTATTTGATATGAAGTATATTTACATTTAGAATTATCTTTTTTATCCCTGGTACTGGGGTGGCTCATTTGTGTTGTAACAATAATTATAACAATTCTTACTTAGAAATTGTCTGGCCATTGTACAATGATGGGTAACAAACTCATGAACCTTGATCAGAGCATATTTTAAGGAATTTGCATTAGACAGCACTAAACCAACAATGTGTGTGTGTGTGTGTGTGTGTGTGTGTGTGTGTGTGTGTGTGTGTGTGTGTGTGTGTGTGTGTGTGTGTGTGTGTGTGTGTGTGTGTGTGTGTGTGTGTGTGTGTGATATTTTATATAATAATGAAAATTATGTAATTTGAATTTAACTTGACCATGATCATGTTCATTCTTTACTCGTGAAATTAACTGTAAAAGTAGACACAAATGTTTAGACATTAGGAAAAAAAAAAAAAAACACCACAAACACTCAAATGGATTCATTATAATTAATTATGTAATATTATATAAGTAGATTACAGTGTGATGTGCACATTATTACTACATGGAGGCCTGTTAGAAATACAAAGCCTTTATCACAGGTCTACTTAAAAATACGTATATAAAATACTGTAATTAGATTGGCAAAAGCTTAAACACTATAAGTTTGTTTAATTTAAGTAATTTTGTTTAAATGAAAAATGCATAAACATTCCATATTAAATTGCTTTACAACTAAATAAGTTAGTTAAGAAAGAAAAAGGAAAAAGTATGCTAGTAACAAAATATTTCCTTATTCACATCAAAGGTACAAACTTTAAAAATAGTCTTTTGAAAAAACTTCTTGATGTAATCATGACATTTGTATAGTTCTTCAACAGGAAGTCTTTGCCTTCATTCTTTAGCTTGTAAGAACATTGCCACTTCCCAATTCGCACATTGTACAGACAATCCTGAAAGCTAATATACACAAATGCAAACATGCCTTCGTGATTTGCTGATTTCTCCCCTTTTTTTCTCACTTTTCGGCACCAGCACTAGTGCCGCCTAGTTTTTTGCTTAAAATATGCTCTGGCCTTGATTTATGTTTATCTAACATCATCCACTGGTGTATACATTGTGTCTCTCTTTCTTCCCTTGTGATATAACTTTATTTGATATAAATAAAATTTAATTGATTTTAATTTTTTGTTATTCACTGTTCTGTTTACATCTAATTTCTTCGGGCGCCATCTTGCCTTAGTACCATCTGCAAGAAAATTTATGTACTTACCAATTTCGGGTTCTTTTCAGCAAACACAGGAGAACAGATATTATGGCTGTTTGAAATAAAGAGAGCTTTACTTATTTCCCATAATTGAGTTTTATTAACATTTAATTATTTTCTTTCATCATTATATTTTTTTTTTATCATTGACAAACTACCTCTTCCACTCCCTCATCTATTATAAAATTCCCATTCTAAAACTCACATAAAATAAAATTGAAACATGGTATAAAAATTTTCAAATAGGGTAATAATAAAATCAAAATATTAAATATAACTAATTTTTAAAAACACAAACCAGCCTTCTTTATCTACATATTTTCGCTCACGCATACGCTTTATACCCTTAGAGATCTCATTTTATTTCATTTTATTAAAAGTTTATTTCATCGCATTCAAAGTAATTTTGAATAGCCCTTGTGAAAATTTATGTACACATTCGCTACTTAGCTGTTCAACTGAGTCTTGAAGACGTCACACCTTTACGCGCACATTGTTAAGTTTTCAACTGATAATTTCCGAAAAAACTGTTGTGTAACGAAGAACTGTTAGTTATGTATAAATTTATATTTTACGTCATCTTTAAAAACTGTTATTTACATTTTCTGTTTTGCGGGCCCGCAATTTACGTTCCGGAACTTTGTATATGTGTCACTCGCGCGAGTGTTGAATTCGGACTGGGCTGAGACAAACGGCACTACATTGTATAGTCACCGCGGTTGTTTACCAAGTTTTCATTGTCTTCAGCTCTGGTATCACTACGCCAGTAGTAGTTCGGCTAACACTCCTACATTCCAAAGCTGGGATCGTCTCTGACGTAAGATCGTTCGATGCTGTTACATAATTCGTTACACAATTTGTAAGTCACTGGAGCTGACCTTGACTCAT
The DNA here is from genome assembly GCA_034769895.1 of Magicicada septendecula. NCBI lineage: Eukaryota > Metazoa > Arthropoda > Insecta > Hemiptera > Cicadidae > Magicicada > Magicicada septendecula. The sequence goes on along the minus strand of CM068367.1, from coordinate 1,368,585,808 downwards.
TTTCGCTTGGTTGTCTTACTACGTCTTTATAATTTATGAATAATATTTAAAATCACTCCTGCCACTTTCGCTACCAATAAAATTTACCTTTGTTTTCAATTTATGTTTTTGTCTCCCGAAATTATTATTACATCGTAAAAATGCTATTTACTTTTATTAAAATACAAATTTATTTATTTCCCCTGGTAGGCCAAAATGTCCCGTTTCAATACCCCCTCAATGAGAGGTTTTATGCTGAAGCATAAAAACTCTCATTGACACACTCGTACTTGCTAAAGGGATCAGCCAGGATATGTCGCCACAACCCCCTTTACGGTTTACAAACAAAAAATATAATTAACTCACCCAGTGACTGTGACCGCACCTGAATGACCTTACTGGACTTCTCTCTCGAGATCCCAACACCATAAAGTCAGCCAGGTACTTAACGCCCCTGCTCTGACGCGCTGGCCAGCTCAGGACCGCCGCCACAGCATCACCAAATCCTGAAACAACAAATCAAAATATCAACTAGTGGCCTTGTACAATACTATATCCCTAACTGTTTGCTTTAAGAAGCACTGTTTTTTTTTCTCTTAACCTCTTAACATATATATGAACACAACCTAACATGATACATATTTTAAATCTCATTCTGTCTACTTTCTCTTGTTAACTTTTATCCCAAAATTCAAAATACATTCCTCTGATTCTATCAGAATTTAAATAAACATTTCCCATTACCATATTACACATCTCTCTCATCCCCAATTTGCATCTAAAATCTTTAAATTCATAAAAGTCTCTTAAACACTAACAAACATAATACAACATAATAAAACACAGTATATTCATAATTCACATTGTTATTATTACCTTAAAATAAACAATTCGCATTTAAGTTTGATCAAAAATTACACACTTTACGTCTAAAATTTGCATATAAAATTATAAAAATTACATTTTTATCTCAATTGAATGAATTATTAATTCATTTCCCAACATTTTTTTTCCAATCTTCATTTCACATAACATTTTATTTATTATTCCATTTTAACTCTGATTTTCTATCATTTATTTTCATCATTTATTAATTTGGGTGATTCTCAGTTATTCATAATAATTCACTTTATCAACTTGGCATTTACCCATAATCTTACCCCTTTTATGACTCTAATGCCCACTTACAAATTCTTTATCTATTTAGACACCCATCTACCAAAACATCTACCAACCATTCTCTACCTCTAACTTACTACTCTAACTTATTTCGAACCACTCTACCCTTACAACAAAATACTCTCTACCCCTTTGTACTCAGGATGTGTGTTCCCCTCCCAATGCTCATTTCCTTATCTGGTTCCTGGACTCTCCCTAGGTAACCCTTTCCGGCGCTAATCGTTTCCCCTCCTGCCACAACGCTTTTCGTTGAGGACTCCTTATCACTCCAACCCCTTACAAAATTCCTTTATCAACTAATTACTCTCCCATTACCTCACTTTCATCTACAAAATATCTCCATTTATTTATCACCTCAATATATCACTCATTACTCTACATATTTTCCCCATAGCTACTGTGTCACTAACAATACTCAAATTCTACATATTACTTGTATTTAATCTCTTATTCTCTCTAACACCCATCTATACTCAACTTGGACTGACTCAAATGTCTTACTTAAACAATTACTATCACCCAACTTCTATCTTTTTATTTATATTTATTCACTATTTGTTATCAATTTTAAATCTCATAAAATTATTTAAGTCATCATCAAAATTCAATTATATAACATTTTAAATCAATCAAAATATTTTACACATCTCAAATTATTTAAATTCCATCAAGTATTGAAAACACAACATTATAATTACCTTACTTCAAAACAATTACAAAATTCTTGTTATTCATTTAGTCTACCAAAATAATATTATTATTATTAAGACAATTTCTACTATATACACACATTGTTTACATAACATTTTACAATACACACACAGTTAATTTCACTAAAATTTATTTACAAATTGTTTGTCATTAATTTTTCAGTTTTCCACACTTCATTTCATAATCTGGCCATGTCATTACCATAAATTAAAATATTTAAAAATGTCCATTCACTCATTTTAATTTCAACCTCCATCATCATATAGATATCTAACATATTTATAACATAAATCATTGTTATACACATACAAATTATTATAATTATTATAATAGCCATTTTCAACATCATCTATTAATTCATATAACCTGTCTACATTTGTGATTTTAGTTCTGTCTCCATCAGTAGTTTTATTCAATCTAAAGTCAGTTATTTTATCTTCTTCATCAAAATAATTATCCATCTCTATTTTACAAGGTAAGTATTTTATATCATCTATTTCCTTCAATTCTAACCTCTCTTTCAACTCTTTATAATTTCTCTTTAACTGATATAATTCTATCTCTCTATCAATACACAACTCTCTCTCTAAATATCTCTCATCATACCACCATATCACACTTTCTCTACCATCCCACACAGAGGGCACTAACTCATAAAAATTCGGGGAATAACTCAAAGACCTCATGTCTTCCAATAATAAGGGACTCTTGCCCTTCAACAACAACATTTGTAAACACCTTGGTTCACAATAAACCTGGGGAAAATTTACCCTCTGCCATCCTTCTACCTCTATACTATCGTTCCACTTTCTCTCTGACTCATAAACATACATTATAACCTCTTCTCTTGAGTTATAACTTAGGGAACCAGTAATAATTGGATGTGCCAATTATACAGGCTGCCTTAGTTGTGAAGCACTGAAAATAATCACAACAAATAAAACAATTCTTATACCAGGATATTAAGAAGGGGAGACTGTTGATTTATGCACTCAGTTTACTCGGTATTCAGATGACATCTCTTTATTACATTTTGTGATTAAGTTCTCTATTGAAAGGTCTCAAACAATATAGTTTACTATATGATTATATATATAAATTACTCCTTTACAAAGGGGCCTCAAAATATGATGTACATCCTTTTTAATTAATTCCACGGATCCGGGATTAAATATATTAAATGAATAATGGTCACCTTGCCATGTACAATATTGAAACTCTAACCATTTGAAGAATGGTTTTTTATTAATCTTCTAAAACAACAAATATTAGATTACATGTTACCTATAATGTCAGTTTTCTAAAGTCTTTAATGTTATTACATTTAAACATAAGTTTTAAAAGTCTTTAATATGATAATTTAAATTGTCTTTTGGGGTTTACGATATTGTAACTCTTAACCATGGAAGACAAGCCTCCATGTCACCTGTGTGTTTCCTGAAGTTGCTCCAGAATTAGTTCTTCGGTCCTCCTGATGTTTCTTGAAGTTCAGTCGTTACCTTATCATACTGTGACGGTGAAGTTCTAGAAGTATGTCAAATCATTCCTGGTGTGGTACATTCATCTCAGGCGACTGTAGTTATTCTTAGTAATTCTTGTAGTTAGAATACATAAATAGAAAGTTTGTTTTACTGTTATACACTTCACATGATTACAGATTAGTTGACTATCACCTTCTTGGTTGTAGTACTGTATAAATTACATAGTCCGTTATTTTATAATATAGAGAGATGTCATCACCACACAAATTTACTTATTTAAATAGTCATTGTATCAAGCTTTTCACATTTTTATATACACGTAGCAAAACAACGCTTTACGCTGCTTACGGCGTGAGCGCTCCATTCCAAGTGGCAGAAATAGTTAAGGGGGAGAGTAGTAATCTCAAGACAATTACTAGGCAACATAAAAGTAGTTCCGTGTTTCTAATTTTAATTAAAGGACTACGGTTTGATTAAATACTTAAATAGTGATATTCTTAGTTGCAGAAGTTATCAAAGTACGTAACAATGGTCTTATTTAATTATTTAAATAATAACAAGTTTACAATAATACTTAGTTTATTTAGGGGTCAGAAAACAAGTTAATTCTGGTCAGCGCCTGTTTATGCAGGATAAATTAATAAGCTTTACCCTTTCTGTACAATTCCATTCCCTTTTAATTTTATTATTAGACTTATATTAAATATTATTATTATTAAATGATTGCCATAAGATTTAGTTTACAATGTGAGATTTTATTAAGAATTTAAAATTTCTCCGCTTATATATTATCAACTTAATTAATTAACATATTTTTTTATTAATGAAATCGTCACATACTCCGCCGCTTAAGCCACAGACTCCGGTTTATTTTTTTTTTGGAATATACCGGGAGTATGTTTGGGGATTTCCGTGTGTAATTTCTCTCACCCGTTTTTCTCTGTATGTAATTATGAGTTGCACAAGTCAGTCTCGAATTGCTTATTCTTACTATCTACATATCATACTTTACAGACTAATTCTAATACTACATAAAATTCACACATTTTAAAAACATATTGTTAACATTCTAAATTTTCTTAACACTACTACTTATGACTACTACCGGGTTTTTCTTTAGTTGGGAGTTATTCCAGTTATAGAATTACTCATTAAGTAATTTGTTACTTAATATTTGCTGTCAGCTGACTTCTTACTTTGCTCTACTTTCGAAGAATAGGATTCAAGGTTGATCAGGCCTCGTACCTATTTATACGATTAGCTAGCTAAATGTTACTCAAGTACTCCTTTGCAGTTGAGTACAAAACATATACCTTTCTTTTTCTTTACATTTATTTAACTTGCACTCTACCATTTCCTTCTTCGTGATAATGTTTTATCTGCGAAATATGTGTCCTTCGTACATATTTTTGAGTAGAGGGTTCATACAGTGCTACGGTTACTGGAGTTAAATATTTGTGAATTTGATAAGGACCGCACCATCGGTATGATAGCTTGGAAGTGGTCTTATCGATTGCACTACTCGTAGGATGTGTTTTACACATAACTAAGTTACCGATTTGGTATTTTACTTCATTATTATTATTTCGCACGTGATATTTCCTTGATTTCACTAAGTTTGTTCGTAAATTAGCACGCGCTTCATTCCATATTTTCCTAATATTTTTATCCCTAATTTCAAGGGGTAACAATTCATGTATTTTCCACTTAGTGGATAATGGGTGGTTAGGTTTATACTTGAACAATAATTCAAATGGGGTAGACTTATGTCCTTCATGATATGCAGAGTTAAAGGCGAACTGTATCCAGGATAAGTTCTGGTCCCAAGAAGTATGGTCGTTAGCATGGTAGGCAATTAAAGCAGATTTTAGGTTTCGCAAATACCTCTCAGCTATATTACCTTGCGGACGATACTCTGTAGTGGTAATGTGTTCTATACCTAGTTTGAAACACATGTTCCTGAATTCCTTGGACTTAAACTGTGGTCCGTTATCCGACACTAGATGGACAGGAATACCGAATTCTTTAAATAATCTATGCTGTAAAATACTTACTGTGGTTGTAGCTAAGGCTCGCCGCATGGGGTACATCCAGACGAATTTGCTAAAAGAGTCTACACAAATTAGTAACATTGTATTTCCTGATTTAGAACGCGGGTAGGGTCCTGAAAAGTCTAAATAAATTTTGGAGAACGGGGTAGCAGGAATCTCTGAGATTAATTGACTTATTTGGCTGTTTCTCGCTGGTTTGCTGAGTGCACACAACTTACACATTTTTACAAAATTGGCGATCTCACTGTTCATATTTTCCCAGTGATATTCTTTACGAATTCGGTGTATGGTTTTATTTATTCCCATATGTGCTCCAATGGTGGAAGAGTGATAATATTCCATCAGCATAGGTTTAATAATATCAGGGGCGATTATTCGTAGATATTTTCCGTTCGCTATTCTACAACATAATACTCTCCTACTTAAAATGTATTTCTCGGACTTACTTCCTTTTTCAAGTTGTTCAATAATTGGACTCAAACGTGGGTCTCGTTGTTGATACTGGGCTAAATCTGTAAATGCAAGAGGAAATTCGGTAATTAATGTATTAATACTCGGCTTTTCTCTACTCTTGTTTTCGTAAGTATTACTACTAGGCTGGAACATACGTGACAGTGTATCGGCAACTACGTTTTGGGTGCCTCTAATATGTTGTACTTTGAATTTAAAACAATTTAATCTTAATACCCATCTTCCGATACGACCTAACTGTTTTGGGTGATTTAGTAGCCAAGATAACGCTTGATTATCTGTTTCTAATAAAAACTCCTTATGTTCTAAAAATGGTTTGAACTTCTCAAAAGCGAAAACTATAGCTAAACATTCTAATTCGTATGCGGAGTATTTCTTTTCTTGCTCAGTCAGGGTGCGAGAAGCGTAACTAATAGGTAACCTTGAGTTATCTACTTCCTGATATATTACTGCACCTAGGGCGACACTAGAACTGTCTGTTTGCACTACAAATGGTTTTGTAAAGTCGGCTAATTGTAGTACGGGGGGTGATATTATGCTTTCTTTTAATTTCTCGAATGCGGTTTGGTGTTGCTCATTCCATTCAAATTTAATTCCCTTCTTTCTTAAGGTATTTAGAGGTGCTGCAATTTCGGCTAGATGTGGGATATACTTATGGAAATAATTTATCATTCCTAAAAATCGGGCTATTCCTTTCGCATCCCGCGGCGGTAAAAATTCTCTGATGGCACGGGTTCGCTCTGGGTCTATGCTTACCTTTCCGTTGGCTTTTACGATGTGACCTAAAAATGAGAATTGTGTCACAGCAAAATTTACTTTACTGGGATTTACGGTTAATCCAGCTTTCTCCAATCGGGTTAGTACTTCACGTAGATGATTAAGATGTTGCTCAATTGACTCGCTGTAGATAACAATGTCATCTAAGTAGTGATACACATATTTAAATTTTATGTCATGAAATAACTTTTCTAATAATCTGCTACATACAGAACTACCTTGGGATATACCAAAAGGTACTCTTGTAAATTGGTACAGGTTGAAAGGGACGGCAAATGCGGTAAGACGTTTTGATTCTTCAGAAAGGGGTATCTGATGAAATGCCTGATTTAAATCCATAATGGTAAAGATTTATGCTTTCGTAAAATAATGAAATGCACTGTGGATGTCGGGAAGTGGTATAGATTCAAATTCTATCCGTTTATTTAGTTGTCTGTAGTCCACAACTAATCTATGTTTGTCGTTACTTTTGGGTACTAAAAACGCGGGTGATGAGTAAGATGACGTAGAGGGTTCGATGACTCCTTGTTCTAACAATTTATTAATTTGGTTCCTCATTACTTCCATTTTAGGAGGTGATAATTTGTATGGGGCTAAACGTATTACTTCGTTGTCGCTCAAATTTATTTTGTACTCTATCAGATCCGTCAGTCCTAACTTTGGGGTGAGAACGTTGGAGAATTGTTTTATTAAAGTTTGTATGTTCCGTCTATCTTTACTTTCCAGATGACTTAATTCAGATTCGTGATGCTTTATATGTGTAGAAGTGGTGCTAGTACTTTCTCTGTTATTTGCATTATCATGCAAGTTATATTTCCGTGAACGATCGAATCCAAAGTAAAATATCTTCTCGTGAATGTCTAAAATTATTCCTGTTTTACTGATAAAATCAGCTCCCAATATTAATTCGGGTCCTAATTCGTCGCATACCAACATTGGAAAATACCACGTTAGATGTTTAATTTTTACTTTAAACGTGATGATAAGTTTTATCATTAAGTTTTGCTTATTAGCTGTAGCGCATCTAATATTTACTGATTGACTGCGTTTAACTAAATTGTGTTTAAATAATTGATCGGCTAGCTCTTGACTAATTAAACTTCGCGTGGATCCGGAATCAATTAATCTGAGGGTGGATGTAACACCAATGTCAACTTGTATATACGGTAATTCACACCTATTGTAATCACATTTACTAATAGAGTTACATTTATCGATAAATTTCCTAACATAGGGGTCTAATTTTCTTTTGTTATTATTATTAGTATTTTGTTTTAATTTGTGGTCTCTCAGGGGTTTACCTGTTTTCACGATGCTGCGGAAGACACAGGGTTTCGGATCTCCCTGCCTTACATGTTTTTTGGATAATCGGTTTTCTGATGATACTGTTTCCGTTTACAGTTTCTACTGAGGTGTCCAGGTTTTCCGCAGTTATAGCATATATATTCTTTACGCGGGTTCTCACTGGTTTCGTGCCTAGGTGGTGCCTCTTTGGACTTACCGTGGCCATGAACATAGGTTGGTCGCCGAAATGGGCGTCGTTCTCGTTGACTTCTTGTATCTGAGGATAGGGCTTGCGTTTCCTTTCTATATGGTGTTGTGGATACCGGTGCATGTCGATGCTGATCTGCATACCACACATTTGAAGAGTGCACACTACATTGTTCAAGGTCAGCGAAAGTAAGGGGTCTACTTATTAGAGCTAAACGGGAGCGTTCTTCAGGAGATAAGCCTACCAATATAGTATCGACCAATTGTTTTTCAGTCCAGTCGACTTGCAGTAGACGTGAAGATTCTCTGATGTCTGCGATATAGTGGGCCAGTCTTTCTTGAGCTCTTTGTACTCGAAGTACGGTATTTCTTTTGATCTCCTCATATATTCCCGTGGGGATAAAATATTTGATTATATTTGTATGAAGTTCTTCTACCGGAAGAGTCGAGTTTAAGGATTCTAGCACACGATCTCGTAAAGGTGGTTTACATTTGGGTAAGATGACCTGCAGTATTTGCCAATCGCTCAATTGTTGTAGATCTTTTATTTGCAGTAGATATCTGATAAAAGTCAATAGAGTCGTGATACTTAAGCCATCGGTGTAAGGAATTTCATTAATTATTTTCTCTACTGGGTGGGAAATCTTTCCATAGAGGTCTACATTAAAATGTATGTTAGGTATACTTTTCAAAGGATTTGTGTTTGCATTAGGATTCGTAATCGCATATTTACTAGTGCGAGTATGCTGAACATTTGGCGGTGGGGGTTCTAACATAGTTTGGGTTTTTAATTCTCTACTAGGTAATTGTTCATGACTCTGTGGTATCTTCGATACGGTGGGGGATTCGGGGTTCGAGGTGGAGAGAGGGTGTTCTAAAGTAGGGGATTGAACTGGGGAGATATATAATTTTTGTAAGTAGTGCTCAATTTCCTCCATTCTCGATGAGTCTGATTTTCGTCGTAAGTCGTTAATAATTATGGGTAATTGGCTTAATGCCTCCTCCGCAAATTTCTGCACATCGGCGGGGATTACGGTGACGTCGGGCCAGCTTAATAAATTATTTAACCGGCGGGTTAAATGTTCTATACGTTGCGTAACGCGCAAAAATTCCGTAGGTGATTTCTTGTCCTCAAGGTTCTGAGATAATACTATCAGTTCCCTATATTTCGCATAACAGGTTTCTCGTTCGCCGTCATAATCGAGTTCACGCAATCTATCTAACTGCGAGGGTGTATCTGATCCGGTTTGGCGTAATGATTTTCGTAATTCCGACACGGTTACATTCACGTGTTTTAGACTTCGTAAAAGTGCTTCGTAGCATAGCTCATCTTTTAATAATAGATCAGGATTAAATTCAGCCATTTTCGTAACGTGGGCGGCTATAACTAATTATTCTACTATTTGCATTAAATGCTATACAACGCTTCCTTTTTCTTTTACACAAAAATATAAAAATATAAATCAATCGTATTCTTACTCCTTTTTCTCTTTTTTTTTTACAAATAGACACTTAAAATGTTATGACAACCTTTATCGTTTTACATAGAGCGAGAGAGAGAAATTTCACACAGGCATGAATATGCGTACGACAAAAGGGGGAATCTTCGGTTACTCAACACAGGAAAATACACGCTTCTTATAACAATAGACCACACAAGGAGGGTGACTTATTGTCTAACTCAACTTAGGGGAGACCAACTATGACAATTTTAAACAATCGGCAACAAGAAACTTACATGTCCGAGTTTGTCGTGAAAGTGACACGTTGATGAATAAGACTTTTAACAAGTACCTACATGGTTTGTTTACATGGGATTATATGTTAATATTACTTTACACATATTATATTTACAAATAAAGTTACCTATACTATATTACTATAATATTAATTATTATTTTTATCTTATTTAAAACTCTGACACATTTTGAAATACATGAGTGAATAGATCAACAGCTTTTGTGCGTGGGATATCGGGACGCAATTACTTCTTTCTTTTCTCTTACGCAAAATTAGTAAATTAGCAAAATAAGCAAATTACAGCAGAACAGCAGAGTGGCGCAATTTATTTTTGACACTCTGTACACAATTAATTATTAAACAACAGCACAATAGCAGAAAATAGCAAAATAGCAGAGTCGCGCAATTAAAGGGGAGACTGTTGATTTATGCACTCAGTTTACTCGGTATTCAGATGACATCTCTTTATTACATTTTGTGATTAAGTTCTCTATTGAAAGGTCTCAAACAATATAGTTTACTATATGATTATATATATAAATTACTCCTTTACAAAGGGGCCTCAAAATATGATGTACATCCTTTTTAATTAATTCCACGGATCCGGGATTAAATATATTAAATGAATAATGGTCACCTTGCCATGTACAATATTGAAACTCTAACCATTTGAAGAATGGTTTTTTATTAATCTTCTAAAACAACAAATATTAGATTACATGTTACCTATAATGTCAGTTTTCTAAAGTCTTTAATGTTATTACATTTAAACATAAGTTTTAAAAGTCTTTAATATGTTAATTTAAATTGTCTTTTGGGGTTTATGATATTGTAACTCTTAACCATGGAAGACAAGCCTCCATGTCACCTGTGTGTTTCCTGAAGTTGCTCCAGAATTAGTTCTTCGGTCCTCCTGATGTTTCTTGAAGTTCAGTCGTTACCTTATCATACTGTGACGGTGAAGTTCTAGAAGTATGTCAAATCATTCCTGGTGTGGTACATTCATCTCAGGCGACTGTAGTTATTCTTAGTAATTCTTGTAGTTAGAATACATAAATAGAAAGTTTGTTTTACTGTTATACACTTCACATGATTACAGATTAGTTGACTATCACCTTCTTGGTTGTAGTACTGTATAAATTACATAGTCCGTTATTTTATAATATAGAGAGATGTCATCACCACACAAATTTACTTATTTAAATAGTCATTGTATCAAGCTTTTCACATTTTTATATACACGTAGCAAAACAACGCTTTACGCTGCTTACGGCGTGAGCGCTCCATTCCAAGTGGCAGAAATAGTTAAGGGGGAGAGTAGTAATCTCAAGACAATTACTAGGCAACATAAAAGTAGTTCCGTGTTTCTAATTTTAATTAAAGGACTACGGTTTGATTAAATACTTAAATAGTGATATTCTTAGTTGCAGAAGTTATCAAAGTATGTAACAATGGTCTTATTTAATTATTTAAATAATAACAAGTTTACAATAATACTTAGTTTATTTAGGGGTCAGAAAACAAGTTAATTCTGGTCAGCGCCTGTTTATGCAGGATAAATTAATAAGCTTTACCCTTTCTGTACAATTCCATTCCCTTTTAATTTTATTATTAGACTTATATTAAATATTATTATTATTAAATGATTGCCATAAGATTTAGTTTACAATGTGAGATTTTATTAAGAATTTAAAATTTCTCCGCTTATATATTATCAACTTAATTAATTAACATATTTTTTTATTAATGAAATCGTCACAACATTAACATTCCATTATTACATTCTACAACTTCATCAGTATTCTCAATATTTAACCCATTATTCTTTAACATCATATTTTCACTTATATTGTCATAATTCTCACTCCTACTTACCTCAGAATTGTAATTAACATCATTATCATCACTATTCAATTCTTTACTATCTAACACTACCTCTTCCACTATTTTGTCATCATTATTATTTGTCATAACTATAACATTGTCATCTAACTTCTTATTCAGTATCTGATTTAATTTATGTTCTAAATTTTTATTCGTCAACCATCTTCTCCCAATTATTATTTATAGATTTTATAACCTGTTCTTTAATACTATTAAAACTTGTATTAATTTCATCTACTTGTTCACTAAACTTGAAATTCTGTTGCTTAATTTCGTTTCTGATTTCATCAAATTTACCATTTATTTTATCGAATTTATTATCATTGACATCAAAACGACAATTTATTTTGTCATATTTAACATTGGAATTGCTTTTTTGTTCCTCAAACTCTTTACTGACGTTTTCAAATTTTGCATTTAAGTTGCTATTTATATTTTCAGACATTGTTCTTATTAAGTTAAACATATCGTCCATCGACAACTCTTTGACTCTTGTTGTCATTGGAGTAGATTGTGCTTCTATCATTGACTCTGTAAGAGTGTTTTCTAAATTTAATTCTTTATTCTCCATTTTGTAATGGTAACATTATTACTTTTAAATCAAAATACTAACATATATAACATCTACTTTTCACACAACAATGTACTCTACTTACATAACACTTTACGTTACTTCTCGTAACCTCCTATGTACCTTATTTATACTTCATTTATTTCAAACCACCATTCTGCTCTCCAAGTGGCCTATATTTATATAAATTTATTTATATAAATTGTCCCTAGTTCGGGCGCCAATTGTGATATAACTTTATTTGATATAAATAAAATTTAATTGATTTTAATTTTTTGTTATTCACTGTTCTGTTTACATCTAATTTCTTCGGGCGCCATCTTGCCTTAGTACCATCTGCAAGAAAATTTATGTACTTACCAATTTCGGGTTCTTTTCAGCGAACACAGGAGAACAGATATTATGGCTGTTTGAAATAAAGAGAGCTTTACTTATTTTCCATAATTGAGTTTTATTAACATTTAATTATTTTCTTTCATCATTATATATATTTTTTTTTTATCATTGACAAACTACCTCTTCCACTCCCTCATCTATTATAAAATTCCCATTCTAAAACTCACATAAAATAAAATTGAAACATGGTATAAAAATTTTCAAATAATAATAAAATCAAAATATTAAATATAACTAATTTCTAAAAACACAAACCAGCCTTCTTTATCTACATATTTTCGCTCACGCATACACTTTATACCCTTAGAGATCTCATTTTATTTCATTTTATTAAAAGTTTATGTCATCGCATTCAAAGTAATTTTGAATAGCCCTTGTGAAAATTTATGTACACATTCGCTACTTAGCTGTTCAACTGAGTCTTGAAGACGTCACAGCTTTACGCGCACATTGTTAAGTTTTTGACTGATAATTTCCGAAAAAACTGTTCTTGTGTAACGAAGAACAGTTAGTTATGTATAAATTTCTATTTTATGTCATCTTTAAAAACTGTTATTTACATTTTCTGTTTTGCGGGCCCGCAATTTACGTTCCGGAACTTTGTATATGTGTCACTCGCGCGAGTGTTGAATTCGGACTGGGCTGAGACAAACGGCACTACATTGTGTAGTCACCGCGGTTGTTTACCAAGTTTTCATTGTCTTCAGCTCTGGTATCACTACGCCAGTAGTAGTTCGGCTAACACTCCTACATTCCAAAGCTGGAATCGTCTCTGACGTAAGATCGTTCGATGCTGTTACATAATTCGTTACACAATTTGTAAGTCACTGAAGCTGACCTTAACTCATTTTCGCTTGGTTGTCTTACTACGTCTTTATAATTTATGAATAATATTTAAAATCACTCCTGCCAATTTCGCTACCAATAAAATTTACCTTTGTTTTCAATTTATGTTTTTGTCTCCCGAAATTATTATTACATCGTAAAAATGCTATTTACTTTTATTAAAATACAAATTTATTTATTTCCCCTGGTAGGCCAAAATGTCCCATTACACCCTACTACAGATTAGGTTCTTGACAAGTTTATTTCATACCCGAACTTTTATGGAGGAAAGAATTCTTCATTTAATTAAATACTCTACCAGTATATTTTACTTTATAACTTTTTTTTGTGATTACTAAAATAATCTGAAAACATTGCCAACCAAACAGAAGTGAGATTAATTATTTATGCCTTTATTTTCTTTGAAGGTGGAATGTAATGTTTATAACAATGACAAAAAGACGTCAGCAGATTACAGAACAGTTGTTGAACACAAGACAGTATTTGTGGACAAGACATTACTGATAAGAGATTTCTTGTTGATGAATCGGCGAGTGTTATCAATAACAGCTCCTCCACGCTTTGGGAAGTCTACAGTCATCAACATGGTGAAACGTTTTCTTGAAATAACTGTTGATGGTAAAGGTAATCGCATGAAGCCAAATGAAACCGAAAATTACCAACTATTTTGTGGGAAAAAGCAACTGAATATTTGTAAAACCAACAAATCATTTGTTCATGAACACTTTGGCCATTACCCAGTGTTACACATAGATTTTGGTAGGCTTAGAGACATGACCTCTTATGAAGATATGTTGTTGAAGATGAGAAGTTTACTAGCATTCACATTCAGCCATCATCATTATTTGTTGAAAGTTGATAGTATGTGGTCTAAAGAGGGTGTGCTCAAGAAAGAGATATTTCTGAATTATCTGCATATTGACAAAGAATTAAACGAAGCAACCATAAAGAAAGGTTTTGATTTTTTGTTGCGTTATCTGTTCACATATTTTGCAGCACCTGTGGTTGTATTGATTGATGAATTCGATGTGCATGTCAACAAACTGCTCTTTAGGAAAATTGAAGGCATGAGTTATGTTATAACATTCTTTGAACACTTAAGTGAAAGTCTGTTGAGAAATAATCCGTACGTGGGCAAAGTACTTGTGTCAGGCATTTATCCGACTTTTACGTTAGGTCCTAATTTCAGGGATCAGAAATATACAAGTCGGTTTCTAGGTTCAGATCGTTTTTCCCATTATTATGTATTTAACGAGGAAGAAATTGAAGACATTTTAGAAAAAAATATTGGAAATTTTGATAGATGGGACGATACAGTAAAAGCGATCAGACAGTATTACGGTGGGTATAGAGTTCTAAAACAAACTGAACACGTATACAGCATTCCTTCGGTCATAAATTTCTTTGAGGAAAACATGAAAACTGGGAACTATTGGATAAGAACACATAATTTTTTTAATGATAAAATTATAGGCGCAGCTATTGACAAAATTCAGATTTTGGTGTTTGAAAGAAATTTCGTTTGTGGTAACATTTTAAAAGCACTAGATTATTTTACTATTGGAGAGCTTAATGACATGAATATTACATCTCGTATTTCTGACAGTGTTCATTGGTTTGTGTTTCTTCTTCACAATCTTGGTTACCTAACTACACCATATGGACATGTACTACCAGGTGGATACCAGGTTCCTTTGAAAATTCCAAATAATGAAATATTTTTAGAATTTTGTTCAATTCTAAAAAAATATTATTTAGATGAATACCGTTATTCTCTTGACGATATTAGAAACTTACAAAATGCTGTGGATTTATTTAAGCCCGGTTCAGCTATCTTTGAAACCTATGAGGCTCTCTTCAATGCCATAAATCAACTATTTAAAAATTCAGATCATAATCCCACATCTGGCCGCGACATTCAGTGTGTTATTTTAACTTTCCTGATGGAAAAATTTGTGGCAGTAAGTCAAATTGCAACCAGGCCAAAAACATTCGAGTTTAAGGAGCCCAAATCAAAGAGTAAAAGAAAACGGTATGTAGAAAAGCAAGAAAAAATAAATGCAATAGTGATTAACAGGCACAATATGGCAGTTGTTTTTGAAACAGTATGTCAACAAATTCCACCTGAAAAGGCAGACGATTTTATTGTGAAGGTGGCACGTTTAGCAAACAGAAGAAGTGTGTCAGCATACACAAATTTTCTTGTTAATAATACTAAAATAAGTAGTTATCATGTATCAGGTGTGGTGTATGTTGGTATCGCTTTTGAAAAGACATCAGGTAATACTGAAGTTTCTATATCTACTAATTTTACAAAAGATCCATTATAATAACGGTACACTAAACAGAAGACGGAACTGGATCTTGAGAACTGAGAAGATTGTGCTAAAAATGTTAAAGGATAAATCATTTTGATATTCCCAATAGCCACTTGTATGTCTGAAACTTGGGCGTTGAGGAAAGCAGATCACAGAAGTGTCGAATCTTTTTAATTATAGGTGTACAGTCATTACAGAGTCTCATGGGTGGATTACAGAATGCATACATTCACACAACATGAATTACAGATAAAAGAAGGCTATCAAAACATATAAATGAGGCACAACTAAGCTACTTTGGACACACGATGCAGAAAGAACCAAGATCAAAATGGAAATTCTTGTTACACAAGGAAAAGTTGAAAGCACAAGACTTAGAGACATATCTCTGCCAAGATTTATTGTTTGAATCAAGAAAATGAAATGACATTACCTACAAGTGCTATTCATAAAGATAGTTCCAATAAGGAAACTAAGAATATATTTACATAACATTTTTATTGCTATTAAAGTACACTCCTTAAACTACTTTTCTGTGTAGTTTCTGTCACTTTTGAAAAACTTTTCATAACCAGGCACCAGGTATTATATACCTTTGTCGTAGAAATTCATGTCTGTGATTTGAGCCATGTAATAACAGCTTGTTTCCCATTGTTGGCCACCAAGGAAAGATTTCTCATGCTTGAAAAGGTGAGGTGATGTTCACTTGGTGTGAGGTATTGGTTGTAAGGAGGAAGATCAAATTGTTGCTAGCCAAACTTTGTGAGGAGGTGTTGTGTTGTAGCAGCAGTTTGAGTCCAGTGCCATGAATCATCGCAATGTCGTGGGTAAGTATCCTATGTCACTTACTTTGGATCGGACTAAGCAAAAAAGTTGTATCCATCTTGGTACCACTGAATCGCTCCCTGCTTCTTCTCTATAAATATTGAAAATTGGATGCCTTATTGAATTTGAAATTGTTTTAATGCCTTTTGCATTCAAGAACCAAATCACATACCTACTTTCACACGTGGCAGGCGCTCAAATTTCTTCTACGTCCAGTGAAACTTATTCAGTGCACAGTTGTTTACAAATGGCGTTGTTGGCTTGCCAATGAATCAATCAATGAAATACAGAACTTACTTTCTGAATAACTCTCATACATGAAGTGATACAGGTGCCCCAAGATAAGAGCAAAAAACAAAAATGTGATAAACGAGGCACCCAAGTCCATCTAGGATAGAAGTCTTTGGAAGTGAGCTCAGTCAAGAAAATTGTATTGTGCCAAATTCATGAAATCTGTAGGAAAGAAGAATCATAACAGGCTAAATGAAAAAAAAATTAAAAATTTGCAAACAATGGAAAACAATAAGTGAAAACCCGGGAAGGAAGCTGTGTTAACTTAAGGATTAACAATCGGCCATGCTGTCCTGCAGCATCTCTTGCACGAATGAATGCACCATTTGCCATGCCCCAAATTCTACCACAGATGCTGACTACCTCCTGCAGGACTTGATGCTGCCTAGTAACAAAAGTCCAGTCTAGCTTGACTTTACTGGTACGCCAGGTGCAAGATGGAATAACTTTCCATAAAGCCATAGGACAAATACAACAAAACAAAAATATGAAGAAGTATTAAAAAAAGAACTAAAAAAAAAATTACTAACTAATATCACCAATCATGTTGAGAAGAAGGAACAAACATATTGAAATATACTGTTTGGCATTTGCAGATGACTTTGCTATACTTTCTGAACATCTGACATCTGCAGTAACACAAGTTAATTTTTAGAGGACATAACCAGTAGAACAGCCTTAAGAATATCTGCAGAAAAAACGAAATTTTTCATGAACGTTAAAAAAATGTGCCAAAATTCCTGCTAACAGATATTGGTCGAATAGAGAGGGTTAAAATTATGTAGTGGAAATAATTCAAGAGAATAGTTTAGAAAAATCAGCTATAGAAGAAAGGATTCATAAAATGGAAAGAGCATATGGTATAACTAAAGATATTTACAATAAAAAGTGCATATCTAAAAATGCGAAAATAATATTAGAGTACCGTAGTGAGGCCAGAATGCCTATATGCAAGTGAATGTCTAGCATTGAATTATAATTTAGATCTATTCATGTTTTACGTACTGAGTCACTTTAATACACAAAAAAGACACACCGATTAGACCTTTAGTAAATTTTACAACCGCTCCAAGCTATAAAGTAGCAAAAACCTTGGTAAAAATAATCAAACAACATGTAAGCTTAGATAATAACCAGAGTATAAAATGTTATAAAGATTTTATTGAAAAATTACGTCATATTAATATTAAGCCTAGTTAATATCAAACAAAATTTAATAAATAATAATACCTTGGAAATAAGAAAAATTAATCAGCTAATGTTAATATTAGAAATAGTACTTAATCAAAACTATTTTTCGTTTGATGGTTCATACTACAAAAAAATGAGGGCCTAGCAATGGGTTCTCCACTCTCAGGTATCCTCGCTGATATTTATTTGAATCATTTAGAAAATACTAAAATTTTAAAAAACAATTATTTTGACAATAAAATAGTATATTATTCAAGATATGTGGACGACACCTTTGTTATTTTCAATGGTAACAATAGACAGCTCGAGTCATTTAATAACTATTTAAATAAAATACATAAGAAAATAAAATTCACTATGGAAATTGAAGATAACAAAAATATTAATTTCCTGGATCTAACCATAACAAATAACGGTAATGACCTGAAATACAAAATATACAGAAAGCACACATGCACAGATACGGTTATACATGCTAAGTCATTTCATCCTCCAGCCCCAAAAATGGCTGCATTTAACAGCTTTATTGACAGATTACTTTGTGTTCCCCTTAATAACGAAGACTATGATCAAGAAGTAAATATTATAAAACAAATAGCTCTAAATAATGGTTACAGGCCAGTAATAATTGATAGAATGATAATGAAACATAAAAAACGTTTAGAAAATAAAAATACCAACATTATTAACCAACATAATAAAAAACATAAAAAATTCATTTCAGCTAATTATACTGGTTTGATGCCAAATATTTTAAAATCTGTTTTTAAAAGTAAAGGATATACTATTTCATTCAAAACCTGTAATAATTTAAAAAAATTTTTCAAAACTAAAATAAATATTCCTTTAAAAAATAAATCAGGAGTCTATAAAATAAAATGCGATAATTGTGCAGCATTCTACATCGGCCAATCCGGCAGAGATTTTTATACAACATTTTTAGAGCACATTCCTAAAACAAATAATAATAATTCCAGTTTTGCACAACATTTAATAACAAAAGGTCATAATTATACTAGTTTCGAAAACAATTTCGTAGCGTTATATACTTGCAAGAAGGGTAAATTAATGGATAGCCTAGAGGAGTTCGAAATATATAAAGCTACAAAAAACGCAACAACCAAAAATAACATATTAAATGATCAAATGAACTTCGGATCTAATAACTTGTTTGACACTGCTATACGGTTGAATGATAATTATAGCCAGTCGTAAGGAAATCGCGGTACAGCGTGCATGCATGCGAGCGCTCCGAGCGATTCAGTTGTTGCGTTTTGTATATTTTATTTAAAAGATTTTAAACAGTTTAAATTATGACATAACCACAAAATGTAGTATACATTTACGTTTTGATTGATATTGTGTATCTGAAGATGGGATTTCATCCCGAAACGCGTCATTGAACGAAAGAAGCTAGTGTCACTAAGGTGGACCGAATAAGGTAATTTAATTATATTATAATTTAGACAAAATAGAAATTAGAAATATTGGAAAGACGAATTATTAGGAAAATATTAGGCCCACGAAAAACTTCAGAAGGTTGGAACTTAAGAAGTAATAAGAAAATATATAAAAGTATAGAAAACATAACAGAAGCAATGAGAAAAAGAAGACTATCATTTTTTGGACATTTATATAGAATGGATGACAATAGGTTAACAAAACAGATCTTCAAATATCTGTGGGGAAAGAAGTCAACATCAAGTTGGGTTAAAGAAATCCAAAAGGATTTAGACAAAAATAATATAAATGCAAAAGAAGCAATTGAAAGAGAAGTTTTTTGGGCAAAAGTGTTGAAAATGGAAGGAGTCCAGGGTAGGAGAGAGAAAAACGCAGGTTCAAAATGGACTGAAGACAGGAAGAAGAGACATAGTGAAAACATGAAAGAATATTGGAGACACAAAAAAGAACAAGGAATAAAGAATTAAAATTGGCATGTGGTCATCAGATGGCCGATACAAATAGAAAAAAAAATTACTAACTAAAATGATGAGGGTAAAAGGACAGGATGAAGAGGTCTTCTAAATGGCTGCAAACAGTTTTAATCCAACTATTGAGGATACCACATAGTGAAATGTTTGGCTGGCAGAATAGAAGTTCTAGTATTAATTGTGTGTGTGTGTGTGTGTGTGTGTGTGTGTGTGTGTGTTTAATTTTTAGGTTATAACTGAGACTG
Source organism: Magicicada septendecula (assembly GCA_034769895.1). NCBI lineage: Eukaryota > Metazoa > Arthropoda > Insecta > Hemiptera > Cicadidae > Magicicada > Magicicada septendecula. The sequence continues at coordinate 1,368,565,430 of CM068367.1, read as the reverse complement.
AAAGTGCGGACATCACTCAAAGAAGATCTAAATACAAAAATCAACGGATATTGTAAATAGTGTACTGGTTATTACAATATTAATTGCTGTCTGTTTTAAACATAGACATTGGAACCTATTATGTAGTACCAGCAAATCTTTTGTGAGGTGAACCCCCTCTGAAATTTCTTGCTTAGCTGAAAACCACAATATTATGTCCTTTTGAAGGTCTAGATATAAATAGAAATACCTAAACGTTATTTATATTAAGCAAAAATAATTAATTCAATGAATCTACAGAAATGTAATTAGGAGACGGGCAACCATAATATTTATCTCCTCCACTTTTTGTTGAACTCACTCTTAATGGAACTCTGTATATGTCCATGACAAGAGAAGGTTTGGGAAAGAAGAATCATCTGAGAGTGATAAGCCATTTTCTGCTGGTGCATGAAACACAAATTTGACTTCCAGTTAATGCAATTAGACTTCTTATATTATCTTCTGGAAACATGTCCCAGTGTGTATTTATTTGAAGTATTAATGAAGGATCTCTAAAAAAAAATCAGTCTCAATAAAAGCAAAAATGCAATATTACGATGTAGTCATAAAACCAGAACATCTTTATGCAGCAGGAGGAGAAGTTAAACAATTATAAAAATAGAAAGGAAAATATATATTAAGGAAGATTCTTGGTCCAAAGAAAAATGGTGGCAAATGGAAGAAAACTGACTGACTTAAGAATTACATATCGAAACTGAAAAAATTATGGATACCTACTATCCAGAAACAAAGGATTGCATTCTGCAAACATTTGGTCTGAATGAACTCAGGAATTAACAAAAAGAATATTTTGTCATTTTGATGGTTGAGTATTAAAATTATTTGGTTTCTAGAAGTTAGGAAGAATTTAGCTGAAATAAATATGCCGAGAGAGGGGAAATTGTAGACAGTGATACTTTTCAGAAAAGGGATTAAGGAGTTCAAGGATTTTAAGGAAGAAGAGGTAAAACACTTATACTGTATGAACAGAATAAAGGAAGAAAGAAATAGTTAAATGATCTAGGCAAGAAATGGAGAAACCTTATAGTCTTGAAGTTTTGGAAATTTCAAAATGTTTTGACCCAGTGCCCAAAAATGAGATTGCAAATTTGAAAAGAATTGTAAAAATCCAGCTGGGTATCAGACTAAAAGGAATTTTAACACAAATCCGATTGTTTGGAATTTTTAGCGTTTGATGTGCGATTGCTTTACAAATATTAAATAACAAAAAAATAATAGGGTAATCATGATTTTCATGATTTTTTGATAATTGAAAAATTATCTAATATCAAAATTTGCCCAATAATAAATCGGGTACGGTATGTTCAAAATAATGAACAAGTTCTGTAGCTCATGCATACTGATAGTACCCTCATGTGGGATACTGGTAGATGAGTCAAAATTTTTGAAGCATGATTTCAGAGTATGGCTGTCATTTGACATAACCAAAGTAGTGTTATAGATAGCTGAATAGATAAATCTTTTACTAAATATCTTCCCCAGATGGCATTTCTGAGACAATCAAAACTAAGGCCGAGTCTGAACCTTGAACAGACCTATTATAAATATCACAGGGAGAGGATAGGAGCATGTTTGTCATTTTATAAATGGTACCAACAGATGGTATATTGGTATATACATTAACTACTCCATGAGATATGTTATTTCTTCAGGGAGGTCTTTCTCAGTTTTTCCTTCACACTACTTGGAGATGTCTAGCTACTAAAGTCTTAGATACATTATAAAAGACAGAAGTTGACTTGAAGTACTTAGGAGCCAAAGAAAGTTATAACAGCCAGTATATGTTTCAAATTCCAAAAATAAGACTCTTGCTTGGGTAGGCTGCTTGGACCAACAGAGAGTACCAGCTAGCTAGTTGCTATGACCATACTATATAGTAAGCTATAATTGGTAAATACCCTACTACTACACATCTCTAATCCTTTCGTTACTGATACTTCCACTGCCTAAAGAAAAATCCTAGCTGTACCACAGCCGATGTTCACAGATAACACTCGATTTTGATTTAACCAACTGTGATATTGTGGTTACATTATCACACTAAAATATGTATGTTAGGCAACTGTCACACTAAAGCTCTATGATTTAGCAGTTACCATACTAAAACTCCACTAAAGTAAAGTAGTCATTCCATACCATATATATAAACTAAATATAATTAATTCACTACCGACTCGGAACACAAACATAATTAATTCACTACCGACTCGGAACTTTGTGTTCCGAGTTGGTAGTGAAATAATTATATCTAGTTAAGTATATAGTTAAGTTATTGTCATGGACAATGAAATCCAAGAATATAGCTAAACATCAGATAGTATGAAATTTCTGATTGGCCATGAGAACGCAAACACTGTGCTCAGTGAAAGACGCTATATCAGTGCACAACAACTAGCTAGTATACAGAAACTATGCGCCTAGTATGTCTAATGATGATTAGCCTGAAAACGAGAAATGCTGTGAATATGATAACAAAATATTTTATCTAGGCCTACTGGAGTAGATAACCAAAGCTTGATTTTCAAAAATTATATAGCAATTCGCCTGTACAATCAAAATAAATATGTAGGCTCAAATGTTGATAACAGCTGAAGGACAGAAAGTGAGATAGAATTGGCATTCTTAGAGAGAAACAATTAACAGGAGCTGTCGTCTCTATACTACGGACAAAATAAGTATTTAAAAAAAGGAAATGAGACCTACAAAGTAGTATTTAAATATATAGTTTCATGAGGTTACAGAGTGAGCAAACAACTATACCTGGCAACTGATTAAAAACTTGAAGACAAGGTGAATGCTTTATAAATGGATTCATGGTAGGGAGGTGCAAGAGTATCGAGGCTGTAAAGCATGAGAAATGAACAAATTGAAGACATCGAGATTGTAAAATGTACCTTAATCAAAGACACTCAACTGAAGACAATTAATTTGATATAGATGAGTACTGAGAATGCTGGAACAACGAATTAATGAGTCAACATTTTTGAAAAGTGATTATCCTAAACACTTGGCACCAAATATCAGTGTCTAATTAGCCAAAGTTGGTGTATAAATTAAATTCTACAATAGACACACAAAAAAAACATAAATAAAAGATAGGTTGAAAGTCTGTGGACTAAGGGAATTCTATAATATAAACCCAGTGGTGATTCCTGACCCAATGGGTAGAGCAAGCATTGACTCTAAGCGCAGTGTGAGCTCATGTACATAAAATTCTAATGCCATAAATTGATTAAAAAATGTTCAGGTATGCACTTGTTTGTGTCACTGTGAGAAAAATATTCACCAAGTATTTAATCATGTAATTAGTATGACGATTAAAAAATTAGCATTTAGCAAGGTGTGATTTTACTTCCTCATCAAAAAAAAATTATGATTTCAACAATCTGTACCCACGATCCCCGGAGAGCTAACCTCAAACAGCAACAACCAAAACAATAAACAAGAGAAAAAAAACTGTTCACCAAGCCAGGACATTGCTACCGCTCCTAGAAGCTTAAAGCATTACTGAAGACTACTTGCTCTTCGCATCTCTGAGAGACGAGACAGGTATTGTGCTCTTTAGCATTCTACGTAGGTACCATCAAATCATCATACATTGTTATAAGTTTATAACTGTAGTCTAAAGTAAAAAAGAAGCTAAGATAATGGAAATATGAGGGGGTACCCAAAAATAACAGGAATTTTTTTTTTAAAGCTATGTATTTAATTTTTTTTACAAAACAACCTTATCACCTTCAAAGTGCTCTCCATTACACTTAATACATTTGTCCAATCTGCGATCCCATTCCTGGAAACATTTTTCAAACTCGTCTGTTGTGATGGCCGACAGCTCCTGCCTCGTTTTTTTCTTTACCGCTTGCACGTCGTCAAAACGTTGTCCTTTCATGTCCCTCTTCATTTGTGGAAACAAGAAGAAATCACACGGAGCGAGGTCAGGTGAGTAAGGGGTGTGGGGCAAGAGAGTCATGTTGTTTTTTGCTAAAAACTGGCGCACTGAAATGGACCCGAGGCACAAATTTTGCAGTGACCCTTCTCATCCCCAAATCTTCTGACAAAATTCGCTGAACCAAGCTTCAAGTTATTCCAGATAACTTACTAATCTCTTCAATGGTCCGTCGTCAGTCTTCAAGCACGATTGCATGAACATTTTCAACATTTTCGTCAATTCTGGAAGTTGACGGACGTCCAGAACGAGGTTTGTCATCAATTGACATTTCAGCTTCTTTGAAACGAGAAAACCATTGGTACACTTGAGTTTTTCCCATAGCACTATCCTTGTAAGCTGTTTTCAACATCACAATAGTTTCTGCGGCGTTCTTCCCAAGCAGGAAGCAAAATTTCACAGCAGCGTTCACTTAAATCCGCCATGACAAAAAACGAGGAGCAAGCGAAACTGCTTTTACAAAACGAATTACTGTGACCGGACACAACCTTCCCAGGAAACAACAATGACGGCACTGAACTCGGAACGAGTTGCGCTACGCTCTCCTAGCGGGAGAAATGCGTACTACGTAAGCTCCGCCAATCGCAGCGGTATTCCTGTTATTTTTGGGTACCCCCTCGTATAGTTGTGAAATCCTAAATAAATGCTAAGATTTCTGAAATTATGGCCAACTCAGTGCACTGAAGCATTTTTTGAAGTGATTACCTTGTGGGAGGAGCGGTCAGTCAGCTGTTGAAATACAGTGCACAGAACTGGAAGCTAAGTGATATTAATGACTTTGATCAAATCATTATCATTTTGACTGGTAGACAGGTGACAAATGTGCTGCCAATTTTCAAAAGATGATGGATAAGAAGGCATCTGAAACAGTTTTTGGTGACATCAATAATGTTGGTTATGTATTCATTTATTTACGTTTGCTTGATTTTCCTTGGGAAAGCACTGCTTGCATTGCTTGCTGAGGATTCGCCTCTGTTTATACCTGAAAAAAAAACACAATTAAAAAGCTACATTGAAAGTAGCATGGACCAAGAGGGTTCAGAGGATAATGTCTGTACAAAATTTAAGGAAACAAGACTGCCAAGATAGGAGGGAATGGGATCTGGGTTCCAGAAGCTACAGAACATTATATATACTGGATTATTATTAGTCGATCTAAATATTAAAGGTATCAAATTAACATTAGAGTAAACATAATGACTCATAAAATTGGAAATTATATGAAATTAAAAATAATCTTTCTAAACTGATCACAACAGCAGAAACTTGACTACTGGAATGGTACAGCCTGCTTAACGTTGTCCAATTATTATTATTGAAGTAACACTGTGGACTGAATGTGTGAGATTAATACAGGGTAATTTTGATAAATTATGTTTAAAAATCAACAATACATAAATAAAGTTGTTTTTGTATACCAGTGTTTGTAGTTTTATTATGTTGATACCCAATTATAATACATGCTTTAGTTAAATTTATTTGACAACTCTCCAACTGGTTTTGCTACTCGTCTGCTCTTATGAATATATTGTTTGGTGTGAGTTAGATTCCTGAGTACTGAGATGTCAATATATACATCCTCGTGACTAAACAATACATCAGGGAATGGTGTTTTTCTATCTTTATCTACTGCCACTGTGAAATTAATGGATTCTTCAGTATTTGGCTACTGCAAAAACGCATCCAAAAGTTCCCTACCATGTGGCCAAACAACATAGTATCTAAATATAATCAATTCACTACCGACTCGGAACACAAATTTTTTTATGGGTAAAAACGTAAAAGCCTTATAGCCTTATAGCCTGAACCGGTTTTCACTTTTAAAAAGCTTCTTCAGAGGCTGCCGTTGGGAGCACTGTCTGTCTTGTCCTTGGCAACGGTATCAACTTTTGAAAGATCGATGTGTGTGTGGGATGTGATATGTTCGAATAATGCGTGTGATTTGAATTGTGTCTGTTCATTTAGGATTTCATTTTTATGTGTTTTCGTGTGTTTGTATATTTCCAGTTGTTCTAGAATGTCTAGTTTTCGGCCTTTTGTGTGTACATGTAGAATGTCCATGTTATTGTCGATGTTTTTTTATGTGTGGTTTGCAAAGATTGATTCTGTAGTGGAATGTAGTGCCTTTGTGTGTTCAAAAATGAAATCCTAAATCCTCATCTAGTTTTTTTTTAATATTTTTATAATTGTTAATACTTACAGTTAAGATGTAATGTTTTGACATGAGTTACACTATTTCATATTATTTTATTAAATTACCTTCCCAAACCATTATTCCATTATTATATTCCATTAAATGGCAAACCATCGAGAGGTATCCTGCCTAGTAGAAACCCTCCCAACTATGCCATTTGGATCCGGCATTAAACTGTAGGTCCCATATACCTGTGAGAGACTCAGTAACACACGCACCACAGGTATATGCAGGGAGGATACAAAACCAGTCGAAACACTGAAGGATCCAATAATAATATTCCATTAACCACTATTCTAAGGTTAAAATTTTTAGACGTCTTGTAACATGGATCATCTTACAGCCTGCAAAAAGCTAGAAACATGTCATATTTCTGAGCTTTGTTTCTTATGATTGTCTAGCGTGTGATGGTGGTTGTTTGTTGCTAAGTCAGATCAACTGAGGAAGATATAAGGTCTGACAACAAAGTCTATAAACTTGCTATGATAAAATTTCTCCTTTCTTGTTGAACGTCACTGTAATTCTCTTCAACGTAATCCCCTTGGGAAGTTGCATACCACTGCTGGCTAAATGCAACTTTCAAAACAAACTTTAGAACTTTTCTTTAGAATTGCTTTCAGAGCTGCCAACTCCAGATATACAAAATGATTTTGCTACAATATATCCTCCTTTCCCACTTATTGCTGTAATATCGTAGACACCTTTTGTTCTTTTCTAATTACAATGCTATGAAATAGTGGAGATTTTCTTGTAATAGTGCCTGTTGTGTTGACAGAAGAAAAGTCACATGGTGCCAAATCATCTGGAATCAAGCTGGAAAGATTTACAGTTAATACCACTAAAGCTGACTCTTGTGTTTAAAACCTTACATAACTGCACATATTGATTGAAGAATTAAGCAAATAATTTAAAATTCTATGATAATTTAAAATACGGTACTGGAATTTAAATTTCCAGTTTGTCTTGGGAGCCTAATAATACCTTTCTGTGAAATTTAAGTACTTTAAAGAGAATGTTAAAGTTAAGAAAGTGAGGGTTAACCCATACAAGAACATGAACAATTTTAAATGAACGTGTATTTATTTTTACAATATTTTGTTTTTTAGAGCTAGGTATTAAAACAAAGTCTGTCACATTTAAAAAAATAATCTTAAGAAATGAAAACTCATTCACATTATACGCTTGCTTTGTGATTGAAGTTATCAACATGTAAAATTAAGTTAAAGTATAAAAATTGTAAAATTAAGTTGTGACCAGCAGAAAATCATGCCATCCTACTCTTCTTATTTTTCACCATTTTTTTCAATATCCGTTATATTTATTATTGAGTATAAGGCCTATCATTGTAGATTATTTAAACTTGTCATTGACCTAAATAGTATTTTTTTTTTAATTGACAAACCTTGGAAGTTAATTAATTATATTCAAAAATGCACAATCAGTTTTAAATTTGTTGCTCTAATGTTTTAAAATTTTTTTTTAGATTTTGGTAAGTTCACCGCTGTGATTTATAAACTCTTTATTTTAAATCAATGTCCAATTAAGTGCTGAAACAACCTATCATCAACACTATCTGAAGGCTAAACCTTGTTGATGGAAGCACTTATTCTGATTTTTGCTGTTCTTTTCATTTGGAAGAGCCTCCAGGTGGTCTAGTGGCTAACGCGGGCGATTGATGCGCTCGTGGTCCCGGGTTCAATTCCCGGCGGAGGCTCCATACGGCGTGCACTCAGCGTCGTGAGGCAAACTGAGTAGGCGCTGAGATAACAGCGCCGCCTCCTGGCCGTGAATACCGCAACTAGCGGCTGGTGGCGCGTAGTACTAGCCATACACCGTCACACTAACACAAAAGCCGCGCGGTACGCCTTGGTCCTTAACGGACTGTGGAGCGGAGGTTTATTTATTATTTATTTATTTTCATTTGGAAACAAATTTTCGTATGCTATTAACTTATCTCAACAACTTCTACATATGTTTTCTAAGGTATTTTCATTGCTTTCTTCCTAAGCAAACAGACACAGTAAAGTTATCACATTTATAGTATGCCCTATGAATTTAATCTTTCTATACTTTATTTCAATTTGTACAGAAGACAAAAACTATGGGTTTTGTGATCAAATGCAAACTAAAATTGTATTAGACAGTAAGAGTATAGAGTAGTTGTCACCTTTCTGCTACCTTGGTTGTGACGTCACATATAACATGGATCATGATGTTGATCATAAGTTGGCCAAGTTTCAGTCAATATGTGGAATCATTCATCAGGCATTATCAAGTAAAACAAGTAAACACATTCGGCTAAAGTTTTATAACAATAAACACTGCGCCAGTGTTGTCACTGGTTCTGAAACTTGCGTACCAGTGAAGAAGCGTGTTAAGTAGGATACAGGCATTGGAGACGAGAATCTTGTGATCTGTTAAAGGCTACACACAAAGAGACTGATTCTATTACAGGGAAGACATATATGCAAAGAGTTGAAAATTTGTAATATCCAAGATTGGATGTGGAAAACAAAGAGAGACGAATTGCTCATGTGAATAGGATGTCAGATGGCAGGTATCTCAAGGAAGTGTGGCAATACAAGCCTATTTGATAAAGAAGTGCAGGAAGACCTAGTAAGCGTTGGTGAAGTGAATGTATAGTGTTTCCTTTGGGACCAGAACTTTGCCTGTTCCTTGATGGAAGAGAAGATTTCATTTCTTGTAGGTAGTAATTTCTTATTCTCCATTATTTGATTTATATACCTCTAAATCTGTTTTCCTTTCAGTCCAACTAGTCATTGTCATGTTCTGCTAAATCCATATTTCTTCTGTGTTCTTACCCTGGGTTCCCAGTAACTAAATCCCACTTTCATAAGACAGTAATATCCACACTAATGAGTTTACTATACAGCTCATTACTGCACACTGTTAAATAGAAATTGATTTCTCTCTGCTGGTGGTGTAATATGATTTGTGCTATGGCTATAGGTGGAACAGGCCATGGGTTTAATGCTTGAGGGAAGATGATGGTGATGGTGATTATAATGATGATGATGACTGATGAGTTTACAAAAGTTTTCTTTAAAAATATAAAATAAACATTCTCTTATACAACTTAGGCCTATATAAATAAATATTGTTAATTCCAAAAAATAAATAAACGCTGAAAAATAATACCTGTGTGATTATTTTTGTACTTATTGCAGTTCTGGTAATATACTGTACTTCATAAAATATATTACAATAAATGTTTACTGCCTTACCACATGATGCTTGATAAAATATTTTGATTATTTTCAGCTCAAGAAAGTAAATGCTAGGATACAAAATGAAAACAGGCAGATAAGTCTCTGCATGGATTGACTTGAAATAAAAGTATTATTTCAAAAAATACAGAAAACTCCATGGTGTAGCTGGAAATACAAAGACCATTTATTAATTAAATATATAAACAAGTGCTGTGAGTAAGTAGATCGTTGACATTGCAAAATACTTTCAAAATTGTAAGCTGGCATTCACTCTGTGATCAATTTTCAAAACCTCTTGGAATAAATTTGTGTAAACATGACTCAGAACAGAACAAGTACATTTGTAGAAACATTTGTGAGATTAGTACATTTAAAGAGCAGTGTTCAATTATTAATTTTTCTTTCTTTGTTAGATGTAAATTCACCATCAGAAATCTACTTGCATATGACTAAACAATGTGGGAAAAGCTGTTAGATTCATTTGAATAGGAAGGCAGTGATAGTTTTTCAGGGCAATCAGTAGTAGCACGCTCCCCAATTTTTTCTGTATTTTTTTAAAAATATCTTTGTCAATTAGGTGCATTCAGTATTATTTTCTACAGTTAGTGTTGGAAATTTAAAATTTCTTTATTTTAAGAAAAAATTTATATTTATGAGGTACTTGCAAAAAGATTGAATGAGAACATAGTTTTAAAAATTCTGCAGCACAGCTTCCAGCACATTGTTGTACACTTCTGCCAGCTTTTTAACTCTGTGAGCGTATTGCAGAATTTATGTGATCACTGTATGTGTTCTGCAAAGTGGTAAAAGTATATATATGTATGAAGTAAAAGTAAAAGCAATGTGTAGAGCTGATTCCAAATTAATTATGGAGCCTTCGGTAGATCTAGCATATGACTTTTTGTAGTTGTCTTGATTATTCATCTCTTCTTTCACAGCACTAACACTTATCTAAAAATGAACTTTTTCTTGTGAAACTTACTGTAGAGTCTGGCTCAAAGCTGAAGAAGGCGAATATGTACGCCGAAATGCGTTCAACGAAAAACAGTAAGTTTCACAAGAAAAGGTTCATTTTTAGACAAGACTTTTTGTAATGCCATCAGCACATGGAGCGATCATTTAAGTAATTGTGATGCACCACAGCCTATACTAAAATACCATAAAATAGCAGAATCTTCAAGCAAAAAGCATACAAACATTTTTTAGTCTTCATGGTACAGTAGCTATAAATGGTTATATGGTAGTCTACATAAACAGAGGTAAGTGTTTAAGAAATATGAATACCCAGTAAGTAACTTCCAATTTATACAATATTTATGTTCACTTGAATATTTATATCTGTTAACTTACAATTATATTTTCAATTCTAAACATGCTACCGACCACTATGTTTTGAAAAATAACACATGTTATCAGAAAACTGGTAGTAAGACCTTATTTCCTTATGTACTTTAAGCTTTGCCATTTTTGGGGGCCTCAATCCACAACTGTAGGAAGTATCCCAGTTCATATGTCAGAAAAAAGCTTCAGGACATGTACATGAGTGGTAAAGTGATGCTAATACTAAAGGGGTAACACAATAAATAGTGTTTGCAAAAAATTGAATCCCACATTGTCATTCCATATCACAACAGTGCCAATCGTCACATTGTATGATTGATGCTTCATACTTGAAACTACAGTAAAATCAGGTTGGAGACCATCCGTGCTCTTTCCATACTTTTGGTTTTTTCCATCAGGTTTCAGCTTGTTGGTCCCATCAAAGAGTCATCATGTGGCACTAAGTGTCAGACCAATGTTGGGTAAAAAAAATGTCCTACAGTGGCTTCACCTTCATAATACACAAATCTTCATAGGAAACACGAAAAAGCTTGTGATGGGGTGGTACAAGTGGATAAATATAACTGGAGATTATGTTGAAAGAAAAAATTGTCACAATAATAAAAAACACACTACTTTTCTTCCACTGAATATACTAGCACTTGGAAATAAACAGACTAAAATGGTAACAAGTTTTTTTAAATACCTGGGGTCCTTGGTCACAGATCAAAATTACATACAAACATATCCAGCACTACAGTCCAGGATGGACCTTGGCCTCCCTAATGATCTGCCTCCAGTCTGATAGTATGATCATGTACCTTGGGTCTTCCACGAGCTGACACCCATCTTAGTCAGGTCTTCTTAGTCTAAAATATGCCATGAAGAAATAAGATACAAGAAGCGGATATTTGGCTGTAATTGTTGATGAGACCACTGATTTTGATTGCTAATGTTTTTCAGATGGTCATAGTGTACCGTTATATAATAAAAGGTAACCAGTTGAAGATTCTGGGGTTTTATTGGTCATCCTAAACAGAATGCTCAGTCGCTTGTATCATGTTTGTTAGATGAACTGTCTTGACGCAACTTTCTTGGAATTTCCCACAAATTAATTGCTCAAACAATTTGAAAACAGTAATTTTCTATTTTTTCACCATACGACAGCACTATGTATGATGCACATATGATGTAATAGGTCTGCCTTTTGTTTAATGTGTTTTTTTACCCCCGTCCCACTCAATCAACTCTACTGCAACCACCAAAACGTGGAACCACCAGCCCCCACTGCCTCAGGCAATGTGTTAGCGTATTCATTCTGTGTGGCATTGTGAGATTGTGAATAAACAGATACACACTTTTAGAAATTCAAAGTACACAGTCCTTTTCATTTGTAACTGGAAAATAAATCCATCCACTTTTACTGGCTAATTTTGTTCATTTCTCCATTCTTTCAGTCTAATCATCAGAATAAAAATTAATATTTTACAATAATTAAAATCTAGGACAAACCAGTGTCCTGGTAATTCATTTCCAGGGTACTTGGAAAGTACCCTAAATCATTACACCATATTTATTGTACCATAAATCATTACAGTCAGGTATGGATCCTGAATTCCCAAGATGTTTGGTCACCCTACTTAAGAACATTTGTTTTTCAGACACTGTTTTTAAAAACCAAAGTACACATACTCAAAGTTGACCTTAGTGATTAAGACTGATTTAAGAGATTGTACTGACAGATGAGATTTATCCACGAATTCATGAATAAAAACTCATTCATTTGAGTGTTGATTTTCAGTGAATAGAAAAAAAATTCGATCAGTATAAGAATGTCTGAATTTGGTACATAAACTGTGATTATTCCTATGCAACATCCCACTTGTGGAGGTCTTTAAAATATTTACGAACACTGGAATTTGGGATATTTTGTGTCCCAAATTTCATTCAATCCAAGCTGAGACAGTGTTTGAAAAAAAAATTATTGTCCCAACTTAACTGGTATGCCTGGTAACCTAAGTTCTAAAGACTTAATAAACCAGCAATGCTCAGCTACTATTATAGAAATCGTGAGTTCATTTTTTTTGACAGCCCAACACATGTTTTGGTGCCGGGGCTTTTTCAGCTGATTTTGTGTGTATTTGATATGCTGAATTTGAATTTGACATTAGTTTTAGCCTATGAGCTCTTGTTTGTAAAAAATCACAGTAGCGTTATTTACGTTATCCCATTTAAATTAGGCCTAAGGTATAGGTGATAAATTTAAAATGAACAGCCCTATTTTAATTTCTAATTTAATTTATTGACTCGAAAAACCCCATAGTAACATATCATTATCCCTACAGTATCTAAAATAACAATTAATATTCAAAATAATAAGATAAAAAGACAAGGAAAAGTTAATTTACACTCTGGAAGCTTCTTTTTTGGACATTCTTGAATGAACTTTGTTTGGACAGTCTCTTTGCAAGTTCCAGCAGTAATCTGCCATCATATGAGTATCCCATCTTCCTTTGTAGTGATCCTCCATTGTTTTAATATCCTGGTGAAATCTTTCACCTTGTTCTTCACTGGTATCACCTAGAGTTTCAGGGAAACAGTCCAAGTGGCTGTGTAAGAAATGAACCTTTATGCTCATGTTACATCCAAGGTCTCTGAAGTTGTTGAGCATACTGTTAACTAGTTCTTCATAGTTTTCAGCTTTGTGGTTGCCCAGAAAGTTTCTGACAACCAAGACAAATGACGTCCATGCTTTTCACTCTGCCTCATTCATAGAATCTACCAAATGAGGATCATTTATGAACTGTCTGAGTTGAGGGCCAACGAAAATTCCAGCTTTAAGTTTTTCTGTACTTAGCCCAGGCATCGTTTGGCAAATGTATGCAAAGCATGGACTTTCCTGATCAAAAGCCTTCACAAATTGTTTCATAAGACCAAGCTTTATATGCAGTGGAGGCAAGATGATTTTGTTCCGTCCAACTAAGGGTTCATGAATAACATTTCTTTCCCCAACAACTATTACATAAATGGAGAACGTGCTCCTAGTTCTGGCATTAAAATTACTTTTTATAATTAATATGTGATGATATTAATTATGGTGATTATGTTTAAAATGATTAATGCCTTATTAATATGCTGGGCGCCAGAGATTTTTTAGATCTCAGGGGTCATTAAATAATAACTCTTCTGTTAAGATGCTAATAACTTATTTAACATTTAAATAATTATTCATATACAAACAATATATTGATTATAATCTTATACCAATAAACATATAAATATCATATTCAAATTCCCATTGAATTTGATCATAAATCATTATATATCTTTACACAGCACTAACGCTTTAATTCAATTACTACCTTTAAATTCGCTTGCAATTATAATTGGTAATTATGCTCGATCCGGATTATGCTCAAATTGCGGTAAAATATTTCTTTTCCTATTCTTCTATGTTATATAAAGACGGGACAAATAATTTTAAACGGCGGTCGAACCTATTTACGGAGAAAAAAAATTAAATAATTACTCCCATAAGCGCGCATGTAAAGTGAATGGCTGCCATGTTAACTGAGCGACGGCGCACAAATGCACAGCGAATGACGAGTATGACGTCTTAAATATTTTTTGATGTCTTAAATATTTGAAAAATGGTTCGCCTTAATTTTTGCAAGAATTATATGAAACAATGAACTATAACCGCGGCCCTTTGGGCCGCCCCTCCGAACCTAACCGGCAGGTATCGGCTCAACTCGCTTTTCATCCAACTCAGTTGTCTTATGTAATTATTTAATTTTTTCCCCGTAAATAGGTTCGACCGCCGTTTAAAATTATTTTTCTCGTGTTTATATAGTATCGAAGAATAGGAAAAGAAATATTTCACCGCAATTTGAGCATAATCCGGATCGAGCATAATTACCTTATAATTAAACAAAGTAGTAAATTCTTTATAAATTATCTTTGTATACTTCAACTATTATCTTCGTATACTTCAAATATTATCTTTTTATACTCCGAATAATCTTGATATTACATCTATTCAATGCTTAATCATTTAGTAAGACAATTATTAATTAAACTATCAGATGAAATTAATGTATTCACTGACTTCGTTTTTATAAATTGTTAGTTAGATTATACTAAGTTCATATAGAGTTATTCATTAGTTCTTTCTAGGTCATACGATAGGTCTATAGAATTCTACTAGCATCTCAACAGACTCGTGAATTCTTTCAGAATGACACGGGCGAACCAAAGATAGACAACTAAACTACATGATTTATAATTAGTAAACAATTGAAATTAATCTGTTACTTGAGTGTGTGATTGTCCATCTCCTGCCTTTGTAATGATTCACGTCAATACACATTACACTTTTTACACTTTACCACTATTGCTCTGCTTTGGTTTACACACTCTCGACAACTTCTATCGGTCACGCACTCGATTGCAATTCGGTTACATACTCCATTCTACTTACCCACACCAGATAAAATATACTTTGTCTGTATTTACTTCGTATTACCGCACATATCAATATAAACTTCTTCAATCTTGATGTCGCACTAAATAAAGGTTATTCACTCGCAATCTTTTCTTCGTACTGGCTTGTTCAGTTTATACTTGAATTGTTAATTATATGATCACTGAATGTTATGTTGAACTATTAATTCCATTATATGGAATAAGATGATTGTCACATAAAGCTTGACTAATATAAACTAAAAGAGATTGATTCAGAACTTTGAAATAAGAATGTTTGCGTTCGAATAAGTTTCACTAAAAGAGACTGACTAAGTAAACGTAAGAGAGTTTGACTAAGAGATACTAAGGGATACTAAAAGATACTAAGAGAGTTTTCGTTCCTCCCAGGGTAATATTTATATGGGCGCTTCCTTTACTCTCTCCACCGTCACACTAAAAAATACCCCGATTGGCTATCTGTTTCGTTTTTTGCTGGTAATTTCAAATCTACCCACTCAGTAACAGCTAAAAGTTCGCGCTACAAAAAGACGCTTTTTCTGGTTGGCTGCAACGTTGCGCGAGTGGCAATTTCCCTCATGAATGTTAATTCGTAAAACTGACGCTAACTTTCTGTGACGATTTCACTTCTTTACTGCGTGATCTATTGTACTTTCAAGGTTGTAGTTGCCACCCTCCTAACGGGACTCCGTCATTTTTTGTGACTTTTAGCAAACAAAGCATTCTATATCTTTATGACTTTAGAAAGCTGTTTCATACAATACACTTTTAAAACTGCTGGCTCCATACTGTCGCCTGTATAATATTAACTTTTTATATAACCAGGAGACGTTCATTTGTCTCGTTCTTATTACAATTACATTCTTCTTCTTCTTTCTATGGCACTACAGCCCTTGTTGGGCCCTGGCCTCCTTCAATTTTTCCCCCCATTCTCCTCTGTCAGCAGCCATCCTCCTCCAGGAACGCACTTTTAATATCTCTCTTGCATCCTCATCCACCGCATCCTCCCATCTTCTCCTTGGTCTTCCCACTGGTCTTTTTCCATGGATTCTGGTATACAATAGTTTTTGTGGTATCCTTTCTTCTCCCATCCTGGCTACATGACCAGCCCACCTTAGACGCTGTAGTTTTATGTACCGTGTTAACGGTGGTTCTTTATACATTTGATACAATTCATAGTTATATTACAATTACATTAAAATTGCTTAATTCTTATTTAATACACATATTACATTATTAATTATGTCTAAATAATAATACATCATATTACGTAACCTTGGTTTACGTTATACAACCATGTTCTCCCTCGTAGGCCACTCTCTTCTTACCCAGTGATATTGTTTTGCTCTGCTATCCCAAAGGCACAAGAAGCAAGGATATTTTGTGTAGCCACCTTGCTGACCAAGGAGAAAGTTTACCATTTTTAAGTCCACACAAATTACCCATTCGTGTTCATGATACCTAACCTTATCCAAGACCAAAGCTATGGTATCGTATTCTTCATTCATTTTGGTTGAGTGAGCAATTAGTATTGATCCAATTTTGTTGCCATTGTGCAAAAGTACACACTTCAAACTCCGCTTAGAGCTATCAATAAAGAGATGCCAATCATCTGGACAATATTTGGGCAGGCCCATTTTCATTAGGAGCCCTTTGACATCTTGACAAAATACAAGATCGTTTTCTTGAGAAAAAAAGGGTAACAAATCTTTTTTTCTTGTACGGTAGAATGTAATTTTTGTTCCATGATCAAGTAGATTCTTGTCACTCAACCTGGACGCAAGTACTTCAGAAGCTTGTTTTGAGAGGTTGAGATCTCTGATAAGGTCACTTAACTCGCTTTGGTTAAAACGTTGAGGAATTGATGATTTTCCCTCATAATCACTATCGTTACCTTGATCTATATCACAACAAGCATCAGAAAGATTAAACTCATCCTCCAAGAGCTCCGGTACCTGATGAAATGTTGGAATTGGTACTTCATCTGAATGAGGATGCAGAGGCTAAATCAGGATATGTCCACTTGCTGCAGTTTTTTCGATTGATGCCATTAATATTGTAACATGACATAAGGTAGTGAAAATACATTGATAATTAATTATAAAACAAAGAAGCTGAAGACAAGAAGAAAGGTCAAGAACTTATAAATCAGAGATTAATAACCAAATGACAAAATGACAAATGACTGATAAACTGACGATGACTTGACTCAATAGATTGGATAAACACAAGAAAGAACAATGGAACAAGGAAGAAGGAACCAGGAACCAAATGTAATCAAGAAATTGATAATGAACATTGTAATCATCAAATTATGACCACAAAATGCATGTAAACAAATGCACTAATATAGTTAGAGCATAAATGAGATGTACCTATGTTAATAATAACAAATAAGATAGTAATGTTATGCATATTATATGAATGAAGAAATGTACTTATAAATATAAGATAGGGAGTTAAAAATAAACAGACCCAAATGAAGAGTGATAAACACAATCAAAACCAGTAAACCATATCCTGAGGCAAATAAAGGCCATAGTTAATAGTCAAAAGTGATCATTAGTGAATGGAAAATAAACTAATTACTCATAACCAATAACCACACGATGATGTTAACATAATTAAACAACATAGTGAATAATATCAAGTGAGTGGAATAAAGAGTGTATTAATACAAATAAGTGGTGACATGCAGTTATAGCATGTTACATAAAAAAGTGAAAGTGAATAAATAATAAAACCTTCTATGAAGGAAAGAGTGTAGTGGGTGAACATAAAAAGGTATTTTAATAGTAGACTGTATTAGAATATCTAAACAACCTGTGATAAACTTTATGCTAGCAAGTAAGATGAAGTAATTATACTGTGATTAATTTAAGCAATAGTTAGTAAGAATTATATAATAAGATAAAGATTAAATCATTAGAATGAAGGGAAAACAAGAAAGATAGACACTGTATTCTAGTGAAGGAATGAGGGAGTAGAGTATATTGTGTAAAGTACAGTTTAACAGTAGTATAATAAGTTTTGTTGTTTAAAAAACCCATATAATATAATAAATTATAAGTTAAAACAGATAGTAGTAAATAACAGAAAGGTAGTTAGAAGTTTAATTTCAGGCTTGAACCTGGCAAGAAAATGTTTATTGTTATAATAAGAGGTGTAGTTAGGATCACAAATGTTTATTATTTGTTTCTAGTAAAAAATTGTTTTAATGTACCATTTATAAAGGTAAGGAGTTACAAGGAATGTTAGATAGTAGTATAGGAAAATCTAGGCTCTAGGCCTAACAGTTAATGAAGAATTTTGTAAATATAAAGACAAACAATAGTCCAGTATCAAATCAGAATATACCAAATGTTTAAACAAGTTAAGTAGGTACACCTAATACAAAAATCTATAAATAACATCCAGTTTTAGATAAAATATATATGAAATAAATAAGAAAAATAACGAAAATGTGATTAGCTACTCAAAAGTAACCATGAGGGGTATCAAAATGATCCTTATCAAAAATTATGAACAATGGTATTCATGTAATAAACATAGCTATTAATACAAGAAAGAAATCTTAATTTGAAGATATTTTATAGATTTAAACTAAAATAAAACGTTAGAATATAACAATGACATAAATTAACAACCAATGAGAATTAGCATAATTTAATAGGTAACCATAGCAACCGAAATTTATTACCAAAAAACCGTTGGAATTCTAATTAATCCATTATTGACCGACGCGGAGGGCAGATGTATGCAGCTCTCAACCCAAATTTTACTATAAAAACTTAAATTTTAACCGAAACCAGAAGGAAGAAGTATAGGAAAAGAATTCTATGGAACACCTTATGAATTAACTATTATTAAATTACTCACAACATAAAAATATCAGCGGAAAATAAGAAGACTTTGAAGAAACATAACTGATGACTCATCCCGAAGGAAGAAAAGGACCGACCTACTTCAACCTGAGAAGACAAACGACTGCGGAACAAGAGGGAAGCTGAACTTTATGTGAAAACCATCTGAACGAGAATTGATGAACATCCGAGGAGGAGAAGACGACTAGACCCATCCGGAAGAAGTAGACGAACATCGAGGAAGCCCCAACGAGAACCGATGAGTATAAAACAATAATTTCACTAAAAAACGAATTCCCCTTTTTATCCATAATAACGAGTCACAATTTTCACTTCACTGATCACTATTTTGAACAAGAACTGAAGGTAATTAAAATATCACTATTAATGAAACTTAATCAATTAATAACCATTTAAACTGATATGTAATAAATTATTCATGAACATAACTTGTCAAAATCCTAACCAAACTCTATTCTAATTCTCATTGTTGATAACTTACTTGTATGTATAAATGTATTAAATATTGTGTACCTAGTTTTAAGAAATATTATAATTTTGTGCATTTTAGCCGTTAATCCAAAACTTCTGTAGTCAAAAGGACTTTTTAACACGCCTTGTGACAAATATTTATTGTAAACAAACATTATTCGCCAAGTGGCGTCTTCATGATACAAACGACTGAGCATACCAACTGAGCAATTGTAAAAGCCGGTACCAATATAAATTAATGTAATATTCAATAACTGACAATTTTAAAGGGTTTAATAAATCTTATTGTTTTGCAACGCTGTATGTTTGATTCGTAGAAAATAAAGTAATATATAGAGAATTATTAAAGTGAAAACAACAAAATGCCACAGTTAGCGAAGTCGACACTGCAAGACGGCGTGAACCAATCAGGTGGCGAGGCGGCAAGATTCAAATTGAGCGCCGAGAGATACGGTTTGCCCGTAAGTAGTAAGAAAAAGTACGACCCGACTCGCTATATACGAATAACATTCACAGAAGTAACTGAACTGATTAATACCCTCAATTGTATGCCTATACTATACTACGAACGCAACAGCGAATTAAAAAACGCTCGTCACACACACACATTGTGATTCTAAGTCCCTTTTCGGAAAGCGCCCAAATGTGATTATACAAATTAGTGTCACATAGAATTTACTTAGCAAATACAACATTGAATAATTCCGGGCGCCATGATGGAAGTCTGTGTAACATATGAGATTAAGCTTACCTTTCGGTCCAAGATTCGGGTTAACGAACCAGTAATGGCGAAATGTGTTACCTGAAATAACTCACTCGTACTTGTAACTTTTACCAATGACATTACCCTTTATTCATATAAACATATTTAAAAGACATATTTTAAAAATGTGTGCCAAACATGCACGTTTTACGCCTCGGGGCGTGTTCCCATTTATCTGAACCTAAACATTGATAAGAATTACAGGTTTTTTACCCTGCAAAAGAAACATTTGTAACAAAATAATAAAATCTGGTATACTAAGATATACTAACCATGATAAACAATTAATCTTGCACAACCCAGCACATAAATTATTTTATTTCACGCTCTCTCTCTCTCTCTCTCTCCCTCTCATTCTCTGGTACAATATTTTATTTTATGAGCTCATTTGAATGCATTTTGAATTGGTCATTATACTGATGTTGATGTATTTTAATGATAAAATATAGGAACGGTCTCACCAAAATATCGGACAGGTCTCACCGCCAGGCTAGGATCCGCCTATCGTGCACAATCTGTTCTCTTTTACTTCGTCTTCGGGCCCACACCGTTGTGTCCACCCTTGAAAACACTTTGGGCAGATTTTAGCCGCACGCAGTTCGACGATCCATTGGCCGATGACACCTGTTCAATTGATTACCGCCCCAACATTTCTGGTATTTTGAAAATAATTATTTAACCACTTTTGGTGGTGTAAAAGTTAAAAATTCACTCTTAGTGAATCTCTGCCGGCCGGCTACGTTTACTGTCCAGGAGAAAATGACCCAGAGTCTTTGTTTAACATTGCGTAGGTGGGGCAAAAACTACGTCACCATTCTTTTGTTCGTATAGCCAAGCCTCGAGTTGTTTACTGAAATATGCATTCCTTCAGCTGACGTCATCAGGTCTAGTCTCGTTATCTCTATCTGTGACACTCGGTTTTTTGCTATGTTTGCCGTTTTACAATGAAAGCGATCGGAATCCTGTCAATTCCAATCTGCGTTGTATAAAATAATTATATAGTCCACTCACCAAAACTTTATAGGGATTATGAAATATTATAAAATTTATTACCAAATAATTGTTAAAATAAATAAATACAATAATTATGGTTTTTTGGACCATATTTTTATAAATGTTAGATTGTACCAGAATTGTACCATCACAAAACCCCCTCAATGAAAGATTTTGTGCCGAAGCATAAAAACTTTCATTGACACATTCGTACTTCCTAAAGGGATCAGCCAGGATATGTCGCCACAACCCCCTTACAATTTATATCAAAAGAAATCAATAACTTACCCGTGGTCCGATGACGATGACAGTACGTGCATGACCTTACTGGACTTCTCCTTCAAGATCCCAACACCATAAGGCCAATCAGGCGCGTAACGTTCCTGCTCTGGCGCGCTGGCCAGCTCAGGACTGCCGTCATAACATCACCAAACACTGAAACAACAAATTAAAAATATCAAAATAGTGGCTTGGTATCCTTAACTGATCTGTTTCCCCTTAGCTATGTGCTGGTTTGCGTTAATAAGCACTGGGTTTGCTTGAAATACTAGAAATATAAATACAAAAAATGTAAAATACAAGAATTATATAGAATTGCCATTCTCTTCATGGACTACCCTGAATTGTAAAAATTGTTTCGATTCCCATCGATAATAATTAACTCTTTCTGTTTCATAATTAATGTAATTATAAAAGAAAGAAATATTTAAATAAAACGTATGGAAATCCACCTATAAATCCCCAATATTACTTAAATCTCCCAAATATTACTCAAACATGGAGAAAAACATTTTACAGAAAAAAATAATTAATAAAATCTTATTGAAATTAATATTATTATTATTATTATTATTATTATTATTAACAGTTAATAACTGGCGGTGTCAATAATATTTACCCCTCTGTCTCCTCCACACACACTATTTCTTATACATCAGGTTAAAATTTCTATGTTAGTACATAAAACATAATACATGATACATCATAATTAATACAGTTAATACATTGAAATAGTCAATTCATATTTAATCTTGATTAAAATTTCCACATTCTACCTATTTAAATTTGCATTTAAATTATAAAAATTACAATTTCAATTAATTCATTAATAATTCTAAACTTTCATTAATTAGCCATCAATTACATTTTTTATTATTAATTTATTTCAAATTTATTATAATATTCATATTACGTTATTATTATTTCATCATTCATTTCTTATTTCCTTTCTACTCTGAATTTTCTACCTAACCTTTCGCATTTTTATCATTGTTTCGTCTGGGTGACTCCTGTATTCTTTATGCTTTTACTTATTATAATCTTACTCACCTTCTTCTAATTAACAACCAAATTTACCTATCATGACACCAATTTCTCAATTATAAACACCTTTCACTAATTTCATTCCGACGATAAATCCCATAGCACCGCGCGTCTTTGTATAGAGATGGGTGTTCCCTACATGGCTATATACATTCATAATATTTTGCCCTTCCAAAAAATTCGGCAAACACTCCCTTAATCTACGCTATTACCTGCCACAACGCTATACGTTGGTCACTCCTTATCACCTCACCCCCACTACAAAATATCATCAACAACAAATAAATGTTTAACCCTTACTTTACTCACCTCTACAAATAATCACTAACTACTGTGTCCCTGAATATCTAATACTCTCTTTGTATTATTTTCTTTAAAATTCTTAACTATCTAACTCCATTTACATTAATTACATAACTCACCTGCCTTTATCTATACCCAGGCTCTATCCCTGTTTAAACATTCTACCTTACTGTAATCATTGACAATTGTCTTATTATAAAATTCATCTCTCACCTACTCATAACAGTACATCTCACTTTTCAAATATATATTCTTACTGAATCATTTATTATTATTCATTAGGAATTACCTCCATTACAAATTAAATAATAATTTAACTTCATTAGAAACTTTCTATTACAATTAATAATTTACAACTTCAGTTACAAAGTTAGTACAACTTTCTTTTGCACCATATTAATTCAGTAATTATTCTTTAATTATTTAAAATTTTCACTATTAGTTAAACAAAACATGTTCATTGTTAATTATTAAAATAATTACTAAAACATACATGGTGTACATAAAATTTACCTGTAATACACAACATCAAAATACATAAATACATTGATATTAACACATAAAACAATGAAAAATATATAATCCAAACACGTTATTTTGTCATTAATCAAAATCAGTCCATATGCAGTCCAATTCAAAAACCACTTTTCACATATATTAAATGTTCATTACACAATTAAAACAATCTATCCTCCATCGTTGAATAACATCTTAATCTTAGGTCCATTTATCTTATTGTTTATTAAATAACTTTTATTATTATAATCATTATAATAATTATCAAACATTTTATATATTCCGTTTACAATCTCCATCGGTTTATTATATATCAAGTCACAATCGGGTATAGTTCTGTCTACATCAGTATGATCTGTTATAATCTTGTTAGTCATATAGTAATTATCATCATAATTTTCTACCACTACACCTGTTACTTCCCAAGGTAAGTGCTTGATACCATTATTATCATCATCTATTATTATTTTAATTTCACTTTTACTACAAGGTAAGTATTCATTATTTTCATCCACCATTTCTACTCCTAACCTTTCTACAAGTTCTCTATACTTTCTATTTACTTTAAAAATTTCTATTATTCTCTTTCTCTCACCATGTCTCTCACAATACTTCTCTACACTTTCTCTCTTAATATATTTCTCACCATAACACCAAGTTACACTCTCTCTCTCCAAATATGCAGGGGTCACTAACTCAAAATTACTGCACCACCTATGAGGTACACAAAAACACCAAGGAACTCTATTTGTAGACCTTTCGTCTCCCAAATATAAATTTAAGGAACTCTCGTCCTTATTTAAAATACGTGAAGACTTGACTTCACCCCCTAACACAACATCAAAGGAAAATTCTAATCCCTGCACCCCTTTAACAAAAATACTTTCTCTAAGCTCTCTCTCTGACTCAACACACTCAAACACCTCATTATCACTTATAATACTCTCATTATCATTTTCTAATATCACATCATTCTTACTACCTATAAACTCATTATTCAAATTATCACTGTTACTCACCTTGTTAGCACTTAAACTAACACTATTTTCTGTGAAGGTATCATCATTACCACCCCCACTATTATTCTTGTAATTCTCGTCTACTTTACTCTTCAGTATATCAAATATCTCGTCTACTAACGTTACTGTTTGTTTTGTCAATTTATCGAAATGAGCATGCATTTTGTCTATTCTTTTATCAAAGTGAGAATTTCGGCTTTTAATTTCACTTTTTATTTCATCTAACTTTACATCGAATTTGTTACTTTGTTCATCGAATTTATTTAATAATAACTGCATCATTGCAGCCGTACCATCTGTCTTATGTACGTCTTGACTACTTGAGATGGAGGTTATTGGTATTGTCTCTGATTGTACAAATGCAATCGTACTCGACTCGCCCATCTGACTAGTTTGTGTTAATGGAACATCCATCTCACTAGTCAAATTTACATCAGTTGTACTGATTTCTATAGTTTTATTATCATTGGTACTCATGTTTGCTATTTTATCTCTAACACATATAGGTTTATAACCTAGTAATTTAACCCTATCTTACTCATGTGTTTGCGTACTTTCGCAATTACTTCAGGTAATTATTTCGCTTTCCTGGTAGGTGTTACTCCACATAAAATTAAGTTTTATGTCGAGTCCCTGTTCGGGCGCCAAATGTGATTCTAAGTCCCTTTTCGGAAAGCGCCCAAATGTGATTATACAAATTAGTGTCACATAAAATTTACTTAGCAAATACAACATTGAATAATTCCGGGCGCCATGATGGAAGTCTGTGTAACAACATATGAGATTAAGCTTAACTTTCGGTCCAAGATTCGGGTTAACGAACCAGTAATGGCGAAATGTGTTACCTGAAATAACTCACTCGTACTTGTAACTTTTACCAATGACATTACCCTTTATTCATATAAACATATTTAAAAGACATATTTTAAAAATGTGTGCCAAACATGCACGTTTTTACGCCTCGGGGCGTGTTCCCATTTATCTGAACCTAAACATTGATAAGAATTACAGGTTTTTTACCCTCCAAAAGAAACATTTGTAACAAAATAATAAAATCTCGTATACTAAGATATACTAACCATGATAAACAATTAATCTTGCACAACCCAGCACTTAAATTATTTTATTTCACGCTCTCTCTCTCTCTCTCTCTCTCTCTCTCTCTCTCTCTCTCTCTCTCTCTCTCTCTCTCTCTCTCCCTCTCATTCTCTGGTACAATATTTTATTTTATGAGCTCATTTGAATGCATTTTGAATTGGTCATTATAATGATGTTGATGTACTTGAATGATAAAATATAGGAACGGTCTCACCGCACTGCTAGGATCCGTCTATCGTGCACAATCTGTTCTCTTTTACTTCGTCTTCGGGCCCACACCGTCATGTCCACCCTCGAAAACACTTTGGGCAGATTTTAGCCGCACGCAGTTCGACGATCCATTGGCCAATGACATCTGTTCAATTGATTACCGCCCCAACATTTCTGGTATTTTGAAAATAATTATTTAACCACTTTTGGTGGTGTAAAAGTTAAAAATTCACTCTTAGTGAATCTCTGCCGGCCGGCTACATTCACTGTCCAGGAGAAAATGACCCAGAGTCTTTGTTTAACATTGCGTAGGTGGGGCAAAAACTACGTCACCATTCTTTTGTTCGTATAGCCAAGCCTCGAGTTGTTTACTGAAATATGCATTCCTTCAGCTGACGTTATCAGGGCTAGTCTCGTTATCTCTATCTGTGACACTCGGTTTTTTGCTGTGTTTGCCGTTTTACAATGAAAGCGATCAGAATCCTGTCAATTCCAATCTGCGTTGTATAAAATAATTATATAGTCCACTCACCAAAACTTTATAGGGATTATGAAATATTACAAAATTTATTACCAAATAATTGTTAAAATAAATAAATACAATAATTATGGTTTTTTGGACCATATTTTTATAAATGTTAGATTGTACCAGAATTGTACCATCACAACATTTACGATACGAGTACAACATCGGGTGACAAATCATAAAAAATTCAAACACACCCCCAGTAAACGTCTGTTTACAAAGTGGCGCGCCAACTAGTAGGGCTAGAATAATTAAGAAATTATACCATTAAACCTTACAGATTCTAGCGGCGGCTGCAGAAGATGGAACCGGCAAAGCACGATACAAGATACCCGACTAAGATATGCGAGAAGGAGGCGGAAAAGGAAGCAGAGACATTAGAAAAAGAGATCGAGAAAGATGTCAGAATGGAAGAAAGGGAAATAACTTCGGTGGAAATGTAGAAGAATTATTAACTCCTATGGAAATAAATAAACCCACACAGCAGGAGGAAACCAGAGGTGACCTGTACTTAATGCAATTATGGGAATTAATGAATGAAAAATTGGACAAAATAAAGAGGAAATGAAGGAGGACAATAAAAAATTATTACAACAAAATAATGAGAAGATGGAGAATAAATTAGACAAGAAATTTGAGTCATTAAACGAAACCTTGACACAGAAAATGAAGGAGGAGAATAAACTGATCAGTGAAAAGATAGAGAGAAGTAATGAGAAAACCAGCGAAACCTTGAGACTAATGAAAGAGGATATTGAAATGCTGAATGATAAAATTGAATACAACCAAGATACATTACAACAACAATTGACGGAGTACAGGGAAGAATTGAAACAGACGGTAATGGAGACAGACGGAAGAGAAGATAGAGAAAACCAGCGAAGTGGTATTACAAGTCCGAGAAGAAATCTTGATCAAGGTAAATGAAGGTGAAGGTAAAAGGAGGGTTGAAGGACTCCAGAAAGAAACAAATAACAAATTGGAACAAATACAGACCAGAGTCGAAGAGAATTATAGCAAATTGGATGCATCAGTAAGTGAGGTGAAGGACACCACAACAGCCCAAGAAGGGAAAATAGCAGAATTCAGAGCAAGAGAAATACGCCTCCAAGAAGAGATAAATGCGTTGAAGGACCGACCACTAATAAGCTCACACATATCATGCAGTGAGAATAGGGAGACAATCAATTTCAAAAATTACAAACGAAACCCAATTGAGTTCATAGAACGGGTAAAAGAGAACCTAGCCAGAACCAGGGAGACACGGTGGACAATAATCAAGGGCATGATTGACGAAATGTTCAAGGAAGTTCACGACAATTGGTGGACGGCTGTGCGACCAGACATACATAATTTTAATGAATTTAAAAAACTGTTTAAGGACAAATACTGGTCGGAGGCGACGCAGCATGTAGTCAGAAATAATATCAGCAACGGCCGATTCGACCCTTACCTGGGACAATCTCCAACCGCCTACTTCCTAGGTAAAGTCAGTGTAGCTAGAAACCTAGAACCTAACATCCCAGAAGAGTGCTTGGTGACCCAACTGGCATACCACTATGACGGGGAAATTACAAAAAGCCGATTGAGTGGAAGAATAAAAACGATTCAAGAGATGGCCGCGTTATTGGGTGAATACGAACGGGAAAAACATTATGTATTGAACAGGCAAAAGAACACCCCGAATTACCGAAACTATGATAATAGAAATCATCCAAGTGGGCCACAAGGAATTAATACACCAGCTAATCATCCGCCAACCAACCCCAACAATTACAGAAATTTTAATAATAATAATAATAACCATAATTATCCGAGGAATAATAACCAAAATTACTTTAACAACAGTAATAATCAAAATAATTCCTATAACAGGGGAAATAATCAAAATGGAGGTAGTTACAACAGGCCCAACAATCAATACAACAATAACAACCATCAGGGGCCGAATCAAACATACAGGCGACGGGTAAATTTTGTTAATGCTGAGAATAGAAACGACGGAAGACGGGGTTACAGAAGACCAAGGAGCAGGAGTGCGGAAGAAAATAGAAGGAGCCGAGAACGAATAACATTCAATGACCACTCGGTTGAAAGAATGCAAACAACCGAGGATAATCACCCCATCAGATCAGAGGACCGCGCCGAAGGCAATGCCCAACATTTAAACGAACAGCGGCAGTGAGAATCCAACAGGACCCGTCACTGATCCGATCTATTGGGTTATTAACCAGACTGACTAACCAGACAAATGATGAAACAATAACAATAATTCAGAACCACTATCTGAAGAACATCCGTGAGGAGTTAATGGAAGAAAATTCCACATTAATAAAACACCCTGATAACGAAATTGCATATGTTATTGCCAAGGCATATGGAGTAACTGTAAAATTCATGATTGACACGGGTGCCAATGTGTCCTTAATTGATACAAATATGTATAACAAAATTCAAAAAGAAAGATCAGCTTACCCACGTTACCAGTAAGTAACATTGTTTTAATTGGAGCCACTGGAAGGCAAAATAAAACCATTAAGAGACAAGTGTCTCTAGAAGTAATGAGTAATAGTGAGACATTGCCAATGATATTCTTAATTGCTCATACTTTACCATTTGAAATTTTAATTGGTTGTGATATCCTAAGAAGGTATTCTGCAATTATCGACATGAGACTATCCAAAGTAACTATGAGATATGAAGACAAAGAATGGATGGCAGAATTAACTGGGAGCAAAGGGGTCATCCCAATTAGTACAGTATATAATATAAGAACGATCTGTGATTCACCAGACCGAAGGTGGGAAGTGAAACCAGACAATCAAATAAACAGTGACATCCTATGGAATCAGAAGTTAGAAGAAATCCGACAATTTCGAGGTACTCAAGACAGGAATCCATTAACGGATCAAGAGGTGGAAAAATTAATAATGATTTACAACAAATACCACCATGTATTTTCCGACCAACCAGGAAAGGTACGGGGGTATCAGTGCGAGTTGAAATTCAAAGGGGTGGCAAACTTTAATAAGAAATCCTATCCGATTGCGTATGCAGCAAAGGAGGCAGTACGTATGGAAATTAATAAAATGCTGGAAGAGGACATAATTGAGTACAGTTGTTCGCAGTATACCAGTCCTATAGTAGCTGTTACCAAGAAGGATGGAAGGGTACGCCTATGTCTCGACGCCAGAGAAATAAACAAGATCCTAATTAACGACAGGACATCTCCTGGTGAAACTGAGGAGATCCTCAAAAAGTTTCATGGTACTCAATTTATCAGTACCTGGGATACAGTTTGTGGGTACTGGCAAGTAGAATTGCACCCAGCCAGTAGAAAATACGTAGCATTCATATTTGAAGGCAGGAACTACCAGTTCAAACGACTACCTTTTGGGCTGGTAAACTCGGTGGCGATATTTGTCCGCTGCATGGACCAGATATTGGGTCCTGAAACCATGAATTATACAACTGTGTACGTTGATGATTTGCTGATCACTTCATCCAACTGGGAAGAGCATTGTACAAGAGTAGAACGGGTACTGGAGAAGTTATCCATAAACAATGTAACTTTAAAATTGGAAAAGTCAAAGCTGATAGCAGAAGAAGTCCAATTCCTTGGATTCAACCTGTCACGACAAGGAATAACACCATCAACCGACAAAATAGATGCTATTCAATGTTTCCCTACCCCTAAAAATAAGAACAGTTACAGTCGTTCCTGGGCATCTGTAACTACTACAGAAAATTTCAGCAAAATTACTCTGAGCTGATAACCAAACTGTCACCACAACTATCATCTAAGACCAAGTGGATGTGGGGTCCAGAACAAGAAACGATTTTCAACACCATTAAAAAACACTTCCTCGACACAATTATGCTAAACCACCCTGATTTCAATAGACCCTTTTACATGAACTGCGATGCAAGCGACATTAGCTTGGGATCGGTACTCTATCAGGAGGACAAGGATGGAAACCACCAAGTAGTAAGTTTTGCCAGCAGAACGTTAAATCAGTGTGAACGTAATTACCATGTAACCGAGAAAGAGCTGTTGAGCATGGTCTTTTCTTGTGGAAAATTTCGAACTTATATTCTTGGATATCCTATTACAGTGCGCACCGACCATAAATCTATTTCCTTCTTAAAGAACTGCAAGCTCAGCCATGGTCGATTAACCAGATGGATACTTGCTCTCCAAGAATACCACATCAATTGGGAGTATATCCCTGGCAGTAAAAAACACAGCAGCTGATGTGCTATCCCGCATTAACACAGAACAGCAAACATTCGATGGAGAGAAGGAGACCATAGTGAAAGTGTTTAACATTATGAAAAGCAAGTCCGACCTAGAAGTGATACTGAATAGAGTAAAACAACACCAAAAGGAGGATAAGAAATTGAATCAAACCGAGAGCGGCTGAACCAACAAGAGGAAAGAGCCACACATTTCTATTGTTCACATGAAGATATTTTGTTTATCAAAACCAAGCCCAACCAAAATACATGGAAGTTAATAATACCTAAAGGAACTGAAGCGGAAATTATAATGGAATACCACCTCAGATAAGGACACATGGGAGCACTAAAAGTGACCAAAGCATTAGAAGAGCATACCTACCTGAAGGACATTAACAGAAGAGTAAGGAAGACCATAAAAGGCGGTCACATATGCCAACTAGTCAACTGCAATAACGACAAGAAAGAAGGAGTAATGCAGCCAATAACTTCTGCCAACAAACTGGAACGAGTCTTCTTCTTAGACATATGTGGACCCATGCCACGCAGTGGAGGAAGAAAGCAGTACAAGTTCATAGTTATCATCATGGACCATTACACCAAGTTTGTAAAATTATACCCTATCAACCGTGCTACCACAAACAAAGTACTGAACATTATAACGCAGAGGTACATTACAGAAGTGGGGAGTCCAATGAATATTATCACTGACCATGGTACCTAAATCCGAGGAAGAAGATGGAAAGAGACATTGATGGATCTGGGCATCCGAACATACAAAACTTCGATTTACCACCCGAACAGCAATCCAGCTGAAAGAGTGCTCCGTGAAGTTGGGAGAATTCTTCAAACATACTGCCACGATCAGCAACGTAAGTGGAGTGAATACATCGAAGCCACAGAAAGTTTCATAAATCTCGCTTACCACGAATCCATTAAGGATACCCCTTACACCATAATGTACGGAAAACCACCACCTCGAGCCATAGAAGAACTTGTCAATTTCCCCGCCAATCCTGAATACCAATTCGATAATGCAAGATTCTACAGCAAGATAGCAGAACAAATAGAAAAAAAGAAGGAAAAATATCGCAGAATCCAACCTAAAGCAATCCGATATCATGAAGGAGAAAAAGTGCTAATACGGAACAGAGAGTTACCAAGTTCCAGAGAGGGAATCACAAAGAAATTACTATTATTGTACAATGGCCCCTATCTCATTGTCAAAGACAACCACAACAATACCTATGTCGTAAGTGAGGTAACGACCAAGAGAATCAAAGGGACTTACAACCAGTCTTCTTTGAAAAAATATTATGAGGCAGTGTCAGAAAATTAAAAGAATTTGGAGAGTAAACGTTATCTAAATTCAAAAATTAAAGTAAGCACAACTTACAAATAAGTAATTGATTGAAATTATTATATGAATGAAAAAGAATTTAGAAGAAAGATTAGCTAAATTCAAAACAAAGTAAGTACAAACTTACAACCAAGTGTGAAACAAAATGTGTAAACCCATGTAATTTTGAAAAAAGATATATATAATGAAATATCATAAAAAATTGACATAAAATAATAAAATGTTAAACAAATAATGATGACGCTACATAACATCATTAACTGACCCTATTACAAAAGGGAATAATAAAGAATTAACGTTTCACAAAAGAAAAGACAAGACAATCAAATAAAAAATGACAATGACATATTAACTGGACAATCAATGATGAAAAGATATAAGTGAGCCAGAAACCAGCTACAATGTTAATATTGAATATAAATGAGAAATAAAGTGATAACAAATAAAATCACTACCATATGAAGTAAGTTGATGAAACAATGCAAAATATCTATTAAATATCGCCATAAGCTTAGAAAAAGGAATCCAAACAAGTCACTGAGAAGAAAAGGTCATGAGATGTATAAAAGAGAGAATAATTAATTCCAAAAGTGTTTTATTGTATTGATATTATATGAGTCGGAAATAAACGACTATTATTATGATTATTATGAATATTATTATGTGATGATTTTATGTTGAGATACGTCCAACAATTATTTATGTTATTGAGCAGATAGGCAAGACCTCTGAACTCAAAATGTGTATAAATGGATAGCAGAGTAATAGAGCCACAAGTGCCCTCTGGCTAGTACCAATTTATACGAATGGGAGAGAAGAAAATTTTAGGGGAATAGAACATACAAGGGATAACACTCGTAATGAAAGAATAAAGAAAGAAAATAATACCAAATACCATATCATGAACCATGACTTAATAAAAATAAATAAAGAAGAAAGTAGCGATTGATGAATTCCTGAATAATAACAACTTGATTAAATGAACTATATTGATGATTTCAGAAAAATCATAATGATCTTTGTTTCGAAATAATCAATTTTGGTGGCGATGCATTATGTAACATGACATAAGGTAGTAAAAATACATTGATAATTAATTATAAAACAAAGAAGCTGAAGACAAGAAGAAAGGTCAAGAACTTATAAATCAGAGATTAATAACCAAATGACAAAATGACAAATGACTAATAAACTGACGATGACTTGACTCAATAGATTGGATAAACACAAGAAAGAACAATGGAACAAGGAAGAAGGAACCAGGAACCAAATGTAATCAAGAAATTGATAATGAACATTGGAATCACCAAATTATGACCACAAAATGCATGTAAACAAATGCACTAATATAGTTAGAGCATAAATGAGATGTACCTATGTTAATAATAACAAATAAGATAGTAATGTTATGCATATTATATGAATTAAGAAATGTACTTATAAATATAAGATAGGGAGTTAAAAATAAACAGACCCAAATGAAGAGTGATAAACACAATCAAAACCATACCCTGAGGCAAATAAAGGCCATAGTTAATAGTCAAAAGTGATCATTAGTGAATGGAAAGTATACTAATTACTCATAACCAATAACCACACGATGATGTTAACATAATTAAACAACATAGTGAATAATATCAAGTGAGTGGAATAAAGAGTGTATTAATACAAATAAGTGGTGACATGCAGTTATAGCATGTTACATAAAAAAGTGAAAGTGAATAAATAATAAAACCTTCTATGAAGGAAAGAGCGTAGTGGGTGAACATAAAAAGGTATTTTAATAGTAGACTGTATTAGAATATCTAAACAACCTGTGATAAACTTTGTGCTAGCAAGTAAGATGAAGTAATTATACTGTGATTAATTTAAGCAATAGTTAGTAAGAATTATATAATAAGATAAAGATTAAATCATTAGAATGAAGGGAAAACAAGAAAGATAGACACTGTATTCTAGTGAAGGAATGAGGGAGTAGAGTATATTGTGTAAAGTACAGTTTAACAGTAGTATAATAAGAGTTTTGTTGTTGTTTAAGAAACCCATATAATGTAATAAATTATAAGTTAAAACAGATAGTAGTAAATAACAGAAAGGTAGTTAGAAGTTTAATTTCAGGCTTGAATCTGGCATGAAAATGTTTATTGTTATAATAAGAGGTGTAGTTAGGATCACAAATGTTTATTATTTGTTTCTAGTAAAAAATTGTTTTAATGTACCATTTATAAAGGTAAGGAGTTACAAGGAATGTTAGATAGTAGTATAGGAAAATCTAGGCTCTAGGCCTAACAGTTAATGAAGAATTTTGTAAATATAAAGACAAACAATAGCCCAGTATCAAATCAGAATATACCAAATGTTTAAACAAGTTAAGTAGGTACACCTAATACAAAAATGTATAAATAACATCCAGTTTTAGATAAAATATATATGAAATATAAATAAGAAAAATAACGAAAATGTGATTAGCTACTCAAAAGTAACCATGAGGGGTATCAAAATGATCCTTATCAAAAATTATGAACAATGGTATTCATGTAATAAACATAGCTATTAATATAAGAAAGAAATCTTAATTTGAAGATATTTTATAGATTTAAACTAAAATAAAACGTTAGAATATAACAATGACATAAATTAACGACCAATGAGAATTAGCATAATTTAATAGGTAACCATAGCAACCGAAATTTATTACCAAAAAACCGTTGGAATTCTAATTAATCCATTATTGACCGACGCGGAGGGCAGATGTATGCAGCTCTCAACCCAAATTTTACTATAAAAACTTAAATTTTAACCGAAACCAGAAGGAAGAAGTATAGGAAAAGAATTCTATGGAACACCTTATGAATTAACTATTATTAAATTACTCACAACATAAAAATATCAGCGGAAAATAAGAAGACTTTGAAGAAACATAACTGACGACTCATCCCGAAGGAAGAAAAGGACCGACCTATTTCAACCTGAGAAGACAAACGACTGCGGATCAAGAGGGAAGCTGAACTTTATGTGAAAACCATCTGAACGAGAATTGATGAACATTCGAGGAGGAGAAGACGACTAGACCCATCCGGAAGAAGTAGACGAACATCGAGGAAGCCCCAACGAGAACCGATGAGTATAAAACAATAATTTCACTAAAAAACGAATTCCCCTTTTTATCCATAATAACGAGTCACAATTTTCACTTCACTGATCACTATTTTGAACAAGAACTGAAGGTAATTAAAATATCACTATTAATGAAACTTAATCAATTAATAACCATTTAAACTGATATATAATAAATTATTCATGAACATAACTTGTTGTCAAAATCCTAACCAAACTCTATTCTAATTCTCATTGCTGATAACTTACTTGTATGCATTAATGTATTAAATATTGTGTACCTAGTTTTAAGAAATATTATAATTTTGTGCATTTTAGCCGTTAATCCAAAACCTCTGTAGTCAAAAGGACTTTTTAACACGCCTTGTGACAAATATTTATTGTAAACAAACATTATTCGCCAAGTGGCGTCTTCATGATACAAACGACTGAGCATACCAACTGAGCAATTGTAAAAGCCGGTACCAATATAAATTAATGTAATATTGAATAACTGAAAATTTTAAAGGGTTTAATAAATCTTATTGTTTTGAAACGCTGTATGTTTGATTCGTAGAAAATAAAGTAATATATAGAGAATTATTAAAGTGAAAACAACAAAACGCCACAGTTAGCGAAGAGGACACTGCAAGACGGCGTGAGCCAATCAGGTGGCGAGGCGGCAAGATTCAAATTGAGCGCCGAGAGATACGGTTTGCCCGTAAGTAGTAAGAAAAAGTACGACCCGACTCGCTATATACGAATAACATTCACAGAAGTAACTGAACTGATTAATACCCTCAATTATACACCTATACTATACTACGAACGCAACGAGCGAATTAAAAAACGCTTGTCACACACACACATTTACGATACGAGTACAACATCGGGTGACAAATCATAAAAAATTCAAACACACCCCCAGTAAACGTCTGTTTACAATATTTACAATACAAAAATAGCAGTCGTCAACGTGATTTTTGGGTTCTCTCCAAACCATCGGCACACCGAATTTCAGACTCCTTCTTTTTCCGTTAGTCCACTGGCATAGGTGTTCGGTACAAGTTTTACAAACAATGTGTGGAGCCCACAGTTTATCTTGGTCACCAAGCCTAACGCCAAAGTATCCATGGTACGCTCTTTTCTCAAAATCAGAAATAGTTTTTCTATTTTCTTTCAGTGTGTACTCACCACATACGTAGCAAAATACATCAGGATGATTAACACAGCTCCTTCGACTGGAATACATTTCTTTCTTTTCAATAGAACTACAAAAACAGAACTTAGAGGTTATGTTGGATGCAAACACAAGGTTATATAAACAAATATGGCGTCTTAATAAAGCCTGCAGTCAGCTGATTGTTGTACACAGAAGAAGAAGGGAAAATAACGAGGAACTAACACATGTATAAACCTTCACTTAACCACAACTCAACAGACTTTATAGTGAAAGTGCTTATTAGTAAGTAACGGTGTATCTCAAAAAGTATAGCTGCTACAGAAAAACGACTCAGCTGTGAAAATCAATATCTAGGATGATATTGTACAGTTCAAACTTCTCCTAAACCATTTCTATGCCACAAAAAGAAATCTGTAATAATGATTAATACTGCTTCTAATCATATCAATAATACAAGTACACATTAGAACAGATGAACAGGAATTGTAATAATTGAAAATATATTACTTTATATTGCTTTATTTAAATAATAGCAAGAAAACTGTACACAAAGTAAATATCTAGAGTGTCTGTTCATTGTTTCTCTTGGCTATCATAAGTAATTTTTTAAAATGTAGAGTAGGGGCCAACTTGAGGCTAGATAGTTGGTCAGTGGGTGTCTTGGTTTGATAGACATCTCTTGACAGACCTTGAATCCACAACTTCTGAGATGGGAGGTACACTATTAACAATGGTAATTCTTTCTTATAAAAATTCACAAGAAAATCTTTCAATAGTAGGCCTATTTAGATTATGAAGAATTAGCTTTAACAAGAGTCACAAATTAAGGCTGATCAATCAGCTGTTCCACAAACAAGCATGAACTGTTTTATTATAACATACTTTGATAAATACAACTATTTCACTAACGACTCGGAACACAAAGTTTTTTATAAGTAAAAACATAAAGTTTTCTGTAACGGACACGTCATGGACAACAAAATCTAAGAATACTTTGATACTTCATGACACCCAGCTGATAAGACTGTCCTTAACTATAGAACACAGAAATTAAAAAGAGACATCTGTAAATTAAAAAATGAATCTATGGAATTATATTTAACAAACTTAACAGCCAATGAAGAGACTGATTATTCATTATGGAAAGCCACAAAACGAATCAAAAGGCCAATCATGGCAATTCCTCCAATAACAAAAAATCAACGAGACTGGGCAAGAGAGAATAAACAAAAAGCAGATTTATTCACTGAATATCTAGTGGAAGTTTTTACACCAAATGATATGCAGAATAATAACAACCTTGAAGAAATTGATAATATTACAACAGAAGAAATTAAATTCTTGGATTTCATTGTCCATGACGTGTCCGTTACTTAACTAAATACAACTATTTCACTAACGACTCGGAACACAAAGTTTTTTATGAGTAAAAACATAAAGTTTTACCTTACAACCTGAACCGGTTTTCACTTTTGAAAAGCTTCTTCAGATGTTGCCGCTGGTAGTGCTGTCCGTCTTGTTGTGGGCGACAGAATCAATTTTCGAAAGATCGATGTTATGTGTGTGTGGTGTGAGATATGTTTGAATAATGTGTGTGATTTGAATTGTGTCTGTTCGTTTAGGATGTCGTTTTTATTTGTTTTCGTGTGTTTGTATATTTCCAATTGTTCTAGAGTGTCTAGTTTTCGGCCTTTTGTGTGTACGTGTAGAATGTTCATTTTATTGTCGATGTTTTTGTATGTGTGGTTTGCTTCAATGAGGTGGTTTGCAAAGGTGGATTCTGTAGTGGAGTGGAGTGCCTTTGTGTGTTCAATGTATCTTTGTTTGAATCTACGTCCTGTCTGGCCTATGTAGAATTTGTTGCAATTTGAGCAATTTAGTTTGTAAACAACAGGTAGATCAAATTTGTTTGTTGCTATGTGTGTGTGTTTTGATAGTGTGTTCTGTTTTGTTAGTAGTTTTGTAAGCGATTCTGTATCCTGCTTTTTTGAATTTGTGGGCTATTTTTTCAACAAACGTTGATGTATGTTAGTGTTATGAATTTGTTGTTTTCTTCTTTGTCTGTTGTTTGTTTTGTGTTTTGTGTAGGAGTTTATTGACTATTGTTCTGTAGTATCCGTTAGATTCTGCTAGATATTTTATCGTGTTTAGTTCGTCTTTGTAGTCGTTTTCATCTAGGGGGATGTTGTTAAGTCTATGTATCATGGTTCTGAAGGCAGCTAGTTTGTGTTGTATTGGGTGATTGGAGGAGTTGTGTATTAGTGTGTCAGTTGTAGTCAGTTTTCTGTATATACTGAATTTGTGCCTGTGTTCAAGTTTTGTGATTGAGAGGTCTAAGAAGTTTATGGTATTGTTGTGTTCGTATTCGGCAGTAAAGGTTATGTTTTTATGTATTTTGTTTATGTGTGTTAGTAACTGTTCACATTGTCTTTTGTTTCCCCTGTATAGTATTAGAATGTCATCAACGTATCTGTGCCAATATAGTATTTTATGTGAGTGTCTGTCATTGTTTGTGAGGATTTTTGTTTTTTCGTTGGAGGAAGACTTCTGCTAGAAAGCTGGATATGGGGGAACCCATGGGTAGACCATCATTCTGTGTGTAAAATTTATTGTTATATGTAACATCGACAATAACATGAACATTCTACACGTACACACAAAAGGCCAAAAACTAGACACTCTAGAACATTTGGAAATATACAAACACATGAAAACAAATAAAAACGACATCCTAAACGAACAGACAATTCAAATCACATGCATTATTCTAACATATCTCACCCCACACACATAACATCGATCTTTCGAAAATCGATTCCGTCGCCCACAACAAGACGGACAGCACTACCAGCGGCAATCTCTGAAGAAGCTTTTTAAAAGTGAAAACCAGTTCAGGTTGTAAGGTAAAACTTTATGTTTTTACTCATAAAAAACTTTGTGTTCTGAGTCGTTAGTGAAGTAGTTGTATTTAGATGAAATTAGTCTTGTCACTCCAAAAGAAGTAGCAGAAGAGATAAAATTAAATCTGAATCCTAAGAAGGCACCGGGTTTTGATTTAATTACTGGTCAAATTTTGAAGCAATTACCATGAAAAGGAATTGTTATGGTAACATACCTCTTTAATGCAGCTCTTAGAATTAAGCATGTACCTGCCAGCTGGAAGGTAGCAGAAGTTATCATGATTCCTAAGCCAGGATATTTTACAGAAATATAACATTTTAGATAAGATTCATACCTCATGAAGTGAAATTTTATAGACCAATTTCGGTTTTGCCAGTAATTTCAAAAGTATTTGAAAAGCTCCTTCTTAAGAGATTAAAACCAATTATACAGAATGACAAACTAATTCCTGACCATCAGTTCGGTTTTAGACAAAAGCATTCGACAATAGACCAGGTGCATCAAATTACAGATGTTATTGACAAAGCCTTAGAACAAAAACAAATTTGTTCTATACTATTCCTTGATGTCGTACAAGCCTTTGACAAGGTGTGACATGAAGGATTAATTTACAAGTTAAATAAAATGTTACCTAGACAATATGTATAAATCCTTACCTCGTACATATCTAATAAATTGTTTAGAGTTAAACAAGAAGAAGCATATTCAGATCTAAAAGACGTGCAGGTGGGAGTACCACAGGGTAGTGTTCTTGGGCCTGTCTTGAATGTATTATTTACCAGTGACATACCAAACTTAGAACAAGCAAAATTTGCTGCTTTTGCTGATGATACAGCTTTGCTTACAACTGGATAAGATGAGGTTATTTCAACCCAATTATTGCAGAAAGCTAGCAATATGAATGGACCAAAAAATGGAAAATTAAACTTAACGAAGCCAAGTTGGCACACATTAATTTCACCAATAAAAGATTGACTAATCTTCCATCATTGGTCATAAATGGAGTGGTAGCTCCTTATAGAAACAAAGCCAAATACCTGGGTATGACATTGGATACCAAACTGAGATGGAAAGAGCACATAAAAAAGAAAAAACGAGGAACTTAACATAAAATTCCGACAATATAAATGGCTCATAGGAAAACATTCCAACATGTCTTTATACATTTAAAGTCTGATCTATAATCAGATAATTAAACCCACCTGGCCATATGGAATTCAACTCTGGGGGTACGCAAAAGATAGTAACATCAGGATAATATGAACATTCCAAAACAAAGTTTTGCGGACCATGGTGAATGCACAATGGTATGTTAAAAACCCCGATATCCACAGAGATCTAGGTATTCCAACAATTAAAGAAGAGATTAAAAGGTTTGCGAAGAAGCATGACGAAAGGCTTCACCTCCATGAAAATGCAGAAGTTCTTCAGCTGCTGGACAATCAACATATGTTCCGAAGACTGAAGAGAACAAAGCCATTTGAACCTGTGTAATGTTTTGTGTTATAAAAGCAGAGCATTGTGCGCAGGTGAGAGTGTTTAGTTAAGAACACCAGAACTAACGAAAGGATGTCATTGGACTTAATTTGGCTGATATGTATTTAGTATTAAGAGGTATTAGAGATAAGTTGATGGATGGTTGGTCTTACAGAATAGTTTTAACATGTTAAATTAAAAAAAAAAAAAAAAATACTTTGATACTTTTTTATTATCATCTGTACCCATACTACATTTTCGATTACTTCACTTCACGATAGTATTGATACCACAGAGATCAATATATCACGGTGTAAAGAAGAATAATAATAAGTATACCAATTGTAAAAGATTGTATTTTTTAACTGCGTACGAAAATGCTAAACATTTTTTTTGTAAGATTAGGAAAGCTTGTTTTTTAGCTTATTTTGTAAAGGAAACAATTCTCATGTTATGAATAAAATTAAAATCTTTACCATATGAGTAAATTTAACAACTGACATTGTATTAATACCTAACCTTGTGTATGGCTCAGTACATATTTTCATATGTAGGTACAACGAGAAAAATATTAGATGTTTTTATGTACTGCTGTAAAACATGCACAAGGTATAAACAAGATATCGATAACACCGGAGATGTAGTGTGAGGACAGGTAACGTTAAAACCAACAAGTAAAACAAAATTGTAAAATTTAACCTTTCAAGCAACACATTTTGGTTTACTTCAGTAAAGGTATAAGCGATATTTGCTACAGACCATATCGGCTACCGTATAGCCGAAATATAGAGAATGTAGCGCGGGTACAGATATTGGAAAAGTACAAATACTTTATTACATGTTATATTATTTTTGATAGTTATTAAATATTATCTATTATGTGCGAACTCAAAAATTGCTGATGAATTTAATACTTCATTATTTAATGAAATAGCTGTAACAGTTCTTACAAATTTTTTTATAGGTGTTTTCATAAAACATTAACATAATTTTTTGTTAACATTCTTTAGTATTCATAAAAACCGGCGCCATGAACGTGGTATACATGTGATGCGCGGGAACAGGCGACAGTGCTGATGTGATGGATTACAAACTAATACAAACACTGCAATTATCATAAGAGAAAAACACGTCTAGTCCTAAATTTTGTAGTGTTTAGTTTTGAACACGTTATTTTGTTCTTTTAGAACATAATTAGGTATGTGTGATCTCAAAGAATTACTTTAGCACAAGCAAGAATAATGAAACGTTAAATACTAACGTTTCGCATGCGATTAAAACAAATATCTCTGGCCTTGTTAGCTAAGAAATTTCTAGAAACTGTTTTTACTTCCATATTCCTTAAGGAATGGAAGTATGGTGATGGCAAAAAAAATCGTGTTCGAGATTATTGCAGATTCTGATTCTGCTACACTCAAAACATGAAAAAAAGTCGTTTTCCGAAAAGTGTCTGTGTGTCTGTCTGTGTGTCTGTCTGTGTGTCTGTCTGTCTATGTGTCTGTCTGTCTGTCTGTAGATTTTTTTTCTATGGCAAACGATAACTGCCGCAAATTCAAACAGAATCAAATAATTTTTTGCATACAGCCCGGTTTTGCAGAGTTCTCGCGACCTATTGTTTTTGGTGAAGATCGGTTGAGGGAAAGGGGTAGTTTACCTGCAACGGTTTTTTTTTAGCAAGGGTAATTTTGTTTGTTTGGCAAACGATAACAGCCGCAAATTCAAACAGAATCAAATAATGTTTCGCATACAGCCCTGAATTGTAGAGTTCTCAAGACCTATTGTTTTTGGTGAAGATCGGTTAAGGGAAAGGGGTAGTTTACCTGTAACGTTTTATGTTTTAACAAGGGTATTTCCTATGGCAAACGATAACAGCCGCAAATTCAAACAGAATGAAAAGATTATTTGCATACAGCCCTATATTGTAGAGTTCTCAATACCTTTTGTTTTTGGTGAAGATCGGTTAAGGGAAAGGGGTAGTTTACCTACAACGTTTTTTTAGCAAGGGTATTTTCTATGGCAAACGATAACAGCCGCAAATTCAAACAGAATCAAATAATTTTCTGCATACAGCCCTGATTTATAGAGTACTCAAGACCTATTGTTTTTGGTGAAGATCGGTTGAGGGGAAGGGGTAGTTTACCAGCAACGTTTTTTATCATGCGTATTTTCTATGGCAAACGACAACTGCCGCAAATTCAAACAGAATCAAATAATTTTTTGCATACAGCCCTGATTTGTAGAGTACTCGCGACCTATTGTTTTTGGTGAAGATCGGTTGAGGGGAAGGGGTAGTTTACCTGCAACGCTTTTTTTTATCAAGGGAAATTTTTTTTTTTTTGGCAAACGATAACAGCCGCAAATTCAAACAGAATCAAATAATGTTTCGCATACAGCCCTGAATTGTAGATTTCTCAAGACCTATTGTTTTTGGTGAAGATCGGTTGAGGGAAAGGGGTAGTTTACCTGCAACGTTTTTTTAACAAGGGTATTTTCTATGGCAAACGATAACAGCCGCAAATTCAAACAGAATCAAATAATGTTTTGCATACAGCCCTGATTTGTAGAGTACTCAAGACCTACTGTTTTTGGTGAAGATCGGTTAAGGGGAAGGGGTAGTTTACCTGCAACGTTTTTTTATCAAGCGTATTTTCTATGGCAAACGATAACAGCCGCAAATTCAAACAGAATGAAATAATTTTTTGCATACGTCCCTGAATTGTAGAGGTCTCAATGACTTTCGATTTTGGTGAAGATCGGTTAAGGGGAAGGGGTAGTTTACCTGCAACCTTTTACGTTTTAACAAGAGTAAAGTACTTGAAAATTTATTTAAACTTTTTGAAACAATGGTAATTGTTAAAAATAAAATAATTTTGTTGCCAGGCAATAAAATTATAATTTTTTCATTTTAATGTAATATAATATTTTTCATTTAATACAGCAATAAAAAGGCAGGTAAGACACAGCCTGGTTGTTTGGCTGAAAATGATTTTAAATATAAATCTTAGAATATGGAAGTCATGTATGGTTCTCCATACCGATATTTTAATATGATAATGTTTTTAGGCTGGGGGTCATTCCACAAAATGCGTGATGAGTCATTGAAAAATGTGACGCTTCCACACTTTCGATTCCCCACAGTCTAGAAGTCTTTTGTTTACAAAACATTATCATGCTTCGATGTTTTGGTTTCGTCGAAATTCTTTATGCGCGCACGCGTGTGTGTAGGGAGCGAGAGAGAGAGCGAAATTTTATGTTCAACCTTTATAATTTCATATTACTCTAATGGTTTCTAGGTAAGTTGTTGTGTTTTTGCATTTCTTCGTGTACATACAGGTCGTGAGAAATCTGAATTTTTTTCTTTGTAAAAAAATTTACATTTCGTGGGCTCTTGTAACGTAGTAAATATTCACGATTTTTTTATAATTTCGTAGCTACCAGGGATTAAGTACGGTAGTTAATCGGGATAGTATAACAAAATTGGTACCTGTAATAATAATAATTATTATTAATAATACTAATGTCCTTTCAAACTGTTATCGGTACTATGTGGTTGTGCTGCCCATAATTAAGTAAGCAATTGCACTTTCACTTTCGGTATACTGCAACGGCCTTCTTGTACAAGGCCATATTTCAAGGGTACCTATTCATGCGTCATGTTTGTGAGTGCAGCGATGTATTTTGTTCTGTTTTTGTCTTCGTAATTTGACATTAAGTATTGTAAGTTTTCAGTTATTTTTTGTTGTGTGATGATGTTAACGATTAGTTAAAGAAAATTGTCAGTTCCG
This sequence comes from Magicicada septendecula, assembly GCA_034769895.1. Classification (NCBI taxonomy): domain Eukaryota; kingdom Metazoa; phylum Arthropoda; class Insecta; order Hemiptera; family Cicadidae; genus Magicicada; species Magicicada septendecula. Next base: position 1,368,521,070 of record CM068367.1, on the reverse strand, counting down.
TGTAGTGCAATATTATAGTTTCCTAGATAACGAGGTTAAACCATGCCGCATTCTTGCTCCGTACCGTACTGTAAAGGAAACTACAAGACTGGGCCAAGAGTTGCTGTTTTTAGTTTTCCGAGGGACCCAGAAATTTTACAGAAGTGGGTAACAGCTATAAAACGTGATTTTGTGCCTACAATACATACCAAGGTATGTAATTAAAATTCTGTAGTAGGCCTACTTTTAGTTCAGTTCCTAACCTTGACATGAAATTGTAAATGTAGTTAGGTATATACATGCTTCTTAACTTCTCGTATATTGAATTCTTGGATTTTGTTGTCCATGACTTGTCCGAGTATCACTAAGAACTTATAAATACTTGTAAGTTCGCATATATTGTGAAATATTTTTGGAAATTATCCTATGCCACCTGCCTTTGGCAGTAGGACAGATAGCCTGTCAGTATACATCTTTATTTTGTCACTTTCAGTTTGTTTTATATTGAAAAATACTTCTGTCTTAATGTTGTTGTGATTATTTTTTTATTAATAATAAGGTTTGTAATGTTAAAATAAGCAATTAATTTTGAAAGTGAATACTTACTGCATAGTTGTTTTGATAGTTCATCTTCTTTTTTCACAGTACTAAATTAATATAGAATATTGAACTTTCTGTCTCAATTCGCTGATGAAGGCGCACATCACACCGAAACGCGTACAGGAGAAAACAAGTAAGTTTCACAAGTGAAAGTTCAATATTCTATATTAACTTACTTCATGTTGGATAAATCGAAAGGGAAATCAATTTTGAAACTGAATCTTATTGCTTGTTGCATAAATCGCAGGGGCAAAACGTTTTACATGTAAATATCACTATTGCATTAACGACTCGGAACACTAGGTTTTTTATAAGTAAAAGCATAAAGTTTTACCTTACAGCCTAAACCGGTTTTCTCCTTTATAAGGCTTTTTCAGAGGCCTCTCTGTTTTCTCTGAAGAAGCCTTATAAAGGAGAAAACCGGTTTAGGCTGCAAGGTAAAACTTTATGCTTTTACTTATAAAAAACCTAGTGTTCCAAGTCGTTAATGCAATAGTGATATTTAGTTAAGTAATGGACACGTCATGGACAACGAAATCCAAGAATTTTACATGTATTTTATGACATGCAGTATTTCACAGGTTCACAGTTTGTAGTTGATTTTGTGACTTTCACTGTTGCACCGCGAGGCCGACGAGAAAGACAGGCCCTGGCGCGAAAAAGTCACGTGACTTTAGTAGTCTCAGATCGGCATTATAATCGTTAAGTGTGTGTGGTTAAGTTAAACGTTTCATAGTGATTTAGAAGTTTTCTCTTGACGGTTTATTTATATACTATTCAAGTGATTTACAGTGTTATTACGAATATTAAAAAGTACCAAAACTTTGTACGGGTTAAGTTAAACAAGCTCGTGTTTTTAGGTTAAAAGTTTCTACCTAAATTTTGGTGTATCATAATAACGATTAAAAGTATACTGTTTACATAATTTACAGTGTTATTAAGAATACAGTATTACACAAAAATGCCAAGACATTGTAGTGTTTATGGTTGCAAGTCCAACTATGATAGCCAGGAAGAAAAGGTTAGCACTTTTTCTCTTCCTTCAGAAAAAAGTTTGCAACAAAAATGGTTAAATAAAATACCTACAGACTTAGTATACTGAAAAATCCTGTTGTGTGTAGGCCTATAAAGCATTTTTGTGACAGTGACGTTATTAAAACAGACAAGTGTGTAGTGGCTGGAGAGTTAAAAGAATTTCAAAGAGAAAGACCTAAACTAAAAGCCGGTGCAATTCCTACAATTTTTAACAATGTACCCCAATATTTAAGTGAGACACCAAGTTCCTCGAAACCAGTGAAAAGGCTTCACCAAGTTGAGCAAGAAAACATTGAAATGGCAATTGAAGATAGCTTACAGACACAAAAAAAAAACATATATAGAAGAAAAAAAACTTAGTAGTCTGGAAGATATTTTATCCTATTATTATAATTCGACTAAAATCTCAGAATAGATTTTAATTCATGAAAATGAAAACGTTTTTCTTAGTATTATAAGTACAAGCAGAGTGTACCTTTTATCCTGTGTTCCCTAGTGATTCATAAAAATCTGAGTTATGAAATTTATATAAATAATGTAAAGTTTTCAGTGAAAAAAATCCCAAAATATAAAGCCTTTTTCGTCGGCCTCGGTTGCACCGTATATGTAGTCATTTTGTGAATACATTATTTTTGCACCCTAAAACCAATATTCACCAGTATAGTGATTTTATACAACCCAAATAATAAATAAATATTATGTTTTATTCACAGTTCTTAAGTATGCAAATTGTACTCCATCAAAAATATTTTTTTTTCACAAGTTGCGCTTGCACAGACTCTCACAAATCGCTTTTACTTAATCATCCAAAGGAAATTTTTTTTACAATAAATGTTAATGTTAGAATTTGAGATATGGACAAAATAAAAACTTTTAAACCTAATCAGTTTTGTACATAAACATATCACAAAAGTTTAATCAAAGTAAACCAAAACACAACCTCAGACGAATTCATGTGATCTACCAGCCATTATTAAACGCTGAATGGACGAATTTGACATGACAGAAATGTGGCAAACTGTCTATGCCTGCACTTTCAACTGTATTTTAATAATAAATAATAAAAAGTGACTGTAATCGTGTCAATCAGTGCTGACATGAAAATTGTATTGTAACATTAGGTACATTAGTGTAGCATAAGCTTTTGCATGCTTTACACTTTAAAAACTAATGGAAAATTAAGTGCAGTATTTTGTTTTATTCAGTGCTATAGCAGTTTCTGCCTTTTGTCTTCTGAGGGCAGCAAATATTTCCCTTTAATGTACTAACGGTTGTTTTTATTAATTTTAAGGGTTGAAAAGTTAAAATAAGCTGAAAGATGTAAGCTTTCACTGTAATTTTGAGAGGCTGCTTGTATAAGCCTTATGTGGAATATTGTGCTTGTCTCTAATGACTTTTCCCACTTAAATACCAGTTTTAAAAATCAGAAATGGAAAATAACACTGCTTACTTCATAGGTCTGATCAGATATCACCGTCTTGTGGCACAGTTCTCAGCTACCCAAGGTGCCATCATTGAGAAGTAGCAATGAATATGAATTCTTATATAATTGTTGGGGTACTTTGTTTTATAAATGAACTCGCCAAGGTTTCTGACAAAATGATGTATTCAGATTCTTTGCCTGGGTACCTTTGCTTACACCTCATGCCGTAGTCTTTCTGTATTTTATGTGTGGTCCACAGTGCAGTGTTTTCTCTGTCATTTACAGACTGGGTTGTCCAGTTTGACGTCTTGGTCATGCTGTAAGAATTTTTTATGTGGATAAGAATTCATAAGTAGAATTAAAAGCTACTCCGTGTGTTTTTGTAAGATAACATCAACACTGTAAAGCTGCTTCCCACTTGTATCATTTATACTATGCAATTTATAGCATGTTGTTATATTGCATTTAATTTGATCAGTTTAATATAACGTCTTTATTGACAGTTAAGAATTTGGAAGCAGTGTGGATTTACTGCTAACCATTCGTAGATGATATTTAAGATGCCAGATGCCCCTCCCATACTGACAAATGTATATTGTCAATCCTTGTCATCTTCTAGGCAGCGATCGAAATAAAAACACTCATATCACTGTAGACACCCTGTTTATTTAACGTTATCACAAATAATCTTTCACAAGTAAATATATAACACAGAAAATACAAATTTTGATTCACAGCTGTGATATGATATCAATTATTGACACAATCTTAATTTATACCAACAAAAAGATAATACACAAATATAATACTAATCCACAAATGTACAGTACAACTTGAGAAAAATAATTTTCAGAAGATATTGAACGTATTTAAGAAGTAAAAACAACATAAATAAATAAAATAAAATAGTCTCTTCATAAGTGTGGAAGCATTTTTCTGTATTACATGGTATCTCAACCTGCCTTTGGCAATAGCACAGTACGAAGCTTCGTCATAATTATTAATGCTGCGAACATGTGCGATGCGCTGTGCATGTGTTTAATACTTGTTCAAACTAATTCAATAACTAACTCACTTAACCAAACTCTCAATAAAGACTGCATAATAAATACTGACCTTTTCTCCATCTACCACTTACAGTTCTGTGTCTCCAATGCTTATACATAGTTGGAAATGATGTCACCCTCAGCCTTTGTCACTTACTAGAAAATTCTGGACATTATTTCTAGAATCGTGTAGAACAAACTATGGTTAGATATCAATTTGATTTATAGTACAGTTGATACAGAACATTCTAGTGTATTCTATAAATAGTGTCTAATATAAATACACGTGAATACATACTTAACCTATATAAGTAACATAACCTACGTACTATTCTACTAACAAAATAGATTTAATAATTTCAATCATAATATTACTTAATATATTCACAGTATTAGTAATATTACTTTGAATGTGGGTTGGGCATTCTCAGTATACAACATCCCTACATTTCAGACATTTACATTACTTAATATATTCACAGTATTAGTAATATTACTTTGAATGTGGGTTGGGCGTTCTCAGTATATAACATCCCTACATTTCAGAGATTTACATTACTTAATATATTCACAGTATTAGTAACATTACTTTGGATGTGGGTTGGGCGTTCTCAGTATACAACATCCCTACATTTCAGACACTTACTTTACTTAATATATTCACAGTATTAGTAACATTACTTTGGATGTGGGTTGGGCGTTCTCAGTATACAACATCCCTACATTTCAGACATTTACATTACTTAATATATTCACAGCATTAGTAACATTACTTTGGATGTGGGTTGGGCGTTCTCAGTATACAACATCCCTACATTTCAGACATTTACATTACTTAATATATTCACAGAATTAGTAACATTACTTTGAATGTGGGTTGGGCGTTCACAGTGTACAAATCCCTACATTTCAGACATTTACATTACTTAATATATTCACAGTATTAGTAACATTACTTTGGATGTGGGTTGGGCGTTCTCAGTATACAACATCCCTACATTTCAGACATTTACATTACTTAATATATTCACAGTATTAGTAATATTACTTTGGATGTGGGTTGGGCGTTCTCAGTATACAACATCCCTACATTTCAGACATTTACATTACTTAATATATTCACAGTATTAGTAAAATTACTTTGAATGTGGGTTGGGCCTTCTCAATATACAACATCCCTACATTTACATTACTTTATATATTCTCAGTGTTAGTATCATTACTTTGAATGCGGGTTGGGAGTTCTCAGTATACAACATCCCTACATTTCAGACATTTACATTACTTAATATATTCACAGTATTAGTATCATTACTTTGAATGTGGGTTGGGCGTACTCAGTATACAACATCCCTTCATTTCGGACATTTACATTACTTAATGTATTCACAGTATTAGTAATATTACTTTGAATGTGGGTTGGGCATTCTCAGTATACAACATCCGTACATTTCAGACATTTACATTACTTAATATATTCACAGTGTTAGTAACATTACTTTGAATGTGGGTTGGGCGTTCTCAGTATACAACATCCCTACATTTCAGACATTTACGTTACTTAATATATTCACTGTATTAGTAACATTACTTTGAATGTGGGTTGGGCGTTCTCAGTATACAACATCCCTACATTTCAGACATTTACGTTACTTAATATATTCACAGTATTAGTAATATTACTTTGAATGTGGGTTGGGCGTTCTCAGTATATAACATCCCTACATTTCAGAGATTTACATTACTTAATATATTCACAGTATTAGTAACGTTACTTTGGATGTGGGTTGGGCGTTCTCAGTATACAACATCCCTACATTTCAGACATTTACTTTACTTAATATATTCACAGTATTAGTAACATTACTTTGGATGTGGGTTGGGGGTTCTCAGTATACAACATCCCTACATTTCAGACATTTACATTACTTAATATATTCACAGAATTAGTAACATTACTTTGAATGTGGGTTGGGTGTTCACAGTATACAAATCCCTACATTTCAGACATTTACATTACTTAATATATTCACAGTATTAGTAAAATTACTTTGGATGTGGGTTGGGCGTTCTCAGTATACAACATCCCTACATTTCAGACATTTACATTACTTAATATATTCACAGTATTAGTAATATTACTTTGGATGTGGGTTGGGCGTTCTCAGTATACAACATCCCTACATTTCAGACATTTACATTACTTAATATATTCACAGTATTAGTAACATTACTTTGAATGTGGGTTGGGCCTTCTCAATATACAACATCCCTACATTTACATTACTTAATATATTCACAGTGTTAGTATCATTACTTTGAATGCGGGTTGGGAGTTCTCAGTATACAACATCCCTACATTTCAGACATTTACATTACTTAATATATTCACAGTATTAGTAATATTACTTTGAATGTGGGTTGGGCATTCTCAGTATACAACATCCGTACATTTCAGACATTTACATTACTTAATATATTCACAGTGTTAGTAACATTACTTTGAATGTGGGTTGGGCGTTCTCAGTATACAACATCCCTACATTTCAGACATTTACGTTAGTTAATATATTCACAGTATTAGTAACATTACTTTGAATGTGGGTTGGGCGTTCTCGGTATACAACATCCCTACATTTCAGACATTTACGTTACTTAATATATTCACAGTATTAGTAATATTACTTTGAATGTGGGTTGGGTGTTCTCAGTATACAACATCCCTTCATTTCGGACATTTACATGACTTAATATATTAGTAATATTACTAATATTAGTAATATAACTTTAATTATAACCAGTATTATTACCAGTATTAGTAATATTACTTGGAATGTGGTTTGGGCGTTCTCAGTATACAACATCCCTACATTTCAGACATTTACATTACTTAATATATTCACAGTATTAGTAACATTACTTTGGATGTGGGTTGGGCGTTCTCAGTATACAACATCCCTACATTTCAGACATTTACATTACTTAATATATTCACAGTATTAGTATCATTACTTTGAATGTGGGTTGGGCGTACTCAGTATACAACATCCCTTCATTTCGGACATTTACATTACTTAATATATTCACAGTATTAGTAATATTACTTTGAATGTGGGTTGGGCATTCTCAGTATACAACATCCGTACATTTCAGACATTTACATTACTTAATATATTCACAGTGTTAGTAACATTACTTTGAATGTGGTTTGGGCGTTCTCAGTATACAACATCCCTACATTTCAGACATTTACGTTAGTTAATATATTCACAGTATTAGTAACATTACTTTGAATGTGGGTTGGGCGTTCTCGGTATACAACATCCCTACATTTCAGACATTTACGTTACTTAATATATTCACAGTATTAGTAATATTACTTTGAATGTGGGTTGGGTGCTCTCAGTATACAACATCCCTTCATTTCGGACATTTACATGACTTAATATATTAGTAATATTACTAATATTAGTAATATAACTTTAATTATAACCAGTATTATTACCAGTATTAGTAATATTACTTGGAATGTGGTTTGGGCGTTCTCAGTATACAACATCCCTACATTTCAGACATTTACATTACTTAATATATTCACAGTATTAGTAACATTACTTTGGATGTGGGTTGGGCGTTCTCAGTATACAACATCCCTACATTTCAGACATTTACATTACTTAATATATTCACAGTATTAGTAACATTACTTTTGATGTGGGTTGGGCGTTCTCAGTATACAACATCCCTACATTTCAGACATTTACATTACTTAATATATTCACAGTATTAGTAACATTACTTTGGATGTGGGTTGGGCGTTCTCAGTATACAACATCCCTACATTTCAGACATTTACATTACTTAATATATTCACAGTATTAGTAACATTACTTTGAATGTGGGTTGGGCGTTCTCAATATACAACATCCCTACATTTACATTACCTAATATATTCACAGTATTAGTATCATTACTTTGAATGGGGGTTGGGCGTTCTCAGTATACAACATCCCTACATTTCAGACATTTACATTACTTAATATATTGTAACGTTACATAACCCGGTCCCAATAAATTAAATCATGTAAGAACGTAAAGGTCAGAAATGGGTAACCTATAACTGGCTCTAAATTAAAGTATATCACTAAACATGATAAACAATTCGAGTGATATACGGTGCAAAGTGAGTTATAGTGTACCCATTGAGGTAAAAAATGAAAATGAAGGTAACTTGTTACAGAATTGTGCTGTAGGTTTGGGAATTATAAAACTATGAGAGTAGACTATAATACTACTAACTGATTCTGTATTTTATTTATTTATTGTAATATTTATATTGTATGGACAACCAATTGTTATACCTAAGTTAATGTTATATTTTTTCAAATATTTGTGTTATAATATAAGATAACCCAGGGTTCGTTTTAAAAAAACATAAAAAAATTTTAAATATCAAAGGATAATAAAAAATTAAAATAATACTAGGAGGGAAATGGCAACAGGAAGTAGTGCAGTGTAGGAATACTATGAGAGACTAAATAAATAATATATATAAATTTATTTAAAGATAATAAAATTATCAAATACTTATATACAAGGTCATAAGAAAATGAACAAAAACTTATTATGTAAACCAAATTGATAAAGAAACCGGAATGGAAAAGAATTATTTTTCGGTAAATAAAATATAAATTTATAATAATTACAAACTGCCTGTATAATAAAAATACTATGGGTTACTAAGAGTGACGGAAATAACAAGTATTGTTAATAATAATAAATTTGGAATAAAACCATAGAGTTGACAAAATGATGCTACTACAATTCTAATAAAATAACCTTTCTGGACCTTTGGAGGAGTGAAAATTAGTACAAAGTTAACAAGCAACATGACCACTATATAATCATCCATTATTTATCAAAATTAAATGGTTATGCTCCTTAAAAAACAGTGAAAGAAAACCTTCTGATGATTCAACCTAGTTTCGCCATAGTTCAAGTTGACGATAGAATATGAGCCAGACGGTAATGAAATTATAACTCAAGACGGACCTCACCAGAGAAAAAGCTTAATTCCAGTAAGAACCATACGAAGAGAGGTAATATAAACATTTCGTTTAATAGTTAACGAAGAAAACGCATTCCGAATGTTGGTATAGAACACGAAACTAGTCAAATTTAATCACATTTTAAAGTAAACAAACGCACGTTGCTCTCTTACGGACATTCCTGGAACTACATACTAAACGAAAAAATAAACAAATTTATTTAATATTTTTTCGGTATTTGTAAAGCTTAGTAATTATTCATTTCTGACCATCTCATAACAAAAAGAACTTACCCTTAACCCTGGGGAATTATTAAGAATTATATATTAATTGATGTTTTGAAAATAGTGTAAAATTTGGTAAACGAAACCATATATGTTTTTTTCTTTAGACAATTCCATGTTTACTCGATGAAGTCGATATTATGTTTTATGTAAGGAAAGATCAATTGTGATACTTGTATTTTGGTGGCAGGAAACAAAAACCAATAATATAAATAAATAATATTATTGAAAAATGATATTGAATAATAAAGTGTGTTATAATTTTTGTAGTGGGTAGTTGTAATAGATTTCAGCACAAAAACAGAAGAGATCAACACATCGGATCAGATTTTGCTATAGTGTAGGCTGGTTGAACTAGGCGTGGAAACTTGTCTCACAATCAGCTGATTTAAATCACAGCGAACAATTTGAAAAATCAGAAATCGTCTAAACCGAGTGTAAATAATTGGTACTTACTCTCTCTTCCTCATAAGGCTGAACAACTTCCCTCCTTGACCCCAAATCACACACTCTCGATTTCTGTTTAGATTGAGTAACATTAAAAAATCCTTTATTTATTTTTTAAAAAAACATCAGTTATTATAATTCATAAGTGGCGACTGCGGAGAGGCGGAAACTTTAATATCTCAAACCGCGACGTTACAAGATTGGCGCATAACAACATTGGGAGTTTAATTAAATAAGACGAACACCCAATAAGCCACATACAAAGTTTTCGCTAAAACCTCTAGACAAACCGCGACGTTACAAGATTGGCGCCCATAGCGGGGGGCTTGGAACAACAGCGATCAGACCTTTTACGTTACAAGATTGGCGCTCAACGTAAAAGGGCTGTAATTAGAAAAGAATTTTGATATATTTAATAAAAATATATACCAAAAAATCTAATTATCGTCGGCAGTTATGAGAAAACAAGAAATGCATAATACCCGAGGCAAATCGAAGAAGAGGGCAGAAGAAAAGGAGATTGAAGAAGGTGGACAGGGACAAGAAATAGAGTTAGTCACGGACAGCAAAATGGAACAACCAATGGGTGATAAAGAAGAAACCGAAGTAATCACAGATACGGACAAGGAAATAGTTGAAGAGGATGCCCAAGGGGATCAACCAGATAAATCTAACCAAAAAGAAGATATAAGCATACAGGAGATGTTAAGAATTATAATGGAAGGGAATAACAAGATCCAGGAAGATAATAAGCGAACCAATGAGGAAAATAAAGAAAATTTTAGGAGACAGGAGGAAAAATTTGATAAAATAGAGGAGAACTCAAGGAAACAAAATGAAACCTTGAGCGAGAAATTTGATAAAATAGATGAGAACTCAAGGAAACAAAATGAAACCTTGAGCGAAAAATTTGGCAAAATAGATGAGAATTTTAAGAAACAGGAAGAGAACTCTAGGAAGCAAAATGAAATTTTGAGGGATAGTTTAAAACAAATTGAGAAAATAAACGAAGAAAATTTAAAACAATTTGAGGGTAAAATGGAGAGTTTCAACAAGGAATTAAGAGAAAATCTAGAGAGTAAAATTGAACTGGTCAGTAATACGCTAAGCCAAATAGTAGATGAATATAAGGAAGAGACAGAGAAGAAATTAATAGAAACTAACCAAAGATTAGATAAAACTGAAGAGAAGATGGAACTAATTAAAATAGGAGTCGAGGCACGAATGGAAAAGGAAGAACAGAATAATCAAGTTCGTGTAATGGCCATACGACAAGAAAACAATGACCAATTAGATAGTGTCAAAAGCAGTCTAAACTGTAAATTTTCAGAGTTTCATAAAACAGTAGAGAATGTAAAAAATCAGTGTGATAGCAAAGCAGAGAAATTAGATAGTTTGCAACAAATACAAACCAATTTTCAATGTGATGTAGATAGAATAAGTGCTAGATCTGCATGCAGCAGTCCTCATGTTTATCAAGATAGTAAGGTAAGTGTAAACTTTCGGGATTATCGCAGAAACCCACTTGAATTTTTAGGGAGAGTAGACGAAATTTTGAACAGATCAAAGGAGAATCGATGGAATATGATAAAAGGTCTATTAGACGAATCGTTCAAAAATATCAATGATAATTGGTGGACAGCAATTAGGAACGAGGTGTGTGATTATGGGGGTTTCAAAACAATGTTCAAACTTAAGTACTGGTCAGAATCAGTACAAAACATTATTAGGGACGATATCTGTCATGGTAGGTATGACCGTACAGTGGGACAAACACCTACTGCTTACTTTTTGGGGAAGGTGTGTATCGCAAAGTATTTAGACCCTAAGATACCTGAAGAGTGTCTAGTGACCAAAATGGCATATCATTTCGAAGAGAAGATCATTAGTGCCCACTTAAGTGGACAAATAAAAACTATTGGAGGCATGGAAACGCTACTAGAAAATTATGAACAGGAATCTTATTATAGGAGAAGTAGATGGAGGTCAGGGAATACCAAGGAGCGGAGGAATGAACCACCAAGAGAGAATCGGCCCAGAGTTAATTATGTGCATGCTAATAACAATTATTTCAATAATAGATATCGAGGAAGATGGCCTAATAATAATCGACAGAATTACAGACATGATTCTTATCACCGAGACGAAGGTCCACAAAGGAATATGAACGCGGAGCAACCTAGATTCAGAGAGAGTGATGAAGAAAGGAGACCGATAAGCAATATTCAACATAATGAAAATGTTGAACCAAACAATAATAATGATGGAAATAGGGGAAACGGGTACCAGCAGTGAGAAGATGTGATTGCCCGTCACTGCTAGAAACAACAGGGCACAGAATTTACCATACACCCAATTATAATACTAAATTAAATCAATCAATAACCATTATCAGAAATAATTTTCTAAAAAATATACAGTCCGAGTTAATGGAAGAAAGAGCAATTAAAGAGTCATCACCAAACAATGACATAGTCTATATACAAATAAAATTAAATGGAGTGTCAGCAGAGGCCATGATTGATACAGGAGCCAATATTTCAATTATTGATCAATTAGAACTAGATCGTATTACTGAGTTAACTACTGAGAGAATACCTACTTTACCAATTAACAATTTAACAATTGTTGGTGCTACCGGGAAACAAAATAAAACAATCAAAAAACAAGTGTCTTTGAATGTTACCACTAATGGAATAGGAATACCTATGGGATTTTTAGTAGCGAAAGGGCTACCGTTTAAGGTGTTAATAGGGTGTGATATGCTACGGCGACTCACTGCAATTATAAATCTGGCCAGGGGTATAGTAACCTTGAGCACAGAAAATGGTGAGTTAACGGCTGAGGTAATTGGTAGCCAAAGTGCCCCTCAGTGTCCGAGCTCATTTTTTGTTAGGGAGGATAATAGATTAACCCTAGGTAACAATATAGAAGTAACAGAATCAAAGATTTGGCAAGAGAAGATAGAAGAAATAATGGAGTTTCAGAATAGGCAGGCACCGGAAATAATTAGTGTAGAACAGAAACAACAACTTATAAAAATTTATAATAAATATAAATCAGTATTCTCAGAATCACCAGGAAAAGCAAAAAACTTCTTGTGTGAACTAAAGTTCAAGGAAAATGTAAATTTTAATAAACGATCGTATCCTATTGCTCAGGCTTTGAAAGAGGCAGCAAGGAAAGAAATTCAAAGAATGATATTAGAAGACAATTGAAAGAAGTAGTTCTCCATATACCAGCCCATTGGTAGCTATACCGAAGAAAGATGGTCAAGTCAGACTATATCTCGATGCTCGGGAGTTGAATAAAATGCTCATTAACGATCGCACGTCTCCAGGTGAGATTGAAGAGATAATGAAAAAATTCTATGGATGCAAGTACATGAGTACTTGGGATGCAGTCTGTGGATACTGGCAAATAGAGTTGCACCCTAACAGCAGACAATATGTTGCTTTCATATTCGAAGGACGAAATTATCATTTTAAGCGTTTGCCTTTTGGATTGGTAAATTCTGTGGCCGTGTTCATCCAGTGCATGGACCAAATTTTAGGTAAGGAAGTTTTAGATTTTACTACCATATATGTGGATGACATATTAATTATGTCTTGTACTTGGTAGGAGCATTGTAACCGAGTGGAAACAGTGTTAAATAAACTTTTGCAACATAATATAACTTTAAAACTGGATAAATCTAAATTTATCACACATGAACTACCATTTTTAGGGTTCATTTTATCTGCTACTGGAATTAAACCATCTCCTGAAAAAGTAAAGGCTATTCAAGATTTTCTTAAACCAAGAAACTTGAAACAATTACAATCCTTTTTGGGGATATGCAACTATTATAGAAAATTTCAACAGAATTATTCAGAAATAACAGCTAAATTTCAATGTTTACTTTCAAAGAGAAACAAGTGGAAATGGGAAGAAAGTGAAGATAATAATTTCCAGATAGTAAAAAATAAATTTCTTGACAGCATCATGTTACATCACCCAAATTTTAATAAACGTTTTTTCATAAATTGTGATGCTAGTAACATTAGCCTTGGAAGTGAGCTATATCAGGAAGATGAAGAAGGAAATCATGGAGTTATCAGTTTTGCAAGCAGAGTACTGAGTAGTTGTGAGAGAAATTATACAGTAACTGAAAAAGAACTGCTGAGTGTTGTGTTCTCATGTATAAAATTTCGAACATTTATTTTAGGATACCCAGTGACCATCAGAACTGATCACAGATCAATTTCGTTTTTAAAAAATTGTAAACTTAACCACGGCAGACTTACTAGATGGGCATTAATACTTCAAGAATATAATTTAGACTGGGAATATATTCCGGGTAAGAAGAATGTAATAGCAGACCGATTATCCCGGATTAACCTCGAAAAAGGAACTTGTGAAATAGAACCAGAAAGTATTGGAAAAATATATTACATCATTAAGATGGCAAAGGAGTTACAAGATATAATTAATAAAATAAAAGTCGATCAAAAAAGGGACACTAAATTAACAAAAATTAAGGAACGAATATTACAATATGACCCTATAATAATGACATTTTTTTGTGTTTATGAAGAGGTCCTTTTTATTCGTCCTACCATTAAGGATCGTGTCTGGAAGATGTATGTGCCAGCAGCAACAGAAGTAGCATTGATTCAGGATTATCATGAAAGGTATGGCCACATGGGATCACTCAAGGTTATTAAAGCTTTATCTGAACATTGTTACGTGAAAGCTATAAATAAAAGAGTAAGGGAGATAGTAAAAACCTGTAACATATGTCAGCTAGTAAAAGTAAATAATGAGAAGAGAACGGGCACAATGATTACAATAAAATCTAATAATAAACTTGAAAAGACATTCTTGGATATCTGTGGACCTTTTCCCAGAAGTGGAGGAAGACATAAATATAAATATATCATATTATTTGATCATTATACGAAATATACAAAACTCTACGCTATTAGTAGAGCCACAACGAAGAAAATTCTAGAAGTAATTATAAAAAAATACTTACCTGAGGTGGGAAAACCGGAAATGATTATAACTGATCATGGAACGCAATTTCGGGGAAAAAGGTGGAAAGAAGAATTGAGAAATTGGCAAATAAGAACCTACAAGACATCAGTGTATCACCCTAGTAGCAATCCTGCTGAACGTGTATTAAGGGAAGTTGGCAGAATTCTTCGTACCTACTGTCATCAAGAACATAAAAACTGGAGTCAGTATATTGAACCAGCAGAGACTTTCCTTAATTGGTCATACCATGACACTATCGGTACTAGCCCTTATCAGGTAATGTTTGATAAACCACCACCAAGAGAAATTACATCATTGATAAATTTCCCTCCAGGAGAGAGAGTAGAGTTCGACCAAGTGGAAATGCACAACAGAGTGTTGCATAAAGTGGAACTTCAACAAAAAAGGGATCAAGTAAAAAGGAGAAGATTGGATACATACCAGATGGGAGATAAGGTACTAATCAAAAATAGACAACTACCCAGTTCTATAGAGGGTATTGCCCGGAAGCTACTGTTACTTTATACTGGCCCTTACCTCATCACCCAGGTGAAGGGGAATAATACTTACGAAATTAAAACAATTAACAATAATAGAATAAAGGGAGTGTATAATCAGTCGGAAATGAAACACTATTATGAAGATAAAGCCAAGACTATTAGGAGAATTGAACCAATCAACAATTTATTTCTATAAACAAGTTAAACTAAAATAAATTTGTTCTTGTGGGGGGGCTTTATGTAACGTTACATAACCCGGTCCCAATAAATTAAATCATGTAAGAACATAAAGGTCAGAAATGGGTAACCTATAACTAGCTCTAAATTAAAGTATATCACTAAACATGATAAACAATTCGAGTGATATACGGTGCAAAGTGAGTTATAGTGTACCCATTGAGGTAAAAAATGAAAGTGAAGGTAACTTATTACAGAATTGTGCTGTAGGTTTGGGAATTATAAAACTATGAGAGTAGACTATAATACTACTAACTGATTCTGTATTTTATTTATTTATTGTAATATTTATATTGTATGGACAACCAATTGTTATACCTAAGTTAATGTTATATTTTTTCAAATATTTGTGTTATAATATAAGATAACCCAGGGTTCGTTTTAAAAAAACATAAAAAAATTTTAAATATCAAAGGATAATAAAAAATTAAAATAATACTATGAGGGAAATGGCAACAGGAAGTAGTGCAGTGTAGGAATACTATGAGAGACTAAATAAATAATATATATAAATTTATTTAAAGATAATAAAATTATCAAATACTTATATACAAGGTCATAAGAAAATGAACAAAAACTTATTATGTAAACCAAATTGATAAAGAAACCGGAATGGAAAAGAATTATTTTTCGGTAAATAAAATATAAATTTATAATAATTACAAACTGCCTGTATAATAAAAATACTATGGGTTACTAAGAGTGACGGAAATAACAAGTATTGTTAATAATAATAAATTTGGAATAAAACCATAGAATTGACAAAATGATGCTACTACAATTCTAATAAAATAACCTTTCTGGACCTTTGGAGGAGTGAAAATTAGTACAAAGTTAACAAGCAACATGACCACTATATAATCATCCATTATTTATCAAAATTAAATGGTTATGCTCCTTAAAAAACAGTGAAAGAAAACCTTCTGATGATTCAACCTAGTTTCGCCATAGTTCAAGTTGACGATAGAATATGAGCCAGACGGTAATGAAATTATAACTCAAGACGGACCTCACCAGAGAAAAAGCTTAATTCCAGTAAGAACCATACGAAGAGAGGTAATATAAACATTTCGTTTAATAGTTAACGAAGAAAACGCATTCCGAATGTTGGTATAGAACACGAAACTAGTCAAATTTAATCACGTTTTAAAGTAAACAAACGCACGTTGCTCTCTTACGGACATTCCTGGAACTACATACTAAACGAAAAAATAAACAAATTTATTTAATAGTTTTTCGGTATTTGTAAAGCTTAGTAATTATCCATTTCTGACCATCTCATAACAAAAAGAACTTACCCTTAACCCTGGGGAATTATTAAGAATTATATATTAATTGATGTTTTGAAAATAGTGTAAAATTTGGTAAACAAAACCATATATGTTTTTTTCTTTAGACAATTCCATGTTTACTCGATGAAGTCGATATTATGTTTTATGTAAGGAAAGATCAATTGTGATACTTGTATTTTGGTGGCAGGAAACAAAAACCAATAATATAAATAAATAATATTATTGAAAAATGATATTGAATAATAAAGTGTGTTATAATTTTTGTAGTGGGTAGTTGTAATAGATTTCAACACAAAAACAGAAGAGATCAACACATCGGATCAGATTTTGCTATAGTGTAGGCTGGTTGAACTAGGCGTGGAAACTTGTCTCACAATCAGCTGATTTAAATCACAGCGAACAATTTGAAAAATCAGAAATCGTCTAAACCGAGTGTAAATAATTGGTACTTACTCTCTCTTCCTCATAAGGCTGAACAACTTCCCTCCTTGACCCCAAATCACACACTCTCGATTTCTGTTTAGATTGAGTAACATTAAAAAATCCTTTATTTATTTTTTAAAAAAACGTCAGTTATTATAATTCATAAGTGGCGACTGCGGAGAGGCGGAAACTTTAATATCTCAAACCGCGACGTTACAAGATTGGCACATAACAACATTGGGAGTTTAATTAAATAAGACGAACACCCAATAAGCCACATACAAAGTTTTCGCTAAAACCTCTAGACAAACCGCGACGTTACAATATTCACAGTATTAGTATCATTACTTAGAATGTGGGTTGGGTGTACTCAGTATACAACATCCCTTCATTTCGGACATTTACATTACTTAATATATTCACAGTATTAGTAATATTACTTTGAATGTGGGTTGGGCATTCTCAGTATACAACATCCGTACATTTCAGACATTTACATTACTTAATATATTCACAGTGTTAGTAACATTACTTTGAATGTGGGTTGGGCGTTCTCAGTATACAACATCCCTACATTTCAGACATTTACGTTACTTAATATATTCACAGTATTAGTAACATTACTTTGAATGTGGGTTGGGCGTTCTCAGTATACAACATCCCTACATTTCAGACATTTACGTTACTTAATATATTCACAGTATTAGTAATATTACTTGGAATGTGGGTTGGGCGTTCTCAGTATATAACATCCTACATTTCAGACATTTACATTACTTAATATATTCACAGTATTAGTAATATTACTTTGAATGTGGGTTGGGTGTTCTCAGTATACAACATCCCTTCATTTCGGACATTTACATTACTTAATATATTCACAGTATTAGTAACATTACTTTGAATGTGGGTTGGGCCTTCTCAATATACAACATCCCTACATTTACATTACTTAATATATTCACAGTGTTAGTATCATTACTTTGAATGCGGGTTGGGAGTTCTCAGTATACAACATCCCTACATTTCAGACATTTACATTACTTAATATATTCACAGTATTAGTAAAATTACCTTGAATGTGGGCAGGGCGTTCTCAGTATACAACATCCGTACAGTCCAGACATTTACGTTACTTAATATATTCACAGTATTAGTAATATTACTTTGAATGTGGGTTGGGCGTTCTCAGTATACAACATCCCTACATTTCAGACATTTACATTACTTAATGTATTCACAGTATTAGTAACATTACTTTGAATGTAGGTTGGGGGTTCTCAGTATACAACATCCCTACTTTTCAGACATTTAAAAACCTCTTCCCTTCTCTCAATGCTTCCATTTCTTTTCTACAATTTTTATCAGTTACTTTTTTTTTACAACTCTTGCTTGCAAAATTCTTTTCATAATAAGTCTTAACTCTTCCATACATTGTAAGCAGCCCCACCAACAATTTATGGTATGCTGTGTCTCAAATTATCTTCTTATATCAAGACTTCTCATTATGTTCTTCTTTGTTACCCTCAGATATCTTTTTGTTCACTTCATACAGCTTATATCATACTTTTTGTCTTTCACTCAGTATCCATGTCTCACAGTAAAACGTCTTTACATGATGGTAACTATCTTCATTTTTGTTTCTCTTGGTATTTCATTCTTATGTATGAAATTGTTATTCATGGAATAGTATTTTTCCAGGTGTTTTTTTGATTTTTACATCTTAAGATGCTTGTTCACTTATTGCAATACCTAGATTTTGGAATGCTGTAACTTGTTCAATTATAGTTCCTCTAATCTGCTTTAAATCTTCTGTTGAGTCACTAACTACCATCACTTGGGTTCAAGTCTTATTAGTTTCGCTACCATTCTCTTCCAATACTGAGTTCCATATATTCAAGTTCTCTTGCAGTTCTCTTTTGCTTCCGGCTATAAGCATCACATCATCTGTAAAGGCCTCTTTCGAGATATCAGCCCCATTCAAATTCTATTGGCCAACTTCTAATTTATTACTTCTGTCTGAGCATATTGTCAGGATCTTATCCATAAATATTATGAACAAATGTGGGCTTAGGATTCCACCTTGTCTTAGCACCTCTTTCATTGTAAATGCCTCTGATTTTAAATACCATAGTGTGTCTTATTACACAGTTAATACTGTACCTTTACATTTTTTGAATTATTCAAATCAATTTTTGAATTACATTCCTTTCCTTTAAAATATTCATTAATTTTTCAAATCATTTCCTTAGGTCTGTAAATGCTAGGCATATTTTTCTTTCCTCTTGGAGAACCTTTTGTGTTGCCTACTTCAGTATATGATAATCCATATTTCCGCTCCTGAATCCATTCTGTGCTCCATCAAGTTTGTTTTTCTACCATTAATGTTGTTCTCATGTCTATAATTCCTTCAAATGGCTTCCTAACTATTTCTTTTATGAATTTGCTAACTGCTATAATTTTTTATTGTTCGACTAAGCTTTTCGTCATTACTGACATCTTCAGGTCTTAAACAACAAGGCTTCCTAACTGTATATAACAGTGTTTGTCCTGTATATTTTCTATACTCTCCTTGTCGCCCTTAAAATTTTGGGACAGTGAAAGCTTTTTGCCAGTTCTTTGGAATATGCTACTCTTTCCTTACTCTGTTGTGTAGCTTCAGTAGTATCTCAGCTGTCTCTGCCCTTAAATTTTAATCATCTGTAGTGTTACTGTGTCACAACTCTGTGGTTTCCCATCTTTTAATTTATTCATTATTTCCCATAAATTTTCTGTCTTTTTGTTCTTCAGTAAATTTCTATTTACTTTTTATCATTCTTTGTTTAATTCTCTCATCTCTTCCTCACCAGTAATTTCTGAAGCACATTCTCCTCAACTGCTCATTATTTCTTTATCCTCATTTAATATTTCTGCGTCTTTTTTTTTAACTGCATTAGCTTCCGGTTCTTCTTCCTTACTGATTTCAAAATGTTATTAAATGGCTTCTTGTTTCTTGGGCTGTCCATTCCAGGTTTTCCTCTGAATGATTTCCATTTGGTTTTCTTTGCTTCAATTGATGACTCCTGTAGCATTAATTGTGTGCTTATTAATTTTAGTTTAAACTATCGGATGTAGGTAATATTTTTTACTAAACAGCAAAAGACCGCATGTAGTTATCCATAATATTTTAAAATTATTATTCTGTCTAATGTAAACAAAAAAATGTTATATATATGTATATGAAATGGGTGTTAATATATGAATTGCGACTTGAGTTGGAAGCATTTGAAGTATTTTTTATAAAACTGCAGCCAAAGATCGCCCACCCACAACACATTCTGTTCCCCACAATTTGGGAGTCTCCAGAGTTAGGCTTATTTGTGTAATGATGTGAAGTGCGCCATTTTAAAATTCACTTCTGTAAACAAATTAACTTCCTTGTTTCCTTTGTTGGTGTATAAAGTGTAATAGATATAAGTCATAATTCTAAGTTTTAATAAAGTTGAAGGTGATAAATTGTAAGTCCTTTCTCGAAGGCGATAAATCGTAAGGTGGTAGAATTACCTTTCTTTGTTTTCTGTCATCATGCATTTCACATTGGTAGATAAACATGTAGGCCTACTGTGTGTGTGTGTGTGTGTGTGTGTGTGTGTGTGTGTGTGCACGCACGCGCGTGCTCGCACATGCACACGTGTGCTGGCATCCTGTGTAATTTGGCACACCAATTGTCAATGAACAGTTGTGATATGTATTTTCATGGTCAGCTCTAGTAAGAGGCTGGAAAGCTAAAATTTGGAAGTACCCCTTCCCTTCAAGGCTTACCCATACATAAGGCTTATTGTGTGTATAGGTTTTTGAGACTTGTTAATTTTTTTTTCTTTTGAGGAACACATGAGCTGTTGTTCGGTAATCAGTTATTTGTTTCACACACACACACACACACACACACACACACACACACACACACACACACACACACACACACACACACACACACACACACACACACACACACACACACACACACACACACACACACACACACACACACACACACACACACACACACACACACACACACACACACACACACACACACACACACACACACACACACACTACATTCTGTATCAATACTGAAGTTTAAGTAGAAATTTGGAGATTAATTTCACCCAGAGAGTTATGTGATTCTGAAACTGGCATTCGAACAAAAATTTGTTTTTTCCAGGTCTGTGAACTCCATTTTGCAGAAGATGACATTGTCAAAGAAGCGAGCGGGTATGATGAAAAAACAGGGAGGACGATCACAGCTCCATTGAAGATCAGTCGACTTCGGCCAGATGCTGTTCCTACAAAACTACCATCTTGTCCAGCTGGTGAAAAAAGCAGTAAGTACAGGAAACACAGAAAGGTGCAAGCCAGTTTGCAAGAAAACGCTAAGGAGAAACGACAGCATGAAGCGCAAAAATCTATCACTTTGAGGAAACAGAAGTCTCAACAGAAAAGTAAAGGCATGAAGGGCGTAAAGAAGGGTAAGCATTAATATATAATATATGTTGAAATATTGTTGTTGTAATACTTTATTTTTAAATATGTTTTGGTAATATTTGTTTATAAGCTTATGATATGGATTCAAAGGTGGTAATAATGTAGGCCTGTAGTCGTACATAGGCCTATAGATAATTTTCATTGTTAGAGTTATGCTGTGTAGATATTTTTCCAGTAGCATAGTGTCCATGTAACCGCTGTTACCAGCGGCAACAGTACTGGAAATAAGAGAAAATAATATTAATTATATCACAGAATAAATACTTTAGTTATTTCATAATTTTAAATCCAAACAATATTAGTAGGGAATCTTTAAAAAAAGCGTATCATTGCTTGCGAACTGCTGGGCACTTGCACCGTCTTGTGTTGCCGGCTCATACATCGGCAATGTTTTACTGCGTATGGTCATTGACCTTGTAGTAGTTGTCACTGTACAGATGAGGAGACACATTCGTCCACCCAATGTGTTGCTGCTGTATAAACCAGCAAAATGCTCAGTTAGCAGTTATGTTCGTTTCGGAACCAATATGCAGCAGTTACTACCTACCTATTTGTGTTTTGTTAGTTTAGTTATGTGTTTCTGTGTTTGTCTTATTATTTGTAATTCCATTTTTTGTGTTCTGATTTATTCTGTGTAAGTATAATGGGAGTCAGATCCCGTTGAACCGGGACCCTCTTCTTCTGCAAGCGAATGATAGAAAATACTCTAAAAAATATTTTGGCTCTAAGAAGAATATTCTGGCCCTAAAAAAACCTTAGTACTAGAAAAATTCGAATTAATTTTTAGGTTAAGTTTTAAGCGTATCACAAGTGGCAGCAAGTGTTATGTACCCACACCATGGCACGGTATTTTTCACTTATCCTTTCTTCACTCTTAATGTGAGATTTCATTGAAGGCCTTCATCCTCCATGTATGCCCTAGACATAACAGATAGGTGGTGAATGTGTATTTAAGAATCATACCATCATCAAGTATTACTTTTTTCCCTGGATTTTGTTGTCCACGATGTGTCCGTTGATTAACTAATTATAATTATATCACTACTGACTCGTAACACTAACTTTTTATTGGGAAAAATGTAAAACTTTTACCTTGTAGCCTGAACTAGTTTTCACTTATTACAAGCTTCATCAGAGGCGCATAGTGTTTCGAGTGATATAATTATAATTATTTTGTGTGTGTGTGCGTATCACCACCTTTCTCCAGTCATTTACAGTTAACTGAATGAGCAAAGTAAGTTATCAGTTTCTAATTCAACTGTTTGACATTTGTCTTTCTGTTTGGGGTATGTCTCAAGATAACTTTTGTACACATTAACTGATTTTCATAAAACTTGACATGTGTGTTCATATTAAACCCAACAGGACCCTATTATTTTTGAGACTGATCCCCAAAAAAATAGGGGGCAGGAGACAAAAATGTGGGGTCAAAATAGTGAAAAAATCGCAGAAATCCATGTGTGGTATCAGATTAAAGAGAATTTGAACCACAATATGAACTTAGTATTCATTGTTTTTCTTTGTATTCTTCTTATTTATTCCAGGATTAGGCGAAATCACCTGTTCCGGTCTCTACTTTCAAGCCGTTTTGTGCGTGGTCTTCACACATCTCTTTTCCCTTTCGGCTCATATTGTAAAACTTGTTGAGATAGCCTTTACACTTCCATTCTAACTATTTTCCATTCCATCTCAGCTTACATTTCTCAATTCTTCCATTTACAGAGAATATACCCAATTCATGTCTTATCACATCATTTTTACTTCTACCGTTTTATGTACATCACTTTACGCATCTCAAGAAATTCATATCTGCAGCTTGTATATGACTTGTATCTTTTTTAGATACCACCCACGTTTCAGAACCGTATAAGAGAGTGGGGACCACCATAACCTTATACAACTTCATTTGAGTTTCCTTTCATGTTTTTCTCCCTAAAGTTCTTTTAATAGTGCCACAAATCACCTGAAATCTCTTTATCTTTCTCTTGATGTCCTCGTCAAATTGATATGTAATATCACATCTTAGGTGTTAACAGTGGGATATTAGCTCCAGCACTTTATCATTGATTGTAATTTTTTATCTTGTGGGATGTTTGCCTTTGAAAGCCATTACTTTTGTTTTATTAATAGATATATAGTGTTCATTCTTTAAACTAAAAAATTTTTTGATGCCAGGACCCTAAAAACGGAGTGAAAATTTTGATAAAATTGCAAAAAAGTTTGATAAAGTTGGAGGACCCAAGGTCCAAAAATGGGATAAAAAAGTGGGGAAAAATGTAAAAATTCATCCAGATGTTAGACTAAGTGCAGTGTTTACACAAATCCGAATATTTGGATTGTCAGTAACCCCTCCAAAAAAAGCCTGTTTATAGACTCAGTTACCAGTAGAGTAGCTTCTTTGAACAAAGCAGTATTAAACAACTGTCTACCACCCTGTCTGCAGTGTTACCACATTCTACAAAGAGATGAAAACTCAGATTTTCCTTTCACATGATAGTGCCTATTTCATATTTTAAATGTACATAACACAAATCACTCAACATATTTGATATTTGTCAAATATTGATCAGTTATTTTTATTATTCATTTGTAAGTTAATTTAATGGTGTTAGTAGATTATTTATTTACAAATACAAGTATAAAACATTTAGGTTTACTGTTTTAAAAGAGAAGTTCAAAATATTTAACAATTTGTTCACTTCCTACCCCTAAAAAGGAAAATATGTGTATTAAGTTATGCAGACATATTTTAGAGTAAACAAACTTTTAATTCAGTCAAAACCTAAGCACTAATTTTTTAAATGGGATATTTTAAAATTTTTACGTATTTAAAAAATTGTAAAATTATGAATACCCAGAAATAAAATTTAAAATTATAGAGCTAACACCGATTTAAATTATAAAAAAGTTACTTATATGTGACTTGTAGCATCACTTTAGTCTAAACATCACTAATTTAATTAGCATCTCTAATTTTTAAACATTTAATTTTGTAAATACTATCATACCCCGAAGGCAGCGTAACTATCTGAGTCCTGTTTACAAATACTGAACCCCATTGGGTACTTACCAGGGTCACATCATTAGTTTGCTAATGATGAAATAATTAGACAGCATTCGGGTGTTGATGAGAAATGTAAGATATGATATGTTCAGAAGAATAAGTAAGGAGACACAGGTTTCTGGTTGCAATGACAAAGCTTGTCGTTGGATGAAGAGTACCCTGTGCAATGTGAGGTATGGCCAGAAAGTATCCAACCATGTAATATTTTGAGAAAAATAGTTCAACTAGTGCAATGGTGCCTTAGTTCCATTTGAAGTATTCTATATGGGACTTTACACACACATATCTCAGTGTCTCTTCCACCTCTCAAAACAGTATGCAAATTGCTCTTTTGGAATTTCTATCAGGTGTCCTCTCATCATATTCTCCTGAATCTCTTTCACTGTCTGAAATCTTAGTGGTGATTTTACCATTAGAAAGAGCCAGAAGTCGAAGGAAGCTAAATTAGGTCTGTGCAGTAGCTAAACAACCTCTGTGAATGATTTAACGACAAGAAATCCTGTACCAGGTGGAAGGAATGTGCAAGGGCATTGTCATGGCAAAGATGCTAGTTACCACTTTTACGTAGCTGTGTCCATTTTCTCCTCACAGCCTGTGTAGAATTTCCGTGAAGTACCTTAGTCATTGTCTCACCTAGAGGAGCATGCTCATGATAGACCAGGTCTTCATTGTCGAATAAAACACTTAACAAACTGCCAGTGCTGTGTCCAGATTGTGGGTTTCTTTCTGTGAATTCCCAGCAATCTTGAAACTCCCAACACCACATTTTAATTTTAGCATCTCTCATGGAACCCTTTGCGAACACTGATAATCATTCAAACGGATTCTGCAGCATGTCCATGTCCAAGTGCATTCAAATAAATGTCAGAGTTCAAAGCAAAACTTGATGCAGATTCACTGATCTATGCACTCAGTCATTTTGTTTGCAATGGTTGCACAAAACACAAGCTTACATCACTTCATCTCACTGCCAGTGGAGGTACCTGACAGCAATGTAAATATGAGATTTGCTGTTCTGTTGATGCCTGTACACTGTGCACGTGGCAATTTATCAAAATCCCTTATACGGTCAAATATGGGAAGCCGGCTGCGAAAGCCTCAGACAGAATTTTAGAAATGTAACTGTTTGTACATGCACAGTAAGGTCTCCTGCAATTGGCTACGGATTTTGTGAAGGTTGTATGGCACATTATCAAGATATCCAAATGGTTGAATACTTTATGTGTGTATTTTGTTAGCACTACTTTTTGGAGGACAGAATCAACTAAGAACATTTGACGAGTGTTTTACTGTACATAGATTTGAAGGTAGAAATGCTATCCACTAAACAGCTGTTAACAACAGTTCAGGATTTTCAGTTAATTATAACTGAATCTATTAACTGTTATTATAACAAGTGTGTGTGATGTTAATTTAACAAAAATATTTAATAATTGGTAAACTACTATAAGTCAGTTTTCGTTATGCATAAAAGTCTAACAGATCTCACAGTCTTAAGTTTGATCCCTGTTAAAGGTAAAGAAAGGCAACGTATTGTATTTAAAGGAAGTGTTGGTATCTTTCTTCAACCAATGCGTATGTGGTTTGTCCAACAGCTCAGATTTTGTGGTCCTACAGGTTTCTTTCTGTGTGTGTGGTGTGCGGAGGAATGTAGGTTCTTAAAGTGTGAAAATAGCAAATTTCAAAACATGCTTCACACAGTCACTTTTTACTACATGTTAAACTGCACTATTATCTCGCACAACTGAATTAATAGACTAATATTTCTTTCATTTAATTTCAGGTTCTGTCAGACGGGGTAAAAAAGGACAACAAGAAGACTTGACTGATTCAGAGGTAAAAATATAGTCAGTTGTTAACACACATACACTTCATTTTTGTTAACCAATGTCTGTCAGCCACTGTGAAGCGCCTTCCCATGTATTGTGCAATTATTTCTGTACTGAATAATTCTTGTTAAGTTCACTGTACCAAATACTTTTAATATTTTCAGACGTATGCCCATTACGTTGTGTAGGCATATAAGAATTGCTGTCCTGTCCATGCCTGTACACTGTACAGGTGTCAATTTATCAAAATCCCATATATGGCCAAATCCAAACTCAATATTCAAAGTACAAAATATATAATCAGAATACAAAGTATAATAATACCCAAAATTACAGTTATGCATAGCAAGACTTTCATAAAAGAACAAGCTGGCTAAACACATAAACCCAAACCTAGCCTATAATAATGGCAGATAACAAATGCAAGACAGCATAAGGGATGCTAATTTATATAGACAAACACACAGTAAATGGAACCTCACTCGCATGGAAACCTGTGTTTAGTAACTTGCAATTAAACAATGGTTAACACCACTTAAACAAGTCACTAATAGAAATATTGCAAATTCCAACCTGAAAAAAATAAAATCCACCACGTGGGAGAAGAGTAATTAACTAAATATCATGTAGCTATTCAGACATTAGGAGGGGAGGTGATCACCCTCAGTCACACCTATGCTGCAGTGAGGAACATCACCCACGATACTCTTTGATTTGTAGTGCCACCTGGTGTTAAAGAGGCTTCAAGGAGGTTGGTGTTGGCTGAGCCTACTTTTGACACTCATGCTGCGGTGGATGTTTTGTGGGAAGCGGACATCATGGTGTCCACGGCCGTTACAGGGCAGGTTGTTCTTTTGGGCTCTGGTCTTCCAACCATTGTTGAGATCAAATTTTGTTTTATTATTATGCATTCTGCCCATCACTCTGTTACTCTTTGTCTTGTGAGCGTCCACTGTTGTTAATACCACCTGATGCTGTTTTTGTTCATCAGCACCATGCAATGTTCCATCAGGTTCCAGTGGCTACTTGTGTGGTATTGACAGCATCATTGATTCCTCCACAAAATTATGATTCTTTAGCATTGTGCAGAAAGTTCTGGGAGGCCGAAGAACGCCCGGCTCTTCCAGTTCCAAGATATCCAGATGAGGCTGTACCTGAGAATTTCTCTGATCACTCTACCTAACGATTATCTTCAGACCAGGATATTATTAGATGTCCAATTCTCCAGTGCCTCTCAGGGGACTCGCATAACAGTTCTCTGTCTCATCTCCGTAGTGTGAAGAACAGATTTGCCCAGAAGCCTAAGTTTAATGTTTTGTATAAGGGACACATGGTGTCTGTTACTATCCTGACATTTCCCAAGGGTTTTATTCCCCATAATGGTTCCTTTAAAATAAAGGTGCAATTCTCAGAAGATTCAAGTTTAAACCAGCCAGTGTATCTATCAACCACCAGTGGTATATCATGGAAACAATTGTTACTTACGGGTAGGACTACTAAACTTTAGGCTTTGTCTCCAATAACATTACCTTATTTCTATGAGATGAACTGCAGGATCTCCTTGCATTTACAGATTCTGAATAGGAGAATTAAGCTGGCAGCAGCACTTCATTGACGGATGGTTCTCACACTCACACATTTTGAAAATGTAATGCCTCGCCCTTCTGTCTCACTTTTGTCAGAGGTGTGTCCTTCTTTGTCCTGTAGGCGCTTCTCACCAGGGACACACAGCTTGTTTATATTTGTTGTTTAAGCAAAGGATTGATTCAAAAATATGGAAGGAGGAACATATGCCTGAAGAATGGAACATTAGCTTAATAGTAACTATTCATAAAAAAGGGAATAAGTTAGACTGCAGAAATCACAGAGGTATCTCAATGTTGTGTACAGGTTACAAAATATTTACTCGAATACTGTAGAAGAGACTGTAACCATTGTGGAAAGAATATTGGGGAAATCCCAAGGTGGCTTCCAAAGTGGAAGATCCACTACAGATCAAATCTTCACAGTTAAAATACTGATGGAGAAGATGTGAGAAAACAGTCTGGATCTAACACAAATCTTCGTAGATTTTAGGCAAGCGTATATAGCATATGACAGCATAGATAGGAAAAAACTTTTTGAAATTATGCCGTACTTTCAAATACCCATTAAATTAGTACAACTGACAAGATTGACAATGATACAGACAACAGCCAAAGTCAAACTGCAAACAGGTACAACAGAACGTTTTAATGTCACGAGAGGGTTGAACAGGGGAATGGACTGGCACCAACCCTGTTCAACCTACCACTCGAATATGTGAACAGAAAATTGTCAGTTGACAGGAATGCAACATTAGAACATAAAATAGGCCAGATCGTAGGATATGCGGGCGATATTAATATTGTGGCAAGATCCCAACCAAGGAAGAGCAAAAGAGAGCTCCCAGGAACTCAAAGGTGAAGCAGAAGAGATAGGACAAAACAAACAAACAAAGATAAAACAAAGGTTTGTGTTTTGTACAGATAAAACAAAAGTTATGATTATCACTCTAAGGAAAACCAGGAAATCTGAACAGTTTGAAATCGAACCACTAAACCTGGAAATAGTTAATTGGTTTAAATATTTGGGATGTTGGATTGCAGAAGATAATGAAGAAATAAATAAAATAGGGAAAAGGATACAGGCCGCAAATAGAGCATACGTATGCTTTGTTAACAACACTATTGACTCCAAAGTCACATTATATAAAGTTATGATTAGACCAGTGATAACATATGGCAGGAAGACTTGGACTCTGAATAAACAAGCTGCTAACATAGTCAGTACCTCTGAAAGGACAGTTTTGAGGAGAATATACGGAACAATCCAAGTCCATGGGGTATGGAGAAAACGTCACAATGAGGAACTATATAAGCTATATAAAGACGTTGATCTGGCCACCACCATTGGACTGCATAGATTCCATCTGACACATCATTAGGGTGGAAGGCAACCAAGTACCTAGGAAAGTACTATTTAGTCAAATCAAGGGTAGAAGGCCTGTCAGAAGACCCAAGTATTGCTGGATTGATGCAGTGGTAAGGGATGCTGATACTTACTTAAAATAAAATGATGGACATCAATCACCAAGGACGGGAAAAAATGAAGGCAGATGATTATGGAGGCTAAGGTTCGACTCCGAACTGTGGTGCCATAGAAGAAGAAAAAGTTTGACCAAGGGGCCAAATCGTCATTCTTGTTTGCTGGCAGCTAAGATCAAAGTGGCACCTTTGAAGATTGTATCTATTAATCCTTGTCTTGAACTATTAGTCACTTATCATTTTGCTAAGTTGGTACACCGTTATGTGCAGCTTGTTCAACCATTTATATCTTCTAGTCTGGTTTGTCTTTGGACTCTTATGGCAGTTTGTCTTTGGTTTATCATTTTGGCATTACATTATGTGGTGTTAATGGTAAAATACTTAAGATTCACATAATTTTTCGTACTACCTACAAACCCCACAAGTTTGTTTAATGTGTTATAACAAATAATAGTAACTTTGTAAGTTTTTAGTAACTATATGTGTCTTGGCAAATGTTATATTTTTGCCAAAACATTGATTTTTTTGAAAGTTAATTATAGGCAACAGAGACACCTGAATCAATATAAAACACAGCATTTTAATACTTATAAAAATTAACATAACACATTTTTACTGTATGCTATTTAGAAGCTACAGCATTTTAAATAAAGACCCGTCCTGGACAAAGGACGGCCATTTTAAGGGCTTGGCCTCAAAGTGTTAAAAGCCTCCTCCATCTTCTACCCCTCCTCCTATAGTGGTTTGATAGTATCAATTTGATTTTTTTTTTTAATTAATGAGCCTTTATATGAAATGGAAGTAATGCATATGTATATATATATATATATATATATATATATATAGTAACGTTACATAACCCAGTCCCAATAACGTAACTCATGATAATAAAAGTCAGAAATGGGTAAACTAAAGCTCGCTCAAAATTTAATTATATCACTCAATATGATAAACAATTTGAGTGGTATACAGTGCAAAGTGAGTGATAGTGTACCCATTGAGGTGAAAAAACAAAAGTGAAAGCAACGTATTACCAAACTGTGTTGTATGTTTTGGAAAGGATAAACTTATGGAAGTAGTATGTAATAATACTGATTGATTTTTGTAATTTTATTTATTTATTGTAATTTATATTGTATGAACCACAAATTGTTATACCCAAGTTAATATTATATTTTTTCAAATAATTGTGTTAGATTATAAGAAAACCCAGGGTTAATTTTAAAAGACATAAAAATTTAACTACCAAAGATAATATAAAATTAAAATAATCCTATGAAGGAAATGGCAACAGGAAGTAGTGCCGGGTATGAACACTATTCGAGACTAAATAAATAATATATAAATTTATTTAAGGATAATAAAATGATAAAATATTTATATACAATGTCATAAAAAAATTAACCAAAACATATTATGTAAATTAAATTAGTAAAGAAACCGGAATGGAAGGGAATTATTTTTCCATAAATAAAATATAAATTTATAATAATTACAAACTGCCTACATAATAAAAATACTATGTGTTACTAAGAGTGATGAAAAATAACAAGTATTGTTAATAAAATATAAAATTTTGAACTAAACCGGAGAGTTGAAGAAACGATGCGACAAAAATTATAAAAAAAATAACCTTTTTTGGACGTTGGAGGAGGTGAAATTCATGCAAGATTAATAAACAGAGTGACTACTAACTAATTATACCTGAGTAATCCAAATTAAATGGTGATATACATTAAAAACCAGTGGATGAAAACATTCTGAGGATCCAATATAGTTCGGCCT
Organism: Magicicada septendecula; assembly: GCA_034769895.1. Classification (NCBI taxonomy): domain Eukaryota; kingdom Metazoa; phylum Arthropoda; class Insecta; order Hemiptera; family Cicadidae; genus Magicicada; species Magicicada septendecula. The sequence goes on along the minus strand of CM068367.1, from coordinate 1,368,489,467 downwards.
ACTTCCAGTAGACAATTAGAAAATATTCCAAACGAAAAGGAAATAATAACGCAAGACGGACCTCATCACAGAATAAAACTTCAATCCAGTAAGAACAATACGGAGCGAGGTAATATAAACATTTTTTCGTAATAAGTCCAGAAGAAAACTCATTTTTAACAGTGAAATAGAACAAAAATATTCATTTTATCATATGTTTTTTTTCAAAGTAAACAAATACATGCTGCTCTCTTACGGCAATTCCGGAAACTACGTAATACTTGAAAAATAAACAAAATTATTTATTAATTTTTCGGTATTTGTAAAGCGTAGCAATTATCCATTTCTGACACTCTCATAACACAAAGAATTCACCCTGAACCCTGGGGAATTATTAAGGATTATGTAATAATTGATGTTTTTTATTATAGCGTAATATTGGGTAAATAACAACATATATGTTTTGCTCCTTAGACAGATCTATGTTTACTCGGTAAAGTCGAGATGATGTTTTTTTTCAGATAAGATTAATTGTGATACCTATATTTTGGTGGCAGGAGACAAAGGTCAATAATAAATAAAGCAATATTATTGAAAATTAATATTGAATTATAACGTGTTATAATTTATTGTAGTGGGTAGTTAATAAAAATTTCAGCACAACATACAGAAGAAATCGTCACAACTGAGGGGCAATAATGATACTTACTCTCTCTTCTGCATAAGGCTGAACAAATTACCTCCTTGACCCCAAATCACACACTCTCGATTTCTTTTTAGATTGAGTAAAACAAGATCAACAAAATCCTTTATTTATACCTTTTAAAACGTCAGTTAGTATAATTCAAAAGTGACGCATACTGCGTGAGGCATATAAGAACACTTTCGCAAGTACACACCTCACATTAAGTGGTACGTTACAAGTTTGGCGAACCCAACATTTGGGGCTTGACTAAAGGTGTACGTTTCGCTAAGACCTCATCAAAAAGCGGTACGTTACAAATTTGACGCGTACAACGTGGGGCAGGATATAACTTGCAATACACTCATAAGTGGTGAATGCCTCTATTAAAAAGCGGTACGTTACAATTTGGCGGTCAACGTAAAAGGGCGGTAATTCGAAAAGAATTTTGATATTTAATAAAAAATATATATCAAAAAATCTAATTATCGTTGGCAGTTATGAGAAAACAAGAAATGCCTAATACCCGAGGCCAATCGAAGAAGAGGGCAGAAGAAAAGGAGATTGAAGAAGGTGGACAGGAACAAGAAATAGAGTTAGTCACGGACAGTGAAATGGACCAACAGACAGGTGATACAGAAGAAACCGAAGTAGTCATGGATATGGAAAAGGAAATAGTGGAAGAGGATGCCCAAGGGGATCAACCAGATAAATCCAACCAAAAAGAAGATATAAGCATACAGGAGATGTTAAGAATTATAATGGAAGGGAATAACAAGATCCAGGAAGATAATAAGCGAACCAATGACAAAATAGATGAAAATTTTAGAAAACAGGAGGAAGCCTTGAAACAAACCAATGAGGAAAATAAGGAGAATTTTAAGAAACAGGAGGAACAAAATAAACAAACCAATGAGGAAAATAAGGAGAATTTTAAGAAACAGGAGGAACAAAATAGACAGACCAATGAGAAAATAGATAGCATTCAGGAAAGTTTAGTCAAACAACTAAATGAAAAAATAGAAACCATTCATGGAAATATCAAACAAACCATGAATGAACAATACAATGAACTTAAAGAAACTGTTGAAGGACAAAGAGAAGAGATGAATGCAAAATTTGAAGAGAATAATGAGAATTTAAAACAAATTGAGGGTAAGATGGAGAACTTCAACAAGGAATTAAGAGAAAATCTAGAAGCTAAAATTGAACTGGTCAGTAATACGTTAAGCCAAAGAGTAGAAGAATATAAGGAAGAGGCAGAGAAGAAATTAATAGAAACTAACCAAAGATTAGATAAAACTGAAGAGAAGATGGAACTAATTAAAACTGGAGTCGAGGCACGAATGGAAAAAGAAGAACAAGATAATCAAGTTCGTGTAATGGCCATACGACAAGAAAACAATGACCAGTTAGATAGTATCAAAAGCAGTCTAAACTGTAAATTTTCAGAGTTTCATAAAACTGTAGAGAATGTAAAAAATCAGTGTGATAGCCAAGCAGAGAAATTAGATAGTTTGCAACAAATACAAACCAATTTTCAATGTGATGTAGATAGAATAAGTGCTAGATCTGCATGCAGCAGTCATCATGTTTATCCAGACAATAAGGAAAGTGTAAACTTTCGGGATTATCGCAGAAACCCACTTGAATTTTTAGGGAGAGTAGATGAAATTTTGAACAGATCAAAGGAGAATCGATGGAATATGATAAAAGGTCTATTGGACGAATCGTTCAAAAATATCAATGATAATTGGTGGACAGCAATTAGGAACGAGGTGTGTGATTATGAGGGTTTCAAAACTATGTTCAAACTTAAGTACTGGTCAGAATCAGTACAAAACATTATTAGGGACGATATCTGTCATGGTAGGTATGACCGTACAGTGGGACAAACACCTACTGCTTACTTTTTGGGGAAGGTGTGTATCGCCAAGTATCTAGACCCTAAGATACCTGAAGAGTGTCTAGTGACCAAAATGGCGTATCATTTTGAAGAAAAGATAATAAGTGCACGCTTGAGTGGACAAATCAAAACTATTGGAGGCATGGAAACGCTGCTAGAAAATTATGAACAGGAATCTTATTATAGGAGAAGTAGATGGAGGTCAGGGAATACCGAGGAGCGGAAGAATGAACCACCAAGAGAGAATCGGCCCAGAGTTAATTATGTACACGCTAATAACAATTATTACAGTAATAGTTACCAAGGAAGACGTCCGTATTTTAACCAGAGACAAAATTATGATCGAAGAGATGAGAGAAACAACTACAACAGACAACAATGGAATGATCATGACGAATATAGGAAGTCCAGAAGTGGAGATAGACATAGGGACATACCTTCGGGAGATCCACCAAATGACAATCAGGGAACTAATCAAGCCCAAGTAAATTATCTAATGGCTGATGAGAGGGATTCGAGGAGACCCGAAGAACAGCAACAAAGAAAAGTGGACAAACGAGTTGACCATGGGAAAAATCAAGGGTCTAATCTTGGTCCCAGTAATAAAGATGAGAGGCTATATACATACGATAATATTGAAATGTATGGTAGTGATCCGCAATGGGGCAATCCAATAGCGAATTTTATTGACAAGTTTAATCAACAGAATCCACGGGAAAAATATAAGAGTGGATCAATCCGTGTTGTGAATGATACCGAAAACGGTTAAACTCATGTTAAATGAGATATTGAGAAAAGTATTGAAAGAATGAAACCCCAAAATTCTAAAAGTACGTAAGGACAACTTACTCAAGGGATTTCGAACAATAATTTAAAATGAAGAAACTAAAACCCCAAAATTCTAAAAGCACGTAAGGACAACTTACTCAACTTATTTCGAACAATATAATTTAAAGTGAAGAGACTAAAACCCCAAAATTCTAAAAGCATGTAAGGACAACTTACTCAACTTATTTTGAAACCATATAATTTAAAGTGAAGAGACTAAAAAACCCCAAAATTCAAAAAAGCACGTAAGGACAACTTACTCAACTTATTTCGAACAATATAATTTAAAATGAAGAAACTAAAACCCCAAAATTCTAAAAGCATGTAAGGACATCTTACTCAAGGTATTTCGAACAACATAATTTAAAATGAAGAGACTATAAGAACAGATTATATAATTTAATTATAAATAACTGATTTAAACTGAAATAATAGGAAAAAATAATATTTTAATGGTAACAAACAGAAGGAAAATTAAATGAACAAAAACAATTGATGGTAATGTGCTCAGATAAGAAGAATAACGAATAATTTAATGACTCCAATGAAACTGAAGGAGGATGATAATTAATACAACAAAAATTAGAATTTCTCGGAATTGAAGGTTATATAAGAAGAAATGATACGGAGAATATGTCACAAGAAGTAAAGTCAAAAGAATTTTAACATAAGGCCTATCAATGATGTTATATGCTATTAGTTGATGGAAAAGAAGAAGGAATCAAGGAGAAGAAGAAATATATAAATAAATACAAACAGCTACAGTATGAAGAATCCCAAAAGTGTTTGGTACTAGTCGCTAATTGACTACTACTTATAATTTTTTATTTTTATGTATTGACCGTAGAAATGTTCCGGCAATAATTTTTATGAGCAGGGATGATGTTCCTAAACTAAAGCTCGCTCAAAATTTAATTATATCACTCAATATGATAAACAATTTGAGTGGTATACAGTGCAAAGTGAGTGATAGTGTACCCATTGAGGTGAAAAAACAAAAGTGAAAGCAACGTATTACCAAACTGTGTTGTATGTTTTGGAAAGGATAAACTTATGGAAGTAGTATGTAATAATACTGATTGATTTTTGTAATTTTATTTATTTATTGTAATTTATATTGTATGAACCACAAATTGTTATACCCAAGTTAATATTATATTTTTTCAAATAATTGTGTTAGATTATAAGAAAACCCAGGGTTAATTTTAAAAGACATAAAAATTTAACTACCAAAGATAATATAAAATTAAAATAATCCTATGAAGGAAATGGCAACAGGAAGTAGTGCCGGGTATGAACACTATTCGAGACTAAATAAATAATATATAAATTTATTTAAGGATAATAAAATGATAAAATATTTATATACAATGTCATAAAAAAATTAACCAAAACATATTATGTAAATTAAATTAGTAAAGAAACCGGAATGGAAGGGAATTATTTTTCCATAAATAAAATATAAATTTATAATAATTACAAACTGCCTACATAATAAAAATACTATGTGTTACTAAGAGTGATGAAAAATAACAAGTATTGTTAATAAAATATAAAAATTTGAACTAAACCGGAGAGTTGAAGAAACGATGCGACAAAAATTATAAAAAAAATAACCTTTTTTGGACGTTGGAGGAGGTGAAATTCATGCAAGATTAATAAACAGAGTGACTACTAACTAATTATACCTGAGTAATCCAAATTAAATGGTGATATACATTAAAAACCAGTGGATGAAAACATTCTGAGGATCCAATATAGTTCGGCCTACTTCCAGTAGACAATTAGAAAATACTCCAAACGAAAAGGAAATAATAACGCAAGACGGACCTCATCACAGAATAAAACTTCAATCCAGTAAGAACAATACGGAGCGAGGTAATATAAACATTTTTTCGTAATAAGTCCAGAAGAAAACTCATTTTTAACAGTGAAATAGAACAAAAATATTCATTTTATCATATGTTTTTTTTCAAAGTAAACAAATACATGCTGCTCTCTTACGGCAATTCCGGAAACTACATAATACTTGAAAAATAAACAAAATTATTTATTAATTTTTCGGTATTTGTAAAGCGTAGCAATTATCCATTTCTGACACTCTCATAACACAAAGAATTCACCCTGAACCCTGGGGAATTATTAAGGATTATGTAATAATTGATGTTTTTTATTATAGCGTAATATTGGGTAAATAACAACATATATGTTTTGCTCCTTAGACAGATCTATGTTTACTCGGTAAAGTCGAGATGATGTTTTTTTTCAGATAAGATTAATTGTGATACCTATATTTTGGTGGCAGGAGACAAAGGTCAATAATAAATAAAGCAATATTATTGAAAATTAATATTGAATTATAACGTGTTATAATTTATTGTAGTGGGTAGTTAATAAAAATTTCAGCACAACATACAGAAGAAATCGTCACAACTGAGGGGCAATAATGATACTTACTCTCTCTTCTGCATAAGGCTGAACAAATTACCTCCTTGACCCCAAATCACACACTCTCGATTTCTTTTTAGATTGAGTAAAACAAGATCAACAAAATCCTTTATTTATACCTTTTAAAACGTCAGTTAGTATAATTCAAAAGTGACGCATACTGCGTGAGGCATATAAGAACACTTTCGCAAGTACACACCTCACATTAAGTGGTACGTTACAAGTTTGGCGAACCCAACATTTGGGGCTTGACTAAAGGTGTACGTTTCGCTAAGACCTCATCAAAAAGCGGTACGTTACAAATTTGACGCGTACAACGTGGGGCAGGATATAACTTGCAATACACTCATAAGTGGTGAATGCCTCTATTAAAAAGCGGTACGTTACAATATATATATCTGTTTAATATCTTTTTCAAATTGTGTCTTTCCAATAATATAATTTAATTTTCAGAATGTTCTTCCTTCATTGGACGTCACTTCTGTCATAAAGGAAGAAGCTGATGTTGAAGAATCGATGCATGACCAACATGAAAATAAGGTGGTAGTTTGGAGTAACTTATTATACTTATTAATGTTAGTGGTAACACAAGTAATGCGATTTTTCAATGTAACTCCCAGTTCCCTCCATTGCTTTCAAAGAAGTAATTTTAAGCTTGTGTCCAGTGATTCATGCGGATTTTTCATGCCCCCCCCCACAAATAGATCAGCTGATATTAACATGTTTAGTGCCTTGTTATACTTCTTTTTAATAAAATACAATATAATATCTTTACACTTAGACAATAATTTCAAAGGTCGGGCGCCATCTTGATATGCAAATATAGAAGTAAATATAAACGTGAAGTTTACTCACCTTTAAAAGTTGTTACAGGGCAGGAATTCGTTTAAGCGAATTTCTTGAGTAGCGGAAAGTGTTATGTGAAATAATAATACTTTGTTAAAATTTTTACCAAATGATATTACCCAGTTTATTTATGACATTTACTTACATATATTCTCCACCAGGTGGCGACAAAATTACGTTAAATTTCCCTTTTACAAACCCTCCAAAATACCTACACAGTTATTTATATTTTTTAAACTCTCTGAAAACATTAAACATTTGATATGTGTTTTATAGATATACAGTAGGTCGCCAAATTATTAGGGACAGTACTTATAGTTATGCATTTTCTAGTTCAAATTCTTTTTTTGAGCAAACAAATTGGTTTTCATAAGGTTGTTTTATTTGGTAGTGCTGCTGGTATCATTATTATTGTTTTTGATAAGTGGCAACACTGGTAGACTGCGTCATTTATCAAATAAGTGACGTTACTTCTCATTTGGTTGTCGTTTGTTAAAAACTGCTGTTGTAGTGACGTCATATAAAATATTTTCGAATCGTTTTTCGCCAAGTTTTTCCTGTCCGAAATAATCAAAACGTAAGTAATGTTTCTTCTTGAATTAACTTTACTAAATTTTATGAGTGAATTTCATTTTCGTTAACAGTATGCCGTCATAACCTCAAAATTGTTTCTTTTTAGTATGGGCAAGGCTTCAGACACGTCCCCAAGGAAATGTAGAGAAATACAAACATTATTACTTCACTCCACACATTCCCAGAGAGACATAGCAACTATTGTAGGTGTTTCGAAGTCTGTCGTTAACCGAACTAAAATAAAAATGGATCAAAACAAGACCCTGGAAGCGGTGTAACCCCTCTTTCAACTTTTAGACTTTATTAAAAAAAAAACCTTTTTTTTTTATTTTTTTTATTTTATTTTATTTTATTTTTTTTTTTTGAAAGAGGGGCCACTAGTTATTTAAAACTAGGCCAGAGCCTAGGGAAGCCAAAACTGCGCTGGGTCCAGTATGACGGGACTTGCAATTAAACTCGTTGTTTAGCAACAATAACAATTTTATTCACTATTTCAAATAACATGCAAGTATCACTCCCTGTCATTACACTCCTCTGAAAATATGCACGTAACATCTCATCAAAATATAATGCATGTAAAACATCAGCATAATAGTATCTCCCCAAATATAAATAATATATAACATCGATCAATATAAATACATCAATACACATAAATAAATAGTTACATAAATACACATAGCGCACACATATCGATATACACACATATATATACTACACACATGTTCACCTGGCAGGCAGCTCATAGACATTTAACCATGCCACCGAAGAATACCATCTTCTGTATCAGTGACCTAGATCCCCATCCCAAACTACTGTAAAAGGGTAAAGTGCCCAGCCTCCATAAAAAACTTTCATAAACCAAACCATTAACCAGTCCAGTTATGACTGCTTGCAACCAATGAAATTATCACAAGAATTCAAAATTTTAGAAAGGTTCCCCCAGATAGGACTGCGCCATGGCCAGGTCAACATGGCTGCACGGCCGTACGAATGTATAACAGAATTTATGATTAGAAGTAAGAATCAATAGTGTACTCATATTAACAACTGCACTAGTAGTACACTGGCTCTGGCAGTAAAAGAACTGAATGAAATTTTACTCATATTGAATTATTACTGAGTTAAGATAATTTTTATAAAATATATATAATACGGTTTATGATTGAACCAATAGTGTGCTCATATTGACAACTGAACTAGTAGTACACTGGCTATGGCAGTAAAAGAACTGAATGAAATTTCACTTATATTGAATTATTACTGAGTTAAGATAATTTTTATAAAATATATATAATACGGTTTATGATTGAATCAATAGTGTGCTCATATTGACAACTGAACTAGTAGTACACTGGCTATGGCAGTAAAAGAACTGAATGAAATTTCACTTATATTGAATTATTACTGAGTTAAGATAATTTTTATAAAATATATATAATATGGTTTATGATTGAACCAATAGTGTGCTCATATTAACAACTGAACTAGTAGTACACTGGCTATGGCAGTAAAAGAACTGAATGAAATTTCACTTATATTGAATTATTACTGAGTTAAGATCATTTTTATAAAATATATATAATGACAATTTTAATTAAAAAAAACTTTATAACATCAGCCCCTAATAAAACACATTTGAGAAGTTTCTACAGAATTGGCTTGGCCACAGGCGAGGCCATGCGCACCACCAGATCCAGCAACCTAAAACATGCTATAGACCTGTTACTAACGGCACCTACGGGTGACGTCCACAGGTTACAGCACCTCCCCAAACCTTTAAATCTACAAAAAAAACGAAACCCATATAGCTATGAATATAGTTATGAATCAATGTAAGCATAATTCACCCCTTATAAATCAGTAAACTTAAGTCACACACACTTTTACCCTTAAAGAAAATTTCTCAGCAAAATTCGGTAGCGCATGACCCCGTCCGGGCTCACACTTACTCAGGGGGCATAAGCCTTAGTAAAATACACTGACAAAATTTAAAAGCACTAATTGTCTCGCTGGATTTGTGTCCCAACAACTTTAACTGGAGATGTTCCAGGAAGAGAATACGGTGTTCTACATTGTAGAGGCCAAAATATAGATAAATGGGTTAAATGTCACCTGTAAAATCCGGCACAAAACCTGATGTATTGTCCATTTCTTCCTCCCGATGGTATAGACGGAGAATCACTCGTGTAATACCATTGGAGGCAGATGTTCGGCCACCCGCTGAAGTGGATCGAGAATCGTCTTAGGTCGGGAACCCTGAACAATTATATATATTGACAATTACTCAAATGTTACCCAATTCACGATCCCCCTAATATTCATGACTCCAGCATAATTCACACACTTCCACATGCTCAGATTAAAAGAAAATTTTGAAAATTTTAAGAAGCACAGAAATTACCTTCAGTAAAAAAATTTAGAATTAAATGACTAGTATTTATGGACAGTTCGTCAACTAAATAAACCCTTATTACAATTTCGAGATGAGTTGCAAACTTAAACAGGTTCATAATACATATACAGTTCATATACCTCTACATTTAGTTCATAAAACATTCTCTTACGCCCCCCTATGATTATAAAGAAATTATTATGATATGATTAGGAAAAATACACAGCCATAATTACTTTATAAATGCTTTAGCTCAGCCAGTGTTAACTTTCAAGACATGCATACACAGAATTTAACTCGCGCTCGCCACGTGGTGACTTTCGTATTTATATCGCATTGCATCAGCATTACTTTAAGCTAAATAACAATTCTTTTCTTAAATAATAAATAAGTTACCTTGAACAGACTTACCGAAGAGTCGCGTAGTCGATTATCTAGTCATGATAGATATTAGCAGACAACAAAATCAAACTGATGGCCGCCAGGAGAAATTGGTAGCTGTTTCGTGTTCGGCTGCCTGGTGAATACTGAACACTGCAGTCACAAGAAAATATTACGTATCACTCCCGCCAGATAGTGCGCGGATCGGCAACAAAGCATGCAGATAACGGCTTATACTTCGCTCAAATAATTAATTCACAAACCCCCGCAATGACAGTCACATAATTAACTGGGAAAGGGCCGAGTATTCCAAAACTCGGCACAGCGGGCCGTGTAGGAAAATGTGGCAGGAAAAGGATCACCACTCCTCGTACCAATCGTAAAATTAGGGATATCTGCCTCGAAAATCGTAAAAAGAGTGTGGCCTGTCTAACTACGATGATAAACGATGAGGGAATTGAAGTTTCCAAAAGGACAGTCCGGAGGTGGTTGGCCGAAGAGAACCTGATCGGTCGTCGGCCTATCAAAAAACCACGCCTCACCGAGGCCATGAAGAAGAAGCGACTGCAGTGGGCCAGACAACACCGGAATATGACTGTTGCAGACTGGAGTCGAGTAAGTACAACTTTTTTAAATAGTTTAGTTCGTGAATAAGGATTTTTTTGTGATTATTGTAATATTTTACAATAATCACGACATTTCAGATTTTGGTCGACAAACGTTCATTCGTCCGACAACGCCCTGGAGAGCAGTTCCATCCAGACTGCCTTGTGGAGAGAGTTAAACACCCGGATAGTGTTATGGTGTGGTCTGTGATCTCAGCCAAGGGCATGGGGCGCCTATACATCATGGAAGGGACCATGAGGCAGGACCAGTACAAGCGAGTACTAGAAACTCGGCTACTGCCACAGCTCGAAGAATGGTTCCCTGGTGATGAAGAGTACATTTTTATGCACGATTCGGCACCGTGCCACAAAGCCAGGAGTGTTACTGCATTCCTGGCCGAAAAAAACATTACCGTTTTGCCCTGGCCGGGGAACTCACCTGACATGAACCCCATAGAGAACATGTGGGAACTCACCAAACGGGCGATCGCCAAGGAAGTGATCACCACCAAGCGCCAGTTGGTTGAAACACTCATCAGAGAATGGCATCACAACACCGAACTCCAACAAAATGCAAAAGTCTGTACAGAGAGCATGCCCCGACGCATAGAAGCTATAATTGCAGCAAAGGGTGGCATCACTAAATACTAAGATTAATTTTATTAGATTTTTATTAATGCACATATTACTTTTACGAAAAAAATAAATAGTTTCGCTTACGTAACTTGTTGTTTTTATGATCTCAATAATACACTCTTATAAATAAAAAATACCTACAAGACCTAGAACCAATTATTTGTTCAACAAATTCAGTCAAACTAGAAAATACAAAAACTGAATACTGTCCCTAATAATTTGGCCACCCACTGTATATATATTTTTATACTTGCACAACCCAGCCCTTTTTAAATAGTATTTTGTTCACGCTCTCTCTCTCTCTCTCTCTCTCTCTCTCTCTCTCTCTCTCTCTCTCTCTCTCTCTCTCTCTCTCATTCTCTGGTACAATTATTAATTTTTTATGAGCTCATTTTATAAATAAATTCTTTATTGAAATGAATTTACTGAATTGGTCATTTTACTTTGATATTAGTATTTTTGAGATTAGTATCTTTGATATTACAAAAGGTTGTAGCTGATACTTAGCTTCCAGTTTTGAGTCGATGTCATCGCACTACTCGAATCCTTGTACGTGGCAAAATCTGATTCTTTACATTGTCTTAGGGCCCACACTCTCGAATCGTAGTGTCCCCCCTCGAATCACACTTTGGCAGATTTTATGCTGCACGTAGAAGTCCGGACCGTTGCCAGATTCTTCACGGTTTCATTTGGCCGATGACACCCACTCAAGCCCAGTTACAACACCAACATTACCATTATTTCATTAATAGTTATTAAACCACTTTTGGTGGTGTAAAATTTACACAAACACTCTTAGTGAATACGCCGGCCGCGTGAAGTGCCGACCGGCCCAATTCACGGTCCAGGCGAAAATGACGAAGAGTCTTTGTTAAACATTGTGTAGGTGGGGCAAAACTACGTCATGGACTTATTGTTCAGCAGCCCAACCCAGTCGAATACAATGCGTCTTACATTCCTTGCGTCTGACGTAGTCGTGGGCTTGGTTGTGTACTGTTTATCTGTGGCAAATAGTTTTTTGCGACATTTGTAGCTTTTCAGCGAATTCGACCGAAATCCTGTTAACTCCAAAGTGCGTTGTTTAAAATATTCTATAGTTTATTCACCAAAACTATAGGGATTATGAAATAAAATTATTATTATTACAAAATAAATGGTTAGGGAATAAAAATACAATAATTATGGTTTTTAGGACCATAGTTTTACAAAATTATTATTGTACCAGAATTATACCGTCACAAACCCCCTCAATGAAAGATTTTATGCCGAAGCATAAAAACTTTCATTGACACATTCGTACTTCCTAAAGGGATCAGCCAGGATATGTCGCCACAACCCCTTACAGTTTATATGAAAAGAAATACAATAACTCACCCGTGGTCCGATGATGATGACAGAACCTGCATGACCTTACTGGACTTCTCCTTCGAGATCCCAACACCATAAGGCCAATCAGGCGCGTAACGCTCCTGGTCTGACGCGCTGGCCAGCTCAGGACCACCGTCACAACATCACCAAACACTGAAACAATAAATCAAAAATATCAAAATAGTGGCTTGGTATAATACTATATTCCTAACTGATCTGTTTCCCCTTAGCTATGTGCTGGTTTGCATTAAGAAGCACTGGGTTTGCTTCAAATCAACAAGAATTATATAGAAGTGCCATTCTCTTTATGGACTATCCTTTAATTTTAAAAATCTTTTCGATTCCCATCGATAATTATTAACCCTTTCTGTTTTCATAATTAATGTAATTAATTATAAAAGAAACAAATATCTAAATGAAATACATGGATATAATAAATATATATAAATCCCAAACTTATGGATATAATTACCTAAATCTCCCTTTAAATTAATTACTCAAACAAGGAGAAAAAAAAACATTTTATAAACAAATAAAATCTTATTATTATTAATATTATTATTATTAACAGTTAATAACTGGCGCTGTTAATAATATTTACCCCTCTTTCTCCTCCACACACACCATTTCTTATACATCATGTTCAAATTCCAATGCATAATACATAATAATACATTCATAATTAACATTGATACATTAATACGATTAATAACCAATTCACATTTAACTTGATTAAGATTTACACATTCTATCTATTTAAATTTGCATTTAAATTATAAAAATTACAATTTCAATTAATTAATTAATAATTCTAAACTTTCATTAATTAGCCATCAATTATTTATCATTTCATTCTTCACAATTTGAAATTTATTATTAATATTCATATTACATTATTATTATTTCATCTCTACTCTGAATTTTCTACCTAACCTTTCACATTTTATCATTGTTTAGTCTGGGTGACTCCTGTATTCACTATGCTTTTACTTGTTATATAGGCACTAACATTTATAACCTTACTCACCTTTCTTCCTAATTAACAACCATATTTACCTATCATGACACCAATTTCTCAATTATAAACACCTTTCACTAATTTCATTTTGACGATAAAACCTATGACACCGCACGTCTTTGTACAAGAATGGGTGTTCCCTACCTGGCTATATACATTCATAATATTTTGCCCTTCCAATATATCGGCAAACACTCCCTTAAACTACGCTATTACCTGCCACAACGCTATACGTTGGCTACTCCTTATCACCTCACCCTCACTACAAAATATCATCAGCAACAAATAAATGTTTAACCTTTACTTTACTCACCTCTACAAATAATTACTGACTACTGTGTCCCTAAAATAGCTAATACTCTCTTTGTATTATTTTCTTTAAAATTCTTATCTATCTTACTCCCATTTACTTTAATTGAATAACTCACCTGCCTTTTACTGAATAACACCCAGGCACTATCCCTTGTTTAAACATTCTACCTTACTGCAATCATTGACTATTGCATCTCTCATCAATTATAAAATTCATCTCTCACCTACTCATAACAATACATCTCAATCTTCAAATATATATTCTTACTTAATCATGTATTATTCATTATAGCATCTTAATTTCATAAATTTCATAAAATCATTTAACTTCGTTAGAGACTTTCTATTACAATTAATAATTTACAACTTCAGGTACAAAGTTAGTACAACTTTCTTTTGTACCACATTAATTCAGTAATTACTCTTTAATTATTATTCAATTATTTAAAATTTTCACTATTACTTTCACTTGTTTAGCAAAATAAAAACATGTTAATTGTTAATAATTAAAACAATTACTAAAACATACATGGTGTACATAAAATTTACCTGTAGTACACAACATCAAAATACATAAATTCATTGACATTAAAACAATTAACACAATGAAAATTATACAATCCAACTTCATTATTTTGTCATTAATCAAAATCAGTCCATAGCAGTCCATTTCAAAATCACTTTTCACATATATTAAATGTTCATTACACAATAAAACAATCTATCCTCCATCGTTGAATAACATTCTAATCTTAGGTCTATTTATCTTATTGTTTAGTAAATAAATTTTATTATTATAATCATTATAATAATTATCCAACGTTTTATATTCATTCACAATCTCAATCGGTTTATTATATATCAAGTCACGATCGGGTATGGTTCTGTCTACATCAGTATGATATGTTATAATCTTGTTAGTCATATAGTCATCATAATTATCATCATAATTTTCTACCACTACACCTGTAACTTCCCAAGGTAAGTGATTGTTATCATTACTCTCGTCATCTATTGTTATTATTGTCTCAATTTTACTACAAGGTAAGTATTTATTATTTTCATCCACCATCTCTACCCCTAACCTTTCTACAAATTCTCTGTACTTTCTATTTACTTTAAAAATTTCTATTATTCTCTTTCTCTCACCATATCTCTCACAATACCTCTCTACACTTTCTCTCTTAATATATTTCTCACCATAACACCAAATTACACTCTCTCTCTCCAAATATGCAGGGGTCACTAACTCATAATTACTGCACCACCTATGAGGTACACTAAAACACCAAGGAACTCTATTTTTAGACCTTTCGTCTCCCAAATATAAATCTAAGGAACTCTCGTCCATATTAAAAATACGTGAAGACTTGACTTCACCCCCTAACACAACATCAAAGGAAAATTCTAACCCCTGCACCCCTTTTACAAATGTACTTTCTCTCAGCTCTCTCTCTTTCTCAACACACACAAACACCTCATTTTCACTCATAATACTCTCATCATCTTTTTCTAACACCATATTCTTAATTATATCATTATTATTACCTGTAAACTCATTATTCAAATTATCACTGTTACTCACCTTCTGATTCTCTATTTGGATTAACTTCTCATCCAACTTTTTAATTACTTTGTCACATTGTTTAACAAGATTATCGTTACGTCTTTTAATTTCGGTCTTTAATTCGTCTAGCTTTACACTCTGTTCATCAAATTTGTCGTTTAAATTAGTATATTTAACATTAGAATCAATTTTTTGCTCATCTAGCTTTTTGTCTAACTTTAACAGTAATTGCATCATTGCCGTTATGTTATCAACTTTATTGGTATTCATTTTACTTATTTTAATATTACCCGCATGCATATAACCTTATAACATAACCTCGTGGAAGTTGGGTTATGTTTACGTATTTAAAATTATGTAAAACTATTACTTCAAATAACTTTTCCGCTCTCTTCGTAGGCTTACCCACATAAAACAAAAGTTTACGTAGTGTCCCTGTTCGGGCGCCAAATGTTATACTTCTTTTTAATAAAATACAATATAATATCTTTACACTTAGACAATAATTTCAAAGGTCGGGCGCCATCTTGATATGCAAATATAGAAGTGAATATAAACGTGAAGTTTACTCACCTTTAAAAGTTGTTACAGGGCAGGAATTAAGTGAATTTCTTGAGTAGCGGAAAGTGTTATGTGAAATAATAATACTTTGTTAAAATTTTTACCAAATGATATTACCCAGTTTATTTATGACATTTACTTCCATATATTCTCCACCAGGTGGCGACAAAATTACGTTAAATTTCCCTTTTACAAACCCTCCAAAATACCTACACAGTTATTTATATTTTTTAAACTCTCTGAAAACATTAAACATTTGATATGTGTTTTATAGATATATATATATTTTTATACTTGCACAACCCAGCACTTTTTAAATAGTATTTTGTTCACGCTCTCTCTCTCTCTCTCTCTCTCTCTCTCTCTCTCTCTCTCTCTCTCTCTCTCTCTCTCTCTCTCTCATTCTCTGGTACAATTATTAGTTTTTTATGAGCTCATTTTATGAATAAATTCTTTATTGAAGTGAATTTACTGAATTGGTCATTTTACTTTGATATTAGTATTTTTGAGATTAGTATATTTTATATTACAAAAGGTTGTAGCTGATACTTAGCTTCCAGTTTTGAGTCGATGTCATCGCACTACTCGAATCCTTGTACGTGGCAAAATCTCATTCTTTACATTGTCTTAGGGCCCACACTCTCGAATCGTAGTGTCCCCCCTCGAATCACACTTTGGCAGATTTTATGCTGCACGTAGAAGTCCGGACCGTTGCCAGATTCTTCACGGTTTCATTTGGCCAATGACACCCACTCAAGCCCAGTTACAACACCAACATTACCATTATTTCATTAATAGTTATTAAACCACTTTTGGTGGTGTAAAATTTACACAAACACTCTTAGTGAATACGCCGGCTGCGTGAAGTGCCGACCGGCCCAATTCACGGTCCAGGCGAAAATGATGAAGAGTCTTTGTTAAACATTGCGTAGGTGGGGAAAAACTACGTCACGGACTTATTGTTCAGCAGACCAACCCAGTCGAATACAATGCGTCTTACATTCCTTGCGTCTGACGTAGTCGTGGGCTTGGTTGTTTACTGTTTATCTGTGGCAAATAGTTTTTTGCGACATTTGTAGCTTTTCAGCGAATTCGACCGAAATCCTGTTAACTCCAAAGTGCGTTGTTTAAAATATTCTATAGTTTATTCACCAAAACGTTATAGGGATTATGAAATAAAATTATTATTATTACAAAATAAATGGTTAGGGAATAAAAATACAATAATTATGGTTTTTAGGACCATAGTTTTACAAAATTATTATTGTACCAGAATTGTACCGTCACAGCCTAATGTGCCTAATGCGATACCCCCCCCCCTTGGATGTCTTGTTGAATTAATAAAATGCATTCTTAATATTCAAAACACCGTAAAAATGCCCAGTTTTCTGGTATTAATAGTGTGCAATAGGCCAGCACTGGAAGTGTGAATTTCATGTATTGTCATAATTCCATAGACTAGCTTGATGTGACCGGCCTGCCTCATCAATTTTCTGTTAACTTCTCAACTCTGTTGCATTCTCTAAACTTTGTCTTCCCTACAGTTTATTGACTCCACTGCTTCTTCAGTCATTGGTTGAATCACCCCTGTTTTAAACTTTGCTCACTCTTAGAGTAGAAACTGAAGTAAACAAAACTATGTGCTTGTACTTGAACCGGATTGGTTAGATGAGTGGCCACATCACTAAATCCTCTGCTAGCAATAAAGTAGTTATCAATTGATTTATTAATTGATCGATTATTAATTTTTTGAGGGGACCTAAAAGTTGTATTACAAATTGGGATTAACACAACTAAAAATAAGGTAAATGATTTTATAATTTTTCAAATCTGTTTTTTTTTTAACTTTGTACTGTACATGCCTCTGTGTGGTATCACTCCAATTTGTTTATATTAGGATCCACTCTAAGAAATGAACAAATTTTAGCTTTACACAAATTCTCATATAAACAATAACTGAAGTCATTTTTCATAAATTTACTTCACCCTTAGTCTTTTCAGAATCTTTGTTTCTCAGTGCATGTAATTTCCAGCAGTTTCAATTCTTCTGTTTTGGGACTCCAGGTATACTTAAAATTCTACACAGTGTTCATAGCTTATGTATATTATTATAAGGTATATTAAATTATTATTATAACAAAATATCGGTATGGAGAATCATACATAACTTCCATGTTCTAAGATTTATATTTAAAATCATTTTCGAAATGAAATATTTCCAAAGAACTACTTCCTTCTACTTATTGCTTCAGCCTTAACCACGGTACTGTGGTCACTAACGTATACCACTTCACGTTAGCGCACTCGATTTTCACTGATGATGGCAGTTGATGGCACTGCCGAAACGTCTGGCTTTGCAGAAAACATTGGACCATGGCCAAACAGCTCGAGAAGGAATTTTAACAACAATCTACTTCTTTGTTGCCGATAACGTAGTACACATATAAAAATTATCCCCTCCCCCTTCAACTATAATTTTCATTTATAGAAAATTGTTATTAAACTCACTTTGAGATATTATTTTTTTATTGTGACTTACCTTTTTTAGAAAATCTTGTTACACTCATGTTTTGTTTATGTTTGGATTCACCATGTGGCGCTGTTGCCAACATAACATTTTCTATTAGGGTCCAGGTTCTTGTTTAAGCGAGCACAGAAGACAGCATGGGTATTTGAAAATAACAACTCGGATAACATTTGGTTAAAAAGACTTGTGTTTAATAATTTGCATATTTCGATTATTGAAAAATACAAAACAAGATGGAGTTTTCCTCAAATACAAAACAAAATGGCGGCGACGTATTTTTGCTGCATTAACTCTAGTCAATCTCAATTACATACATAGTTGTTATCTTCAATTTCCTAATTTATTCTCAAATGAAGCTAGAAATATACTGCAGTCTAATATTTATGTCGTTACGTTAAAAATGGATCACAAAACGTGAACCAATGCCTCGTGTTTTTATTATATGTGCCGGCACACGCACGCACACACACACACACACACACACACACACACACACACACTCCCCACAAATTATTTTAAAGGTACATTCTTTATAAATTTTCTATAAGCTGAAAAGTTAAAGCGTTGTGATTGAAAATATCAATATTGGTTACTTTCCTGATTTCACGTGCTCGAAGACCAGCTTAGACGTCCCTCATGGTCATGCAGATGTTATGCAGACGTAATAACTGTTTCTGTCTCCTTTCTCACTACATCACTGATTCTAATTTACATTTTATGTTGTAACTTTTTAACTGTTTGAAACTGTTCACATTTTAGTTATATTTTTACCATTTTAAATACTTTCGCTGGCAATTGCTGACCAGCAGATCTTACAGCGTGCTGTTGCACGGACGGTGTTGTGTCGACTGGGGAGACAACATGGCGTATTTTCCACTAGTGGAAAGGGTAATACGTCACTGAATGTATTGTTTTCTGACGATGACGGCTTTGTTTTACAGCTCAACGATTACGTTTTTATATTTTTGATGACGTTTTTAAGAGTGTCTGATTGTTGCTGCATCTGACTTGCTGACGATCGGCACTTACGCCAGTGACCTTGAGGCAATTTGTCGTTACATATTGCGTTGTAGTATATTGGGAAATTTTACCCTCACACTTCGACTACATTGAATATACAATAAAATTATTGGTTATGTACCCAAATTCCTTTACGGACTGAATGTACCATTACAAACCCCCTCAGTGAGAGGTTTTATGATGAATCATAAAAACTCTCATCGACTCATTCATACTTCCTAAAGGGATCAGCTAGGATATGTCGCCACAACCCCCTGTAGTGTTTACATAAAAGAATACAATTAACTTACCGTTGGTCCAGTGATTGTGACAGTACCTGCATGACCTTACTGGACTTCTCTTGCGAGATCCCAACACCGCAAGGCCAGTCAGCCACTTGACGTTCCTGCTCTGATGCGCTGGCCAGCTCAGGACCGCCGCCACAGCATCACCAAACTCTGAAACATCGAATAAAAAATCAAAGACTGGGCTTGTATAATGCCATATCCCCAACTGATCTGTCGCCCCTTAGTTGCATTGGTTTACGTTCATAGGCATTGGTTTTACTTAATTCCTAATATCTTTAATACAGATATAAACAAGAATTATGATAGAGGTCTCTTTCTCTTTTGCATTCCTACATTTTATCAAAATTTTGACTCCAGTCAATAATATTTTAACTCTTTTCAACACAAGAAGAAATATACTCTTACACTAAGGCAATAACATGTAAAATAATTCATTAAGTTTAACAGAATCAACAACAATTTATCTATGTATCTCTAATAGAGAACCAAAACACAAATACATTATGGCAAACAATCTATCTATTCAAAATTCATTGATCAGTTTTCCTGATACTAATACTTCTTCAAGCGAAATCATAATTATGTTTTATGCTCAACACCATTATCAACATCATCTACTTAATATTTGATGTTCATTTAACATTACTACCCTCTGTAGTAACCTCCTTACCACACACACTATGACCCTACTACATAATACAACATAATAAACATTACCCTCGAACATTAACATTGTTACATTTACATTAAACAATTCACATTTAAAATAATTTGTATAAATTTTATAAACATTATAACTTGAACTTTTTATTAACTTTTTTATATCAAACTTTTAATTATTTAACTTTTATTGGACCATTAGATTCTATAAAAATTCAAATTTATTATTAACATTCATGTTACATCACATTTCATTTCTTATTACCTTTCTACTATGAATTTTCTATTTAACCCTTTTATTTTGATCATCAATTAGTTTGAGTGACTCTCAGTTATTCACAATGATTTGATTTATATGGGCATTTATATATAACCTTACTCACCTTTTTCCTCCTAACAACCTTTAACAGATTACATAGGGTGACACCAATCTCTCACTAATAACCCCCTTCAGCACTAATTCCACTTATACCATTCTCCTCTTTTATAATCGAATATCTAATACCCTTTTTGTATCTAGGATGTGTGTTCCCGACCTTGGCAATTCCATTCATCTCCTTTTGCCCTTCCTAATAATCTCGGCAAACACTCCTCGACCCTTCATACTGTACCTGCCCAACGACGCATGTTGATCACTCCTTACCACCTCACCCTTACTACAAAATATCACCATCACCTATTTATTCACCATTTACATTACTCACCTTCTCTACATATATGCACTATCTACTGTGTCCCTATCACTACCCTGTTTCTGTATTATTTACTCTTATTCCCAAAATTCTTATTTCATCTAACACCCACTAAAGTTAACATCGACTAACTCAAATGCCTTATTTAAATACTCATTATTACCCAAACATTTTACATTTCACCTTAATATGATCCTTGAAATTACCCTGGAAAATTCATCACTTATCTCATAACAATAATGTAGCTCCATATCCAAACATATTATCTGTTTAATCATATACCACTCTTTATAGCATCTAAATTTCATAAAATCATTTAACTTCATTATCAAACTTTCTTTTGTACAACATTAATTAAGTAATTAATCTTCAATTATTTAATTCAATTATTTAAAATTTCACCATTACTTTCATCACTTATTTAGTCAAAAAATATTATAATTATTATTAAATCAGTTCCACTATAAATTCCTATTACATACATGGTTTACACAACATATAATTTACAACATAATATAATACACAAATACATTGACATTAACACACAAAAATATACAATCCAACTTATTATTTGTTATCATTGACCATAAACAGTTCATAATACAATCCATTTCAAAGCCACACTGTTCACATAATTAAATGTTCATAATCGATAAAATAATTACCCTCCATCGTCGAACAACAATCTAATCTTCGGTCTACACACATTATTTTTTATTGAATATCTTATATTATTACTATCAATATAATACTTATCTAATTCTTCATATATTTCCTCAATACTATTATAATCAATATGATCACTCCATATCATTATCTCATATAATTTGTCATGATCGATTATGGTCATGTCGCCTTTGTTATAGTCTGTTACAATCGGGTAAGTTATAAAGTCCTTATTATTGTCATCTACTGTACTTATTACTTCACAAGGTAAGCCTTTTATATAATCAACTCTCGTTATTTATTTTTTCTATTAACTATTTATAATTCCTCCCAACCTCAAACACTCTCTCTCTCTCTCTCTCTCTCTCTCTCTCTCTCTCTCTCTCTCTCTCTCTCTCTCTCTCTCTCTCTCTCTCTCTCTCTCTCTCTCTCTCTCTCTCTCTCCTTTTTTTTCCCTCGCACCTGCAGATGCATAAAAATTCAAGGGACAACTATTTGCAGACCATATGTCTCCCAAATACACTCGTGAAGCGTTTTCTTCACCCCCAACTACAACATCACAGGAAACTTTACCCCCTGCAACCCCTCTACCTGTATACTCTCTCTCCACTTTCTCTCTGACTCATCAACACACACTAACATTCCCTTATCATATTCTACTCCCTCTAAAATTTCATCAGTACTCTCTATATTCATACCATTATTCTCTAACACCATATTTTTACTTATATTGTCATAATTCTCACCCCTACTTATCTTATCATCTTTATATACGTTTAATTTATCTGTTTCTCCACTATTCTCTACCCCCATTTTAATCTCATAATTGTTATCTACTTCCTTCTTTGTAAAGTTATCAGTTATGTTATTTACTCTGTTTATTTGTCTATCAAACACCTCGCTAACTGATGCTACTATTTTTTCTTTCATATTTTCATAATGTGTATTTATTTTGTTAATCTGTTTATCAAAATTAAAATTTTGTCTCTTAATTTCGTTTTTCACTTCGTTAAACTTCTCATCAAATTTGGTATTTATTTTATCGTATTTCAGATTGGAATCGCTTTTCTGTTCATCCAACTTTACATCAAATTTATTTAACATTTCATCAAATTTATTAAACTTCTCATCAAATTTGGTATTTAAGTTACTGTTTTGAGCTTTCATCAACTGGAATAAATCGTCTAACGACACCTTACTAATTGTAGGTGTTGACTTCGCATTCACTCCACTCATGATCATTGATTCTGTTTCTGTGTCAGTTAAGCTGACACTTTCATCATTGTCTGCCATTTTTAAAATTTTAAATATATTTCCTTTTGAAATATTACTGTATATCTAACATATAATCAACACAATATAACCTAATTACTTACGTATTACGTTACACATTAATTCAATACCCATTCTGTCTCTGTCTGCAGGCTTATTTATATAAATATTTATTTATATAAAGTCCCTGTTCAGGCGCCATTTGTTATTAAACTCCTTTGAGATATTATTTTTTATTGTGACTTACCTTTTTTAGAAAATCTCGTTACACTCATGTTTTGTTTACGTTTGGATTCACCGCGTGGCGCTGTTGCCAACATAACATTTTCTATTAGGGTCCAGGTTCTTGTTTAAGCGAGCACAGAAGACAGCATGGGTATTTGAAAATAACAACTCGGATAACATTTGGTTAAAAAGACTTGTGTTTAATAATTTGCATATTTCGATTATTGAAAAATACAAAACAAGATGGAGTCTTGCTCAAATACAAAACAAAATGGCAGCGACGTATTTTCGCTGCATTAACTCTAGTCAATCTCAATTACATACATAGTTGTTATCTTCAATTTCCTAATTTATTCTCAAATGAAGCTAGAAATATACTGCAGTCTAATATTTATGTCGTTATGTAAAAATGGATCACGAAACGTGAACCAATGCCTCGTGTTTTTATTATATGTGCCGGCACATGCACGCACACACACATGCTCCCCACAAATTATTTTAAAGGTACATTCTTTATAAATTTTCTATGAGGTCAAAAGTTAAAGCGTTGTGATTGAAATTTCAATATTGGTTACTTTCCTGATTTCACGTGCTCGAAGACCAGCTCAGACGTCTCTCATGGTCACGCAGATGTTATGCAGACGTAATAACTGTTTCTGTCTCCTTTCTCACTACATCACTGATTCTAATTTACATTTTATGTTGTAACTTTTTAACTGTTTGAAACTGTTCACATTTTAGTTATATTTTTACTATTTTAAATACTTTCGCTGGCAATTGCTGACCAGCAGATCTTACAGCGTGCTGTTGCACGGACGGTGTTGTGTCGACTGGGGAGACAACACGGCGTATTTTCCACTAGTGGAAAGGGTAATACGTCACTGAATCTATTGTTTTCTGATGATGACGGCTTTGTTTTACAGCTCTAACGATTACGTTTTTATATTTTTGATGACGTTTTTAGGAGTGTCTGATTGTTGCTGCGTCTGACTTGCTGAAGATCTTGAGGCAGACGCCAGTGACCTTGAGGCAATTTGTCGTTACATATTGCGTTGTAGTATATTGGGAAATTTTACCCTCACACTTCGACTACATTAAATATACAATAAAATTATTGGTTATGTACTCAAATTCCTTTACGGACCTAATGTACCATTACAAAATTACCCCCACCCCATTCAACTAGCCTCTTCATTTATAGATATTGAAGTCTGACTTGTTTTTTGGGTTATTAAAATCTGTAAATTCGTCCCTGTTTAGGGCGTCAACTGAAGTACTACACGTTCATTAGTGTTTAAATTATTGAAATCTGAAGTGTTACTAGTTATTTCGTTATTAAATTATTGAAATTTGAAATGTTATTCATTAATTAAAATATTGGAAATTTCCTATTACTTACCTTTACCAGTAATTTGCCAGGGAGTCGTCTGGTGTACTTTAGCAGAGAAAAACAGGTAAATGCAAGTAAACAAGTACATAGTTATAATTCACGTAACACTCTACTTTATTGTATTTGCTTCCCTTCTCCTTCTCCATTTGCTAACATTTCACTTATGCACAATTACATATCGAGGTGACGACACCATCTGATTGAAATAACAAACTTATCTCTTATTTCTTATAATTAAATCATTTATTTAAAATTCTAAAACTTATTCATTAAATTTTTTAGTAAATGCAACCCAGAATTTCGCTCACACACACACACACACACACCCATATCTTTTAAACCCCTTTACTTACATTTAGCGCTTTTATGAATTTAGATATATTGATTGGTTTAAGTTTTTTCTGTTACTTGACTGATGGCATCTCTGCAGACAACGTGTCACTCTTATTACATTCTTGCTCACTGGTTGCGTCCAAAAGATGTTGCACTGATTAACTTTTTGAAAACTTCACTGTTTACTGTTATTTTATATCGTGCCAATGTTATAGTTTAAATCACATGGTTTACTGGTCGGCCGACCCTAAATTTGCTCGAGCTAAATTTTTATACGACCGCGCGGTCTGCTGGCTGTAGTAAGACCAGCGACGCTCACCTCTTTTCAAGATGGCTCAGCCGCTTCATTTCGCGGCAACTTGGTATTTGATTGGAGAACAGCGGCACCACGTGACATAGCAAATTTTCAACACCGCATATAGTCTACTCACTGTAACTGTTCAACCAGCCGAGTACGTGATAATTCAGCTGTAAGCACACGCATCCGCGCAATAGCGCACATTCCATAGCACCTTAAAACCGTACTTGTTGACAACTTTTCTGGACCAATATGCGGATGGGCGTCACCTTCAGGAATGTCTATGGTTATACATTGAGGCCTTGTGTGGGTAACTACTGCGTTGTATTCACAAATAAAATTGTATTCACCAATAAAAACCTATCGCACAATTCTGCCCCATTACAATACCCCCCCTAATGAGAGGGTTTCTGCCGAAACAGAAAAACTCTCATTGCTAAACCCCAAGAGGATCAGTGAGGATATGGTGCCAAGAACCCCCATTTAATTTCTAAACATATCATGGGTAAACTACCCCCCTAGCTCGGCGACTCTGGCTGCACCTGAATGACATTACTGGACTTCTCTGTTCGAGATCCCAACACCGTAAAATCGGCCAGGTACTTACCACAGTACCGCCTCACCTTGTAACATTCTGAATAAAATTCCAAAACTGGCCTTACACCATACCAGATCCACAACCGATATGTTCCCCCTTACATGCATACGGGGTTGCTTTTAGCAATTACTGGGTGCATACGCATTTTCATTATCGACTACATACTACCTCCATTTATATTAAAATAAACTTCACAAGCATTCTATATTTGCTTCTACATAAATTAATTTTCTCTTTCCAAACAACAAAATTTTTTCTGATATTATTTCAAATGAAGTTCAATTAATTAAATTTTATCCCCTAGTGAAAACGATCTAGGTCTATTATCAAAATCCACATCCACGTTAGTCTACGTTATTTCTTTCCATTCCTTAATTTCATTGCAAATTTTAAATTTTTCCAAAATTTTTCAAAATCTTTCAAATGCATTTACTTTATTCTTCTTATATTACCCACACTTATAATAAACAAATAAACAATATAATAATATAATAAACATTACAATAATAAACAAATTTATTATAATACTTATAATAAACAACCTATTTGTACCATAAATTCAAAAATAGCTATACTTGATTACAAAGATAACATAAGATATACATCATGAATCAGCTGACCTCCTTTCTACTTATAGTGAACCTCAAAATTTAACATAAACTTCTTTACTGCACCGAACATTTTTTTTTCGTCCATAAAATTTAACAATCATTTAATTAGATTGATAAAAAAAACTGCCAATCAATTATAAGGCATCTACTACATGTCTAACATCAGTCATCAGCTGATCTCTCTGGGTCAGGTGAATGACCTTACCCTAGATAAACTACACAAATCTATACCATGAAAAATACACAACATATGTTTATAATTCTTACAGTCTAACATAGTAAAAATAATAACATAATAAAACAACATAAATCCATTAATCATTTCTTGTATCAAAAATAAAATCATTTATTTAGCTTATCAGCTAGTCAGCATCATTAAGTTTCAAATTTTAGTTCGTTACTCCCCTGAGTAACGCCTTACCACACACTCTATGCCCCCCCCTGGACTGTGGCGTCCAGTTGCGTCCACAAGGACTGAATTTGAGGAGGAATTTCGGCATCTCCTGTCATTGCTTCGGCCTTACATGTTAAACGGCCAGATATCAAAATATCCGATTTGACATATTTATAACCTTAATGTGGGTCTATCACCTTTTTTTACTGTTCCTACGTGAACAGGGTGATAGCCACTGTTCCATAGTTTGGTGATTCCCCTGAGTTACCCCTCTTTAAATTTCTAAATTCATCTTTACAACGATAACAGCTATGGCCAGTTAAGGCAGAACGTGACGCAATGAGCCCCGACCATAGCTGTCAAAGCTGAGCCGAATCCACGGTCAGGGTTCGGTGAGGCCGTGACCGCCCGAAAAGTGGGGAATCACAAGTAAAATACATGTATGTTTGTGATATAATTATATTCAAAATTTACAATTTACATTGCATGAAATTCTTAATATTGATTACGTGCTCTAGCACTACGCATTTGCTTTCTTAACTTTCCTATGTAACGGTACAGATTTGTATGCTAGAGAAACAGTAAAAATTCAATCCAGTTTTAATTTGAAAGCAGTCAGCATTCACCTGTGAGGTGCCCCATTGTAAGGTATAATGTTATGGCAGACTATTTATGTTTATGTCTGAAGCCTGTAGCCTGCCCAACCAGACGTATTCCGCAATAGCTTGCCAGCAGCAGTCTCTGTGTGTGTGAATCACAGTAAGCAGTCTATCACCAGTGTTTGCATCAGATAACAGCAATTATATAGTAAGAACTTTGTCATCTTAGTTTTTGCATCAGACAGCAGTAGAGTTGAATAGTAGTCGTCAGCAGCCTACCTTTATACTGGGTAGACGTAATTTAACTGTAGCCTCGGGCGTTTGCGATAGGCCGACAATGCTATAATCGGCCTATCCAGTAAAGTAGTGTAAGAAGAATGAAGCAGTACGAAAAAACCGTTTAAAACCAGCATTTAGTGACAGTGGATAATATAACAGTTTTTACAAGAGTAACTTAGTGGTATTATTAAAAAAGCGTCTCAACAGGCAGT
Organism: Magicicada septendecula; assembly: GCA_034769895.1. Taxonomy (NCBI): domain Eukaryota; kingdom Metazoa; phylum Arthropoda; class Insecta; order Hemiptera; family Cicadidae; genus Magicicada; species Magicicada septendecula. The sequence goes on along the minus strand of CM068367.1, from coordinate 1,368,461,299 downwards.
GCTACGAATCGGACCATGTGCAGTTAAGTAAAAGTGAAAGAACATAATTAAATGGCCAAAACAAATTATAATTTTATATCAATTTCTATTATTTTTATAAAAATGTCCATTTTAAATGAGATCTCTAAGGGAACATATAAATTACGTACTGGTTCATAATCATATATCATAGGCTAGTTGATTTAGAAATGTTTATTTTATTAATTCGTAAATTCATATTTCACTTTAAAATAAATTCAGATTCTGTTTAATATAAAGCATGTGTTAGAGTAAGTTATTACGCCATAACCATTTCCTATTCTGTGCTGAAAACCTCGTCTAACGTTCTTTGGTATTTTCTGAGTTTAAGGGTGGTTAGATAGTGGGATTTTTATAAGGGCAAGAGTGTAAAGGTTTCGATATTAAACCATAAAATATCGTGGCGACCTGGGTAATTTAATAAGGTAAGTTTTTTAAAGGGGAATATGACGGTAGGTAAAATTCTGGCAGCAGTGAGTTTTAGAAATAATATTATTGTATTATATTATTCTGGAATCTTCTGATAAAATCAGTACCTTTACATTGGCAACTCGCTGCCAGGATGTTCGTATAAATATTATATGAACTAGACCTTTTTTGAGGCACAGAAAATAGGTTTTGGTAATGGCGTATGTGTGAATAATTATTGTAGTTTTTATATAAAGGGGTATTATATAAAATTTGAACAATCATGGCGGATGTAATAGAAACCGTAGAAAAAAAGGGAATATGGGCTAACGTGTTGAATCTTTTGAAAACAATAGAGGAGAATAGTGAGAAGCGTCTTAAGAAACTTCACAAGGGTCGTGATGAGTTAAAAACAAGAGTAGATGAAACGGCGGAAAGGATAGATAAGGAGTTTGATAAATTAAAGGATGTTTTTGCCAAACCATGTAAACTACTCAAAAATAAAGAAAGTGACCTAAACAAGGTGAGTAGTTCTGATAGTGGAGGTAATAATGACGATACTTCTACAAACAAGGGTGTTAATTTAAGTGCAGTGGAAATAAAAAACGAGGTATGTGAGGTCAATACAAATGATAATCCGAATAGGGTTAGTTTAAATATAAACAAGGAAGTAACAGTTAACAAGGTAAGTAATGACTGTAAAACAAGTGGGAATTATAATGGAGGAATAATTGCGAATAGTAATGGTAATAATGTTGTTAATAATAGTGAAGGAATAATAATCAAGGTGAGTAGTTGTGTTAGTGGAGATAATAATGATGATGATACTGTTACCAACAATAGTGTTAGTTTAAGTACAGATAAAATAATAGATGACGAAGTAAGTGAAGATAGTGAAAATATATGGGTTAATCATAATGAAGACACAGGTAAGTGTAGTGAGAATATAAATAATGCGGACAAATTAAAAGAAAAGGACCTAAACCAGGTGAGTAGTTTTGATAGTGGAGATAAAAATGATGATACTGTTACAAAAAATAGTACTAGTTTAAGCACAGGAGAGATAAAAAACGAGGTAAGTGAGATCAATACAAGTAATATTCGGGAAGAGGTTAGTTTAAATGTAAAACTGGTGGAAGTAAATATGGTGAGTAATAATGTTAGTTGTGATGAAGTTAACAAGAGTGAGATATTTTTCTTTAAAAATATTGGTGATATATTGTGTAATAGCGATAATGAGAGTAGAAAGTTAGTTGGTGTTAGTAACGGAGTAATGATTAGTATTGATGAGTTGGAGAAAGAATGGAGAGATAATTTAGAGGGTGAACAGGGGGCAAATTTTTCTGGGGTTCAATGTGAAGCAAAGAATTCACAAGTTGTTTATGGGGATAAGAGATCCTCACTAGGACATTTGGGTGACAATGGGTCGGCAAATAGTCAAAAATGTTTTTTGTGTTTATCTGGTAGAGCCAGATGGTGTTATAGTAAAATGGTTTTGCCCTCTGTGTGGAATGAGAATGTGAGATTGGGTTGGGAGAGTGATTATGAAGAGCGAGAGAGAGTAATTGAGTTGTTCAGATTAAGCAGAGATTATGAAGGCTTAGTTAAGGAGTTAAATAGTGAGAGAATTATGATAAATAATGTAGCCTTACCTTGTTCAGTAGTAAACAATGACAATGATTATATTGATGATGAATATGTAGCTGTGGGGAGAGTTAGTGTACTGGTAATAGCAGACAATTGTGATAATAACGTAATTTACCTGGGAATAACAAAAAATACTGACGGAGATTTGACAAAAAATAATAATGTTGACTTGGTTTATGACAAAATAATAATGGGGGGTAACCCTGAGCATTATTATTATGGTAGATTGGAAAAAATGAATTTTTATGGTTATTACATGAATGATAGCCATATGATGTGTATAAATAAAAAAGAAAAAAGTTATGTGATAGGAAGACTAATTTTCGATGACGGCGGTTAGACAGTTTAAGAATGAACATTTAATTATGTGTGTTAAGGGCAATTACTTGGCTTATTTAGGTAATGAAGTGTGGTAAACAACAATTGGATATGATGAAAATTTGTAAATAAATGTGTTAGTGTTAAATGTATTACGTCAGGGTATATTGGTAGAATGTATACAATAGTTTATGTAACAATGTTTGTAGTATGTTATAATAATAATAATATTTGATTGCTAAATAATTAACAGGTGGTACGAAGGAATTTTGTTTTGTATTATGTGTTTTAATTAAAAGTGTTTTAAATAATGTATTTATTTAAAATATATTGAGTTGAAAAGATTTATAGAAACTAAAAAATTGAAGGAAGTGTTAGTGGTGTTGTAATCTGGAATGTTGAGACTGAGTTAGTGTTTATAAAATCAAGTCTGGGAGACCACTGTTAATGTAAACAGGTATGTTGTCTGTTGTATGACTAATGTTTACAGTCATGCTCAGAGTTGATAGCTGTTGTATTTTGATGAATCAGTGCCATGAGCAAATTCTATTATGAAATAAAAGAAATACTAGATGTGTTGAAGTGGAGATAGCTTTTTATGAATAACATAAGGAAATGACGTAGTGTTTTGATTGTAATGCAATTAATATTTTTGTTTTGAACAAAGGTGATTGATATAATGAGGAGTTGAGAAATTAAATTAAATTAAATTAATTGAAAAGGTGAATTTTAATAATGAATTTAAACGTATTTTGATTTGAATTTTGACTGTAATCGTAAAATAAATAATAATTGATGAAAATAATGATTGAAATATTCATTTAAAATTGAAAACTGAAGGAAATTTTTGGGTAGAAATAATCAAAAATGTTTGTGTTAATTAATGTGTTATTTTGGAGGGGTAATAATGTATTGTGAACATTATTCAATTTGTATGTAATTTATATGATTTAGCTGTAAGCATACTGTAAGTTTATATGGCCAGGCGGACATTGTATTTTATGGAGGCCAGTTATAGAGTTGATGGAAACCAATGTTGTATCTTGTTTATGTAATTATGTACGAATATAGAACAGCGGTCATTGTAGGCCGACTACACTAAATGGAAAGCCAGTACTTTGCTAATAATGAACCAGTACGACTAAGAGGAACAAATCAGTTGTGGATATGGTAAATGGAAGGCCTTTTTGTTAATTTTTTAATTGGATGTTTCAGAGTCAGGTGATACTGTGGCGGGTATCGGCCCGATCTTATGGTGTTGGGATCTCGTACAGAGATGTCCAGTAAGGTCGGATGGGTGCGGCCACAGTCACCGGACTAGGGGGGTAAGTACCCATGATAGTAGAGAGTTAAGGGGGGTTGTCGGCGCCATCTCCTCACTGATCCTCTTAGGTTTTAGGCAATGAGAGTTTTTATGCCTCGGCATAAAACCTCTCATTGGGGGGGGGGGTATTGTAACGGTACAGATTTGTATGCTAGAGAAACAGTAAAAATTCAATCCAGTTTTAATTTGAAAGCAGTCAGCATTCACCTGTGAGGTGCCCCATTGTAAGATACAATGTTATGGCAGACTATTTATGTTTATGTCTGAAGCCTGTAGCCTGCCCAACCAGACGTATTCCGCAATAGCTTGCCAGCAGCAGTCTCTGTGTGTGTGAATCACAGTAAGCAGTCTATCACCAGTGTTTGCATCAGATAACAGCAATTATATAGTAAGAACTTTGTCATCTTAGTTTTTGCATCAGACAGCAGTAGAGTTGAATAGTAGTCGTCAGCAGCCTACCTTTATACTGGGTAGACGTAATTTAACTGTAGCCTCGGGCGTTTGCGATAGGCCGACAATGCTATAATCGGCCCATCCAGTAAAGTAGTGTAAGAAGAATGAAGCAGTACGAAAAAACCGTTTAAAACCAGCATTTAGTGACAGTGGATAATATAACAGTTTTTACAAGAGTAACTTAGTGGTATTATTAAAAAAGCGTCTCAACAGGCAGTGCTACGAATCGGACCATGTGCAGTTAAGTAAAAGCGAAAGAACATAATTAAATGGCCAAAACAAATTATAATTTTATATCATTTTCTATTATTTTTATAAAAATGTCCATTTTAAATGAGATCTCTAAGGGAACATATAAATTACGTACTGGTTCATAATCATATGTCATAGGCTAGTTGATTTAGAAATGTTTATTTTATTAATTCGTAAATTCATATTTCACTTTAAAATAAATTCAGATTCTGTTTAATATAAAGCATGTGTTAGAGTAAGTTATTACGCCATAACCATTTCCTATTCTGTGCTGAAAACCTCGTCTAACATTCTTTGGGATTTTCTGAGTTTAAGGGTGGTTAGATAGCGGGATTTTTATAAGGGCAAGAGTGTAAAGGTTTCGATATTAAACCATAAAATATCGTGGCGACCTGGGTAGTTTAATAAGGTAAGTTTTTTAAAGGGGAATATGACGGTAGGTAAAATTCTGGCAGCAGTGAGTTTTAGAAATAATATTATTGTATTATATTATTCTGGAATCTTCTGATAAAATCAATACCTTTACACCTACTTGTGACCTTCATTAACATAAAATAGTGAGTACTACAAACTATTTACTTATTCATTTGAACTGATCTATTCCTACTTTCATAGGGTATCATCAACTAACGATTGAATCTTTAATTACAACTTAATTGACCATTTTAATAAAAAGGATTCACTCTCTCACTCCATTAAAATAAACATCTACTTTGCATCTGAATCAAAATTACAAATATTTCAATCTTAGGTTTTGTTTCAAATTCTATTCTTTATTTTGTTACATTTTGCTATTACAATTCAATTATGAACTTCTATTCATCATTTTCACAGATGACATTAGAAAATTTTATTTGAACACACTGCCTCACTAAATTTAGATTTTATCAAAAAATTTACACAACTTACAGCTTTATTTTAGCTTTAAATTCTATTAACTCTTTTATGTCAACTTTTAACTACAGTAAACCCTCGATTTAACGGACCTCGGATTTAACGGAAAAAAAGCATGATAATGTTTTTAGGCTTTTGAAACGTATAATGTGCATAAACTGCAGACTCTCCTGTTCTGGCGATATTGCTTGGCTATCGCAGCATTCTTTCGTTTCATTTCTTCTTGTTTTGAAACACGCAAATTTTCTCATCTTCAATTGTATTCATCAATAATTCATTTAATTCTTCACAATCCCTGTCTTTGCGTTGTCGTTGACGCTGGCGTCGCACACGTTCAGTGTAAGACATCACAACGACTAACACAACAGTATACACTGATCAATATAATATCTTCTTTCACTGTGAAATATTCGTCCATCGGCTAATACAGCAAGCATTACACTGGCACGTAATTTTTCATTTCCCGTAACTTTATTGTTACAGATTTGGTTCCTCTTTGGTCCACCGTAAATGTACGTAAATAAAAAATAAAAAATACGGGCATTTCATCGGCATTTCCCATGTGTTCAAGTGAATAATTATGCTTCTTGCATAAATGAATGACAAATCGCTGATACTGTAGGAGTTTTTCTTCGTAGTCACTCGGTAGTTTTAGCGCTAGTGATGTACGTCATTTAAGCGCAAATCCATTTCGCTGCATCATTCGTCTTATACACCCGAAGCTGGCTTTGAAACCGGAGACTTTTAATTCTTCTGCGATTTCTAAAGCTTTTAATTTTAAAACGTGTCTAGTGACAGGGAGTCCTTGCCTTCTTAAAAGCCGTACGTATTCACAGACGCTGGACTCTACTGCTACAAAATGCCCAACTTGAGGTCCCGCGAATGCTCGTCGCGCAGTATTTGCATTTAAAAGTCATTCCTTCTGTTTTCTCTATCGTCGAATACAGGATTCATCAATATCGAATTTCCTTGCGGCTTTGTGATTGAATGTTTTTTCTACATTTTGTATCACAATTAATTTATAATTCGCATCATACGGGTTACGTTTAATTTGATTTGACTGCGTGCCTTTAGTCTCCACAATATCACTCATACCGCAAACGCACTACAAAAACGCCGAATAAAAACAAAATACAGATAAGCGATGTTGTTGCTGTTACAATAGAAAACCACACTGGCAGTTTACCCGTTATTTAGAAACATGTTACTCACACCCCGTCTACTCATCCTTTGTCTTGCCGCCTACAGAAGGGTGCGAGCACGCGTGCATGCGCACGCACTTACACTTTATCTTCCTATTCTTTCTTCAGTTTGCTGTTAAAACATTCGGTTGTAGTCATAAATCATAACGCCAGAGTTAACTACAGCCGGGCAAACTGCTGTTGCTTAGGCAGTAAACAACTCATAGATACCAAAAGCGTTCGTCCCGCCAGAAGTCAGGTATAACTTCGATTTTTGATAGCGCGCGAATGCAAGCCGCAGGCCAAATTAGCGACCATGTTTTTAGGAGAAAAAGTGCGGCTTGTATTCGGAACAATACGGTATTTGCGTGATATTAATAGTATTAAAATTTCAAGTGTTATAGGCCTATTTGATTTAAATATATCCTCAAAAAACAAAATTTGTGATTTAACGGACTTTCGATTTTACGGACACCCGTCAGCCCCAATTAGTCCGTTAAATCGAGGGTTTACTGTATTTATCATTTATTATGTCATTAAATTCTCTACAATTTCAAATCTATTATCAACCTTCATTTTGCATACCATTTCACTATAATATTTTATCTAAGTTAACTTCTTTTCAAACTCATTTAGTGCCTTTATAAGACTCTTTTACTTTACTTCAAGGTCATTATCAAATTCATACTTATATATGGTCAATCACTCCCTCTTATAAACATATGATTACTGTCATTAATTCCAAATATAAACAAGTCATTACAACAAATATAGCGTACATAACTCCATGTATCTTCTGAAACATTATAACAATCATATGATTCCACAACTAAATACATTTATTCATTTACTGTTTATTATCAGGTTTAAATCATTTAAATTCATTATCAAAATGTATCTATACATTAATCAATTAATTAACCTCAAATTCTTTTAATTCAATCAGTTATTGGAAATACCAGTTATTTTAATTGCATTACTCCAAAACAATTAGAATTCAGTTGTTTTATAAACTTCCTAATTACTTTCAGGTAAACTACCCTTTCCCCATAACTGATCTTCACCATCCCAAAATCAATAGGCCTTGAGTCTTTTACAACTCAGGCACATATGTAAAAAATTATTTGATTCTGTTTGAATTTACGACAGTTATTGTTTGTTCTCTTGTTACAACATAAAATGTTGAAGGTAAACGATACCTTTCCCTTAACAGATCTTCACCAAAATCAACAGACCGTGAGCACTCTATAATTCAGGAAGGTGTGCAAAAAAGTATTTGATTCTGTTTGAATTTGTGGGTGTTATCATTTGCCATAGAAAAATATCGGTATTGAGAACCATACATGACTTTCATGTTCTAAGATTTATATTTAAAATCATTTACGAAATGAAATGTTTCCGTAGAAACTACATCTTTCCACTTATTACTTCAGCCTTAACCACAGTACTGTGTTCACTAACGTATACCACCACACGTTATCGCACTCGATTTTCACTGATGATGGCAGTCGACAGCACTGCCGAAACATCTGGTTTTGCAGAAAACTTTGGACTACGGCGAAACAGCCCAGGAAGGGGTTTAACAATTCCTATTATCAGGAATTTTAACAACAAACTACTACTTTGTTGCAGATAACGTAGTACACAATATAAAAATGATCCCCTCCCCCTTCAACTATAATTTTCATTTATAGAAAATTACCCCCACCCCGTTCAACTAGCCTCTTCATTTATAGATATTCATCTACGTTTCTACAGTGTATTATTAAGAGAGTCTTATCAGGATAATTTATTTATCAAAATTAAGTACTTTACTCTTGTTACAACAAAAAATGTTTCAGGTAAACTGCCCTTTCCCATAACCGATCTTCACCAAAATCAATAGACCTTGAGTCTTCTACAACTCAGGCACATATGTAAAAAATTATTTGATTCTCTTTGAGTTTACGGCAGTTATCGTTCGTCATAAAAAAAATTACCCTTGTTAAAACATAAAACGTTGCTGGTAAACTATCCCTTTCCCTTAACCGATCTTCAACAAAATCAACAAACTTTGAGTTCTCTGTAATTCAAAAAGGTATGCAAAAAGTAGTTGATTCTGTTTGAATTTACGGCAGTATCGTTCGTCATATAAAACATTACCATTGTTAAAACATAAAACGTTGCAGGCAGGTAAACTACCCCTTTCCCTTAACCGATCTTCACAAAAAAAAATAGGTCGTGAGAATTCTACAATTCAGGGCTGTATGCAAAAAATTATTTGATTCTGTTTGAATTTGCGGCTGTTACGTTTGCCATAGAAAATACCCTTGTTAAAACATAAAACGTTGCAGGTAAACTACCCCTTTCCCTTAATCGATCGTCACCAAAAACAATAGGTCATGAGAATTCTACAATTCAGGGCTGTATGCAAAAAATTATTTGATTCTGTTTGAATTTGCGGCTGTTATCGTTTGCCATAGAAAATACCCTTGATAAAAAAACCGTTGCAGGTAAACTACCCCTTTCCCTCAACAGATCTTCACAAAAAACAATAGGTCTTGAGAACTCTACAATTTAGGGCTGTATGCAAAAACGTATTTGATTCTGTTTGAATTTGCGGCTGTTATCATTTGCCATAGAAAATACCCTTGTTAAAACATAAAACGTTGCAGGTAAACTACCCCCTTTCCCTTAACCGATCTTCACCAAAAACAATAGGTCTTGAGAACTCTACAATTCAGGGCAGTATGCGAAACAATATTTGATTCTGTTTGAATTTGCGGCTGTTATCGTTTGCCAAAAAAAAAGTACCCTTGATAAAAAAACCGTTGCAGGTAAACTACCCCTTTCCCTTAACCGATCATCACCAAAAACAGTAGGCCGTGAGAACTCATAATTCAGGGCTGTATGCGAAACATTATTTGATTCTGTCTGAATTTGCGGCTGTTACCATTTGCCATAGAAAAAAAATTACCCTTGATAAAAAAACGTTGTAGGTAAACTACCCCTTTCCCATAACCGATCTTCACAAAAAACAATAGGTCTTGAGTACTATACAAATCAGGGCTGTATGCGAAACATTATTTGATTCTGTCTGAATTTGCGGCTGTTATCATTTGCCATAGAAAAAAAATTACCCTTGATAAAAAAACTTTGTAGGTAAACTACCCCTTTCCCTGAACCGATCTTCACCAAAAACAATAGGTCTTGAGTACTCTACAAATCAGGGCTGTATGCAAAAAATTATTTGATTCTGTTTTAATTTGCGGCTGTTATCGTTTGCCATAGAAAATACCCTTGTTAAAACATAAAAAACATTGCGGGTAAACTACCCCTTTCCCTTAACCGATCTTCACAAAAAACAATAGGTCTTGAGAACTCTACAATTTAGGGCTGTATGCAAATAATCTTATGATTCTGTTTGAAATTGCGGCTGTTATCGTTTGCCAAAAAAAAATTTACCCTTGATAAAAAAAACCGTTGCAGGTAAACTACCCCTTTCCCTCAACCGATCTTCACCAAAAACAATAAGTCTTGAGTACTCTACAAATCAGGGCTGTATGCAAAAAATTATTTGATTCTGTTTGAATTTGCGGCTGTTATCGTTTGCCATAGAAAATACCCTTGTAAAACAAACCGTTGCAGGTAAACTACCCATTTCCCTTAACCGATCATCACCAAAAACAGTAGGTCGTGAGAACTCTATAATTCAGGGCTGTATGCGAAACATTATTTGATTCTGTCTGAATTTGCGGCTGTTATCATTTGACATAGAAAAAAAATTACCCTTGATAAAAAAACGTTATAGTTAAACTACCCTTTTCCCTTAACCGATCTTCACCAAAAAAATAGGTCGTGAGAATTCTGCAATTCAGGGCTGTATGCAAAAAATTATTTGATTCTGTTTGAATTTGCGGCTGTTACGTTTGCCATAGAAAATACCCTCGTTAAAACATAAAAAACGTTGCGGGTAAACTACCCCTTTCCCTTAACCGATCTTCACAAAAAACAATAGGTCTTGAGAACTCGACAATTTAGGGCTGTATGCAAATAATCTTATGATTCTGTTTGAATTTGCGGCTGTTATCGTTTCAAAAAAAATTTACCCTTGATAAAAAAAACCGTTGCAGGTAAACTACCCCTTTCCCTCAACCGATCTTCACCAAAAACAATAGGTCTTTAGTACTCTACAAATCAGGGCTGTATGCAAAAAATTATTTGATTCTGTTTGAATTTGCGGCTGTTATCGTTTGCCATAGAAAATACCCTTGTAAAACATAAACCGTTGCAGGTAAACTACCCCTTTCCCTTAACCGATCATCACCAAAAACAGTAGGTTGTGAGAATTCTATAATTCAGGGCTGTATGCGAAACAATATTTGATTCTGTCTGAATTTGCGGCTGTTATCGTTTGCCATAGAAAATACCCTTGTTAAAACATAAAAAACATCACGGGTAAACTACCCCTTTCCCTGAACCGATCTTCACAAAAAACAATAGGTGTGAGAACTCTACAATTTAGGGCTGTATGCAAATAATCTTTTGATTCTGTTTGAATTTGCGGCTGTTATCGTTTGCCATAGAAAATACCCTTGTTAAAACATAAAAAACGTTGCGGGTAAACTACCCCTTTCCCTTAACCGATTTTCACCAAAAACAATAGGTCTTGAGAACTCTACAAATCAGGGCTGTATGCGAAACATTATTTGATTCTGTTTGAATTTGTGGCTGTTATCGTTTGCCAAAAAAAAAAATACCCTTAATAAAAAAAACCGTTGCAGGTAAACTACCCCTTTCCGTCAACCGATCTTCACCAAAAACAATAGGTCGCGAGTACTCTACAAATCAGGGCTGTATGCAAAAAAGTATTTGATTCTGTTTGAATTTGCGGCAGTTATCGTTTGCCATAGAAAAAAAATCTACAGACACACACACAGACATACACACACACAGACACACACACACACACACTTTTCGAAAAATGACTTTTTACTTCCATATTCCTTAAGGAATGGAAGTATGGTGATGGCAAAAAAAATCGTGTTCGAGATTATTGCAGATTCTGATTCTACTACACTCAAAACATGAAAAAAAGTCGTTTTCCGAAAAGTGTCTGTGTGTCTGTCTGTCTGTCTGTCTGTCTGTCTGTCTGTGTGTCTGTCTGTCTGTAGATTTTTTTTCTATGGCAAACGATAACTGCCGCAAATTCAAACAGAATCAAATAATTTTTTGCATACAGCCCGGTTTTGCAGAGTTCTCGCGACCTATTGTTTTTGGTGAAGATCGGTTGAGGGAAAGGGGTAGTTTACCTGCAACGGTTTTTTTTTAGCAAGGGAAATTTTGTTTGTTTGGCAAACGATAACAGCCGCAAATTCAAACAGAATCAAATAATGTTTCGCATACAGCCCTGAATTGTAGAGTTCTCAAGACCTATTGTTTTTGGTGAAGATCGGTTAAGGGAAAGGGGTAGTTTACCTGTAACGTTTTATGTTTTAACAAGGGTATTTCCTATGGCAAACGATAACAGCCGCAAATTCAAACAGAATGAAAAGATTATTTGCATACAGCCCTAAATTGTAGAGTTCTCAATACCTTTTGTTTTTGGTGAAGATCGGTTAAGGGAAAGGGGTAGTTTACCTACAACGTTTTTTTAACAAGGGTATTTTCTATGGCAAACGATAACAGCCGCAAATTCAAACAGAATCAAATAATTTTCTGCATACAGCCCTGATTTGTAGAGTACTCAAGACCTATTGTTTTTGGTGAAGATCGGTTGAGGGGAAGGGGTAGTTTACCAGCAACGTTTTTTATCATGCGTATTTTCTATGGCAAACGACAACTGCCGCAAATTCAAACAGAATCAAATAATTTTTTGCATACAGCCCTGATTTGTAGAGTACTCGCGACCTATTGTTTTTGGTGAAGATCGGTTGAGGGGAAGGGGTAGTTTACCTGCAACGGTTTTTTTTATCAAGGGAAATTTTTTTTTTTTTTGGCAAACGATAACAGCCGCAAATTCAAACAGAATCAAATAATGTTTCGCATACAGCCCTGAATTGTAGATTTCTCAAGACCTATTGTTTTTGGTGAAGATCGGTTGAGGGAAAGGGGTAGTTTACCTGCAACGTTTTTTTAACAAGGGTATTTTATATGGCAAACGATAACAGCCGCAAATTCAAACAGAATCAAATAATGTTTTGCATACAGTCCTGATTTGTAGAGTACTCAAGACCTATTGTTTTTGGTGAAGATCGGTTAAGGGGAAGGGGTAGTTTACCTGCAACGTTTTTTTATCAAGCGTATTTTCTATGGCAAACGATAACAGCCGCAAATTCAAACAGAATCAAATAATTTTTTGCATACGTCCCTGAATTGTAGAGGTCTCAATGACTTTCGATTATGGTGAAGATCGGTTAAGGGGAAGGGGTAGTTTACCTGCAACCTTTTACGTTTTAACAAGAGTAAAGTACTTGAAAATTTATTTAAACTTTTTGAAACAATGGTAATTGTTAAAAATAAAATAAATTATAATTTTTTCATTTTAATGTAATATAATATTTTTCATTTAATACAGCAATAAAAAGGCAGGTAAGACACAGCCTGGCTGTTTGGCTGAAAATGATTTTAAATATAAATCTTAGAATATGGAAGTCATGTATGGTTCTCCATACCGATATTTTTCATGTTTTGAGTGTAGTACAATCATATTCTGCAATAATCTCGAACACGATTTTTTTTGCCATCACCATACTTCCATTTCCTTAAGGAACATGGAAGTAAAAATTACCCTTGATAAAAAAAAGTTGCAGGTAAACTACCCCTTTCTCTTAACCGATCTTCACCAAAAACAATAGGTCTTGAGAACTCTACAGTTCAGGGCTGTATGCAAAAAATTATTTGATTCTGTTTGAATTTGGGGCTGTTATCGTTTGCCATAGAAAATACCCTTGTTAAAACATAAAACTTTGCAGTTAAACTACCCCTTTCCCTTAACCGATCTTAACCAAAAACAATAGGTCTTGAGAACTTTATAACTCAGGGCTGTATGCAAAAAATTATTTGATTCTGTTTGAATTTGCGGCTGTTATCGTTTGCCATACCCTTGATAAAATATCGGTATGGAGAACCATACATGACTTCCATATTCTAAGATTTATAATCTGAAGTATGCTTGCCTGCCAAGCACGATATATTTTCTAATATATACATAATTTACATTACAATGAAAAAATTATAATTTTATTGCCTGGCAACAAAATTATTTTATTTTTAACAATTACCATTGTTTGAAAAAGTTTAAATGAATTTTCAAGTACTTTACTCTTGTTAAAACGTAAAAGGTTGCAGGTAAACTACCCCTTCCCCTTAACCGATCTTCACCAAAATCAAAAGGCCTTGAGTCCTCTACAATTCAGTAACATATGCAAAAAATTATTTGATTCTGTTTGAATTTGCGGCAGTTATCGTTTGCCATAGAAAATACGCTTGATAAAAAACGTTGCAGGTAAACTACCCCTTCCCCTCAACCGATCTTCACCAAAAACAATAGGTCTTGAGTACTCTACAAATCAGGGCTGTATGCAGAAAATTATTGTATTCTGTTTGAACTTGCGGCTGTTATCGTTTGCCATAGAAAATACCCTTGTTAAAAAAACGTTGTAAGTATACTACCCCTTTCCCTTAACCGATCTTCACCAAAAACAATAGGTCTTGAGAACTCTACAATTTAGGGCTGTATGCAAATAATCTTTTGATTCTGTTTGAATTTGCGGCTGTTATCGTTTGCCATAGGAAATACCCTTGTTAAAACATAAAACGTTACAGGTAAACTACCCCTTTCCCTTAACCGATCTTCACCAAAAACAATAGATCTTGAGTACTCCACAAATCAGGGCTGTATGCAAAACATTATTTGATTCTGTTTGAATTTGCGGCTGTTATCGTTTGCCATAGAAAATACCCTTGTTAAAAAAACGTTGCAGGTAAGCTACCCCTTCCCCTTAACCGATATTCACTAAAAACGACAGGTCTTGAGTACTCTACAAATCAGGGCTGTATGCAAAACATTATTTGATTCTGTTTGAATTTGCGGCTGTTATCGTTTGCCATAGAAAATACCCTTGTTAAAAAAACGTTGCAGGTAAACTACCCCTTTCCCTCAACCGAACTTCACCAAAAACAATAGGTCTTGAGAACTCTACAATTTAGGGCCGTATGCAAATAATCTTTTGATTCTGTTTGAATTTGCGGCTGTTATCGTTTGCATTAGGAAATACCCTTGTTAAAACATAAAACGTTACAGATAAACTACCCCTTTCCCTTAACCGATCTTCACCAAAATCAACAGATCTTGAGAACTCTACAATTCAGGGCTGTATGCGAAACATTATTTGATTCTGTTTGAATTTGCGGCTGTTATCGTTTGCCAAACAAACAAAATTACCCTTGCTAAAAAAAAAACCGTTGCAGGTAAACTACCCCTTTCCCTCAACCGATCTTCACCAAAAACAATAGGTCGCGAGTACTCTGCAAATCAGGGCTGCATGCAAAACATTATTTGATTCTGTTTGAATTTGCGGCTGTTATCGTTTGCCATAGAAAATACCCTTGTTAAAAAAACGTTGCCGGTAAACTACCCCTTTCCCTCAACCGATCTTCACAAAAAACAATAGGTCTTGAGAACTCTACAATTTAGGGCCGTATGCAAATAATCTTTTGATTCTGTTTGAATTTGTGGCTGTTATCGTTTGCCATAGGAAATACCCTTGTTAAAACATAAAACGTTACAGGTAAACTACCCCTTTCCCTTAACCGATCTTCACCAAAAACAATAGGTCTTGAGTACTCTACAAATCAGGGCTGTATGCAAAACATTATTTGATTCTGTTTGAATTTGCGGCTGTTATCGTTTGCCATAGAAAATACCCTTGTTAAAAAAACGTTGCAGGTAAACTACCCCTTTCCCTCAACCGAACTTCACCAAAAACAATAGATCTTGAGAACTCTACAATTTAGGGCTGTATGCAAATAATCTTTTGATTCTGTTTGAATTTGCGGCTGTTATCGTTTGCCATAGGAAATACCCTTGTTAAAACATAAAACGTTACAGGTAAACTACCCCTTTCCCTTAACCGATCTTCACCAAAATCAACAGATCTTGAGAACTCTACAATTTAGGGCTGTATGCGAAACATTATTTGATTCTGTTTGAATTTGCGGCTGTTATCGTTTGCCAAACAAACAAAATTACCCTTGCTAAAAAAAAACCGTTGCAGGTAAACTACCCCTTTCCCTCAACCGATCTTCACTGAAAACAATAGGTCGCGAGTACTCTGCAAATCAGGGCTGAATGCAAAAAATTATTTGATTCTGTTTGAATTTGCGGCAGTTATCGTTTGCCGTAGAAAAAAATCTACAGACAGACACACAGACAGACAGACAGACAGACAGACACACACACAGACACTTTTCGGAAAACGACTTTTTTTCATGTTTTGAGTGTAGTATAATCAGAATCTGCAATAATCTCGAACACGATTTTTTTTGCCATCACCATACTTCCATTCCTTAAGGAATATGGAAGTAAAAACGTTGCAGGTAAATTACCCCTTCCCCTTAACCGATCTTCACCAAAAACAATAGGTCTTGAGTACTCTACAAATCAGGGCTGTATGCAAAAAATTATTTGATTCTATTTTTTAATTTGCAGCTGTTATCGTTTGCCATAGAAAATACCCTTGTTAAAACATAAAAAACGTTGCAGGTAAACTACCCCTTTCCCTTAACTGATCTTCACCAAAAACAATAGGTCTTGAGAACTCTACAATTTAGGGCTGTATGCAAATAATCTTTTGATTCTGTTTGAATTTGCGGCTGTTATCATTTGCCATAGAAAATACCCTTGTTAAAACATAGAACGTTGCAGGTAAACTACCCCTTTCCCTTAACCGATCTTCACCAAAAACAATAGGTCTTGAGAACTCTACAATTCAGGGCTGTATGCGAAACATTATTTGATTCTGTTTGAATTTGCGGCTGTTATCATTTGCCAAAAGAAAAAAAAATTACCCTTGATAAAAAAAAACCGTTGCAGGTAAACTACCCCTTTCCCTCAACCGATCTTCACCAAAAGCAATACATGAGTACTCTACAAATCAGGGATGTACGCAAAAAATTATTTGATTCTGTTTGAATTTGCGGCAGTTATCGTTTGCCATAGAAAAAAAGTCTACACACACACACACACACACACACACTTTTTGAAAAACGACTTTTTTCATGTTTTGAGTGTAGTACAATCAGAATCTGCAATAATCTTGAACACGATTTTTTTTTGCTATCACCATATGTACTTCCATTTCCTTAAGGAACATGGAAGTAAAAATTACCCTTGATAAAAAAACGTTGCAGGTAAACTACCCCTTCCCCTTAACAGATCTTTACCAAAAACAATAGGTCTTGAGAACTCTTCAATTCAGAGTTGCATGCAAAAAAATTATTTGATTATGTTTGAATTTGCAGCTGTTATCGTTTGCCATAGAAAGTACCCTAGTTAAAACATAAAACGTTGCTGGTAAACTACCCCTTTCTCTTAACCGATCTTCACCAAAAACAATAGGTCTTGAGAACTCTAAAATTCAGGGCTGTATGTAAAACATTATTTGATGCTGTTTGAATTTGCGGCTGTTATCGTATTCCATAGGAAAATATTACCCTTGATTAAAAAAAAACGTTGCCGTGTTAAGTTTTAAAAAAACACAATATAAATAATAAGTCCCTAGTTCTGGGCGACATCTGTTAACTTACAGATCGTTATACAGAGGTGATAAGCTAATTTTTATGTTTTTAATTCTAAATAAAACAGTACTCACCACACATCCGGTGTAAACATGTGGCTGTATTATCACCATTAATTTTATCTTTCGGGTCCAGGGCTTCGTTAAGCGAAAAGGCAGAGGTAGTCGGGTTTTCGAAATAACCATTCGCACAACATGTAGTTAAACAATCTAAGATTTATTTTAATTTCAATATTCAAATGTTATGAACAATTGAAGCCATTTTTTATCTAAACAATTATCAAAATGGCGGCTTCATGACTTCCGCCTTTTTACCATGCTTTGACCTCTATATAGCATTTGCTTTGTTCTGGAGTTTAATCTTTTAAACAAATGTATTTTATACTGCAGTATTGAATTCAAAGTTACTTGTTTCGTTATACTCATTAAATAATATGTGTGTTTAACACAAACCAACGCCTCAGACGATGGTTCTTAAATGCCGGCAACCATTCACTCTCACTTTCTCACTCGCACATTTCATACGTCGATGGTGATTACATTTTTTGTACTAATAATATTTTGAGCTCATTTGACTGTTTAGAATTTGGAATATTTAAAAGGACTTCCCTGAGTTGTAGTGATAATGGCGTTCCTCAGACTATTCCCATGAGGGTTGGCGGATGTTCGCCCGAACTTTGTGATCTGTCTGTTCCTGAGTGCACTGAATTTAGATTACTTCATTTAAACTGTTCACTGAAGCTAGTTACATTGTGTGATTACATTTTTACAGATTTTTAACACCTTTGCTGGCAATAACTGACCAGCACACAATTGAACGTGTGTACGCTCTGAGTTGGTAATGCAGACTGGGAACGGGTTATACGCAAAATCTGCGTATGTAAGTAGTACATATGACGTCACCGTCTTTTGTTTCTACGGCCAACGCCTTGATTTCTACGTTATTACTGATACGGCATTAGCATTTATTAATGACGACACACATTGCTGGCCAATCAGATTTTATATATAGAGTTTGTCTTCACTTATACCGCCATTATATGTGTTTGGTTGCACACGTCAGCCGGTGACCTTGGAATCATTCCACTCTTGTTGAATATGCGTTGTTTCTTTGGACATGGGTAAAACTGACCTAACCATGGTTGACATTCATAAATATAATAAAAATACAATATGAAATCCCTTAATCCCATAATTATGATAACAGGCCTTTTTGTACTGTCACAGCAGGTAAACTACCCCTTCCTCTTACCGATCTACACCAAAAACAATAGGTCTTGAGTACTCTACAAATAAGGGCTGTATGCAAAAACGTATTTGATTCTGTTTGAATTTGTGGCTGTTATCGTTTGCCATAGAAAAAAATGTATACACACACACACACACACACACACATTTCAAAAATTGACTTTTTTTCATATTTTGAGTGTAGTACAATCAGAATCTGCAATAATCTCCAACACGATTTTTTTTTTGCCATCACGATACTTCCATTTCCTTAATAGTCCAGTAACGGGGTACATTCGACCTCGACCCAGATCAGGTAGAAGAATTAATTTTTTTATCTTGTATATATAGGTGAGAGTATGCAGAAAGTTTTCGACCTCCGACACCCTCGGCGCAACTTTCTGTGGTCAAAAAAATCTCAAAATGTTGGCACTTTTTTCAGTTTTTCAGTTATAACTCCTTTCCGGTGTGTCCTAGCAAAAAATATCCAATATTCACTTTGAAAGAGGACAAAATTTCCTACAACTTTCATATGAAACGTTTTTTACTTAAATTCAAAACTAAGCGAGCTACAGTGCGTCAAAAATCGGCAAAATTTCTCATTTTTCGGAAAAGTTGGGTTTTCACCTACTTTGTCTTTCTAAATGACCTGGAACCCCTGTATAAATGAATGTATTAATGTCTATTGTAAATTTAATTTATATGTACATGTATTTTGTACGTATATACCTATATATATATATATATATATATATATATATATATATATATATTAAATTTACAATAGACATTAATACATTCATTTATACAGGGGTTCCAGGTCATTTATTGCGACAAAGTAGGTGAAAACCCAACTTTTCCGAAAAATGAGAAATTTTGCCGATTTTTGACGCACTGTAGCTCGCTTAGTTTTGAATTTAAGTAAAAAACGTTTCATATGAAAGTTGTAGGAAATGTTGTCCTCTTTCAAAGTGAATATTGAATATTTTTTGCTAGGACGCACTGGAAAGGAGTTATGGCTGAAAAACTGAAAAAAGTGCCAAAATTTTGAGGTTTTTTGACCACAGAAAGTTGCGCCTAGGGTGTCGGAGGTCGAAAACTGAGATTCTGCATACTTTCACCTATATATACAAGATAAAAAAATTAATTTTTCTACCTGATCTGGGTCGAGGTAGACCCCCTTTTTACGATGCCGTTACTGGACTATAAGGAACATGGAAGTAAAAAATTACCCTCGATAAAAAAAACGTTGCCGGTAAACTACCCCTTTCCCTTAACCGATCTGCACCAAAAACAATAGGTCTTGAGTACTATACAATTCAAGGCTGTATGCAAAAAATTATTTGATTCTGTTTGAATTTGCGGCTCTTATCGTTTGCCATAGAAAAAAATCTGTAAACAGACACACAAGACACTTTTTGAAAAATGACTTTTTTTCATGTTTTGAGGGTAGTACAATCAGAATCTGCAATTATCTCGAACAAGATTTTTTTTTGCCATCACCATACTTCCACTTCCTTATGGAACATGGAAGTAAAAAATTGTTTTAAAATGAGGTATTACCCAAAAGTTTGGAAATGTTTATAAAAAGTAATTTTTCAATGTACCTCCCAGTTTCCTCCATTGCTTTCAAAGAAGTCATTTTGAGCTCATGTCCAGTGATTCATGCGGACTTTTCTATAATTGGAAGAACCCCCTCCCCCCACAAATAGATCACCTGATATTAACATGTTTAGTGCCTAATGCGATACCCCCCTTGGATGTCTTGTAGGATTAATAAAATGCATTCTTAATATTCAAAACACAGTAAAAATGCCCAGTTTTCTGGTATTAATAGTGTGCAATAGGCCAGCGCTGGAAGTATGAATTTCTTGTATTGTCATAATTCCATAGACTGGCTTGATGTGACCGGCCTGCCTCGTCAATTTTCTGTTAACTTCTCGACTCTGTCGCGTTCTCTAAACTTTGTCTTCCCCTACAGTTTATTGACTCCACTGCTTCTTCAGTCATTGGTTGAATCACCCCTGTTTTAAACTTTGCTCACTCTTAGAGTGGAACCTGAAGTAAACAAAACTATGTGCTTGTACTTGAACCGGATTGGTTAGATGAGTGGCCACATCACTAAATCCTCCGCTAGCAATAAAGTAGTTATCAGTTGATTTATTAATTGATTGATTATTAATTTTTTGTGGGGTCCTAAAAGTTGTATTACAAATTGGGATTAACACAACTAAAAATATGGTAAATGATTTTATAATTTTTCAAATCTGTTTTTTTTTTTTTTAACTTTGTACTGTACATGCAGGGGCGGACTGGGTCCTCCTAAAGGGCGCAGACCTAGAATTTTCGGAGGGCACAAGTCAAATGGCCCATATATAACTTATATATATATATATATATCAATGTTCGTTTTATAGTTTTTATTATATTTCTGCATGTAGTTTAGGATTTGATAAATATGAATCAACATTCTTTGGTAAATAAATAATTAAAAGCGTAAAACGACGGGTGTGAAAAATTCATAATAGAACTATCTTGGTAAAACATTGTAATTTAAGATATGTAGCTTAATTCTACACTTTATTCATAGCATCTATCTACAAATATAATGTTACATAATACTTTTTATTGTAAACAGACTAGAAATTACAGACTAGTAATTAAGCTTTAAAACTCTAAGAGTCTCTTCATTTCTGAGCTTTGTTGACAGAGTTCCCTTACAATCAAGTCATTATCGATTGCTGTAACTTTTTCTCTTTCAATCTGCATCATAAGAAAAGATTCAAGATTTGATTGAGACAGTGTTGATCTTAATCTGGTTTTGATAAGCTTGAGGTTAGAAAACGCCCGTTCACAGCTGACTTGTATTAGAGGGATCGTTAATAAATATTTATAAACTTTATAAAGTTGAGTGTATAAGACTGAATACATGTTATAGTCAAATATAATTGTGTAGACACACTTAATACACACATTGCATTTTTCTCCCAAATTACAGGGGCCTTTTCCTTCATCTTCAGAGACCTCAGTGTTGGAAGCTTCACTTTCATTATTCGAAGATTCTAATTGCATTTCATACTGTTCATGAAATTTTGATTTTATTTCAGGCCAAACATTAATTAGAGAAATTAACTCTTCTTTCAGCTTTGCATTGTCAATATCACCAATTAACGAACAAATTTTGTCAAGTGCATTATTAGGTATTCCATCTTTCTTGAGCAGGTGTAAAGATGCTTCCCTTTTCTCATTTTTTAAAATAATACACTCATAATATAATACTCACCGCTGCCAGAATTTTACTTATCGTCATTGTCCCCGTTAAACTTACCTTATTAAACTGCCCAGGTCGCCACGATGTTTTAAGGTTATACATCGAAACCTCCTACACTCTTGCCCTTATAAAATCCCGCTATCTGACTACTTGAAAACTCAGAAAACCCCCGAGAACGTTAGACGAGGTTGTCCGCACAGAATACTAGGAAGTGGTAATGACGAAATAACTACGACTAACACATTTTTATGTTGAAAACAAACCTTATTTTTTATTATGGATGCTATTAAGGATTAATATTCTTATGAACAAAACACAGCAAAATAAGTATTTAAACTTAATTACTAATCAAGGCTACCCAGCTTGCTACATTCTCTCTCGCACACAATTTACAACCCCATTTAAGTTTGATTTAGCGCTTTTTAAATGGAATTATTTATTTAGTGTAATTGTTTGTTGATGACTTAACCTTGGCATCCCTTATCACCATGTGCCACACTTATTACATTTTGTTCGGTTAAATGTTAGTTCCAAATTAAACTGTCATGATTCCACTGTTCATTACTGTCTATCCCACACACGTCAATAAGTTTCGGTAGGCTTCGGCTACTTTTAATCACTTCGGCCTACCGAATTCCGAGGCTACCGTTAACACGTCTGATTACGTTGAACGTATGCTGCCGACCGACTGACGCTACTCTCTGTATCCGTTGAATTCATTTCCGTCAGCCCGAGCTGCGATTGGCTGAGGGGCTCACGTGTCTGGTTAATTAGTCACGTGTTGTTCAGTTCTGTTGCCGAGTTTGGTGTCGAGATTATCGCCAACGGCGCACGGGCGCACATTTACAGTCACATTCCATTGTTATCGTTCTGTGCCTTGCTCTGACTGGCACGGATTTTAATACAGGGTGTCCAACAAGCCTGTCTGAGGGGCCGTAAAGGATGTCCAAACAAATAATTAATAAAATATACCCTTCAAAATAGCCCCGTTACAATACCCCCCCAATGGGAGATCTGCCGAAACAGAAGAAATCTCATTGCTAAACCCCTAAGAGGATCGGAGAGGATATGGTGCCAACAACCCCCCATTAGTTCTTACACATCATGGGTAAACTACCCCCTCGCTCGGAGACTATGGCTGCACCTGAACGATAACGATATTACTGGACTTCTCTATCCGAGATCCCAACACCATAAAATCGAACAGACACCTAACCTTCGAACATGCCACCCCCAAAATCCAAACCCTTGGTCTTATACCATGCCAGATCCTCAACCGATATTTTCCCCCTTATCATGCACACTGGGCTGCCTTTAGCAAGTACTGGGCGAGTATACATATTCATTAATACATTCTTTTATTTAAAATTCAGAAAATATTTACTTTTTAAATTCAAAATTTCTTTTTAGCTTAAAATCAAAGTGTTATATTTCCATGACTCTATCAAAAATCAAAAATAAAAACCTGTTGCATGAATCCATCCACTACATTAATTCTTTTCAATACTAATAACAATCAAAACAAAAACAAATTGAATACCTTATTAAACATGAATTCACTTACTCTAACATTTGTTTACCCATATATTCTAAACAATATAATTCAATAAAACACTAGTAATACACATAAACAACAATACACTTGAAATTCAAACGTCACCTATATGGCAGGCATCAAGATCAAAAAAAGATTTTTTTTTTCTTCAAAAAAAATTTAAATTTATCAAAATATTATTTTTTCCCCATTTCGAAAAAAATCAAAATCATTTAATTCAATTAAGCAACCAAATTGCATCAGTCAATTGCCAGAAACTGGTTTTGTCTATCATCAACCATCAGCTGATCTCTCTGGGTCAAGTCAACGACCTTGACATACATATGTTATACACAGAGCTACATCATAAAGTACATAAAACATCTTTAAAATTTCTTATCTTCACACATAAGACAATAAGTCATTTAAAATTAACATGGTTGTTATTACAATTAACAATAAAATTGACATTTAAATTGACCAAAAATTACACATTTTATAGCTCTAATTACTTTCAGTTTCTATTAAAATCTGACACTTGTTTCAATTAATTTTTTACATTTTGACTATGACTTTCTTTCTTTAACATTCTCATTCTCGATTAGTTTGGGTGACTTAATTATTCATAATAACTCATTTTATCAACTTGGCATTGATATACAATATAATCTTCCCCCTTTCTGACTCTAATACTCACTTAACAGCTTTAACTAATATGACACCCCTCTAACAAAACATCTACCAATCATCCTCCAACCCCAATTTACTACTCAACTCATTTCGCATCATTCTACCCTTATGTAAAAAAAAAATACTCTCTACCTCTTTGTACTCTGGATGTGTGTCCCGTCCCATTGCTCACTCCCTTATGTTGGTTCCTGGACTCCCCCTAGGTAACCCTTTCCGGTGCTAATCGGTCCCTTCCCGCCACAACGCTTTTCGTTGAGGACTCCTTATCACACCACCCCCCTTACAAAATTACCCATCTACTAATTACTCTACCATTACATCACTTTCATCTACAAAATATCTCCATTTATTTATTTCCTCAGTATGTCACTCATTACTCTACAAATTATCCCCATAGCTACTGTGTCACTATTACATCTCAAATTCTACATTACTTTTATTCATAACAGTCTTACTTTATTCAACTCCAATTCTAAACTTAACTTGGACTGATCTAAATGTCCTAACAAAATAATAATCACCCAAAATCTCACATTTACCATCTTTTACAAACCATTTAAAATTTTTAACTATCTCAATTCAGTTTACCCTCATTTAAATTAAAATCTTTTAGATACATTGAACCTTTGAACTTTTAAACATCGAACATTTTGTTTTATACAAATTGCATTAAAAAATTCATACTTACAGTGTGACTCATACACTGTCATAAACACAAAATATCAACACCAAGAACTCGCTGTACCTTCTGAAACATTTCAACAACCATGTTATTCCATAAACTAAATACAATTTAACATTTATTTATTTATTAATTATTATCAAATTCACATCTTATAAAATAATTTAAATTCATCATCAAACTTCAATTATATAACATTTTGAATCGATCAAAAATATTTAAACATCTCCAATTATTTTAATTAAATCAATTATTGAAAACACAACATATTTCAATTATTATCAAAACAATTACTATTCATTAATTACTGTCTTCAAAATTATTTTCATTATTTATTTAGTCTACTGAAATAATCTTATTATTATTAAAACAATTACCTACACACATTGTTTACATTATATACTTGTTACAATACACACAACTAATTTCACTATCAATTATTTAAAAATTATTTGTCATTATTGGTTCAATTTATCACACTTCATTTCCTAATTCAGCAGGGTCATAACCATAAACTAAAATGTTTAGAATGTCCATACCCTGATTTTTTAATTCAACCTCCATCATCGTGTAATAGTCGTACTTTTTTATAACCCTTCTCATTCTTACTCACGCTCAACTTATTATTATTATTATTATTATTATTATTATTATTATAATAAACCATTACCTCTATGTCATTCATCTTCCCTTTTATTATTTCATAAACCTTGTCAATATTGGTTAATTTTGTCCAGTTTCCGTCAGTATTTGTTGTTACACCCAGGTAAATTATTTTTTCATCATATTCCTCCACTACAAGTACACTAGTTCTTCCTACAGGTATATATTTATCATCAATATAATCATTGTCTACTACTGCACAAGGTATGTCTACATTATTTATCATAATTCTCTTAATATTCATCTTCTCTATCAACTCTCCATAACCTCTATTTAGCTTGAACCACTCTAACTCTTTCTCTCTCTCATAATCACTTTCATCACCACACCCTTTCACATTCTCTCTCTCACTCCATGCAGAGGGCAATACCACAAAATTCTTTAAACACCATCTGGCCCTACCAGATAAACACAAAAAACTTATTTGACCATTTGCCGACCCATCGTCACCCAAATGTCCTAGTGAGGATCTTTTATCCCCATAAACAACTTGTGAAAACTCTGTTTCACATTTAACCCCATAAAAATTTGCCCCCTGTTCACCCTTTAAATTATCTCTCCACTCTTTCTCCAACTCATCAATACTAATCATTACTCCGTTACTAACACCAACTAACTTTCTACTCTTATTTTCACCATTACTTACCGTATCATTCTTAGATACCCCATTTTCAGCTATATCATCATTATTCTTATTTAATGTTATTTCACCATTATAATTACTTATATTACTACCACCACTTACCTTGTCTACTATTCCATCATTATTTTTCGTTATATTACTACCACCACCAACACTTACCTGTTTTAATTCAACTTCTGTACTCTCCTTTAATTTACATCTATCTCTTCTCCACTCCTCGTTTTGTTTTTTCATATCATTGTTGAATTCCTTGATATTACTAACCATGTCCTCTAACATTGCGTTTTGTTTATCCAAACGTTCATTAAACTCTTTGCACATCATAATCATCATATTCATCATATGTGTCTTATAATCAGATTCACTCATCTCATTGTTACTTACCTCATTGTCTGCCACCTGATCGACTTTATTTTTGTTAACTTGGTCTGTCTCTCTACCTTTATTTACCACCACCACACTATCATCATTATCACTAGGCCTATTTACTGCCTTATTTTCTACCACTATTACTTCAACCATCTTCCTTTTATCATTTGTCATCTTACTACCAAGATCATCACTGTGCTTTTTAATTTCAGCAAATATTCCCTCTTCTTGTTCTTCCATCCGCGTTAAATTATCATCTAACTTACCCCACTCCTTGTCTGTCATTTCACCTACAACCCCTCTAAATTCGCTTTCCCACTCCTCCCACGCGAAACCAAGATCATTCTCACGTACTTCGCCCATATTCAAAATTTATTTATACAACACCCTTTATATATAAAAACCACTATTATTATAAAACCAAAACACCTAACACAACTGTAAACCATAATAACCCAAACATAACCTATTCACACATACGTAATTATATACGATAAATTTTACATACATACGCCGTTACCAATTCCTATTTTCTGTGCTTTAAAACAGGTCTAGTTCCTATAATATTTATACGAACATCCTGGCAGGGTCGTCGCTGTAAAGATACTTCCCTTTTCTCATTTTTTAAAATAATACACTCATAATATAATACTCACCGCTGCCAGAATTTTACTTACCGTCATTGTCCCCGTTAAACTTACCTTATTAAACTGCCCAGGTCGCCACGATGTTTTAAGGTTATACATCAAAACCGCCTACACTCTTGCCCTTATAAAAATCCCGCTATCTGACTACTGAAAACTCAGAAAACCCCCGAGAATGTTAGACGAGGTTGTCCGCACAGAATACTAGGAAGTGGTAATGATGAAATAACTACGACTAACACATTTTTATGTTGAAAACAAACCTTATTTTTTATTACGGATACTATTAAGGATTAATATTCTTATGAACGAAACACAGCAAAATAATTATTTAAACTTAATTACTAATCAAGGCTACCCAGCTTGCTACATTCTCTCTTGCACACAATTTACAACCCCATTTAAGTTTGATTTAGCACTTTTTAAATGAAATTATTTATTTAGTGTAATTGTTCGTTGACTACTTAACCTTGGCATCCCTTATCACCATGTGCCACACTTATTACATTTTGTTCGGTTAAATGTTAGTTCCAAATTAAACTGTCATGATTCCACTGTTTATTACTGTCTATCCCACACACGTCAATAAGTTTCGGTAGGCTTCGGCTACTTTTAATCGCTTTGGCCTACCGAATTCCGAGGCTACCGTTAACACGTCTGATTACGTTGAACGTATGCTGCCGACTGACTGACGCTACTCTCTGCATCCATTGAATTCATTTCCGTCAGCTCGAGCTGCGATTGGCTGAGGCGCTAACGTGTCTGGTTAATTAGTCACGTGTTGTTCAGTTCTGTTGCCGAGTTTGGCGTCGAGATTATCGCCAACGGCGCATGGGCACACATTTACAGTCACATTCCATTGTTATCGTTCTGTGCCTTGCTCTGACTGGCACGGATTTGAATACAGGGTGTCCAACAAGCCTGTCTGAGGGGCCGTAAAGGATGTCCAAACAAATAATTAATAAAATATACCCTTCAAAATAGCCCCGTTACACAGGGGAAATCTTCGTGGATCGAAACACGCAAGGTCTAGATACAAGTCTTTTTGATCAGAAAACCTCATATTCATGCTCTGATTTATTTTATCCATTAATTTATAAAATACTTTAATCTTAAACTTTTCCTCTACACTTGAATTGATAAAAGCATCTTCTAGTGACTCACCATATACTTTCTTCACGGGTCGGATCCTTTTCTGAGGAAGCATCCCGTCTATATGCATAGCTTTTCTGCGTCTAGGGAGGGATCTTTATTGATTTTCTCTTCAATAGCTAAGGTCATGAATGATACAAACTTATTGGCAGCTTTGACCACTTTATCAAACTCATTTCTATTTTTTTTCAAAGTTTTCTGGACAGTTGCCACAAATGACCAAGCTTGTGCGAAATCTAAGTTTGTTGTTTGTAAGTAATCTGACAAAGGTGTTGTTGAACTAAAGATTTTTAAAAATGTCATAGAAATCAAAACTGTTTCAAAAGAAAGAAATTTAGAGAGAAAGGCATTAGCTTCATATCTGGTCTTCGAATTAAATTCCTTGGAGTTACTTATCACACTCAGGGCTACAACTAAGTCAGGATAAATTACGTTTGGTGGTCTTGTCTCTTCTGTATCTGAAAACCAATAAGCTGAAGAGCCATAGATTTTGGTTGCACCATCACTTTTTGACCTCCACCTAGTATTTCCAATTGCAGTCAGACAAATCTTTGGATTTTGTTTTTTATAAACATTTAATCTCTTGCACGATTCTTTGATAAAAACTTGAGTTTCTTGTAAAAGCCCAAAAAATGATATTGCTTCAGGCAAACATTGAGCCACATCAGATATTACAAGATTTAAAACATGTGCATAGCACCAAGTGTGAATAGCAGGGCATACACATAAAGTTTTATCTACGGGTTTTGGACCGCCACGGTTAAAACTGACAGATAAACTGGTAGTTAGTGGTGATTTGTTTACAAGTGTGAACCTGCAGTTTTTTGCGAAGACTTAACGATCAGTTTTCTCTGCGGACTGTTGAAAAGTAGTAAATTAAAACCTGTAGACTTATCTGCAGGTAAGTAAAGAGGTTAATAATATATTTATATTTGCATAAATATATATTTGATATATTTACCTACATAAATATAAATAAAATAATTGTAGTTTATATTTTTTTCAGATTAAAACATGTCAATGGAATTTATTGAAGGATTTATTACCATGTACAGGGAAAATCCTTGTTTGTGGCAAATAAAATGTAAAGACTACACCAACAAAAATTTAAAGGCTAGGGCTTATGACAATTTAGTTACCTACTGTAAATCAAATGGACATTCAAATGCAAATAGGGACTTTGTGATGAAAAAGATTCAAAATTTGCGAGGATGTTTTCGCAAAGAAATGAGAAAAGTCGAATCATCAAAAACAACAGGATCTGGCAGTGATGATATTTACGAACCAAATCTGTGGTACTTTAATCTGTTGCTATTTACAAAAGACCAGGAAATGCCAAGTAATAGCCAAGAAAGTGAAATGTTTGTTGAGCGGGAAGAATCCAATGTTGAAGCGAGTAATATATCTGTGGAAAATGAGGAACAATATAATACACAGGTACCTAAATGATAATTTATTTTTATTGTATGGTACACAAAATTATAGGTTTTTCTATATGGTACAAAATTGTTAGTGCGTTCGTAATCCATATAAGTATCTTTCCTAAACTGTACTTATGAAGTTGCTTTTCATGATTTTCCAATTTCCAGCATATCATCTTGCCATCTTAGTTTTCCGGGTCCATTGAAATATTGACAGTACTTTTCTCTATTTTTTTTTTTGCATCTGTTGGAGCATTTTTAGAACGATTTGCTTGAAGCGAAACAAGATTATTGGTGACATCTTGTCTCCAATCTCCTAATTGCACTGTATGTGTCACATTGTTTTCTCTGTCAAATGTCGTTGATGAAACATAAGTTTTACAAGTTTTTAATAAGAAATTATGAAGCACACAGGCCGCAAGAATAACAGAATTAATGTTTTCAGGATTCATTGCTAATCTAGTGTGAAAAATTCTAAAACGTGATGCCAATATACCAAAAGAATTTTCAGAGACATTTCTAGCTCTAGACAGGCGGTAGTTATATGCACGTTCGTTTAGGGTAATGTCCTTTTGTGCATACGGCTTTAAAAGATTTGGTTGCAGAGCAAATCCCTCATCTCCCCAAATAACGAAGTTTAGTTTTTCATCGTTTTCTTCATTTGATGGAAAGTTTAATTTATTTTCCGTAAGTTTTTTGTAAAAAGTCGTCCATTCCATAGCTCCCATATCAGACATCCGTCCTTGTTTCCCAACATCAATCCAAATAAATTCATAGTTAGCATTTACTAAGGCTAAGAGAATTACACTGTAGAATTTCTTATACAGTAGAAGCCCGATATAGTGCGGTTGTCGGGTGACATACTTTCCCCCGCGTTATAGGCGTAACCGCGGTATATCGGAAGGTGACCTGTACAGTGACAAATGATGGGGAGGGAGGACCGGGAAAAAGGCTACAGCATAATGCACTACTATATACTGTACGTAAATTACGTCACCAAATGTAGAAATAAAAAATAAGAAAACTGTATTTTAATCCAATACGTATTTTAATCTATTTTAATCCAATGGAATATAAAATACACTATTTATACATTGCTCACTCGACCTACTGTTGACCTAATTGTTGGTCTTAAAAAAGTCTGTAATTGTTGTTTGACGGGATAATGCACAGCGTTTCTTTTCCGCGTATTGTTTTATAAACGCGAGGTGCAGCAGATGAACATTATTAGATTCACTTTGCCTCTCCATCCACAAAATTACTTTGTTTATGTGTATTATCACTTCACTAACATTTGGAATAACTTCTTTCACTTCCACCCAATTTTCATTTCCATCATCGTCATTGTCTTCTTTTTCTTCGCAATTTGCATTTCGGACTGCATCGATGATATCTTTATCTCCTATACATTCTGTAACAGGCTCACCGTTGTCAACGTCTGCCCAGTCATTCAAGTCATCTAGAGTGAAGTTGCAATGCAGAGCACTACTCGCAGACTGTACATCACTATTAGTGAATCTGGCAACAGAGCAATTTCCATCGGCGATGTTTTGTTCAAAGGAACATTTCTTCCAGCAATTCTGAATCGTAGCCGTACTAATACTTTCCCATGCAAGACCTATTGCATACGCAACTGTTTTCAGGTTTATTGACTTAAGGTAAATTTCCATTTCCTCATCAGAATTCACTATAGCACTCAGAAGTTCACAGCGGTAATGCGCTTTAAATGCTTTTATGATGCCTTGATCTAATGGCTGGATCAGTGCTGTAGTGTTTTTCCCCAAGAACATGACTCCGATTTTCCCATCTCTTGACTGTAGCATATCAGCAGGTGGATGTGCTGGACAGTGGTCAAGGGTCAGTACAGCTTTTTCTTCGAGGTTGAGTGACCGCAGGTGGCTTCTCACAGATGGAACAAATTCTTCATGGAACCATTTACCGAAAATATCACTTGTCATCCAAGCATTTTTTGTATTACGATATGTGATGGGTAATGACGTCATGTTAACATGTTGAAAGCATCTAGGATTTCGGCTTTTCCCTATACAGAGAGGTTTAACTTTGTGGCTGCCTGATTTATTTGTGGCAAACAGGAGGGTAACTCTATCCTTATTTATTTTTAATCCAGATTTATTTATTGAATAATTCACATCCAGAGGTCTGGTAGGAAGCATTCGAAAATACAGAGCAGTTTCATCACAGTTATACACTTGATGGTCATTTAAATCGTTATCGATCATTACTTTGTTTAATGCCTGAGGAAAAAGTGCTGCAGCTTCACTGTCACATGATCATGCTTCCCCTTCAATGCTTATCTGGCTTATACCATGATGAGATTTCCATCGTGAAAACCACCCATCAGATTCATTAAAGTCACTGTTGCCATGTAAATCACTATGGAATTTCACAGCTTGAGCTCTAATAACTGGTCCTGACAGTGGCACACC
This sequence comes from Magicicada septendecula, assembly GCA_034769895.1. Classification (NCBI taxonomy): domain Eukaryota; kingdom Metazoa; phylum Arthropoda; class Insecta; order Hemiptera; family Cicadidae; genus Magicicada; species Magicicada septendecula. The sequence goes on along the minus strand of CM068367.1, from coordinate 1,368,429,283 downwards.
TTCACTTCGTTTTATTAAAAACCACCTGTACAGACACTCATCTAGTTCACTATCCTTACCTACTTTAGTCTTTTTTCTTTGCAACCCCACTTCACTTTCAACTGTGTTCACAAAACTTTTAAGTTTATCTTCTTCCTTCATCCACCCTCTAATTGTTCCTTCTGGGATGCCACACTCACGTGATAAACTTGCCTTTGACTCTCTGTTCTTCACACGATCAATTATTTTGAGTTTATCACTCACAGAATATGCTTTTCTTTTCTGCGATATCACAAAACTCTACACTATGCGAATTTATGACAAAGACTATACACTTTGATAAGATAATATCAGAGTATGATCTTATACTGTACTGTATTATGAAGGAGAGAAGGGATTTAGTTGGCTGCTTGCCTTGGGATGAATTCTTAGAAACGTAGAGACTGTAAATAGCTCGGGCAATTGTTTATGTCTACAGGTACACTTGAACTGGCAATCCTGGCTGTTGTTTACAACGCCATTTCCAACAACAAGCCTTTGTTTACAATAAATGTAACGCATTCCAATGTTGTGGCTATGGAAGTCACGATTAACAATTCATAATTTACTCACTCTCTACAAGTAAGAATTTTTGCTAATAACGGGCGACATACTCTTCACCGCGTTATATCCGAATCCGCGGTATATCGGACCGCGCTATATCGGGCTTCTACTGTAGTTATAATAAAATGCTCCTGTATTTGGAGGTGGTACAATGCGGATATGCTTCCCATCAATTGCTCCCCCACAATTTATGAAGTTCCATTTTAATTTAAATTCTTCAGCTATTTCTGTCCAATCTTCCTTTCATTTAGGAAACTGAAACAAAAAACATTGCTTAGGATAAGTACAAAAGAAGTATTTAAAAAAACTATAATTTAAAAAGTTACATAAGGAGAACAGTGTATTTGAAATAAATTGATGACTCGTTGGGCACTTGGTGAAACATATTAATACAAAGGTTTTGTAAAATATATAAAAACACTTGGTAAGTTTCACAAATTTGTGAAACTTACCAAGTGTTTTTATATATTTTACAAAACCTTTGTATTTGAAATAGTTTTAAAAATATTTTCTTTTCTTTTTTAGGTCTTTAGAAAGCCTACTACACCCAATAAATCAGTTGATACTCCTCGTGGACAGAAACGGCAATTTATCAAAACTCAAGAAGAATTCATGCGTACTTGTAGCGAAGCTTTAAGAGAACCAGGAAAACCAGCACAAACTGAATGGGAAGTAGTTGGACTGAACGTGGCTAAAAAGTTACAAAGAATGAATGGGAATCAACAACTACTTGCCGAAACGTTAATAAATAAAGTGTTGATGATGGGGTTGTATAATGAGTTAACTCGAAGCACAGATATATTTAATCCACCACAACCAACTAACTATTCTTCAGGAAACATTCATTTCCAAAGCAATCTATCAAGCACTTCTATGCCAGGTCCAGTGTATATCAATTTGGCTAGTTCTCTAGATCATGAATCAAACTCTTTAAGTAGTTAAATTTCTACTCCTTTAAGCTCACCTGCGACTCCTACCAACCATATTGCAGAATTTTACGAAAGTGTAGGGAGTGACATGAATTCTGACACTTAGTAATTATATTGAAGCGAATATATAATATATACTTAAGATAAACTAATACTTTTGTTATTATGTTAACCAGAAAAATACGTAAATAAATGATTAAATACTACCATATTACAATGTGTTTTCTTACCTTCAGATAATCGTCTTTTAATACATTGTAAATAACACGACAGGTTTCAGGAATTATGTAGCCGAGGGTTTGAGCTGCAATTCCTACAGAGAACTTAAGATCAGCATAAGATCTTCCAGTGGCAAGGAACCTCAAAGTAGTAAAAAGTCTCTCTTCTGCTGATATTGATGTTCTCATTCTCGTGTCCTGTTTAGTTAAGTGCACTTTCAATAAATTAAATAGTTTAATGAAAGTTGTTTCATCCATTCTGAGATAATTTCTAAAATCACTTGGATCATTTTCCGCCAACTCTCTCAAAAGAGGGACATGATTGTATTTCAGCCTCTCCTTTTCAGATAGCCAATTTTTCACCCATTTTGATCTTTTTTTGCGATCACACTGACTCATAATATTGTTAACATAAATTGCAGCCATACATATAGCACGTCTTTTCCGTATATTATTTTGCATATTTCTTTCCAAACATGAAACACGACTAATACTCTATTAGTAGTATTATACATATATGCTAAAACCGACTTTAAAACTTCCAACTTGATAAAAGACCACAGTTTTAATGAATCCGCCTATAAAACTGGCAGATTAAATGCACTAACATATAGTTTTGACCGTAGTTTCAAAAACTAAAGGTTTAACTTTGTGTAAGGAATGTGTGTTAGTATAGAATAGGAGGTTTTAACCGTTGCAGATCTTACCCAAAGATTTCTCTGTCCCAGTCCAATCCGGCAGTTTTAACTTTGTGTGTATGCCTTGCTAATGTGATTAGGCACCAGATCTTTGAGTTTTGCTGAGACTCCATTGTACTCTCCATTCATATTCGATGCTCCATCAAAAGCGTTAGTAATACAGTTTTCAACTTTTAGTTCATTAATCTGAAAGATAGAAAGTAAAGTTTTAAGAAGGCTTTCACCTGTGGTCGATTGCACACTTTTAACTCCTATTAATTTCTCTTTTACTTCTTTCTCAAACACATATCTCAAAACAATTGCACATTGATCGTAGCCAGATACATCCATCGTTGTATCCATCATTACCGAAAAACAAACAGCTTCTTTGACTTCATGAACAATGCCAGTTGTTATTATCTCCTTAATAATTTTTACTATTTTTGTTACTATTGTTTTACTAAAAAAATTAATTTGATTACCTCTTCCAGCTTTTTTGTTCTTGAGCTCTGAGGACGTTCTTATTTTAAGAGCAGCTTTGCTCGAATCAGTTGCGTTTCTGAGGACGTTCTTATTTTAAGAGCAGCTTTGCTCGAATCAATTGCGTTTTTAATGTGGTTTGCAATAGTATCGTTGTAGTTGGAGAGCAAAAGAAAAATTTCTAAGAAGTTGCCATGGTTGATTGATGGATCATCAAGGCTATAAACCCCTTCTTGCCCTTTACCTCTAAAAGCAAGTCCTTGCTTCCCAATTAATTTAATTACATCTATGATGCCATGCAAAACTTTTCTTGTTTCAGCTACTTCTTTTTTCCTTTTGGCTAACTGTTCTTCGAAAAGCATGGAGTCAATAGATTTATTTTGGCTATGCATTATAAAAGTTTTTACTGATTCAAGATGGGAGTTTGACTTTTCATGTTCCCTCACAGTTTGTGTGAGGTGTCTATATCGATCAAAACCGTGACAAAACACTGAAGATCCATCAGAGTAAGCTAAACAAACACTACAATACAATTTTTTGTCTTTAAAATTGTATGAAATCCAGTTTCATCTGAAACATTGATCATCTAAACCTGGTTGTCATAAGGTAAAGGTGTTGAATCTTCGTGTTGAATTGGTTGTATAGGATGGAAAGAAAAGAAAAGATTTACATCCCTAGAAGCAGACTTTAAAAAAATCAATAGTTCCTTGTTCTCCTTCTTGCTCTCCAATATAATGATAAGTGATGTTGTACTTAACATTTGACGCCTTTGTTTCATCGTTAACATTGTAGTTGTTAACATTCATGTTTCGTATGGTATCCAAGTCACTTTTTTGTAATAATAAGTGATTACCTGTATGCGGTACGCCGTGTGACTTCTCAAACTTATTACGTTACGCGTTTCAAGGCGTATGCCTCATCATCAGACGTTAAAAACCAAAAACACTAATATCACACAAAACTGCGTTTGTCAAAAAATAAAATTGCAGAAACAAGCATATTATGTGCACGTGATGTAGGGTGCGCACCCGTTCAAGTGTTGTCTGCTACTGATTGGAATTCGTTGAGCAGTCTCAAAGCAGTATCATACAGGCGGTTAGATACAAAGTTCAATTGTTCATTCAGAACACAATCACGACTGCTATCATTATTATATGCATTATAAATTTCCAACTCCTCCAAGGCATTCATAAAACGGCCCTTGTTGCAAATATGCAAAGGCATAGATTGGACTTTAAAATCTGTATAATTGTGATTGTGTTGGGTCAGATGACGAGTGTAATTAGATTTTATATCAATGTAATTATGTGTCTTTTTTGGTAAGTGTTCACGGAAGCGTTTGTAAAAACCTCTTCCGGTCTGACCTATATAGAAGCTGTTACAAACATTGCAAACCAGTTTATAAATGCCTGTTTTTTCTTCAATAGGTAAGGGCAGTTTAGGTCTAAGTATATTAATTAGTCTATTATTGGTTCTAAAAGACATAGTATAACCAATATTGTTTATCACTGAGGATAAAATTTTTGGCATGATGTATGTGTATTTCGCAGATATAAATTTTTTCGGTGTTTTATTAAGTGGACGGGGCTTAAGTTGAATGTTATTATGCTTCTTTAGCAATTTGTCAATGATGTGACTACTGTAACCATTGGAAACTGCAATAAATCTTATTGTATTTAGCTCAGTCTGGAAATCATTATTGTCAAGGGGGACTGTCAACAATCTATGGATTAAACTATTATATGCTGCCATTTTTTGAGAGTATGGATGGTGGGAATCTGCATGTATTGTATGGTTAGTGGCAGTAGGCATCCTAAAAATATTGAATTTCAATGTGTCCATTCGTCTAGTGAGGGTCAGGTCTAGAAAGTTAATTGAGTTATCATGCTCGGTCTCTAAAGTAAATTGAATATTATTATTGATTTCATTTAAAAGATTTTTAAAGGAGTCAACTTGTCTCAAAGTTCCGTCAAAAATAATGAACGTGTCATCTACGTAACGTGAATAAAATTTTATCTTATTAGCGTATATGTTATTATTTAATAAATAAGTATTTTCGTAAAAATTTAAGTATATGTCAGCCAGCAGGCCTGAGAGGGGTGAGCCCATAGCTAGACCATCATCTTGGCAATAGAATAAACCATTGAATGTGAAATAATTTTGATTTAAAATGACTTTAAGCAAGTCAATAAATTCCCTAAAACTATCAGATCTAACGATAACCTACCACATAATCTATTTATGCATCCACGATTCTCCCGTGAATACAAAACGTTGAGGCACATCAAAACAAAAATTACTATTAATAATGCTAGTATTATTAAAGCAGATAAAGGGAATACATTAGTAATCATGGATACTGATTCTTATAATGCCAAAGTTCACGAATTTATCTCTAACCATAATATTAGACAATTAAAATCTGATCCTACTGATAAATACACCAAAAACCTCAACCAATGTATTAACAAATGTACGAGTTTGCTCAGTGATAATACACGTCGTTATTTGAAGCCTATTAATGCGAAGGCTCCGATATTTACGGGACTCCCCAAAATCCACAAACCACACATACCCATAAGACCGCTGGTTAACTTCACTACAGCCCCCGGTTTCAAAACATCAAAAATTCTTGTAAAACTAATTAAAGATAATTTACAGTTAAAGAATAATCACAGCTTAACAAATAATACTGACTTCATTAATAAGATAAATACCGTTAAATTAAAACCCAATTACAAATTGGTTTCATTTGACATAGTGGATTTATATACAAATATTCCAACTGATGTAACCCTAAAATTGTGACTTGGATACCATACGAAACATGAATGTTAAACTGGAGCCTAGCCAGGCAAAAATGGTATTTAAATTCCAAAACACTAAAATACAATTGCTAAAAGCGAATTTGCATATAAATTTAACAAAATCTGTTTACTGAAGAACATAACACCAAAATATGCTATTGTAAAGATCAACAGCTCTTCCAAGGCCGCAAACATTACCAAACATTCTGCTGAACGGATGTATATTAGAGAAGAAATTAAGGCATTATATATTAAAAAATCTATTCTTAACACTCGTTTATTCAAATTATATTTACATATCCTCAACAGCATTCATCCAAGCGTTATCAACAATGTTTTTGATTATATATTTAAATACACAGCTAGTGTTTCACGCCGTATACGCTTCAATCAATTATGTAAACTTCGTAGTTTAGAAAATAAACACCGTCTAGAGACTGACATTAATTGCAAAACATACATTTCATCCTAGAACAATGAATTTAACTAATATAAACTTCAGTGATAATGAAATGGAGCTCCTTAATAAAGGACTTAATTATAATCTCCCACCAACCGGAAATAACAAACATATTTATGAGCTCGTTGAGGCGGAGGCGGCTATTAAGACTATTCCGAATCCTATTGTACAGAACGAAGCACGCATATTGATAAACAATAAATTCACTAAAACTATCAGATCTAACGATAACCTACCATATAATCTATTTATGCATCCACGATTCTCCCGTGAATACAAAACGTTGAGGCACATCAAAACAAAAATTACTATTAATAATGCTAGTATTATTAAAGCAGATAAAGGGAATACATTAGTAATCATGGATACTGATTCTTATAATACAGTTAAAGAATAATCACAGCTTAACAAATAATACTGACTTCATTAATAAGATAAATACCATTAAATTAAAACCCAATTACAAATTGGTTTCATTTGACATAGTGGATTTATATACAAATATTCCAACTGATGTAACCCTAAAATTATTGAAGGACAATTTACGAATTAACGCTTCCATGAGTGCACAGGCGATAAATGAGTTGATTGACTTGCTTAAAGTCATTTTAAATCAAAATTATTTCACATTCAATGGTTTATTCTATTGCCAAGATGATGGTCTAGCTATGGGCTCACCCCTCTCAGGCCTGTTGGCTGACATATACTTAAATTTCTACGAAAATACTTATTTATTAAATAATAACATATACGCTAATAAGATAAAATTTTATTCACGTTACGTAGATGACACGTTTATTATTTTTGACGGAACTTTGAGACAAGTTGACTCCTTTAAAAATCTTTTAAATGAAATCAACAATAATAGTCAATTTACTTTAGAGACCGAGCGTAATAACTCAATTAACTTTCTAGACCTGACCCTCACTAGACGAATGGACACATTGAAATTCAACATTTTTAGGAAGCCTACTGCCACTAACCATACAATACATGCAGATTCCCACCATCCATACTCTCAAAAAATGGCAGCATATAATAGTTTAATCCATAGATTGTTGACAGTCCCCCTTGACAATAATGATTTCCAGACTGAGCTAAATACAATAAGATTTATTGCAGTTTCCAATGGTTACAGTAGTCACATCATTGACAAATTGCTAAAGAAGCATAATAACATTCAACTTAAGCCCCGTCCACTTAATAAAGCACCGAAAAAATTTATATCTGCGAAATACACATACATCATGCCAAAAATTGTATCCTCAGTGATGAACAATATTGGTTATACTATGTCTTTTAGAACCAATAATAGACTAATTAATATACTTAGACCTAAACTGCCCTTACCTATTGAAGAAAAAACAGGCATTTATAAACTGGTTTGCAATGATTGTAACAGCTTCTATTGTCAGACCGGAAGAGGTTTTTACAAACGCTTCCGTGAACACTTACCAAAAAAGACACATAATTACATTGATATAAAATCTAATTACACTCGTCATCTGACCCAACACAATCACAATTATACAGATTTTAAGTCCAATCTAATGCCTTTGCATATTTGCAACAAGGGCCGTTTTATGAATGCCTTGGAGGAGTTGGAAATTTATAATGCATATAATAATGATAGCAGTCGTGATTGTGTTCTGAATGAACAATTGAACTTTGTATCTAATCGCCTGTATGATACTGCTTTGAGACTGCTCAACGAATTCCAATCAGTAGCAGACAACACTTGAACGGGTGCGCACCCTACATCACGTGCACATAATATGCTTGTTTCTGCAATTTTATTTTTTGACAAACGCAGTTTTGTGTGATATTAGTGTTTTTGGTTTTTAACGTCTGATGATGAGGCATACGCCTTGAAACGCGTAACGTAATAAGTTTGAGAAGTCACACGGCGGACCGCATACAGGTAATCACTTATTATTGTAGTTGTTTTTTTGTTGAAAAATCATAATTATGTTTAGTTGCATTTTTATTTATATAATTTTCTTTTTGTGTAAACATTGAACTCAGTCTGTCATCATCAGAATCAATAATCATTGACTGTAATGAGTCCTGCTTTTTTTCCGAACTCCCACAAGTCTGGGACTCAACATGTTTATCTGAAAGTTGTTCTGATGATTCCTGCAATGTGGAAGGTGTAGGAGAATTTCCCATGGATATCAATTGAGGCATGTAGAAAGTTGTAATTTTCGAACATAATGAAGCAGCTACCTTTCTTTGTTTAGCTTCCTTTTCTTTTCGGTATTCATGACCAGATTTTCTCATTTTCCCAGATTTGTCTTCCATGATGTCCTAAAATAATAACATACTAAGTCCTCGAATATAGCTTATTTAAGGAGGCAAATGAAAATTTATATTGTAATTTAATTGTAACAACCTGCCCCCAACAGTTAGTAACAACCTATCCCACCCGTCACATTTTTATTAAAAATACTTTTTTCAAAAACAGTTTGATACATTTTTTCTTTTAAAGAATGTACTTTTCAAAAAAATATTCGATGACATTTAGAGTAATTATCAGCCACTTCCCGTTTACAATGGCTGTAACATGTAGATTAATTTAAAGGCGAATTATTTTACTCGAAGTAGCGAAAAACAAAAAAATCGACCTTACAGCTCAACGGTGTAATTCAAAATGATGCCGTTAGAACAAACGATGGGAAACCACCCGATTGACAGTAAGACAGGGTTAAAGTCCTAATTTTATTTACCAATAAATTTTAAACACGTTTGTAACAACCTATCCCACCTTCCCCTACTATATTAATTTAATAGATGTTACTAAAGGGATGGAGTGGTCGTGGCGTAGTGGCTAGTGTGTGGCGCTGCTACGCTGTCGGCGTGGGTTCAATTCCCGCCGGGGGCTATCTGATTTAGATACGACCGTTCCCCCTTGCAAGGCAATGGCAAACCAGGGAGAGGTATCCTGCCTAGTAGAATCCCTCCCCAAATATGCCGTTCGGATCAGGCGTTAAACTGTAGGTCCCATATACCTGTGAGAGACTCTGTAACACACACACCACGGGTATATGCGGGGAGGGTCCAAACCAGTCGGAAGACTGAAGGACTACGAAACGAACTAAAGGGATGTGCCGGAATCAAAATAAGTTTTGAATTTCACTGGTTTTTCTTTTTAGAAAATAGTTTATAATCAAAAATTTATTTATATCCTTGGATATAAAATTAGTTACATCCTATCAATAATTTAATAAAATACATTTAAAAAAAGTTTAAACCGAATCGAACAATTATTTCTGTAAAAAAGTTTGGAAAAAATGTAAAATTTTGTGTTACATAAAAAATTATGAGCATTGTAGCCACATGGCTACAATTATTTTTTAGGTTATATTTCTTTTAAATTTCACGTCACGTAAGACATATACTTTGAAAGCACTAGGCATCTATTATGCCTTTATCTACTGAAATACATACATATTAGTTACTAAATAATTATATATTTACCTTCAAAATGTATAATTTTATGACTGGTTTTACGAGACGACGGTTCTCGGAGACGTTGATTAACATAAACACACTCACAGTCCACAATAGTTCAGCAGACAACAGCTGTTAGAAATGGAGGGAAATAAACAGAGCTGCATGCCGATTGGCCATGCTCATGGGAAGTCGCCGCGAAAACTAAAAGCTGAACTCAATACAAACAACTAAATTTAAGTCGGTTATTTTGAAAAAGCCAATTTGTAAATTTTACAGGAATAGGTTAAGACTATTATATATTAAATACGTTTAACTACTTTTTTTCAATAAGTAGGCCTATATGCTTTTTCAAAAATTTACTTAAAAAGATGATTTATATTTGTGTAAAAATAGTTTTTGTTTGTATTGTGCCTTCTGTGTTGTGTTGATAACACTGTGCTCATAAACGTGAGGGTAATGGATTGTGTACTCGTAAAAACAGATCATTATTTTGTTAGTGCAATCTTCAAACTTCCGTTTATATATACAAACACGTATGCGCAAATTTGTGTGAGTGTGTAAACGAGTCTTTACGGAACAAAAATGGTGGCCCCATATATGACATGATTCGCATTTAGTAGGTACGTAAAAGCAGAAGATTCAACAATCTGTGCTCGATACCCGATACAGTATCGAGGAAGTCATTACGTAGTACGCAAGGGCAAATTTTTTATTAGGATTTTTTTTCCTATGAGGGCGCAAATGGCTTTCGTCTTTGAGGGCGCACCGGCCCGAGGGCCGGCGGGCCAGTCCGCCCCTGTGTACATGCCTCTGTGTGGTATTACTCCAATTTGTTTACATTAGGATCCACTCTAAGAGTGAACAAATTTTAGCTTTACACAAATTCTCATATAAACAATAACTGAAGTCACTTTTCATAAATTTACTTCACCCTTAGTCTTTTCAGAATCTTTGTTTCTCAGTGCATGTAATTTCCAGCAGTTTCAATTCTTCTGTTTTGGGACTCCAGATATACTTAAAATTCTACACAGTGTACATAGCTTATGTATATTATTATAAGGTATATTAAATTATTATTATTATAACAAAATATCGGTATGGAGAATCATACATAACTTCCATGTTCTAAGATTTATATTTAAAATCATTTTCAAAATGAAATATTACCAAAGAACTACTTCCTTCTACTTATTGCTTCAGCCTTAACCAAGGTACTGTGGTCACTAACGTATACCACCTCACGTTAGCGCACTCGATTTTCACTGATGATGGCAGTCGATGGCACTGCTGAAACGTCTGGCTTTGCAGAAAACATTGGACCATGGCCAAACAGCTCAGGAAGGAATTTTAACAACAAACTACTTCTTTGTTTCCGATAATGTAGTACACATATAGAAAATTATCCCTTCCCGCTTCAACCATCATTTTCATTTATAGAAAATTACCCCTTCCCCTTCAACTACCTTTTTCATTTATAGATATTTTACCTACCTTTCTACAGTGGATTATTATGACCTACTTGTATAAGTTAATGTTTGATCTCCATTAAGTAGTACTCAAGTTTCCAAAGTTTTAATATTATGATGTCCGTAATTAAAACATCAGAGGAGGTTTAGTGTGTTTGAGGGTACACCGTGGACAAACATTTTCAACATTCCCTATTGAGCGTTGCTCAGAGTAAAGCTGTGAATCTATAGTGTACATTTCACAGAACAAACACGTGGAAGAGAAGGAGCGCTCCGAAGTCACTCATGGGCCCTGAGCATCTTTCAGAGGGTTCATTCCCTAAAGACGAAAAGTCTGTCTATGAACAGTTCCTCTGTAAACACGTGCAGTTACACTGCCCAGCGATCCACAGGAAGCAAATCGCTATCCACGCTGGACACTTTTTCGGCTTGCACGCGTTGTGGTGGTGTGGGTTTCGGCACTTTCCATTTAAAAAGCGTGCAAATGTAAGAAAATAAACATGAGTGAGGCCAGAAATAACGCGAATTGTGTGTGTGTGTGTGTGTGTGTGTGTGTGTTGCCTGCCTTATTATTAAATCATAATAATAAAATGGATTACATAATTGAGATATGCTTGCCTGCCACGAATGATATATTTTATCTCATACATGATTTAAATTAAAATGAAACAATTATAATTTTATTGCCTGGTAACAAAATGATTTTATTTTTAACAATTACCATTGTTTGAAAAAGTTTAAATGAATTTTCAAGTACTTTACTCTTTTTAAAACGTAAAAGGTTGCAGGTAAACTACCCCTTCCCCTTAACCGATCTTCACAAAAATCAAAAGGCCTTGAATTCTCTACAGTTCAGGGATGTATGAAAAAATTATTTTTCTGTGTGAATATGCGGCAGTTATCGTTCGTCATAGAAAAAATTACCCTTGTTAAAACATAAAACGTTGCAGGTAAACTACCCCTTTCCCTTAACCAATCTTCACCAAAAACAATAGGCCTTGAGTACTCTACAATTCAAGGCTGTATGCAAAAACTATTTGATTTTGTTTGAATTTGTGGCTGTTATCGTTTGCCATAGAAAAAATTCTACACATAGACAGACAGACACACACAGACACTTTTTGAAAAATTACGTTTCTTCATGTTTTGAGGGTAGTACAATCAGAATCAGCTCTTATCTCGAACACGATTTTTTTCGCCATGACCATACCTCCATTTCCTTATGGAACATGGAAGTAAAAATGTTTTACTTACTTAACACGTCTTTGAAACTTGATGCATATTGTTGGATCAACAGTCATCATCACTCATGATATACTACATAATGTTCACAACATATCGTGTGATAAACATGATCTTGAGAGAGAGAGTGTGTGTGTGTGTGTGTGAGCATTGGTTTAGATCTGGTGATGACTACCTAGCTTCATTCTCTTCTGTTGTTCTCAGTATCAACATTCATTACATTTTTCGTACTCATAGCCTTTTTAATCTAGATATTTTCTAGAGTGTCTCCTAATGTCCTTATTGGAGGAATCCATTTCATGGTCTTCTTGAGGAGATTGTTTGTTTTTCCATGCTGCCTGCATGGCCAGCCATACATACAACATGGGTTGTTTTCTATCCATGTTTTGCCATATTACTGAACCTTTGATGTCCACAATTCTTCAATATGTTCATTCTTTACGATTATGGAATTCTGGTTGATTGTCAGATAGCAATCCATTTTGTCATCTTTGACTGTAATCTCAATTATTGTTACATTTTCTGATCTTCAACATTTTTGTAAAAACATAATGTTACGACAGTCTACTGGTACAGTGTCACGATCGTCGTATGGTACAGTGGAAAACAAGATACAAGATACCAGTTAAGTCACTAATCACCAGCTTTAATTATCACAATTAAACGGTTTGTAATAAACAAGATAGTCTCTTACAATAAATCAAATAAAAATTGTTCACATGCAATAAAAATGTCAACTAATATAAAACACAACTGTATTACAATTGTCCCGCACAATTTTAAAACACTTCACCCCAATACTTCGAACCGCACTGTGTAAAACGCCCGACAATAACTGAACTAAGCACTGCCGAATACCTATATTTATACCCCGCTAAAATTCCGGACTCGTCCATACTACGCATCAGCGCTACACTAAAGTGTAATTGATTGCGGCCTTGACACAGTGTTCACGCCTGGTGAGGTCTAGAAAACCTTGCTAACGCATGTTGAGGTCACGTACACACACAACATTACAGCCGGATTCCACTGGAAGATCGGAGAAACACGTAGAATGTTGTGTAATGGTGTAACACTTTTCCGCATTACGTAACAATAATATGTACCTAAGATGTACCTTTGAATTTGGTATAAAGAAAGGACTGTGTTGTTTGTTGAATCTTATAAATTAGTTTTTTTTTTTCCTGTAACATAACAGCATATGCTATTCAAGAATATGATGGGCATTCTTAAAGTGAGTTGTACTAGCATAAAAAATAATATTACAAAATATTTATTAAAATTCTTTTATTTATCCAAAAGTACAATTGAAGGTCTACGTTTGTACAAAATTACTAATCCCATTAATAAACACTTAAGAGTGACAAGAGTTTTTGATGCCATTGCTGAAAAATTCCTGTCCAACATCCGATAACCATTCTCGCATTCCATTTTGGACTTCTTTATTAGTGTGGTATCGCTGCTTACAAGGGGCCTCTTTTATAGAATTGAATACATGGAAATCACATGGTGTATGATCAGGCTGTAAGGAAGGTATTCTTACAAAAATTTCAGTTGGGTTACACCTCGTAGCCCTCAGCAAATGAGCCACTTCATAGATTTCCAGTTTGGACGATATTTGGAAATGACGTGATATGTTTAACACCTAACAATGAACTAAGCATTCCTACCAAATGGGAAATGTTGCTACAGCTAACAGAAACAGAAGATTATAGTGTTGCAAACAACTTTCATCAAAATATTTCCTGAAAAAAAAAATATGGGCAAGTACAACTAACGTTTTGACTCCTCCTCGTAGCAATAAACAATGTTTGTGAAAAAAGTATCACCCCGTCTCACACACTTTCTGGATCTGATATTTTTTCTATTGTCATGCAGTTTGGTAGTCATTGTAGATGGAAAATAGTAGCTATGCAAAAAAGTAGAAGTTTAACTGTCAGGTGAGAAGGTAGGTAAATAACGTTTTTGTGTTGTTATATAATTTGACAACAGTTAATTAAATGATAGATATTCTAGGAAGGTTGAGTGTCCAGATTTTTTTTTTTTAAAGAAGTGTTATGGAATATTAAGTTCTCAGAATCAAATAATTTTGAACTTATTTAAATAAAATTATTTAAAACAAAATTAAGAATATTAAAAAAATATATTATTTTTATAGGATAGTTCTTCACTGAGTTTCGTTGCTGTTATGAAGGAAGAACGTGTTGATGAAGAAGAAGAAGAAGAAGGATACTGTGAACAATACATGGCACAGGTATACTCTATTTGTTTTATTTCGGACGTTTATGTACTCATTCTACACATATATCAGTATTATTTATTATAGTGTCTGTACATTAGGAATATTTGTGGTACGTCTCATAGAAATCTTAGAAATAAAACATGACATAGCACAAAGATTAAATTTTATAAGGCAATTGACAAATGCCCCACATTGATATAAGCGCGTGAGGCATGGGTCATGACAAAAAAGGAATACGGGAATATTCAGAGTGCTGAAGTGCAGTTTCTTCGAAGTACTGTAAACTATACTTTGCAAGATAGAATAAGGAATGAAGATATTAGAGCAAAACTCAAAGTAGAGGACATAAATTAAATGATTTCAGCTTACAGAAGACAGTGGTGGGATCATTTGCAAAGGATGACAGAGGATCGATTGCCGAAAGCGGCACTGAATTATAAAGCCATTGGTAGAAGAGGTGTGAGTCATCCAAGGATGAGTGGGTACCAGAACAAGTTTATATACCCTAATCTTGAAGAGAAGAAGAAGTGTCATGTACAAGACTTGAAATACAATTCATAAACTTTCTGCAATAAAATTTCTGTGTACCTTGTGTGGCGAATGTCAGCATGGTGCTGTTGAAAGTAATCTCTTTGGGAAGCAATCATTACACTAGTGCCAGCACCTATTACTTCCTTGGAAGCACCTTTGAAACTAGTGTTGGAGAATCACATTTAGAGCTGCTGGTATACATGGCTTTTGATATAATTTCCGGAAAAATCAGTACCAATAGTGTTTCCAATGTCTTTAGAAAAAGAAAAAGTCACACTGGATCGGATCATATGAATGGCCGTATATGTGCTGTGGCATGTATGGGTGTTCCAAAGGCAGTTTTCCCACCAGAAATTTTGTCACACAGTGCTTTATTAGTAGCTATATTACCACCTGTGTGTTGCTGCTCAAAGTTCAGCTTTTTTTTTTTACATTCTCATGGTGACAGTAAAGGCTTACCTCTGCCCAGATGCAGAAGAGTGCCCTCATTGCAGTGCCCAGTGGGGAGAAAGCATGTTCTTAAATAGGATTTGGCATGCTGTGTTGTGAACCAATCAGAATCGAGCTGCTCTGTGATTGGCCCATGTGGCCTGTCATAGAAGTTATATAGAAAACCTCTTTTTCAGTGGCAAACACCTATTAATGGCCCCTCCATCTGCCACTTCCTTCTCACACCTGGCTACCAAGTAGAGGTAGGACGATGTAAATTGAACACTCAGGTCTTGATGCGCAGTAGCCAAACACCTCGTTGTGAGGCTAACAAAATTTTCATTCACTTTGCACATCCGCAGAACAGTTTTCTGCAGTGTTTCACAGCGTGAACATCGGCTTCAACAAGACTGGCGAGAACAATGGAAGCATGTGTGTGATAGAGAGGGAAATAATATGGAAGTGAGATAGTGAACGTTATAGCGTCGTCTCCCCTATCTTCTCTCTAGATAACTTAGCCATACTTGGAAGTGGGGGTAATTCATGGATTGGGTCGGTGCAGATGACTGTTCAGGAAAGGCTGGCGGGCCTATACATAATGAACACAATTACCCCAACATCCTCTACTCTTCCTTCTACATGCCTGCGCCTTCTCAGCGGCCGGTCTACAATGGTGTACAACTCCCCACAATTCCCTTACCAACTGGCTGAAGGGGGCTTGCCCCAGAACAGCCCGAGCCTGGCCCTAAAAGGACCAGACTCAACCCCCCCCCCAAATTGTTATACGTATTGCTTCCCCCCCAACAGTAAGGTGCATCTGGCTTGTCATGTTTTGAAGTTTTTTTTTTTTTAAACTATAGACAGCCTCTGGAGGTGTGGTCAAAGTGTCTAGAGAAAATGAAAACCGACGAAGCAATGTAGCATTTCTGTACAGTACTGTCACATCTGCTATAGTATGGCAAGCTTCTGACTTTCTTGTCGGACATTATATAATATAAAAAAATAATGAAAGAACAATAGCAAACGTTTGTAAATGGTAAATGTTTGTAAATCATCATATCACCATCACCACAACCACCACCATCATCATGTTGTTTGTCTTCGCTACATGCTATATAACTAAAATAAAATGTTCATCAAGTGGAGAAGTTTTGCCCTGTAATGTTCACATGCATCACACTAGCAACTGTCCATAAGAAAAATAGGTGTTTTCTAAATGTGATGGCAATGGGTACATCGTATACCTTGTGTAACCTGTCAGGAAAATGCAATGAATTGAGCAGTGGTCGTCGACTAAGCGCTAAAAATCTTAAGCTACTTTGGTCACATCACAAGAAGAGGAGATTCTCTGGAAACTAACAGTACGGCAGATTGTTGACAAAAGATCAAGGGTCAGTCTTTCAAAAGTCAGTCCGTTTTTCCAGTGAGTCCGCCAAGTGGGTGGGAATCAACTAAATGGGAATCAAGCATAATGTGGCTTCATATTGTGGTTCAGGAAGTGCATACATTCTTTTTCAACATAGTCACCACACACTTTTATACTGTTGCACTAGTTTTTTTAAACCTATATCAAAAAAATCTGCCGCCAGTGACTTCAACCAATTTGTCACTGCTGTCATAGTTCGTCATCGTCATTGCTGAGATTGTACCCACTGCTTTAACTGAAGAAACAGATGGTAGTCACTTGGTGTGAGGCCTGGGCTGTAGGGTGGATGGTCAAAACATCACATCCAAACTTCTCGATGAGGTGAACAGTTGATCGAGCAGTGTGAGTGCGACCATTGTCATGCAAAAACACAATTCCAGATGACAACATTCCACATATTTTGTTCTGAATTGCGCGTCTTAAGTTTCTTTAAGGTTTTATGGCATGCATCGTAATTAATTGTAACACCACGTTCGAGAAACTCTACAAGCAGCACACCTGTTTGGTCCCGGAAAACTGTAACCATCATTATTCTTACTGAAGGTTCTTGTTTAAACTTCTTGACTTTTGGGCGTGATGAATGGCGCCACTGCGTAGATTTTTGCTTTGAATTAACATTTGTATAGGAAATCCAAGTTTCATCTCCAGTCACTAAGTGGGAGAAAAATTCCTCTCATCCATTTTCAAAACACTGCAAAAAGTTTTGTCCTGCTTCCACACATTGCTGTTTGTGGACATTTTGAGTACCTATATTGCACACAGCTTCTTATAGCCCAGCTTTGCAGGTACAGTTTCATGAATAGGTGAGCGTGAAACTTCAGGAAATTGAATTTAAAGATCAGAAATTGTGAATCGGCGATTCTCACGAACGTTTGCATTTACTTTTTCCACTAAGTCGTCTGTCACTACACTTGGCCGGGCACTGCGTTTGTCATCATGGACACTGGTTCGCCCTTCTTTAAACAAACGACACCAAAGTCGAACCTTACTGTCACTCATTATATTGGGAGCATAAATCTCACAGAGTTGTCAATGAATTTCTGCAGCAGTATTGTTTTTTGCAAGCAAAAACCATATTAGACCACGAACCTCACAACTGGCAGGATTTTTTATTACGGTGCTCATTATAAATCATGTGTATTCAGAAAAAAAAAAACTAAATGGGCATCAAGCATAATGTGGCTTCATACATGGTTCAGGGGGTGCATTGTGTGGAGTCAGACACTTGACAAGACTGTTAGTCACATTTCAGACATGAACTGTTGCAACTGAGAAGATCATGTAATTCCCAAACTTGTAGGCTATCATTTTAAAATTGCTGGAAGTACCACAGTAGAATTCTGCTGACTAACCAGTGTAGCCTTATTTTCGTTACTTTGCAAAATTGTTAAAATTTTTAGTTTAAAATTCTGTACCACACCATTTAGTAGTGGCACTCCAGACTACAAATTTTCACTAAAATTGAATTTTTTTTTTGTTCAATCGGCCATCTAAGGACCACATCCCAATATCAATTCTTTATTCTTTGTTCTTTTCTTTTTCTCCAGTACTCTTCCATCTTTTCACTGTGTCTCTTCTTCCTGTCTTCAGTCCACTTTGAACCTGCGTTTTTCTCTCTCCTACCCTGGACTCCTTTCATTTTTAACACTTTTGCCTGAAAAACTTCTCTTTCAATTGCTTCTTCTGCGTGTATATTACTTTTTTGTAAATCCTTTTGGACTTCTTTAATCTAACTTGATGTTGACTTCTTCTCCCACAGATATTTGAAGATCTGCTTTGTTAATTTGTTGTCATCCATTCTATATAAATGTCCAAAAAATAATAGTCTTCTTTTTTCATTGTTTCTGTTATATTTTCCATACTTTGATATATTTCATCGTTACTCTTAATTTCCAACCTTCTGAAGTTTTTCGTGGGCATAATATTTTCTTATAATTCGTCTTTCCAAAACAGTAAACCCTCGATTTAACGGACCTCGGTTTAACGGACTTCGGATTTAACGGACAGAATTTGACAGACAAAACAATTCAAAAAAAAAAAAAAAAACTGAAACATCAAAGCATGATAATATGATAATGTTTTTAGGCTTTTGAAACGTATAATGTGCATAAACTGCAGACTCTCCTGTTCTGGCGATATTGCTTGGCTATCGCAGCATTCTTTCGTTTCATTTCTTTTTGTTTTGAAACACACAAATTTTCTCATCTTCAATTGTATTTTATGAGAACGGAGTATTCATCAAGAATTCATTTAATTATTCACGATCCCTGTCTTTGCGTTGTCGTTGACGCAGGTGTCGCACACGTTCAGTGGAAGACATCACGACGACTAACACTGAACAATATACACTGATATGCATCTTATTTCACTGTGAAATATTCGTCCATCGGCTAATACAGCAAGCATTACAGTGGCACATAATTTTTCATTTCCCGTAATCTTTACTGTTACAGATTTGGTTCACTTTTGGTCCACCGTAAATAAAAAATAAAAAATATGGGCGTTTCATCGGCATTTCCCATGTGTTCAAGTGAATAATTATGCTTCTTGCGTAAATGAATGACAAACCGCTGATACTGTAGGAGTTTTTCTTCGTAGTCACTCGGTAGTTTTAGCGCGAGTGATGTACGTCATAAAGCGCAAATCCATTTCACCGCATCATTCGTCTTATACACCTGAAGCTGGCTTTGAAACCGGAGACTTTTAATTCTTCTGCAATTTCTAAAGCTTTTAATTTTAAAACATGTCTAGTGACAGGGTGTCCTTGCCTTCTTAAAAGACGTACGTATTCACAGACGCTGGATTCTACTGCTACAAAACGCCCAACTTTAGGTTCCGCGAATGCTCGTCGCGCAGTATTTGCATTTAAAAGTCGTTCCTTCTATTTTCTCCATCATCGAATACAGGATTCATCAATATTGAATTTCCTTGCAGATTGCATGTTTTTTCTACATTTTGTATCACAATTAATTTATAATTTGCATCGTACGGTTACATTTAATTTGATTTGACTGCGTGCCTTTAGTCTCCACAATATCACTCATACCGCAAACGCACTACAAAAACGCTGAATGAAAACAAAGTACAGATAAGCAATGTTGTCGCTAATACAATAGAAAACCACACTGGCAGTTTACCCGTTATTTAGAAACATGTTACTCACACTCCCTCTACTCATCATTTGTCTTGCTGGCTACAGAATGGTGCGAGCACGCGCGCGTGCGCATGCACATCACTTTATCTTCCTATTCTTTCTTCAGTTTGCTGTTAAAACATTCGGTTGTAGTCATAAATCATAACGCCAGAGTTAACTACAACCAGGCAAACTGCTGTTGCTTAGGCAGTAAACAACTCATAGATACCAAAAGCGTTCGTCCCGCCAGAAGTCAGGTATAACTTTGAATTTCATTAGCGCGCGAATGCAAGCCTTAGGCCAAATTAGCGACCATGTTTTTAGGAGAAAAAGTGCGGCTTGTATTCGGAACAATACGGTATTTGCATGATATTAATAGTATTAAAATTTCAAGTGTTATAGGCCTATTTGATTTAAATATATCCTCAAAACAAAATTTGCGATTTAACAGACTTTTGATTTTACGGACACCGCTCAGCCCCAATTAGTCCGTTAAATCGAGTGTTTACTGTATTTCTAGTTTGTCTAAATTATAATTCAATGCTAGAAATTCACTTGCATATAGGCATTCTGGCTTCACTACTGTACTGTAATGTTATTTTCGCATTTTTAGATATGCACTTTTATTGTAAATATCTTTAGTTATATCATATATGCTCTTTCCATTTTATGAATCCTTTCTTCTATAGCAGATTTTTCTAAACCATTCTCTTGAATTATCGAATTAAACTTTTATTAATTAAAATTCTATTAAAATTGATTTTAATTATGAAATAAATTATTTAAGTTTTCTTATTTTCTTTGTGTCTTTTATAAAGACATAATAGTCTGCTTCTTATTTTTAAAAAGCCAAATTTTTGTGTGTAGCAGTTTATTGTTCATGTTTGCAGTCTGTAGCAGGATTTAATTTGATTTACAGTGGAAATCGGTTAACATGAAATGACGGGGACCAGTTATTTTTTTCGTGTAAACCTAATTTCGCGCTAAGCAACCAAAAAGTGAAACAAAATGAGGAAGTGAACAAATAGTGTACTGTAGATTATTTATTGTACTGTCTAGTAAAATGCAACAAATACAACCTTTTGTTTATCCTCATGGTTTATTATTGTTAATTTTTCTTAAAATTATTATTAGCTGTTCTAAATTTAGTCCTATGATTTAGGTTTTCTTATAGACTACTGTATGTCTTTCAACTTTACCGTAGTTTTCGTGTTTATCTTTATTTAAAATAATCCGTTATTTTCTTTTGCACACAATTTTGCACTATTTTATTTTCAACAAATTGTTCTAATTTATCAACGTGTTCAAACATTTCACCTTCCGAGTTGGCTTCAAAATATCGACGAACACGGCTCAGCAACGAAAGCATATCGGTAGTGGTAGGAACATTTTCACTATCATTTTCCGTGTCAAGTTCGTCGTCACTATCATCACGTTCACAGTTGTGAACTTGCACTGTTTCCACGATATCGGTATCTGTTAATACGGGAGCCGTAGTTACGTTCTCGTCGACAGTCACGGACTCATTTAGAGAAATTGAAACATTTAATACAGATGACATACGATTAAACATTTCAGATAGTGTAGGATCAATTTCATTTTCTTCGGGTTGTTCAGTTTCTGAATTCAAAATGAATCGAGCATGAGCGAAACAATTTTGAATTGTTGTAGGCGTCACGAGGTTCCACGCTGAGTTACAAGCATCCAGAACATTTACACAGAAACCTTTTTTCCCTTCAATAGTGGCCAAGTATTTCCGCAGAAGTAACTTTCTGTACTGAAATTTTAAATTTTGAATAATACCTTGATCACAAGGTTGTAGGACACTAGTCGTGTTCGTTGGTAGAAAAACAAGTTTAATTGCCATCAATTTTAGGTCACATGGGTGGGCAGGACAGTTGTCAATAATTAACACAATTTTCCTCTTCTGAGAAGTGAAATGTTTTTCTAATGAAACCAGCCATTCGGTAAAAATTTTAGACATCATCCACGCTCGTTTGTTAGCTTTATATTCTACTGGCAACTTTTTAACATTTTTAAAACAGATCGGCTTTAAACTTTTTCCTATAACAAGTAACGGAAGTTTTTCTGACCCATCAGCATTGCAACCTACCATCACTGCCACTCTCTCTTTGGACTTTTTACCACCAGAGCACTGCTCCCCTTTGAATGAAAGTGTTTTATCGGGCATACAACGGGAAAATAGTCCTGTTTCATCGGCGTTGAAAATATCCTTACGTGGATAGTCTTTTAAAATTGCAGGCAGCGTAGATTGCAACCACGATGATGTCATTTCTTGTGACACCTGTCTTGATTTGCCACAGATGTTTTTAAAGGTTATGCCATTTTGTTTTTTAAACCTTTCTAGCCAGCCAGGATTTGCAGTGAAATTTAAGTTCATCTGTTCAGCAAAAACGTTTGCTTTCTCCATCAGTAGTGGTCCAGAAATAGAAGCATCTTGTGATCTTGCTTGCTTAAACCAAACAAGAAGAGCAGCCTCCAAGTTTTCGTGGTTTGCCTTAACGGAAACGTTTTCTGCCTAGTTCAAACTTGCCCGAATCATACAGTTCTAAAGTTTTATCTCTATTTTTTATAATCGTGGATAACGTCGAGTTTGGTATACCGAATGTTTTACAGATTTCTGTTTTAGTTCGAATACCCTCATTAACAGCTTGGAGGAGTTCAACTTTTTTTTCTAAAGAGAGGGCACTTTGTTTACGCACTTTCTTCTCCATTTTACTTCCAGACTGCAAAAACGAAATTTACGAAAGCGTAACTTCACTTAACACGTACATGTCACACGCTTAACGTCACTTAACTGGCTGTAAAAGACTAAGAAGTTTGTACAGTAAAAAAGTAAACAGTTAATCCTCACAACTGAGTAAATTTTTATAATAAAATGTTATCGGTACCGTACCGCAAACTTTACCACCTTTGTACACGCACAGAATACAACTGAACTGAACTCACCACACCCTACAGAGTAGGTAGTTAATGTAAGCGATAACGGTTTATTTGCGGTCAATGAACAGCACATTTGGTGCTGAAGGAGAGGCTATGGTTTCTTGTAAACAACGGTACACTGTATACAGTACGTACTGTAAATAGAACTTGGTAATGAAGACAAAACAAAACAGGTAGACAAAACAAACTAAGGTCACTACCTGCTCTTTCTCTTTTAGAGATGAAGAATGGATTCCGTTACATCGAAAACAAGCTTTTGGGCGTACTTGTGTGGCTTTATTTTATATGCAGTTACTTAAAAGCCAGCCAAAAAAAAATTATTTTTAACAAAAATTTGTCGTGTTAACCGATATTTTTCAGGTAAACCTTTCGTGTTAACCGTACAAATAATACACTGTGAATAACAAACGGCGCTTGGTACCCGAGTGGTATTTCGTGTTAACCGATATTTTGTGGTAACCGTTTTCGCGTTAAACGATTTCCACTGTATTTGGGAAAACAAACTGAATCCAAAATTGTAATAGTTTTCTTTATCATTTTTAATTATCTTAATGATACACAAGAATTTTAAAATAGAGAAAATAACTCATGTTAGTTTTTCCAGGACTAACAGATTAAGTCTTAATTTCTTCTAAAGACAAAATTCTGAAACTTTCTTTTCTTGCTTAGAATTTTTCACCAAGAAATATCAGTATGATAAGTTTTGAAGAAGACTTAGTTAAACAAGAAGATGCAGATGATGAACAGGACATGGAACAGCAGGTATTTGTAGAGGATATATAATATATTTATATACATTTTTTAAACTGTAATTCATATTACAGCAATTTTTTAAGATTTTTAGTTTTTAATTGCAACAGTAATTATCTAATTCTCTTGGCTATGTGACTAGCATAATCTTATGTCAGTTGCTACCATTTGAGCAAAATGTAAACTGCATATGGACAGCCATATACGAGGTGTGTCCAGAAGTTTCAAACCATTTTGAATATCTCAGTAATGTGCCACATGACCATGAAACTGTAGCCAATGCAGGAGATCTACCATTCATGTACAAATAGTCACACTTCCATCGACTCCTCCTTTGCCATTAAGTAAGCTTGTTTTTTTTTTCAATTGTTACATTCACAATAACTGTCTTGATTATTCATCTCTTCTTTCACAGCACTAACACTTATCTAAAAATGAACTTTTTCTTGTGAAACTTACTGTTTTTCGTTGAACGCGTTTCGGCGTACGTATCCGCCTTCTTCAGCTTTGAGCCAGACTGTTATCATTTAGTAACGGTTGTTGTGTGGAAGGTGTAGTGGGGGTGGTGTGTGGAGGAAGGGGATTGGCGCAGGGATTCAACTTAATGTTTGTTTTTTGTGTAATTGTGTCAAAAAGTGTATGTGATTTATATTGTAATTGATCGTTAAGTATGTTGTTTGGTTGTGTTGTGTGGTGTTTATATATTTCGTATTGTTCAGTTGTGTTGAGTTTTCGACCTTTGGGTTTCACAATAACTGAGCGAGTAGGTCAGTGAATCTGCATCTAGTTTTGCTTCAAACATGGTGGCCATTCATTTGAATCATTGAATCCGTTTGGACACGGGACATGCTGCAGAATCTGTTTGATTATTTAAGAGGGTGTCCAGGGAGGATTCTCTGGGAGTCCTGATTTGGCTACCTCTGATTCTGGCTCTTTCTGATGCCATAATTACCTCTGAAAGGGAGGAAATGTCAGACAGTAAACAAGATTCAGGAGAATGTGATTTATGGCGTCACAGTTCGAAGTTGAACCTTAGCCTCCATAATCACCCACCTCCATTTTTCCTGTCCTTGGCGATCGATGTCCATCATTTTATTTTAAGTAAATTATCAGCATCACTCGCCACTGCGTCAGTCCAGCGTTTCTTGGGTCTTCCGATAGGCCTTCTACCCTCGAGACTAAACAGTACCTTCCTAGATATTTGGTTGCCTTCCATCCTAATGATGTGTCCTGCCCATTGCAGTCTATGCAGTCGGATAGTAGTGGGCAGATCATTGTCTTTATACAGCTTGTGTAGTTCCTCATTGTGACACATTCTCCATATCCCATTGACTTGGATTGGTCCATATATTCTCCTCAAAATTCTCCTTTCAAAAGTATTGACTATGTTAGCAGCTTGTTTGTTCAGAGTCCAGGTCTCGCTGCCATATCTTATCACTGGTCTAATCATAACTTTATATAGTGTGACCTTGGACTGATGGCGGATATCCCTTGTCTTGAATATAGATGTCTTCAAAGCATATGCTCTATTTGTGGCCTGTATCCTTTTCCTTATTTCATTTATTTCTTCAAATGTGATGAAACAGCTGATGGCAATTCGAAAACAGGAATTTGCGTAGTGTTTCAAGAAGTGGAAGAGACACTGGTATAAGTGTGTGAACTACCATGGGGAGTATTTTGAATAGGAGTAAGGCCCCATTGTGCTACTTAAAGCTATTTTTGTCAAAGTACTACATGGCTGGATACTCTCTGGACAGACTTTGTAAAAAAGTTAATTGTAGAGTGTCTGTGTCCAGAGCAGTTCACAGTAAGAACATACTGTAAATATAAAAAAAATTAATTCCAACTAGGTTTGGACATAGGGCATTAACATTAATGAGTTGTTGGTAATATGTTTTGTTAGAATTGCCAGCATCTCAGCGTCAAGCTTTGGTCTGATTTCAAAGCATACAGATACTGTAAAATGGCATTTATATTTATACCTGTATTGTTGGTATGATGTCTATAAACTTTGTAATGAGCCTACCCAATAAATATTTGTATTATTGAATTATTTGTAAATAAGTGAATTTATACAAGTTTCCAGTGCTGGAATTGAAACTTCTACTGGACATTCAGATCAGTGTTCATCAGCCACTTGCATTGTTTTCGCCCCTTTTAAATGTTCAACACGCGTTTATAAAAATGTGCAATATTCACAGAACTTTTCCTGTATTGTTAATCATATATGAATAGATTTCTGATGGTTTTACATCCTCAGAAAGCCAAAATCTAATCACTGCAGGCTTTCTTAAGATGTACTGCTCTCAAGAGGACATGTTATCATAAATAAATTGAGGTTATATTACTAGAAATTTATATTGAACAGCTGTCCAATATTGATCAGCGGATGCCAAATTACAGTTGTGTAAGTATCGTATTATTTCTATTAACACTTTCCCCTCAACAGCTGCCTTTTATTTCTTTAATTATTGAATAACTTTTGTATTATAATACCGAAACTGTCCATCAGATTATCAAAATATTTGAAAAATTAATGCAACAGCCGTACTAGTGGCACTAATTCTATAGTGTCTCGCCTCATTCACCAGGACGGTGGGCACAAACTGTCAGTGATATCTTGACTGAAAGGGTTAAATCTGGAGGAACTACAGCTGTCTTCCTCATGTTCACTAACCATGGGAAATTGATAATAATAAATTAAAAAAATAAGAATTATGTAATTTACATTCTGTGTATTTTTTTTTAAGGTTGCATTAGCACTTCAGGAAGGATTTGTTAAAGAAGAGGAAGATGAAATAGAATTTAAGCAGTTAGTGGACGAGGTATTTACTAATTTATAATTGTAACACTTTTAAATGAATTGCACGCACGCACACACACACACACACACACCACTGATAAGAACTAGAATTATTTTAAGTCAGCACATAAATTTACTGGTGGGTCATTCCATCTCAAATGAACCAGAAAAATGGCAAAATGCAACCCATCAACTCGGATTTTCATGAAATTTGGTACACATGGTTTGTTTACATATATAATGACTGGTTTAAAATTTCCGACCTCTATCTTAAGCCATTTCAGAACTAGAGCAGCCTGATTTTCAACCTAAAATACTAAAGAAATTCGTCCGCGGCTGTTGCGAATTCAATAAGTAGTTTTAAATTTATTTAATTTCTCCTAAAATTGAAGTAGGAAAGATTTGAAATTTTCCATACTTATGTAAAATTTTCTGCAGAATTCAAATATTGTATCAGATTTGTTGTAATCACATTATGAAGGGTCATTTGAGCTTTCAAAATAGAAATATTACTTTCTTTTAAATGTCCACAACTTAAATTACAAATTCCTGTGTACAGACTAGTTACAGTGTCCCAATATTATGGCTGGTATCATTGGAAAGAGAAGAAAATTTCCTTTAAAACAGACTTAAAAAATCTTTGGGGAAATGACAACTACACTAGTAGTCATAAAAAACAATATTTAGGGCATATTAACAAATTAATCCACTTTTACACACAGAAACAAAAATTTATTCAAAATAATATCCACATTTACATGTACAGGAATAGAAATTTATTCAACTGATTATCTAAAAATACAATTTAGGCTACAAAGTATTCTAAAAATATAAATTAGCTACAAATTATTCCATTTCTCGTTTATCAATTTTTGGCACTCTACTGAAATTTGATATTGCCTGCCTGTCATTGTTGTTGGTTGTTCTATAGTACATAATATATTTTGAAATGGGATCCAACAAATATCAACCCTATCTGGCCAATAAAAAGATACTGATGGACCTGCTGGATGCATAAATCTAATTCTGGCATCTCCCTGATCTAAATTTATAATTTCAATATGACCAATATACCATTTAGAATCGTATTTACAGCAAACAAAAGAATTTACTTTCAAGGAGTCTGCAATAGGTGTTTGCACATCAGAAAAGTGAAATTGTAAAGCATAGTTATTGTCACTGCTAACTCTTTTTGCAGCCAGAGTATTGGTTGATAAAGGTATGAATTGGTGGAAACTTCTGGTGCCAGCCACAGTTTTTGATTTTGTAAATCGCTGTTGCAGATTAGTTCTTGTAGAACTTACTTCTTTTTCTTCTATATAAAAAAAATGGATTTTAGAAAATTTTTCTTTGCAGAACTCGAACATTTTTTTAGGATCAGAAATTTGCTCCTTGTATGGTCTCTGTAAATTGGCCTTTGTCACCATCCGTTTCACACTGCCCCCAATACCATCACAAGGTGATTTTCCATGGCTTGTTGCAAAGAAAGACCATGTGGCAGTGATTCCAAAATCAACCTTGTGATGGCACAAATTTAAAAAACTTTTGCAAGTTTTGTATTGAGCACTGCACCCATCTGTAAAATACTCTATTTTATTAACAGTAGGACAGTGATGCTTAATTGAATCTACAATTTTTGACTGAATTTTATAGACAAAAGCAACATCATGATTTAAATCATCAGAAATATAACATAATGATAAATGGCATAGTTCTTCAGTATCAGGATTTTTGTAGTATATAACAGCAGGATGTATAGTGCACGACATGTGAGTCCAATGGTAGCTTTGTGCTGCATCTTGTAGCACAAAACCATAATTTTCAGCAAAATCCATTAATACTTATGCTTCATTTTCATTTATATTATTTTTTCTCTCTTTCAAATAAGCAGCTTGACTTTTTGCTATATAACCATGTGGAACTAAAGTTTCTAGTTTAGTTACTAACATATCAGTAAATTCATTAAATGGTAGGGTCATATCAATAAGCTGAGTTCTGTCGACTGATACCCACTGATGGAAATTTATTTCATCATCTTCCTCAAGTTGAAATTTAGTTTCAATGTAATTTGTTAAATTTGTTGAAGGAGGACATTTATCACAAATTCTTAACATGCAATCCCTGTTTTCTTTACTACAAACAATTTTATCTATGAAAGAATTTACATCATCTTTCGTATTTAAATTTAGGCCACGTAAAAGCAAGTCAACATTCTGGTGTATGGTGCATACACAAACAGTATGCGTTCCTGATGAACCAGCAAGTACACACACCATTTAGGACGCATTTGACAAAATTTTGAAAATCCCAATTTAATGTTAGGATGAATTTGCTTAAATGTTGCATACAACTCTTCTAAATTACTAAGTATTAAACGTTTCTGAGCATGAACATTCTTTTTTATGCTGACATAATCTTTCGTACTGGGCATCAGTCGACTGTACTCATCATCTTCATAAAAATTCCTTACAAGTAATACAGTTTCATTAGGTAACTTTCTGCCTTGCTTTGGGTCAGGCAGTGAACAGATTCCTTTCGTATTAAGAATCTCACTAGCTTCACGCACCATTCTTTGTGATACACCAAAAGTTCGTTGAATTTTTTCTCTTGTCCATGATGGAGGAGCAAAAGTAAGAATACGAATCTTTTCCCGCCTACTTACAGTTGGTAATTTTTCTTTCATTAATTCAACCAGTCTATCTAAATCATTAGCCTTTTGTTTTTCCTCACGTTTACTTGCTATACTTTCATCATCGGAACTACTGTCTTTGCGTAATTTTTCTTCTGGAACATGAAGCACACGAGCCACTTTCTTTCGGAGATTTTGCCTAGCTGCCTTTATTTTACGTTTCCCATAACTTACTTTTTGGTGTGGAGCTAGAGAATGCATTTTCATTGGTGAGTCATCTATACCTGTTATAACATTGCCAAACCCAGATCACATTTGATATCAATAAGTATGTAAAAAATGCCAAGAAACAATATATTTTAATAAATAAATAATAAAGAGAACGAAAATAGTAAATATAATTAAGAGTGAAGGAGGAAGAATATTAAACAAAGGTGATTATTAAATAAGAAATACAAACTAGACTGACAGACAAATGACATTGACCCAACCCCAGAGATTGGCCAGATAATAACCAAAATAAAGCGAAACAAGATGGAAGGAAAGGAGAAGAAAAATGAATTTAAAAATGGAACAAACCAACTATAAAGAAAATAAAGTGAACCAAGGTGATAAAACACAGACAAATAGTGTAGAATAGGGAAGGGGGAGATGATACCATCAAGTATCATAAAGGAAACGAAACCGGTGGATAACCAATATAGAAAAGAAATATTACTATTGTCTAAGTGACAAAGGTAACTCATAATTAATAAAAACCCATTAAATAAAAATACACTAACCCACAAAGTAGTAGTATATGTAAGTAAGAAATCTAGAAAAAGACATGAACTTATTAGATATAAATAAAATTTGTAAAGATAGTGAGATAGTGAGAAATATAATGAAAGTAACTAAGTGACAAAGAAAAATAATAATAGGGTTTACCCACCAATAAACGTGTAAAATAAAAAGTGATAACAGTGAAAGTGTAAATACCCTAAAAATAGTGAGTGTGTACCAGTGATAAACCTCTGTTAATTAAAGGTGAAGGTGATACATGGAAATAGATATTTTAAGTAATAAAGATGTAATAATAAATAAGAAAACACTTTATAAAGCATTGATAAACAGTCAATGATTTGAGTGATCTTGTGAACATTCATATGATTAAGAATAATTAAAAATAATCTTTCAAATAGAGATAAGTAAGACATGTGATATTATTCAGGGAGAAAGCCCAGGTAAAAACAAGTTGTATTAACATGGAATGGAGGAGATAGTAATAGTGAAATAAGGTTTTGTTTTAAAATTAAGTATACAATGAATAAAACACCCCATGTTAAAAGGGGAAATAACTTTAATAAGTTTGCAAGAAGTGAGGATGTATATCACTCAGAGTAGTAGCAAAGAATGAAATTAATGTGAAAACCAACAGTAACTAATAACTTGTAAAGAATTGTTTGTTTCAATTTTATGGATAGGATATGGCTGAAAGGAACTTACAGTCCATAGGCCTAATTGTTATATTTTAAGTATTAAGACATAGGAAATAATCTTGACATATAATCAGAACAAAAACAAACTCAAGACACAACAACCACTAAACAAATCAATTATAACAACAGAACAAAACACTTTGTAATGAAATGAAATATAATTAGAATAAATTAAATAAAAATAATCAATGGCTACTAAGGCCTAGGAAATGTATAACTGTCAATGACAAATAATTGCAAACTGTATAAAAACAACCAGGAAATTAAGAAATTCAAGGCAAGTAAATAGCCGAGAATAATTTGTAAATCAGTTTAAAGGAAAAATATTAGAATAAGAACTTAGTTTAAAGGAGGAATGTAAATACCAAATATTAACAGATGTGTACAAACATTGATATTTCATAAAACCATACATTATGTGATAACAAATTAATCTTTGAAAGGAAATAATAACAGTGGTGATAATATTTAATATGTAGGGAAGAGGACAGAAGAATATAATCAATAAGAAGATATACGGCTATTTTGAATAAAAATTCAAAATTTGATAACAATAGGCTACTTCAGAATTAACCAATCGGGATTAATTGGTTACTATGACAACAGTCGTTTGATTGCTAAATTACCGTTAGATTTTTTTACTCGATATGACGCTTTTGTTGAATAGACGCTAGTTTTGGAATGATCAAAATTGTTAATTAAAACGTCAAAATATCAAATGAAATTACTAGCAATTGAACCCCAAGAAAGAAGACGATGGCTGAAACCATATAACTAATGTCGAAGCCGAATTAAAGAAAAAAGAAAATAATATCCTGCCGATTGACTTGGAAAAGATGCCCGAAGTCCCAAACCAAAGAAAATTAAAGATGATTGCAGCCTAACTCCTTAATACCAGATCAAATGAGTTCGTCCTGTCTACTGAAGTGTTAAGTATCTATTAAATTACCCAAATTTCTGAATAAACTCACGTGAATTATTTCTCACTAAAAGCCGAACTCTCACTAAACTGAACATAATTACTTTCAAAGATTAAAAAACTAAGTCACTGAAAATTTATAAACTGGCAAAGATAACCTGTTATTAATTACCGATAGCTTGTAACACTTTTACTACACTACAATAAACAAATTATACCTACACAGTATATTATTTAAGTTTAACTGATGTAAGGGTGTGTATTTTTATTGTTTTAAACATTAGTAATCCTTTTAACGCAATCTCAAGAACCCGTGACAAACGAACAATAATAATTTTGTGTATAATTTCCACAGATGCCATTACTGAAAGTCTGTTAATCAGTTCAGATATCGATTTGTCAAACCCTGTAGAGGTGTCTCATATAACCGGAGCAATTGTATTACAAAAGGAAACATAATTTGTATTAAATGAATAATTAATCGTTAACCAAAAATAAATAAGTATTGAGTAGTAACCACGGTGTTATAATTTCATTAGGAGGTGGATAATAATTTGTGTACATTTTAGCAGACAAGTAGTGTTGACGACTAGCGACCGCACAGCCGACGCAATTAACTACTGGCCGATACAGACGGCCGAGACAGGCGGAAACATATTGAATTATTCAAACCGCCTGAGCGGCACAGGCCATACACATTTAAATTTTTTAATTGTTTTAATAAAACAATTTGGCGCCACCGGGATTTTCACACCCCTAGTGAACAACAGGTAAGAACATCGAGACCTGGTTATTCGTACGTTCGCAACGGACGAAATCTGCGGAAGTTGCATTCATTTGAACGACGGATAGAGAAGACATGTTACACCCAGTACACACATACAAAATCTGATTCACATTTTACAGAATAAAACGGTAGCCGTACACACGACTACATTAAAGATTGATGCATCCAACGTGTGGCAGAATAACATGACAGAGACCACACCAAAACATTAAAGATTGGCGACCAACCGGTGGGACTAGAAGAGAGGGAAATACGGAAATTCTAGCGGCGATTGTGAAAGGTTACAATATGCACACCAGAGGATTGTCGAAAAAGTTGGCAAAGGAGAAAGAGATGGAAGAAAATAGAGAGGAAGAAGAGGAAGGAGCACCGATTGAAGAAGTGGAGACAGCAATAACCACAACAGAACCGAGCCAAGACAAAGAAATGGAACCACAGGCTTGAGATGGGGGGGAAGCCAGAGGAGGAATGGATTTAATAAAATTAATGGAAATGATGAATAATAATTTGAAGGAGATGAACAATAAATTCGACAGCATGAAGAAAGAAACCAATGACAATTTGAAACAGATCAATGAGAAAATAGTGAGCACAAATGAAAGTACTAAGGAAGAATTGAGGAAAACAGTTAACCAATATAATGAAACATTACAACAACGATTGATGGAGGAAATTCAGCAAAGAAACGAAGAATTGAAGGAAGAATTGAGGGAACAGCTGAAGGAGGACCACGAGAAAAAGAAAGAAGAAATGAAGCTGCAGATGGCACACCAATTAATGGAGTACCGAGAAGAAGCAAAACAGCAGATCACTGAAACAAATGAAAAATTAGAGGAGACGTTGGAGAAACTTGAGAAAACCAACGAAACTGTTTCAGAAGTCCGTGAGGAGGTAATCAATAAAATAAACTACCTCGAAGGAGAAACCAAAAGGAGAATTGAGGAATGTCACGAAGAAACAATCAAAAGGTGGGAACAAGTGAACCAGGACATGCATCAAGTCCGGGAAGAGAATCAGAAGGAGACAGCGGTTGTACGAACAGACGTGGGAGAAAGAATGGAAGGAGTGTACAGCAATTTAAATAAAATTGACAGTAGAGTGGACAAAAATAAACAAAGAATTGAAGAGATGCATAGATGAGAAGAATTATTACAGGAAGAAGTGGACGCCTGGCGTGACCGGTCATGTAACCATAACCAAATATTCAATAATGACAATCGAGATATAATAAATTTCCGCAACTACAAGCGCAATCCGATGGAGTTTTTGAAAAGGGTGGAAGACTTGATAATAAAGAACCGCGAAACACGATGGACAGCTGTGAGAGGAATGTTAGATGACATGTTTAAGGAAACATATGACAACTGGTGGACCGCCACACGACCAGACATCCAGAGCATCCAAGAATTTAAAACCCAATTCAAAGCAAAATACTGGTCAGAGTCAACCCAGAACATGGTCCGTAACAATTTAAGTAACGGAAGGTATGAAAACCAAAACGGACAAACCCTAACCTCATACTTTCTAGGAAAAATCTGCATGGCCAGGAATTTGGAACCACGCATTCCGGAAGAGTGTTTAGTCATACAATTATCTTACCAGTATGATGATGCGATCCAGAAAGCCCGTATGTATAGT
This sequence comes from Magicicada septendecula, assembly GCA_034769895.1. Classification (NCBI taxonomy): domain Eukaryota; kingdom Metazoa; phylum Arthropoda; class Insecta; order Hemiptera; family Cicadidae; genus Magicicada; species Magicicada septendecula. The sequence goes on along the minus strand of CM068367.1, from coordinate 1,368,395,240 downwards.
CAAGTCAAGACAATTCAGGACATGGCTAGTTTATTAGAGAGCCATGAACACGAATGGCAGTACCGTAAGAATAGATTCACGAGTGTCCGAAATAGTAGACCAAATGAAGGGCCATCCCCACCAAACCAACAGGGTGACAATAAGCCACCACCGAACAACACCAATAACTATCAAGGAAATCAACGTGGGAATAATGCGCCCAGGAACTATCACACAAACAATAACAATAATGGTAATTTCAGAAACGATTACAGAGGGAATCAACAACGGAACGGTCCCAACAATTATTACCGTCCAGGAAACGGTAACAACAACTACAACAACCGAGGATACCGACCGCAAGTGAATTATGTGAGATGTCAAGCACGGCGTAGTCCAGTAAGAAACTATTCTCAGACAAATAACAACCGGCGAACGTACTCTGAACAGGTACCCGATACAAGAAGTCACCCATTCGAAGAAGATAACAGGAACAGTGTGGATGACCGGAACAATCGACATGAGCCGAACGCTAACCAAAACGGTAATAACAATGAGAATTCTGGTGGTGCATTACCGCATAATCGAGCGAGTAGCGATGGAGAACCTCGAGTATATCGGATAAACCATATTATAGCAGAGGACCAGGATGAAATACCCTACCCAGACAGATGGAATGCATAGAAAAACACTGAAAGGGGACTGAACTACTGATTACCAATCAAGCATCAATCAAGAAATATTATGACGATCAACAATGACTGAAAAAACTTAAAGTAAAAAACCAACAGAAATAATTTAAATAAAGAAAAATAACGTGACAAACGAACAAGTTTGCCAATATCATAAAGAAAAAGATATCAAATGAATTTCAAAATTCAAAAAAGTTATGTTAAGGACAGCTTACACAAATATTTCGAGAATATTTTAGAACAATTAAAAATGGAGAGATAAAAGTTACAAGGAATCCATATAAAGTAAGAGCAACCAACTTACTACAATATTTAAATAAAATATAATAATAGAGGAGTGAAGTTACAAAACATTCCTACAAAATAAGATTAAGTTACCATAATCCATAATCTTTAGCCAAAAAATGAGGCATAAAAGGCAAAACATACTATAAAGGAATAAGCTACAAAAATTCCTAACTAGTAAGAAGCACTAACTTACTATGATATTAAAAAAAAAAAAAAAAAAAAAAAAAAAAAAAAAAAAAAAAAAAAAAAAAAAGTATTAATCAAAATGATCAACTTCCACCACTATTTAGAAAAGATGGGAAGTAAAATTACACAAACCAATGATCAAAAAATGAAATAAATAAAATAAACATTCTAAGAGTTATAATGTGAAATGAGATGAAACAAAAAAGTAATTAAAAATGAATAAAAATATGAATTGTATCAATAAAAAGTAATGCTTCAAGTAGTATCTATAAAGAAAAGATGAAAAAATACATGACTCGAACTGAGCAATAATGAAATATAAAAGTAAAAGATTCCCAACAAATATTATGATTAAAATTATTATTTTGAGTCACGAGATGACTGTATTTAAGAATCATTAATTGAGATTGTGTGTTGAATGAGTCCAGCAATCATTAACTGAGCAGGGAGGATGTTCCCCTGATCTCAGGATAAGAGTAGTTTTGAACGACGGAGTTAGGTAAGCCAATAGAGCCCATCCGAATCGATTGCAACTACAAGGTAGAGATAGTTAGGGAAAATAAGATTTATAGGGAATAATTTATAATAAAAAATCAATAAGCCAGTTCGCAATATGAGAAAATAATGAAGAAAAGACTAAGAAGAATGGAAATAAAAGATACAGAATTAATCATAAAAAATGAATGAGAAGCAGGAGAATTTGAAAAAAAAATGATACAATACAATTGATAATTTCATCAAACTTAGAATCACGTTTTATAAAATGATCAATTTTGGTGGAAGGGCATTATATAACATTGCCAAACCCAGATCACATTTGATATCAATAAGTATGTAAAAAATGCCAAGAAACAATATATTTTAATAAATAAATAATAAAGAGAACGAAAATAGTAAATATAATTAAGAGTGAAGGAGGAAGAATAGTAAACAAAGGTGATTATTAAATAAGAAATACAAACTAGACTGACAGACAAATGACATTGACCCAACCCCAGAGATTGGCCAGATAATAACCAAAATAAAGCGAAACAAGATGAAAGGAAAGGAGAAGAAAAATGAATTTAAAAATGGAACAAACCAACTATAAAGAAAATAAAGTGAACCAAGGTGATAAAACACAGACAAATAGTGTAGAATAGGGAAGGGGGAGATGATACCATCAAATATCATAAAGGAAACGAAACCGGTGGATAACCAATATAGAAAAGAAATATTACTATTGTCTAAGTGACAAAGGTAACTCATAATTAATAAAAACCCATTAAATAAAAATACACTAACCCACAAAGTAGTAGTATATGTAAGTAAGAAATCTAGAAAAAGACATGAACTTATTAGATATAAATAAAATTTGTAAAGATAGTGAGATAGTGAGAAATATAATGAAAGTAACTAAGTGACAAAGAAAAATAATAATAGGGTTTACCCACCAATAAACGTTTAAAATAAAAAGTGATAACAGTGAAAGTGTAAATACCCTAAAAATAGTGAGTGTGTATCAGTGATAAACCTCTGTTAATTAAAGGTGAAGGTGATACATGGAAATAGATATTTTAAGTAATAAAGATATAATAATAAATAAGAAAACACTTTATAAAGCATTGATAAACAGTCAATGATTTGAGTGATCTTGTGAACATTCATATGATTAAGAATAATTAAAAATAATCTTTCAAATAGAGATAAGTAAGACATGTGATATTATTCAGGGAGAAAGCCCAGGTAAAAACAAGTTGTATTAACATGGAATGGAGGAGATAGTAATAGTGAAATAAGGTTTTGTTTTAAAATTAAGTATACAATGAATAAAACACCCCATGTTAAAAGGGGAAATAACTTTAATAAGTTTGCAAGAAGTGAGGATGTATATCACTCAGAGTAGTAGCAAAGAATGGAATTAATGTGAAACGCAACAGTAACTAATAACTTGTAAAGAATTGTTTGTTTCAACTTTATGGATAGGATATGGCTGAAAGGAACTTACAGTCCATAGGCCTAATTGTTATATTTTAAGTATTAAGACATAGGAAATAATCTTGACATATAATCAGAACAAAAACAAACTCAAGACACAACAACCACTAAACAAATCAATTATAACAACAGAATAAAACACTTTGTAATGAAATGAAATATAATTAGAATAAATTAAATAAAAATAATCAATGGCTACTAAGTCCTAGGAAATGTATAACTGTCAATGACAAATAATTGCAAACTGTATAAAAACAACCAGGAAATTAAGAAATTCAAGGCAAGTAAATAGCCGAGAATAATTTGTAAATCAGTTTAAAGGAAAAATATTAGAATAAGAACTTAGTTTAAAGGAGGAATGTAAATACCAAATATTAACAGATGTGTACAAACATTGATATTTCATAAAACCATACATTATGTGATACCAAATTAATCTTTGAAAGGAAATAATAACAGTGGTGATAATATTTAATATGTAGGGAAGAGGACAGAAGAATATAATCAATAAGAAGATATACGGCTATTTTGAATAAAAATTCAAAATTTGATAACAATAGGCTACTTCAGAATTAACCAATCGGGATTAATTGGTTACTATGACAACAGTCGTTTGATTGCTAAATTACCGTTAGATTTTTTTACTCGATATGACGCTTTTGTTGAATAGACGCTAGTTTTGGAATGATCAAAATTGTTAATTAAAACGTCAAAATATCAAATGAAATTGCTAGCAATTGAACCCCAAGAAAGAAGACGATGGCTGAAACCATATAACTAATGTCGAAGCCGAATTAAAGAAAAAAGAAAATAATATCCTGCCGATTGACTTGGAAAAGATGCCCGAAGTCCCAAACCAAAGAAAATTAAAGATGATTGCAGCCTAACTCCTTAATACCAGATCAAATGAGTTCGTCCTGTCTACTGAAGTGTTAAGTATCTATTAAATTACCCAAATTTCTGAATAAACTCACGTTAATTATTTCTCACTAAAAGCCGAACTCTCACTAAACTGAACATAATTACTTTCAAAGATTAAAAAACTAAGTCACTGAAAATTTATAAACTGGCAAAGATAACCTGTTATTAATTACCGATAGCTTGTAACACTTTTACTACACTACAATAAACAAATTATACCTACACAGTATATTATTTAAGTTTAACTGATGTAAGGGTGTGTATTTTTATTGTTTTAAACATTAGTAATCCTTTTAACGCAATCTCAAGAACCCGTGACAAACGAACAATAATAATTTTGTGTATAATTTCCACAGATGCCATTACTGAAAGTCTGTTAATCAGTTCAGATATCGATTTGTCAAACCCTGTAGAGGTGTCTCATATAACCGGAGCAATTGTATTACAAAAGGAAACATAATTTGTATTAAATGAATAATTAATCGTTAACCAAAAAATAAATAAGTATTGAGTAGTAACCACGGTGTTATAATTTCATTAGGAGGTGGATAATAATTTGTGTACATTTTAGCAGACAAGTAGTGTTGACGACTAGCGACCGCACAGCCGACGCAACGAACTACTGGCCGATACAGACGGCTGAGACAGGCGGAAACATATTGAATTATTCTAACCGCCTGAGCGGCGCAGGCCATACACATTTAAATTTTTTAATTGTTTTAATAAAACAATTTGGCGCCACCGGGATTTTCACACCCCTAGTGAACAACAGGTAAGAACATCGAGACCTGGTTATTCATACGTTCGCAACGGACGAAATCTGCGGAAGTTGCATTCATTTGAACGACGGATAGAGAAGACATGTTACACCCAGTACACACATACAAAATCTGATTCACATTTTACAGAATAAAACGGTAGCCGTACACACGACTACATTAAACTGTTAAACTTGTATTAAGTTTATCCAATTCTTCTGTATCTTCTGCTGCTTCCACTTCCATACCTTCATCGGACGTAGTCTTCACTTCACTGTTGTTTTCATCACTGCTGTCTTTGTTTGCCTCCTTTTGATCTGCACTTGAAATTTCACTTAAGGCATGCTTACGGCATGTTGAACACAACTTCTGCCCTGGAATCACAGTGGGCCTAACATGTAATATCTCACGGAACTGCTTAGCAAGATCAAGTGAAACAACTCGCAAATCACGCTTTATTGCTTTTGTGTGTCTTTTAAATGGATCACAACAACGCAAATGAGCATAACTTTCATACCGATCCAGGTACTCAATTTTATGGTGATTGCAAATATTACTTAAATCACCCTGTTGCTCAATTCCTGTTCGCCAAAGCAACAGTTCTTTCTGTACATCAGTGAATGTGGTAGGCACAATGTTGGTCACAACAGGTGAATAGATAGTCTTATGGCACTCTGCTTGCAGAAAAGTACCAATGCTGCATGGTGGGTAACTTGTGCCATCTACAGGTCTACTTGCCATACTCTGCAAAAGTTAATTTTTTACAACAGGGGTTTACTTCTCCTATAAAATGAACAACAGTAAATTAATCATGCTGCTTTATAAGTATTCAATTGTAACTTACCAATGTAATGAAAATATAATGTTCAAATTGTGCACTAACTACACTAGCTGCAACTTCTCATGGCAGCCATTTTGAAAGATGCATGATCAGTAGTGACACCTGGTGTGGGAGGGAAATTTGAAAAGTCTTCTATGATGAAGTGATTTTTTTTTTTAACTTACCCTGTTTATTTCTATCACAGGCCTAGTTGTCATTTCCCCAAAGATTTTTTAAGTCTGTTGTAAAGGAAATTTTCTTCTCTTTCCAATGATACCAGCCATACTGGGACACTGTAACTACAGTCTGTATACGGGAATTTGTAATTTAAGTTGTGGACATTTAAAAGAAAGTAATATTTCTATTTTGAAGGCTCAAATGACCCTTCATAATGTGATTACAACAAATGTGATACAATATTTGAATTCTGCAGAAAATTTTACATAAGTATAGAAAATTTCAAATCTTTCCTGCTTCAATTTTAGGAGAAATTAAATAAATTTAAAACTACTTATTGAATTCGCGACAGCCACGGATGAATTTTTTTAGTATTTTAGGCTGAAAATCAGGCTGCTCTAGTTCTGAAACGGCTTAAGATAGAGGTCTGAAATTTTAAACCAGTCATTATATATGTAAACAAACCATGTGTACCAAATTTCATGAAAATCTGAGTCGGTGGGTTGCATGCCGTGGTTCAGTTGATATGGAATGACCCTGGTACACTAGGCGTTTTCACTATTGCAGAAATGCGCACTGCCGGAATTGTGATGTCTTAGTATGGAATGTCATACAAACATGTTGTGCATACAGTCACACTCAGTGGTTGTAACGCAGTTTTCAACTTTTGCGGTCTTAACTTATTGTTACGACATTACAGAAGAGTCTACGTGTTTGTCGAATGTTCCAGAAGAATCTCGCTCTAATGTGTGTGGTGTACGTGATTCTCGACACATTAGCTAGACTGTACCAGAAGCCACACGAACTGTGTCAAGGCCGCAATGAATTACGCTCTAATGTTTTCCTTTATTGTTAATGCACAGTATGGAATATATTTTTGTATTTTGGTGGGTTATAAATACAGGTACGCAGGGATGCTCAGTTCAGTTATTTGTCGGGCGATACTGTGTGCATTCAAGTTGTTATTAGTGGAGTGTTATGTTTTATAATCGGGCGGTATAATTGTAATACAATTGTGTTTTATATTAGTTGACATTTTATTGTGTGTGAACAATTTTTATTTGATTTGTTGTAAGAGACTGTGTTGTTAATTACGAACTGTTTAACTGTGAAAATTAAAGCTGGTGATTAGTGACTTAATTGGTGTCTTGTATTCTGGTTTCCACTGTACCTATGACGATTAAGTAGACCATCGTAACATTATGTAACACTATACATAATATAGTCCTACTAGTTTTTGACTATGTTCGGTAATGATAATGCATTTGTTGTTTTAAAAATGCAATAGTATTCCAGCTCCTCCAGTGTTTCAACCATTGTACTACCTTGTGTTTGTCACATACCTATAGTGTTCCAACCAATATCTCTTCCTGCCCTTACTGATATCCAACACTCTTCTTTTCTCTCCTACTGTTCTAAGTACACTCTCCTCATACATCATTTTGTCCAGGAAATCCCCTGCATATCTCTCCACGGCCACATCTTGAAGATTTGTTTTGAGAGCAGATTTTTCAAAAACACAACATAGCACAGCATAGCATTCAGTGGAGCCCACTGTAGGCTGATTAACATAATAGATTTCAACAATTTTTTTTTTAATTAACCGTGAAAAAATAACCAGCAATTCAGTCATGTCAGTCTACTCGTAGAATGAGAATGCCCATCAGTATTTTGTGTGAAGGCAAATAATTCACCTGTGGAGACAGTGCAGTTATGGGAGAATGGGTGGAGTTAACAGATATATTTTGAATGTAATTAATTAAACACACAACAACAGTAAGTACAAGTTGCTGTGACTAGTAAATACATAGCCGTACACTCTACTGCTGTATTGTAACGGTACAAATATGTCCCTATAGATTCTGGGGAATAACCAATGTAAATTTTATTTTATTCAAAATCATAAATAAATACATCAAGGATGGTGAAGTTTTATAAAGTTTTGTAAAGTGTGAAACGACGTAATATCGAGCAACAGGAATTGTGCCAAGGTCAGTGGTATATGTGCGGAAACAACAACACAATTTCGCCAGACAAACTTGTCAACAGGCCACTCCTATGAAATCGTCACCTAAAGAATGCAGGACATAATTGCTGCGCCTTTAAAAACTAAGACGTCATCAACAAACACAATGAGATTGGTGACGTGATGCCCTTTCCACATCGGAATTGAAGCAGTTCAGATCGTTCTCAGTCACGTAACATCATCTGTGCCGGCCGGCCATATATAAAAGTTCAGGAACGAAATCGCGGACGTCCGCCCATATAACATGTACAATGTGTAATATTTAATTTGAAATCAATCTAAAGTGAAGTAGCAGCTATGGCTTAAATATATATAGCAAATAAATTCAAATAACATCTGGTGAAAACAATCTCCATAGTGTGCGTGGAGCAATGGGACGTCTTCAGGACTGATTTTCCAGCTAAGTAACAAATGTGGGGTAAAAGCAAAAATTAATAAGGGCAAATACCGAATTTTCAATATGCTTATTAGATTCAGTAAAATGAGCTCAATTTGAAAATAAAGAAATTGTACCGCATGAATGAGGGTGTGATTGCATGAATGGGGAAAGATTTAAATTTAAGAAGTGCTGGGTTGTGCAAGTATATAATTCTATAATTAAAAAAAATATGATTGATTATGTGTATTTTGGTGGGCATGTAAAAATGTTAATGGGAAAGACATTTTAACTTGATTAGATGAACTGTGCCGCATGGCGAAGGGTAGTGTGCATTGTTTTCAAAGTAGAATCAAATGTAACTGTATGTCGATTGATAATAAAAGGTAATGTCATTGGTAAATATTACAATTAAGAGTAAGTTATTTCAGATAACACGTTCTGCTGTTTCTGGTTCGCTTAAACGAACTTGGCCCAAAAAGGTAAGCATATTCGATTTTATTTTGTTGGTAACAAGATGGCGCCCGAACATAATGTTTACTATAAGAAGTAAACAGTATTTAACTCAATCATAAAAGTAAATAAACATTACAGTATGGCCTGGACAATACTGGGTGGAAGATGAGAGGAGGCTGTAGTAGTCATTTGAAATATAGCATTGTATGAAGATATTGAAAATACACACACACACACTCTCTCTCTCTCTCTCTCTCTCTCTCTCTCTCTCTCTCTCTCTCTCTCTCTCTCTCATGACACTACAGCCCTTGTTGGGCCCTGGCCTCCTTCAATTTTTCCCCCCCATTCTCTTCTGTTGGTAGCCATCCTCCTCCAGGAACGCACTTTCAGTATTTCTTTCGCATCCCCTTATCCACCACGTCCTCCCACCTTCTCCCCGGTCTTCCCACTGGTCTTTTTCCGTGGATTCTGATATTCAGTAGTTTTCGTGGTATTCTGTCTTCCCTCATTCTGGCTACATGACCAGCCCACCTTGGACACTGTAGTTTTATGTATTGTGTTAGCGGTGGTTCTCTATACATTTGATACAATTCAAAGCTTATTCTCCAGCCATCTATGTCACTAACTTGTCCCAGGATCCTTCATAACATTTTTCTTTCAAAGATATCGAGAGTGTTTGCTGCTTTGGAGTTCAGAATACATGTTTCACAGCCGTAGGTTAGGATGGGTCTTATTATTGATTTGTATATCCTTAATTCTGTGTTTCTGTAGATGTCTTTGGATCTGAAGATACTTGATGTGGCAAAATACGCTTTATGGCTTGCACTATCCTGTTCTGGATTTCGGCTTCTTCTGTGCCGTTTTTTCTAATATGGTTCCCAAGTATTTAAAGTTGTCCACCTTTTCGATATTGTCGATTGTTTCTGTTTATGGATTGTTCCATAGTTTCTTTGTTTTCTAGTCTGCACTAATATTTGTGTTTTATCTATGTTGATTTTGAGGCCTATATTGCTAGCATTTTCTTTGAGCTCAAAATACGTTTCCTCTGCTGCATTTTTTGTCCGACACATTATGTTGATGTCCACGTAGGCTGCTAATTGGACCGATTTGTTTGTCAGTACGTTATTTCTTCCTACTGACAGTTTTCTGATTACATATTCTAGAGCTATATTGAACAAGGTTGGGGCCAGCCCATCTCCTTGTTTTAACCCTCGATTGATTACAGATCCTTCTGTCATGTGTCCTTCTATTCGTACTTGGCCTAGAAAATACACTGGCTCAACAGAATCATCAGTAAAGAAGCCTTTGGTAGAATAAGTAAGAAAGAAGAGTGTGGAAAAGGTGTAAGTTTGTTAGTTAAAATTAAGTTTGTCTGTTAAAGTGGTATAAAACAGACATATGTATTGGACACATTATACACAGTATAAAATTGACAGTTATTCTAAGGGGGACAACGACTGAGGCTCTGGTATATAATACTAAATAAGTGATGTAAATTGTGATCCCTATAAAGAAATGAAACAGAAGGCACAAGAATGATCCAGTGAAGAACACCTGCCAACCAATCTGTAGGTTCAAAGAGGAACAAGAGGTTCAAGATTCTCAGAGTTTTAACTTGACCGTTTGACTGTCTATCTGTTTGGAGTATGTCTCAAGTAGCTTTTGAATGCATCAATCGCTGTTTATAAAACTTGGAACGTGTGTCTATAATTTTGCCCTACAGAACTGTTGTTTTCGAGATGATCCTCTTAAAAATAGGGGGGGGAGGTAAAAATATGCGGGGCTCAAAATTCTCAAACAATCGCAAAACTCCATGTGACATATTAAAGAGAATTTAAACCACAATGTGAATATAGTGTTCAGTTAAAAAATGTTTGGGCACCGGGGTCCAAAAAATGGGTCAAAATTTTGATAAAAATTGCAGAAATTCTTGTGGCGTATCTAATTTAAAGAGAATTTTAACATCAGGGTGTAGTGCTAAGTTTTGGAAATTTCAAAATTTTGGGACCCCTGGGTCCAAAAAACACATCAAAAGTTTGCAAAAAATTGTGAAAATCCAGCAACGTTTCGGACTAAAAGGAATTGTAACCCGAATTTGAATGTTTCAAATTTTTACTGTTTATTGTATGATTGTGTTATATTACTAGTAAAATAGTAGAGTAGAGATTGTCAGCGTTAGTGAAGCTCAATTTGTGCCGGTAGGGAGAAAGGTGGGGGTACACGACAATATTGGTAGGTATACCCACTACTCCACTCTTGTGTTTCACTGCGCATACGCTTCTCTGTCATTGACAACCTCTAATAGGGATTTTTGTAATTTTTCCCAAAATTGAAAAATTAGATCGTACCAAAATTTAAGTAATAATACCGGTTAAGTGTACTTCGTTTATAATAGAGACCAACCTCTGTACCTCAGGGAGCACCCTAGTTAAAATTTGGTTTATAAACAGTGCAGAATTGGTTCCTTTTTAACATAAAGAAGAATGGTATTATGGTTCTTTAGTAGTCTGTATAATACCATAAAATTCAACCATGCACTTACCAATATTATGAAGATATAAATTTCAGATATCACTAGTTGATCAATTATTTTTTTATGCAAGTTCAAAAAATGGCATTATAATTACTTCTTTAGTACATTCATCTGTTCTCTTTAAAAGGAAAATGATTTTTTTTAATTATAAAAAATGTTATGTTGTAAAGAAAAATGTAATTTTTTTGAAAAAGAGCTAAAGATAATCAGCAACGAATTATGTTGTATACAATATTTTAATTTATATGTTTTATTTTCAGTGTGTTTTATTACCAGCTGTTGTAGAAGAAGAGGTAACCAGAGAATCTAATGTGAAAAGTAAAGACAGTAATGCTCAGGGTACCGCCAGAGAAAAAGGAGATACAGAACAGGTACTTCTTATTAATTATTTAATAAATTGTCATTACGAGGTGTGTTCAGAAAACGACCGAAATATTTGTATAGCACGTCAACTAACCCATAGAGCGAGCTGCACAAATAAGTGCTGCTAGCGACAGTTTTTAACTGGAATGCCGATATCTCCGTCCCGTCATGATCATCAGTCTTCGAGCTACATACGCTGTAGTGGGCATGAGCACACACCATCTGTCCGATTTATAATGAAGTGAGAATGAAGATCTTAACACAATGTGTGTATAAAATTTTTCTGCTAGCTTCGTAAAACCTTTACAGAGCAGTTTCCATTGCATTCCACAGTTGTCATTACCGTTTGCATTGGTACGTAATTTCAAAACGGGTTTCTTTCTAATCGTCAGTCAACAAACGCAGCACGAATTTTTCAGTGATACGATACATTTAAGTTTTTCTATACAAATTTAATTTTACAATCTTATATTGTTACAAAATGTTCATGTGGGTTGTAAAAATTAAAGTTTTAATGTTATTTAGTGTTAATTGTGTCAAAATATAACTTCTCTTATCATTTACGGGTAAACCGTATTTCGCTCTGCTGCATTCAAATGTTGCCGCCTCGCCACCTGATTGGCGCACGGCATTCTGCAGTGTTGACTCGGCTAGCGTCTTGCTTTAACGCTTTCACTTCAATAATTCTTAGTTGTTATTATAAATTAACTGAATCAAACATACAGAATTGCAGATTGAGAACATTTATTAACCTTTTAGAATATTTGAATTACTTTATAGTACATCAAATTCGTTTTCTGCACCGGCTATTACACTTGTTCGGTTGGTACTTGCTCAGTTCAGTGTTTGTATACAAGTCTACTCTGAGTTAATTTACAGTTATATATGATTTTTTCTCAGGGGTGTTAAAGTCCTTTCGGCTACAGAAATATATACTTACAGCTAACACACACAAAGTTATAACAATTCTTAATCCTAGTTACATAAACAAATTAATATCTCATTATATTCTATTAAGTAATTACCAATGAAAACTTGTAAAGAAATTTTGGGTTAGTTTTCGTTTGTCAAATTTATTTATCAAAAGGTTCGTCAATTATTTATTATATTTTACCTTTAATAATTGCTAATTGATTAAAGTTTAATAGTGAATTTAACAAAGCATTTATTTCTGAATCGGGATAGTGATCAGTGAAGTGAAATAGTTATTTATTAATTCAGACCAAAAAATTGTGAATTCGATTATGGGATAACATTTATACTCATCGGTTTTCCTGCTGAAGATCCTGATGTCGTCTTCTTCTATGGATAACTCCTGGGCTGTCGTCTTCTTATACTCTCCAGCAGTTTATTTCCCTCGTCTCGATGTTTCTCCTCGCTGACTCAGGCCTCGTATTCCTTCGGTTGTCGTCCGTCTTCTTCTATTAAGATGTTCCAATGATCTTCATTTGGTGTCCGTTGTCGTCTCTCTTCTTCACTGCGTCGTTCCGTCTTCTTCAGATAATTATGGTTTGTTAATTAATTTTTTATTAAATGAAATTTTGTTCAGGATTCCCTGGACTATTGTAGTTATCTCCATCTGGTTTAAATTAGGTTCAAATTTACTTTAATAATAATATTTTAATACAAGAGCTCCTCGGTCCACTCTCAGCGATGGTCAATAATACACTACTGAAAATCTAACGGTTTTTTGGCAATAAAATTCTTGTTGCTATGGTTACCTAATAAATTATGCTAATTTTAATTGGTTATTAACTTAAGTCATTGTTATGATTTAACGTCTTTTTTAGTCTAATTTTACCAAAATATCTTCAAATGAAGATTACTATCTTATACTAATAGCTAGAGTTATTACATGAGTACCATTCTTCCTAATTTTTCATGATGATCATTTTGATATCCCTCATGCCCACTTTTGAATAGCTAATTACATTTTTACTATTTTCCATATTTATATTTTACATATATTTTATTCAAAATTAGTTGTTATCCATTTATTTTTGTACTAGGAATACTCACTTAATCGGTTTAACCATTTGGCATATTCTGCCTTAACTTTGGGTAATTATCTGTTCTCAAAATTACTAAATTTATATTCAACAGTTGGCCTAGAGCCTAGATTTTATTCTACTCCCACCTAACATTTCTTAATAACATCTCTGGTAATTCTAATACAATTTTATAAACAAAACAAACAATAAACATCAGTATTCCTAACTCTAATTCTTATTATGAAAGATTCCTTGTCAGGTTCTAGCCTGAAATAACTTTTAACTACCTTTTCTTTTCTCTACTGTTATCTTGCTTATCCTATAATTTACTACATTCTATGGTTTTTGAACAATAATAAAACTCTTACAATACTACTGATAAACTGTTCCTTACATGATATGTCTTATCTACTAATCCCTTCACTTAAATACAGTGTCTGTCCTTCTTAATTTACTACTCATTCTAATAATTTAATTCTTACCTTATTTTATAATTCTGACATCCTATTACCTAAATTTATAATATCACAATCAGTTTTAATCTTACTTACTAATGTACAGTTTATCAAAATTTGTTTATCTGTTTATTATAGTTTGCTTATATAATATTTTATTCTACACCCCCACTGCACTTTTCCTTTCATTAGAAGGTTCCTTTAATTATTATCATTCTCACCTTGTTCCATTATATGCTATACCTGGCACTTCACCACTTATTTAACTTTACACACATTTTTAACTTACTCAATTGTTTATTCACACGATTTGTCTGATTACTTTATATCACTGTGTGATTATGGTCATGAATAACTAATTTACTTCCAAATCACTCTGATCACTTAGTTATTACTTAAATTTTGCTTTTGTTTGGCTCAAATCATTGTTTATTGTCTTTGGCTATTATCATTACTATTAGTTTGGGGTATGGTTAGTTTCTAACTCCCTACCTTATATTATATAAGTACATTCTTTTATCAACAAGATATATGTGATATTATTACCTTCCATTAATCTTATTATCCTAGTTACATCTCATATACTACAAATATCAGTTCATTATTTAATTTACAATATACTGGTCATTATTTGGGATTATTTGATTGCACTTAGGTCTCGGCTGCTTCTTCATTGTCTCTTGGTTCCTTTGGTTTTTTATCCGATCTACTGTGTCAGGTCATTGTCAGGTTAATAGTCATTTGTCATTTATTGGATTACTGGGTTATTGATCTCTAAGTTTATAAGTTTTTGCCTCTTATTCTTATCTTCAGCTTTTTATTTTATAATTAAATACAATTGAATCTTCACTACCTTATGTCATGTTACATAATGCATCGCCACCAAAATTGATTATTTCGAAACAAAGATTATTAGATTTTTTCTGAAATCATCAATATAGTTCATTTTATCAAGTTGTTATAATTCAGGAATTCATCAATCGCTACTTCTTCTGTATTCATTCTTTATTAAGTCATGGTTCATAATATGATAATTGGTATTATTCTCTTTCTTTATTATTCCCTTTTATGTTCTATTTCCCTAAAATTTTTCTTCTCTCTCCTTCATATAAATTGGTACTAGCCAGAGGGCACGTGTGGCTCTATTACTCTGCTATCCATTATAATGTAACTTTATTGATGTGTTTTTATCACAACTATTGATGGTATATAAGTAGATATATTCGTGTGATCTTCAATCACTTCTGCCCCGCGATGGAGCGCCAATCTATAATGGAACTTTTATAGATGATGTTGATATAGTGGTGTAGTAGTGTAATTGCAGATACGCACCGGTATCTACGATAATGTTGTTTTATAAAATGTTCTAATTATAATTATTGTTGTTATTAGTTTGATTGTATTGTCGAATAGGTGGGTATCGATGGTTCACTTCTTTAATTTAAAATATTTCTCGCACTCCGTTATTAACCTCCCTCACTTACCACACGTGGATATTGTAGTTCTGTTCGGTGACGGTTCAGCTGAAATACATACACTGCATATACAAATAGATATTCTAGTTGAATATCCAATGTGACTATCATACACAATATAAATGATATAATATCTAAATAAAGTTCTGAATTATTAGAACTATTTAAATTCTTCCACCACCTTTTGGTAGAACTGACTAGGAATAAATGAACTAATTTAAATTTGAAATAATACTCTTTTTTCACTGGTAATAAAATGTAGAGGTTTATTAACGGTTAAAGATATTATAAAATCTTTGAACAATTGACAATAAGTTGCTAATAACCTTTCGGATAATAATTACAATTAACAAAATTTAAAATAAGACTCTGCTTAGCCTCAAGGCTGGTAAACCTGTTGGTTATACAATAGTTTAATTTTAAGAGGTTATGTCCTCTTGTATCAGTGAATTACCATGTTCGTGTGGTTCTTTTAGGTAGCATGATACCAGGTACAAGATGTGGTATTAATAATGATGTTAAATGAACAATAATTAAAAACAAACAAACAAATATAAAAATCGAAAAGTAGTACCATATAACTGATAGTTATGGTATTATCGTACGCGGGAATGCGCACGCAGTCTACAGTATTTATTTGACAATCAACAAGCACGTTGGCTTGCACAGCTAAAATGTATTACTTTATTTTAATAATTCACTTTAAGAATTATTTACTTACAAGAGAAAAATTTATTAAAAAAAACTCTTGTTATTATTTCCATCTGGTTTGGATTTTACTTGAGAACAGACTTGTAACAGAGAAATTGGCAAGTTACCGTTACGACTTTAACGTTATCTGATAACGTGTATGGTTATTATGGTTAATTATCTTTAATATTTATTTATTCTTAATCTAAGTATAGACATATTGTTCATAATAGTTCTGATGTGTCATTATCAGTATCATATTATATTCTTTCGCATGAAAGTTAAAATATTTATTTTAAAATATCGAAAAATCAAGAAAACAACTTTAGTCAATTGAGCGACTATTGGTATTGCTCGTACTTTGTAATAAATACTTCAAATATGGTTCTTTTAATTATGACAAATAATTAAAATATTTATTCAACATATTAATAATTGCGAATTAATACTTTCATTAATTCTGATAAATTCCATCATCATTTTTGATACTTCGCTTTTTACTGACTTGCGTAGTAATCAACATTACGTATTTACAGAAATTTTATTTCTGTTTCAATGTTAATTAAATAAAAAGAATTGTACTCCCTGTTTTTATCTTTTACACAACACTCGTAAGTACGATCGATATTGTACACTAATCGTACTTAAATATTAAACACTCCGCACATTTCACTCGTTTATGCTAGTGTGGTTTGTAGGTTATATTTATGTTGATTTACTGATGTATGC
Source organism: Magicicada septendecula (assembly GCA_034769895.1). Lineage (NCBI taxonomy): Eukaryota > Metazoa > Arthropoda > Insecta > Hemiptera > Cicadidae > Magicicada > Magicicada septendecula. Next base: position 1,368,378,348 of record CM068367.1, on the reverse strand, counting down.
TTGTCGCGCACAATTCAAAATTTAAACTTCTTCATATCGGCGAGTGACATGACCTGTCTGTAAGATGACTGATGAGTAACTGTGATGCTCCTTCGAAGCGTCTGTGGCTCGTCTGCCAGTGTTCATTCATTCGATTGGTTGAAATAATCAAACTCTCTAACCCAAAGCACTTTATTTTCTTAAAATATTTAATTTTTTACCAATTTTGGCCTTTGCGTTTGAGGCTATATGACGTCAGCACTGGTACAAAAAATAATTGAAAAGTTTAAAATCGCAATAACTTTCTTAATATTTGTCTTATCGTTAAATGGTTAGTGTCAGTAAATTGCGGACATCCTGCGCTTTAATTAAAGTCCAAACAAGATTATTTTCCGTCAATTACTTCAATCACTATAACGATTTTATTGATTTTTCATGGTGCATCTTATATTTATAAGTTTATTACACCAAATTTAATTATTTATACTAAAACACTTTTAATTAAACGCTCTGAGTCCATATCTCAACTGGTTTAATTCAAAACTTGGGAATAATTGTTCCCCAAACAATATCTCGTTATGGGGTCTTTGGGCGTCCATATTTGATTTTTCATAAATGTACTTAAAACTAATTTTTCTTATCTAATAACACTAATACTGCAATCTAATAATAATAGAAACGTCTATTTACATAATTTTATACTTGAGTATATGTACATGGCTGTATTTAATATACTATTTACATTGTTTTAGTCCCCTCCTATCGCTTTTCTTACAATTGTTACTTTACTTCTGGTTTTTCTATACAATTTAGATTATGTAATTAATGCAATTAGTGTACACTCATTGTACCTAATTCCCTACATATAATGGTTAGCTTTTAGCTATCTTAGAACCCTTCAATTTTTTAGTAATGGGTCTGTTTACATTGTGTCATAGCATGGTAGTCATTTATTTTTGTTAAAACAATAACTAAATTGTTATTGCTACACTTGATTTGGGTTTCCAAAGTAGTATCAGACATTATTCTGATTCTTGATAACATTTTTATCTACTTTTAAACAAGTTTATATGTTACATTTTGCATAAATAACTTGCTCCTCATCGTTTGTTTACATTTGGATTCCTCCATCATGGTCATTTGGTTTTTAATTATTTATATATAAAATGACTATTCTCATGGTCATAGTCTGTTCTCACAGTAGCATTAGGTGTCCCTCTTACTACTGGTAACACTCTTAACAATCTTTGTTCAAGCTTTAATACAGTATTTTGCTTAACTAGTTGGTTATACAATGTTTCTGCTTACTTCTGGCTATGTGTTCTTAGTTAGCTAGTTTACAATATTTTGGTTACAAAACTGTTATCATTATGTTCAGAATCTGTTCTCACAGTAGTACCAGATGTTTGTCTAACTACTGGTAATACTTTCATTAATATTGGTACTTGTTTTGATATTGTATTTTGTCTAACTAAATTGGCATACTAGGTTCTATTTCTCCTATCTCTGTGCCATCACATTTGATCTGTTTTATTTGCATTGTGTTGCAATATAATACACTGTCTATTAGGATGTATTATTATTTATAACAAATCCTTGATTGATATCATAGTTGATGGTTATTTATTTACATTAACATGTATGATTTTCTGTTTCATAGGTGTCTTTCCTATGGGGTTATGTAACAATGTACAACATGTTCTAATGCAGCATTTTGCTACTACTAACATGGCTTCAGTATGGTATCTTATTACAATATTTTAATTGTTTTAATACACATGTTTACACTACTTCTTCTTAAACAATAATACAAATCTCTTTGTACTAATTACAATATCTTTCTTGTCATTGGTTGAATCTAATTCCTGTCACTTCTGTTTGATATATAACAAAGGTTTTTTTATTGTCAGTTCTCTATGAACAATAATATAATTGTTCGATTTTATTCTATTCTGGTGGTCTTATGATTATCTACGGGGATCACAATCTTTATTAAATTAGTCACACTAATTGTCTGTGTATATCTGACTATTTAATTCTTGCTGTTTTCACTATGAAATTAATACATTTTCTTACACTATAAACCTTATCACTGGAATTGTTTGTGTGGTTTATTAGGTTAAAATTAGTTAACTGGTCACAGGTTTTCACATCTATATTAAGTACTCACTGTAATTGTTTGTGGTTCCTTAAATGTTAAACACTGTTTTTCTTTTCATATTTGATAATCACTATTCCTTTGGTTACTATTATAGTCTCTAGTACACTTGATTTATGCTGAGTCCTTGCATGGTCTATCCATTTTCTTCTCTCTTCATGGCACGTTTCCTTGTCCTTCTTCTTTTCCTCTTCTTTAGGTTTGAATGTCTTCTTCAATATTTTCATTGTAGTCATTATCTTCATTTGTTTCCCTCGCTGTTGGAGTTTATTGGTCCTGATTTTGTTGGTTCCCCTCACTGTTGGATCCTATTGGGTCTGGTTACTGATATTTTTGTTTTGGCTCCTGGTTATTTTCTTCCTTCCTTTCGTATTTGATGCTGCTATGTTAATACTATCTTCCTCATCGTTGGATTTTTATACTAATATATTTGTAGATACACACTTTTATACACATAGGTTTATTTATCTAGACATACTTTCATGCTTTTCTCTTACTTGACGTTATATTAGCTTATTTTATGTAACTACCATATTTGGTAACGTTACACCATTTATACACATTTTGAGTTCAGAGGCCTTGCCTATCTGCTCAATAACATAAATAATTGTTGGACGTATCTCAACATAAAATCATCACATAATAATATTCATAATAATTATAATAATAGTCGCTCATTTCCGACTCACATAATATTAATACAATAAATCACTTCTGGGATTAATTATTCTCTCTTTTATACATTTCATGACTTTTTCATCTCAATAACTTATTTGGATTCCTTTGGTTTAGCTTATGGCGATATTTAATAGGCATTTTGCATTGTTTTATTAGCTTATTTTATATGGTAGTGATTCTATTTGTCATCACTTTAATGCTCATTGATATTTAAAATTAATATTGTAGCTGGCTTCTGGCTCACTTCTATTTTTTCATTGATTGTTCAGTTAATCTGCCAGTGTTATTTTTTATTTGATTGTTTTGTCTCTTCTTTTTTTGAAACATTAATTTTTATTTATCCCCTTTTTGTGATAGGGTTTGTTAATGATGTTATGTAGCGTCATCATTATTTGTGTAACAATTAATTATTTTATATCTCAATTTTTTTTTTTTTTTTTATATTTCATTATACATATTTTCAAAATTACATGTGTTTACACATTTTGTTTCACACTTGGTTGTAAGTTTAGCCTTACTTTGTTTTGAACTTAGCTTATCTTTCTTCTAAATTCCCTTTCATTTATAATAATAATAGTTCCAATCAAATACTTATTGTAAGTTGTGCTTACATTTATTTTTGAATTTTGATCATTTTTACTTTCAAAATTCTCTTTACTTTCCTGACACTGGTTCATAATACTTTTTTAAAGAAGACTGGTTATAAGTCCCTTTTATCTTTTTAGTTGTGATTTCACTTATGACATAGGTATTGTTTTTGTTATCCTTCAATATGAGATAGGGTCCGTTGTATAATAACAGTAATTTCTTTGTGATTCCTTCTCTGGAACTTGGTAATTCTTGGTTTCGTATTAATACCTTTTCTCCTTCACTGTACCGGATTGCCTTCGGTTGCATTTTATGATATTTAGCCTTTTTCTTTTCTGTTTGCTCCGCTATCTTACTATAGAATTTGGCGTCATCAAATTGGTATATTGGATTGGTGGGGAAATTGACAAGTTCTTCTATGGCTCGGGGTGGTGGTTTTCCATACATGATGGTGTAAGGGGTATCCTTAATGGATTCATGGTAGGCGAGATTTATGAAATTTTCAGTGGCTTCGAGGTATTCGCTCCACTTATGTTGCTGATCGTGGCAGTATGTACGAAGAATCCTCCCAACTTCACGGAGCACTCTTTCCGCTGGGTTGCTGTTCGGGTGGTAAATTGAAGTCTTGTATGTTCGGATACCCAGATCCGTTAATGTGTCCTTCCATCGTCTTCCTCGGAATTGAGTACCATGGTCAGTGATAATATTCGTGGGACTCCCCACCTCAGTAATGTATCTCTGTGTGATAATGTTCAACACCTTGTTTGTAGTAGCACGGTTGATTGGGTATAATTTAATAAATTTTGAGTAATGGTCCATAATAATGATTATGAATTTGTGCTGCTTTCTACCTCCACTTCGTGGCATAGGTCCACATATGTCTAAGAAGACTCGTTCCATTTTATTTGTAGAGGTTATTGGTTGCATTATTCCCTCCTTCCTGTCGTTGTTGCATTTAACAAGCTGGCATATGTGACAGTTTTTTATGGTCTTCCTCACCCTCCGGTTAATGTCTTTCAGATATGTGTGCTCTTCTAACACTTTTGTCACCTTCAATGCTCCCATGTGTCCGTACCTGAGGTGGTACTCCATTATGATCTCAGCTGCGGTTTCTTTAGGTATCAATAGTTTCCACGTATTCTGGTTGGGTTTAGTTTTAACAAACAAAATATCTTCATGAACGCAATAGTACTGAGTTGCTTTTTCTTCCTGTCAATCTAGTCTCTCTCGGATTTGATTTGATTTTGCATCCTCTTTCTGGTGTTGTATCACTTTGTTCACTATCACTTCTAGGTCAGAGTTATTTTTCATGATGTTAAATACCTTCACAATGGTCTCCTTTTCTCCATCAAAAGTTTGTTGTTCTGTGTTAATTCGTGATAGCACATCAGCTGCTGTGTTTTTGCTACCAGGGATATACTCCCAGTTGATGTGATATTCTTGGAGAGCAAGAATCCATCTGGCTAATCGACCATGGCTGAGTTTGCAGTTCTTCAAAAAGGAAATGGATTTATGGTCGGTGCGCACGGTGATAGGATATCCAAGTATGTAAGTCCGAAATTTTCCACAAGAAAAGACCACACTCAACAGTTCTTTTTCAGTTACATGATAATTGCGCTCACATTGGTTTAATGTTCGGCTGGCGAAGCTTATTACTTGGTGGTTTCCATCTTTGTCTTCTTGGTAAAGCACCGATCCCAAGCTAATGTCGCTTGCGTCGCAGTTCGTGTAAAAGGGTCTATTGAAATCGGGATGGTTTAACATGATAGTGTCGGGGAAGTGTTTTTTGATAGTGTTGAAGATGGTATCCTGTTCTGAGCCCCACATCCACTTGCTTTTGGCTGATAGCTGTGGTGATAGTTTAGTAGTCAGCTCTGAATAATTTTGCTGGAACTTTCTGTAGTAGTTACAGATGCCTAGAAACGACTGTAACTGTTTCTTATTTTTAGGGGTAGGAAAACGTTGAATGGCATCTCTTTTTATCGGTTGATGGTGTTATTCCTTGTCGTGACAGGTTGAATCCAAGGAATTGGACTTCTGCTGCTATCAGTTTAGACTTCTCTAGTTTTAACGTCACATTGTTAATGGATAATTTTTCTAACACTTTTTCAACTCTCATACAATGCTCCTCCCAATTTGATGAAGTGATCAGCAGATCATCAACGTATACAGTGGTATAGCTCATAGTTTCGGGACCCAGTATCTGGTCCATGCAGCGAACAAATATTGCTACTGAGTTTACCAGCCCAAAAGGTAGCCGCTTGAACTGGTAGTTCCTGCCTTCAAATATGAACGCTACATATTTTCGGCTGGCTGGGTGCAGTTCTACTTGCCAGTACCTGCAGACCGTATCCCAGGTGCTGATAAATTGCGTTCCATGGAACTTCTTGAGGATCTCCTCAATCTCGCCAGGAGATGTCCTGTCGTTGATCAATATTTTATTTATTTCTCGAGCGTCGAGACACAAGCGTACTCTTCCATCCTTTTTCGTAACAGCAACTATAGGACTGGTGTACTGCGAACAACTATATTCTATGATGTCTGCCTCCATCATTTTACTAATTTCTGTGCGCACTGCTTCCTTGGCTGCATACGCTATGGGATAGGATTTTTTATTGAAATTGGCCACTTCTTTAAATCTCAACTCGCATTGATACCCCCGTACCTTTCCTGGTTGGTCGGAAAATACATGTCGGTACTTGTTGTAAATTCTTATTAACTTCTCCACCTCTTGCTCTGTCAATGGATTACCATCTTGGGTTCCTCGGAATTGTCGGATTTCCTCCAATTTCCGATGCCATAGAATGTCATTATTTACTTGACTGTCTGGCTTCACTTCCACCTCCGGTCTGGTGAATCACAAACTGTTCTTATGCTGTATATTTTACTTACTGGTAGGACCCCTTTGCTGCCAGTTAATTCAGCTACCCATTCTCTGCCTTCATATTTCATGGTTACCTTCAATAATTCCATATCGATAACTGCACAGTACTTTCTCAATATGTCACAACCAATTAGAATGTCAAATGGCAAGTTGTGAGCAATTAAAAATATCATAGGCAGTGTCTCACCATTGCTTATGACTTTGTAGCGTGTCAGTTTTGGGAGTTTTTATTTTTACCGTATGGGGCACTTATATTTTATTTATTTCGTTTTTGTGCGGGAGTTTTAGGAAAATATGGTGACATTTTATTATGCTGCAACGTTATGTCCATTACTACAGAACTCATGGCCAGTAGAACAGTTTGAAACAAAGCAGTAAGACGCAGTTGTTGTCGAGGAATGCGGCAAAGAATTCACGCCACCCTAAAAATTCGCAGAACTCTGTACATGTGTGGCAAAGCACGCACGCCACTACGCGGGTGCGCGCTCTGCCAGGACGCCGAGTTTGGTTTAAAGCAAGATGGCTTGAGCAGAGGTAATTCAGCAATGTGCGTTTGGGCGGCAGGAAATAATGTTTAAGTCCGGCCTCTCCAATGACGTCAGCCTGTGCCTAATTGAAATCGTTGACCATGTTAACCCAAAAAACTACATGCATGGCATAGGACGAAGCTACAGTGACGGAAGATACGATCATGAGGCAGTGAAGTTTCCGCTCTGCCTGAGTGTTTTGGAGGGAGGCATGTTGGTAACGCTCTCCCCAGTCGACTAACAACCTACGCCGCGCGTGGCTGCTATCAGTTTTGTGCCCGGGCAAAGTTTCATATTTTTCATAAGTCGGCCGACAAAATAATTATGTGAGTCTCCAAAACATAGATTACAGTGCCTCTAGTGACGATGAATAACTATTGAACTTGATTAAATGCTACCAGCTTATAAAAATCCGGAGTAGGAAAGACTGTGGTGAACGCAACACGTGGTCGGGTAATACGACGCCACACACGTAATGTTATATATTAAAGACTTGTCATTTATTTTACATAAAAATGGGGGGTTTTTGTCTTAATACGGGGTGTTAAGAATGTGAGTAGTGAGTGAGCAGGCTGGGCTATTTTAAAGTACGTAAGTAATAGAAGTTAAGCATAGTACGTAAGCTGTAGGAGTTACACAATTTTTAAAACATGTAAAACCTATAAATGTAAAATTGGAAATTTTATAAATGGAAAACTTATAAATTCAATGTTTCTGATTAATAAACAAAAAAAAAAAAAATAATTTCTCTTCAAAAAACAAAAGAAATTGAGTTAGATTCTTTCAAAACCTTAGTTCGTTTTATGTGCTGTCAGAGTTCGTCGAACGAAATGGGTTTGCCTACACTACGCGATCCGGCCAGATCAAAGTCGTAAGGTAAGTGGAAGTTTAAATTTAATTTGAAAAAATAAATTACCGATAATAAAAGAGTTACAATTGGTACCGCGTGACCAGGATGTAATATAACAAAAAAGTTATTGCACCGGCCTACATTTGACAGTACATTGAACGGAGTACGGTTGCGAAAGCAAAATTGTAGTGATGTAAACTTACGTAATTATGATAAAAGGGTGATTTTATGTATGTTGTAATATCAGTTTTGAAAAAAGACTAATCATTGGTAGTTGTTACGTAAGACAAAATAGATTAAATAAAAATGTCTGAAAACACAGAGAAAAGCAGTATAGTAGATTCAATTATGAGTGAGAGTGGCCTTGGTTCGATGAACCCGTCACCTAGTGTGAGCGAAGTAAGTCAGTCAAGGCTAACAGCTGAGTTGAGCGTGCAATCAATAGTTAACGATGACCTAACGGGATCAATTATGGTCGATCACGCAGAAGCGAAATCTACCCCAATATTGGTCAAATCGAATAAAACGAAAGAGAAAAAATTGTCATTAGATGACCTATTAGATTTCATGAAAGTTAATTTCGATAAACAGAATGAACGCTGTGATAATAATGATAAAATTTTAAATCAGATGAAAAGTGACTTTAACAATAAATTAGACGAACAGAGAATAAAATTCGAACAACAGAATATGCAGTTGCAGCAGAATATAAATGTAAAATTTGATGAGTTGATAAATAGTATACAAGACAAGAATGTATGTCTTGAAAATGCCGATGAAATGACAAGAAATAGTTTGAATAAAGTAGAATCAAGTACGAGTAATACAAACGAAAGTTGTAATGGCAATGTTGTATTAGGTAATGAATTAATAAATAATAATGATGTTGATAATAATGAGAATAATAATGTAGTCGAAAAGTTGATATCTGAGAGTACTAATGAAGTTGTAGAATGTGATTATGAGATGTTAATGTGTGTTAATGAGTTGGAGAGAGAATGGAAAGAGAGTTATATTATGGGTATGAAACAGAGGGTAAATTGTTTACGAGGTAGAAAGGGGGGTGAAGGAAGACCTTCACGTATATATTGTGTAGACAAGTGTGCTACAAATAATTGTTTTTTGAAGTTTTTTGTTTTTCCTGGAGAAGTCAGGAAAGGTTTAATTGAATTTGTACCCTCTGTCTGTAATAATTATGTTGAAAGGATGATTTGGTATGGTGAAACAGAATTATATAACTTAAATAGAAAGTATGATGAATGGAAGGAAAGTTTAGAAATATATGTGAATGATAACGATTACAATGATTTAATAAAAATGATTAACCCAATAGTTAATGAATTTAATGATGGAGACTTGACAAAAATACCTAACGTAGACTGGTTTAACGAGTATTTGAATAAGTTGATTGAAGTTAGTTTTTCTGGTTACAACACACAAAACAGTCATTTGTGTGGTGATAAAATTGAACGATGTTATGTAGAACCAAGGTTAATTTGGAACGATGGAGGTTAAACAATTAAAACAATAAAAGACAGTATAAACATTTTGTTTTAATGGTTCTGACATGGCAAATCTGGACAAATGAAGTGCGGAAAAAACTGAACAATAAATAACAAGAGTTTGTAGATAAAATATAGGGAATTTATTTGTGTGCATTGTGGAATATTAAGTAAATAATGTGTGTACGTAAGATGATTGTTGTGATAATAATATTGAAATACTTGCAAGTTAAATAAATACCAGAATTAATTTTGAAAACAGTAATTGACTAATGGTGATTGTTTTGATAACTATATAATTTATATTGTCAGTCATTAATTAAATTAAACCAATTCGATATGCTTAAATATTTTGATTGCTTGTTTAAATGTTAATTAATTGAATTTTTTAGTGAATTTAATTTATTTCACGAGAGGTGGAAATTTGGTAATGAATGATAAATTATTTGATGTAAACTAATATTTTTGTGTTAAATGTTACAGAGATGAGGTGAAAAGTATTGTGGTGGTGATTATGTTTTGGGTGTATATCATGTTAGATGGATTGTAAGTAGAAAAAATTTTATAATCATGTATAATAAAAATGTTTACAGGTGTGATTGAGGCGTTAATTTAATAGTGAGATTTTAATGAAATCATAGTGTTTAATAAATATGGTAATTAAGAAAAAATTTTTAATAATAACTGAAAGATATATAATGATTATTAACAATAAATTTTGAAAATTTTAAGAAAGTCCAATAGTATAAGGTTATGAATGAGTAAATGAGTATTGACGAAAATATCATAATGTATATAAAATTTTTTAATTAATTAATTAGCTATTAAGTGGCTATTGCGGGGGTGGCCTGTGCTCTCGCAGATAGCGAAATGGGTTGGGGGTAACAGTGAGTGTTACCTCCATCGGAGGCCAAAATGGCGAAAATGTGCGGCACAAATTTTTTAGTGTAAATTAAAATTTTACACACTGCTAAACGACCGTGTCGCACATAACTAGATTGATGTGTAACAGGCAGTGAAATTAAAGTTTAGATTTCCCCGACTTTTCGGGCGGTTACTGTCTTACCAGCACTAACCGTGGATTTGGCAAGCGGCCAGCTATGGTCATATCAAGTCCCTTGACCATAGCTGACTTGAAATTGGTACATATTTGAAATTTAATGGGGGAGACAATTAAGGGGAAATCTCCGGAACTATGAAACAGAGGCTGCCACTCTGCCCGCTTGGGGTAGCAAGAAAGGTGGTAGACCCGCAGTAAGGGTGTATAATTATATAACAAGAACATGTTGATGTTCAATAATTTTAAAACGTAATAGCGGAAGCAAAGACACGGAGAGGTAAAACCTGCACCAAAAATATACAGTCTTTGTGGAAGCGAAAAGGCGCCACAGTCTTACACAATTTGCAATAGAGTGTGTGGATGGGAGGTGGCTTAGATGAGCCACGAATTTAAAATTTTATGACATAAAAAAGTTTTTTGCTAATTTGAATTTTGATCCAATAAAACTGCTTGTGCTCTGTTCAAATAATTATATGCTCAGACTCTTAACATAAGGTGTTCATACTATAATTTTAAATGTATTGTTTTATTGTTGTACGTTAGATATAGGTATTGTAAAAATAGTTATTTTCATGATATGTGTATGCTTTAGATTAAGCCAATAATTAAACGCCTGGCAGGCAATTAACATAATAGAAGTGAGTAGAAATAAATATGTACATTCCATGTAATTTGTTCAAATTTGAGATGTGTTTTCATTATGTTAGGATGTCAGCTGATCAGCAGTAACATGTCACTGGTATACTGGTCTGTAAATGTTAAGTAATTGATGTTCAAGGTAAGGTTTTAATGTATTACAGATATTTTAAAGAAATAATTTATGCAGGTTAACAAGAGATAGTTTTGGGTGATCAATATTTTGGGGGACATATAGATTTGTCCAAGTTGAAGTTAGAGTTGAAGTAAAGATCGAGATATTGTTTTGAATATAATGTAATGTTGTTTTGAGTTCACATATGTTATAGAATTTTGAGAAGTATTGATGTTGACACAGTGGTAATGGAGAATAATTGTAGAGTTCTGAATGATATATTTATGTTTATAATTAATGAGGTTATTTTGTTGTATTTGTAGTGAGGTAATGAGATTGAGATTTTTGGGGATGGCAATTTTGTATTAGAGGGTAGTGTAATGTAGGAGTTCGCAACAAAATATGTTGGGACGGGAATTTGTATCGATTTTAGTGAGGAGGGGCTGCCTTAGGTAGAATCCAGGCCGCCAGATAAGGGAAATTGAGTTTTTTGGGGGCGGGGAAACACATATCCTATGTACAAAGGATTAGAGAGTATTTTTTTATATAAGGGTAGAACGATGCGATTTGAGTTCAATGATAAGTTGGGGTTTAGAGTGTTTTGGGATAGATATTTTAAATAGAGATGGGTGTCATGGTAATTGAAGTTGATGAATATTAGAGTCAGGGGGAGAAAGGTTATATATGTATACAGATCTAGTGGTACAGTCAATGAGAATAAATGATTTACATCACCCACAGTAATGTAGAATCAAATTATTAAATAAAGAGAGTGATTTATAATAAAGATATAAAATTTTCATTTTATAAACCAGTGACAGAATCTTGATAGAATTGAAAATAATGTAAAGTCAAGAATTGTTTATTTTAAATAATTTAAATGTCAATTTGATTATTATTTGTAATATTTTGTTTATTTTAAATGTTTTATTTTATTATTTTGTGTTTCACATTAGATTGTTATAGATGTTGAATGTATTTTCAGAAAGCATACATAACATGTGTAGGTCAAGGGTCTTGGACTTGACCTAGTTTCGATCAGCTGATGAGGTCATACACCTACTAAGCTTGTATAGTAGGAAGTCAGTTTTATTTGTTTGTGTAATCAATAAAAACCAATTTTTAAATAATTTTACATATGAAGAAAACATTTAAATAAATTTAAATTTTTTTTGAATTTTAAAATTTTTGGAAATTTTAATTTTTTGAAAAAAGAAAAAAAATCTTGATTTTCGCCTGCCAGCGAATGAGTATTTTGAGTAAGGATTATTTTCTTATATGTGTACCTAACATGTTTATTTTTATTGATTGATTGTATTGCATTATACTGTTAGATTATAAGTGATTACATGTTAGATTAAGTACATGTTTTGATTAGCAGGAATGTCTAAGTTGTAATTTGAAATAAAAACAGAAAAACGAGGAAGAGAATTTTTTTGATGAAATATTATTTTGAATTTTTAAAAAAATTTTTATAAATCTTAAAAGATTTTTTTTCAATTTTACCATGTGTATGTCCAAATGTAATGTGAGTGTGTGGGAGCCCAGTATCTGCTAAAGGCAGCCCAGCTTGCATAAAAGAGGGAACATCGGTAGAGGATCTGGCATAATCTGAGCCAGGGATTGAGGATTTTTGGGGGTTGCATGTTAGAAGGTGAGGTGCGCTGTGTTACGAGTCTGTTCGATTTCTCGGTGTTGGGATCTCTTACGGAGAAGTCCAGTGATCTCGTTCAGATGAGTCCATAGTCGCTGAGCCAGGGGGGTCGTGTACCTATGTAGATTAAGAACAAGGGGGTTGTTGGCACCAGTTCCTCACCGGTCCTCTTCGGGGTTTATCGATGAGATTTCTTCTGTTGTGAACAGCAGAATTCTTATCGAGGGGGTATTGTAGCGTGTCAATTTTGGGAGTTTTTATTTTTACCGTATGGGGCACTTATATTTTATTTATTTCGTTTTTGTGCGGGAGTTTTAGGAAAATATGGTGAAATTTTATTATGCTGCAACGTTATGTCCATTACTACAGAACTCATGGCCAGTAGAACAGTTTGAAACAAAGCAGTAAGACGCAGTTGTTGTCGAGGAATGCGGCAAAGAATTCACGCCACCCTAAAAATTCGCAGAACTCTGTACATGTGTGGAAAGCACGCACGCCACTACGCGGGTGCGCGCTCTGCCAGGACGCCGAGTTTGGTTTAAAGCAAGATGGCTTGAGCAGAGGTAATTCAGCAATGTGCGTTTGGGCGGCAGGAAATAATGTTTAAGTCCGGCCTCTCCAATGACGTCAGCCTGTGCCTAATTGAAATCGTTGACCATGTTAACCCAAAAAACTACATGCATGGCATAGGACGAAGCTACAGTGACGGAAGATACGATCATGAGGCAGTGAAGTTTCCGCTCTGCCTGAGTGTTTTGGAGGGAGGCATGTTGGTAACGCTCTCCCCAGTCGACTAACAACCTACACCGCGCGTGGCTGCTATCAGTTTTGTGCCCGGGCAAAGTTTCATATTTTTCATAAGTCAGCCGACAAAATAATTATGTGAGTCTCCAAAACATAGATTACAGTGCCTCTAGTGACGATGAATAACTATTGAACTTGATTAAATGCTACCAGCTTATAAAAATCCGGAGTAGGAAAGACTGTGATGAACGCAACACGTGGTCGGGTAATACGACACCACACACGTAATGTTATATATTAAAGACTTGTCATTTATTTTACATAAAAATGGGGGGTTTTTGTCTTAATACGGGGTGTTAAGAATGTGAGTAGTGAGTGAGCAGGCTGGGCTATTTTAAAGTACGTAAGTAATAGAAGTTAAGCATAGTACGTAAGCTGTAGGAGTTACACAATTTTTAAAACATGTAAAACCTATAAATGTAAAATTGGAAATTTTATAAATGGAAAACTTATAAATTCAATGTTTCTGATTAATAAACAAAAAAAAAAAAAAATAATTTCTCTTCAAAAAACAAAAGAAATTGAGTTAGATTCTTTCAAAACCTTAGTTCGTTTTATGTGCTGTCAGAGTTCGTCGAACGAAATGGGTTTGCCTACACTACGCGATCCGGCCAGATCAAAGTCGTAAGGTAAGTGGAAGTTTAAATTTAATTTGAAAAAATAAATTACCGATAATAAAAGAGTTACAACTTCTAGAGACACTTGTCTCTTAATTGTCTTATTTTGCCTCCCAGTGGCTCCAATTAAAATAATGTTACTTATTGGTAACGTTGGTAAGCTGGTCTTACTCTCTTTTTTAATTTTGTCGTACATGTTTATATCAATTAGAGACACATTTGCTCCTGTGTCGATCATAAATTTTATATTTACATTATATACTTTAGCGGTAATATAGGCAATTTCATTATCCGGGTGCTTGATCAATGAGGAATTTTCTTCCATAAGCTCCTCTCGGATATTTTTCAGATAATGGTTCTGAATTATTATAATAGTGTTGTCATTTGTCTCGTCTGTCTGTGTAGTTATTAACCCAATAGATCGGATCAGTGACGGGTCCTGTGGTATTTTCACTGCCGCTGTTCGTTTAAATGCTGGCCGTTGCCTTCGGCGCGGTCTTCTGTTCTGACGGGGTGATTATTCTCCGTGTTTTGCCTTCTCTCAATCGAGTGGTCACTACGAGTTATTTGTTCTCGACTTCTTCTGTTCTCTTCGGCACTCCGGCTCCTCGGTCTTCTATAACTGCGTCTCCCGTCATTTCTACCTTCTGCATTTACATAGTTTACCCGTCGTCTGTATGTTTGATTCTGTGTCGACAGGTTATTATTATGGTACTGATTATTTGGTCTGTTATAACCCCCTCTATTTTGATTATTTCCCCTGTTGTAAGGATGGTTTACATTGTTATTATTATTGGGGTAATTCTGATTATATGGTTTCTTGGGTAATTATTGTTGTTGTTCTGGTTATGGAACCCTCGATAATTATTGGGGTTGGATGGCGGATGATTGGCCGGGGTGTGGTTTCCTTGTGGCCCACTTGGTTGATTCCGGTTGTCATAATTTCTGTAGTTTGGTGAGTTCTTCTGTCTGTTCAAGACATAGTGTTTCTCCCGCTCGTACTCTCCCAATAATGCGGCCATCTCTTGTATAGTTTTAATTCGTCCACTTAAACGGCTTTTTGTGATCTCCCTGTCGTAGTGATATGCCAGTTGTGTCACTAGGTACTCTTCCGGGATGTTAGGTTCGAGGTTCCTCGCTATGCTTACCTTACCTAAAAAGTAAGCGGTTGGGGACTGTCCTAGGTAAGGGTCGAATCTGCCATTGCTTATGTTGTTTCTCACCACGTGCTGAGTCGCCTCCAACCAGTATTTGTCTTTGAATAATTTCTTGAACTCACTGAAATTATTTATATCTGGTCTCACCGCCGTCCACCAATTATCATGGACTTCTTTGAACATGTCATCTATCATGCTCTTGATTACCGTCCACCTTGTCTCTCTGGTTCGGGCTAAGTTCTCCTCCACTCGTTCTATAAACTCAATTGGATTGCGTTTATAATTTTTAAAGTTTATTGTCTCTCTGTTTTCGCTACATAATACATGTGAAATCATGACTGGTCGATCCTTCAATGCGTTGATCTCCTCCTGTAGGCGTAACTCTCTAGCCCTGAATTCAGCTATTTTCCCTTCTTGGGCGGTAGTGGTGTCCTTCACTTACTGACGCGTCCAATCTGCTATAGTTCTCTTCTACTCTGGTTTGTATTTGTTCTAATTTGTTGTTGGTTTCTTTTTGGAGTCCTTCAACCCTCCTCTTACCTTCGCCTTCAACTTCATTCACCTTGATTAAAATTTCTTCTCGGACTTGCATCACTACTTCGCTGGTTTTCTCTATCCTCTCTTCCGTTTCCATTACAGTTTGTTTCAGTTCTTCTCTGTACTCCGTCAACTGTTGCTGTAATGTATCTTGGTTATATTCGATTTTATCATTCAACGTTTCAATGTCCTCTTTCATGAGTCTCAAGGTTTCACTGGTTTTCTCATTACTCTTCTCTATCTTTTCTCCTATCAGCTTATTCTCCTCTTTCATCTTCCGTTCTAAAGTTTCGATATTCCTCTTGTTACTCTCCTCATTCCTGTCGAATTTTTTGTGCAAGGACTCAAACTTCTTATTCAATTCCTTCTCCATCTTCTCATTATTTTTGTCCATTTTCTTGAAATTGTCATTTATTGACTCAAATTTCTTGTCTAGTTTTTCCTATAATTGCAGCAAGTCCATGGCTGTTCTGGCTTCCTCCCGTTGTGTGTGTTTATCTATTTCCATGGGAGTTAGTAATTCTTCTACATCTTCCAATGATGTTATTTCCTTTTCTTCCATTCCGGCACCTTTCTCGATCTCCTTTTCTAATCTCCTTGCTTCCTCTTCCGCCTCCTTTTCGCGTAGCTTGGCCCGTCTTGTGCCGATTGTTTCCCGTTCCATTTCCGTAGTCGCCGCTAGAATCTGTAAAGTTTAAAGGTATGTTTCCGTAACTATTCTAGCCCTACTAGTTGGCACGCCACTTTGTAACTAACCGTTTAAGTGGGTTGTAATAATTTTGTTATTGTGTTATTTAGTGTTAATTGTGTCAAAATATAACTTCTCTTATCATTTACGGGTAAACCGTATTTCGCTCTGCTGCATTCAAATGTTGCCGCCTCGCCACCTGATTGGCGCACGGCTTTCTGCAGTGTTGACTCGGCTAGCGTCTTGCTTTAACGCTTTCACTTCAATAATTCTTAGTTGTTATTATAAATTAACTGAATCAAACATACAGAATTGCAGATTGAGAACATTTATTAACCTTTTAGAATATTTCAATTACTTTATAGTACATCAAATTCGTTTTCTGCACCGGCTATTACACTTGTTCGGTTGGTACTTGCTCAGTTCAGTGTTTGTATACAAGTCTACTCTGAGTTAATTTACAGTTATATATGATTTTTTCTCAGGGGTGTTAAAGTCCTTTCGGCTACAGAAATATATACTTACAGCTAACACACACAAAGTTATAACAATTCTTAATCCTAGTTACATAAACAAATTAATATCTCATTATATTCTATTAAGTAATTACCAATGAAAACTTGTAAAGAAATTTTGGGTTAGTTTTCGTTTGTCAAATTTAGTTATCAAAAGGTTCGTCAATTATTTATTATATTTTACCTTTAATAATTGCTAATTGATTAAAGTTTAATAGTGAATTTAACAAAGCATTTATTTCTGTATCGGGATAGTGATCAGTGAAGTGAAATAGTTATTTATTAATTCAGACCAAAAAATTGTGAATTCGATTATGGGATAACATTTATACTCATCGGTTTTCCTGCTGAAGATCCTGATGTCGTCTTCTTCTATGGATAACTCCTGGGCTGTCGTCTTCTTATACTCTCCAGAAGTTTATTTCCCTCGTCTCGATGTTTCTTCTCGCTGACTCAGGCCTCGTATTCCTTCGGTTGTCGTCCGTCTTCCTCTATTAAGATGTTCCAATGATCTTCATTTGGTGTCCGTTGTCGTCTCTCTTCTTCACTGCGTCATTCCGTCTTCTTCAGATAATTATGGTTTGTTAATTAATTTTTTATTAAATGAAATTTTGTTCAGGATTCCCTGGACTATTGTAGTTATCTCCATCTGGTTTAAATTAGGTTCAAATTTACTTTAATAATAATATTTTAATACGAGAGCTCCTCGGTCCACTCTCAGCGATGGTCAATAATACACTACTGAAAATCTAACGGTTTTTTGGCAATAAAATTCTTGTTGCTATGGTTACCTAATAAATTATGCTAATTTTCATTGGTTATTAACTTAAGTCATTGTTATGATTTAACGTCTTTTTTAGTCTAATTTTACCAAAATATCTTCAAATGAAGATTACCATCTTATACTAATAGCTAGAGTTATTACATGAGTACCATTCTTCCTAATTTTTCATGATGATCATTTTGATATCCCTCATGCCCACTTTTGAATAGCTAATTACATTTTTACTATTTTCCATATTTATATTTTACATATATTTTATTCAAAATTAGTTGTTATCCATTTATTTTTGTACTAGGAATACTCACTTAATCGGTTTAACCATTTGGCATATTCTGCCTTAACTTTGGATAATTATCTGTTCTCAAAATTACTAAATTTATATTCAACAGTTGGCCTAGAGCCTAGATTTTATTCTACTCCCACCTAACATTTCTTAATAACATCTCTGGTAATTCTAATACAATTTTATAAACAAAACAAACAATAAACATCAGTATTCCTAACTCTAATTCTTATTATGAAAGATTCCTTGTCAGGTTCTAGCCTGAAATAACTTTTAACTACCTTTTCTTTTCTCTACTGTTATCTTGCTTATCCTATAATTTACTACATTCTATGGTTTTTGAACAATAATAAAACTCTTACAATACTACTGATAAACTGTTCCTTACATGATATGTCTTATCTACTAATCCCTTCACTTAAATACAGTGTCTGTCCTTCTTAATTTACTACTCATTCTAATAATTTAATTCTTACCTTATTTTATAATTCTGACATCCTATTACCTAAATTTATAATATCACAATCAGTTTTAATCTTACTTACTAATGTACAGTTTATCAAAATTTGTTTATCTGTTTATTATAGTTTGCTTATATAATATTTTATTCTACACCCCCACTGCACTTTTCCTTTCATTAGAAGGTTCCTTTAATTATTATCATTCTCACCTTGTTCCATTATATGCTATACCTGGCACTTCACCACTTATTTAACTTTACACACATTTTTAACTTACTCACTTGTTTATTCACACGATTTGTCTGATTACTTTATATCACTGTGTGATTATGGTCATGAATAACTAATTTACTTCCAAATCACTCTGATCACTTAGTTATTACTTAAATTTTGCTTTTGTTTGGCTCAAATCATTGTTTATTGTCTTTGGCTATTATCATTACTATTAGTTTGGGGTATGGTTAGTTTCTAACTCCCTACCTTATATTATATAAGTACATTCTTTTATCAACAAGATATATGTGATATTATTACCTTCCATTAATCTTATTATCCTAGTTACATCTCATATACTACAAATATCAGTTCATTATTTAATTTACAATATACTGGTCATTATTTGGGATTATTTGATTGCACTTAGGTCTCGGCTGCTTCTTCATTGTCTCTTGGTTCCTTTGGTTTTTTATCCGATCTACTGTGTCAGGTCATTGTCAGGTTAATAGTCATTTGTCATTTATTGGGTTACTGGGTTATTGATCTCTAAGTTTATAAGTTTTTGCCTCTTATTCTTATCTTCAGCTTTTTATTTTATAATTAAATACAATTGAATCTTCACTACCTTATGTCATGTTACAATATGGATGCACCTTCTCAGGAAGTTTCGACAGTTAAACGATGATTTACAATTACCACATCACGAGCTCTATTGTCATGATCTTCGACTTCGCTTTGATCTGCACTGACCATTGTTTTTGCCCTCTTTAAAAATGCTTAACATAATCATTCATCTCATACAGGCCTCCATGTATGCTTAACTGAACAACTAGAATGTCTAGTAAAGTTTTACCCTAGTTTTGCAACAAAGTTTCACACACGCATTGTTCTTTGAGGTCTTTCTTAGTCACTTTGTCACTAATCCGTCGGCCAGCATGCACACGTCCCCACTCAATCTGAAATAGCTTAAAGACTAGTGCTTATAGCGGACCAGAATAAATGGCAGTTTGCTGTCAAAAACTGTTACTAGATGTGCACAAATTCGCAACGTGTTGTTTGTGTAGATTGATGTGTTATTCAAAAAGCTCGTTCTTTTTGCAAACACACCTCGTATAAAATTAGTTTCCGCTTCAAATATAAGGTACCGCACCTGTTACTACAGTTCTCCCTATCTTTCCTTCGGTTGACCTGGCTTTCTTGTTCCATCCACCTTATATTCACATCTTCTTCCCTTTAGTGCCAACCTAGTGGCATGTTGCATCCTTTCCGGGTGTACCTTCGTGTCATTTCATATGATTAGATGTAATCTTAACGTTCATCGAATGTGTGAACAAGGACAGCTAAATTTGTAATGTACAGTATGAATATAGTTTTTCAAGCACTGGCCTTCATCCCAAACAGAACGCAATTTGGATTTTATAGCTGTAATAATTTCAACTGGAAATTTATACGTTGTTTTTCAGAAAAATACATCTACAGTCGTTCTCTGTATTGTCAGTATATTGTTATTGGAAAGAAAATAAATTTGGTCACTTCTGTTCTGAAACCTGAGATTTATTATTTGTTTGTATTTTGTTCGAGATGATGGACATATTAACTCGTCTGTCGAGTAAATGCCATACTTCACGAAGTATGAGTTAATACGTTTTCACGTTTCAATGCTTGTATTTCTTAAGTGACGAAATATAGTCGGCCATGAACAGCTGTAATAGGACCATACAACTCTCTTAGTTCATGAAAAAATTCATAGATAGCATTAGCATTAGGAAACGAGAATTATGGTGCATTTTCTGCACACGTTATGAGACATCGTTCACCATAATCAGGCGTAATTAGGTCATGTTTCCGGCTAACCTTTGTAAAGCTTTGTGGCGTGTTTATCATTGTTATCTCACTTTTTAGACAATTTTTGCGGTTTGTTTTATATTTTTATTTTATTAGTGTTAAAAGTTTTTATTATTATCGTACAAACATTATCATACATCAATAATACTCTGGGGCCTAAAGCAGGTCAATGCTTTAGTAATTAAAATATTTAAAATTCGCCATTTCGGGCGTCGACTAAAACTGTACGAGTTTAAAATAAATATTAAAAATCTAGAAATCTGTGTATACAACTGAAACTCTACTTGTTTAATAAAAAAAAAATTTAAATTGGTATCACTTACCTTCTTAGCGAATTATCAGGGTGTCGTCTGATGTACTTAGGCAGAGAAAAACAGGCAATGCAATGACAAACACACATTGATGTGTTTAATTGACACTTTTATTAACTCTTAATTTTTTTATATTAATTATTAAATTTTAACTCCCTCTTCATCAATTTCTTTTACATTAAATCGTTAATAATTATTGGAATATCAGTTCAATTTTAATTTACTAGCGGTTCATTCGAAAAACTTTGCTTGAAAACATTGATACTTGTTATACATGAAATGAAAATAGTTGCGACACTTATGACTAAACACTTAACATTCTAACCATGGTTTCTAAATTATGAAAGCGACCCATATTGCTCTCTCTCTCTCTCTCTCTCTCTCATACTATAAAATTCCCCATAATTTTGTTATAACCCCTTTTTTATAGATTTGAAAAATAATTGAAATTAGATTTGAGTCGACTACTTAACCAGCGTCCTTCTGCTGACCACGTGTGGCGTCGCGCATGTATATGAATGTCCTGTTTATTTGTCACATTCTTCACTTTTGCTGTTCACTCCGCTAACTTTGTTTAAACTGTCGGATTTAACTGTTTATCTTCAAATTTACTGTTACACTTCAGAATATGTTAAAATGCAAAATTTAAGGGTCGCGAACTGCGAACCTTGCCCCGGCCGGGAATGGGTGATTTCGTCGACTGACTACGCTACAAGTGCGTTGGTCAAAAAACATTTCCGCCAGCTCGTGCTGTGATTGGCTGCGGCATCTTACATGGCTGGTTCCGGTGATCGACTTTGGTGTCGAGAGTACAGATAGCAGCACACGGGCGCACACGCACTGCCACATTCCATTGTAGTTGAGCGTTATTCACCCAGTTTTTGTTACTCCTCCCCAACGGAGGATACACGCATGTGCGCACAAGCTGACATTCCACGGTGTTATCGTTGTGCGCTAGGTACGGACCGGTACAGGATTGTATACAGGGTGTCCAAACAAGTGTTAGTGGTCTCGGTGGCCGCAAAGTGTGTCCAAACCGATTATTTCCCAATAGTTGATATTAAATGAAATAAAAAAACATACCTCCTTCAAAATTGTCCCATTACAATACCCCCCCAATGAGAGATCTTCTGCCGAAACAGAAGATATCTCATTGCCAAAACCCCTAAGAGGACCGGTGAGGAACTGGTGCCAACAACCCCCCTTTGTTCTTACACTTCATGGGTAAACGACCCCCCTGGCTCGGCGACTATGGACTCACCTGAACGAGATCACTGGACTTCTCCGTAAGAGATCCCAACACCGAGAAATCGAACCGATAAGTACCACAGCACACCTCACCTTCTAACATGCTAACCCCAAATATCCTCAATCCCTGGCTTATATCATGCCAGATCCTCAACCGATCTGTTCCCCCTTATATGCAAACTGGGTCGCCTTCAGCAATACTGGGCGCATACATGTACTTGTTAATTCCTACCTATCAAATTTTAAAAGTTTCAGTTAAATTAACAAAAAAAAAATTTTTTTTTTTTTTTTCAAAACAAAATTTAAATTCAAAAATTTACATTTTATTTATTTATTTTTTTTCAATAGGATATTTATTTGACTTATTTAAATTAATGAATAAACAAAATTGGCATCGCTTCCTTGCCAAAACTGGTTTAGTATAGAACACCACCCATCAGCTGACCAAAACTGGGTCAAGTCCAGATCCTTGACCTACATACGTTATGTACAAGTTACATCTGTGAATACATTAAACTCCTGTAAAATTCAGTCTTGCAACGCAAAAACATAATAAAATACAACATTTAAAATTAACAAAATATTATTATAATTAACAATTGGATTGACATTTAAATTATTCAAATAAACACTTTATAATTTTATATTTTCAAATTCTATTAAAATTTTCCTTGGTTTCAATCAAAATTTTACCTTTTTACTATGAACCTCTTTTCTTTGATAATCTCATCTCCACTACTTTGGGTGATTTAGTTATTTATACTGGCTTGAACAAATTGCAAATCATTCCTAAGTGATATTCTACAGCTGGTCAGCTGACATCCCTAGCTAATTGTAAACACCTTTCACCATTGAGCAAATCGCATGAAATATATTTTTATCAGTTCTTATATCTAACGTACCACAATAAAATAATACACTTAAAATTATAGCATGAACAACTTGTATTGACTGTCTGAGCAGCTAGTTATTTAACAGAGCACAAGCAGTTTTTATAGGATCAATTTTGAATTAGTAAAACATTTTTATGTTATAAAATTTACATTCGTGGCTCCTCTGAGCCACCTCCCAGCCACACACACTATTTCAAATTATGGAGGACTGTCTCGCCCTTGCGCTTCGACAAAGACTGTATATTTTGGAGCAGGTTTTACCTCTCCGTGTCTTTGCTTCCGCTATTACGTTTAAACATAGTCGAATATCAACATATTCTTGTTATAATTACACACCCTTAATGCGGGTCTACCACCTGTCTTTGCTACCCCCAAGCGGGCAGAGTGGCAGCCGCTGTTTCATAGTTTCCGGAGATTTCCTCTAATGTCGCCCCCCATTGAATTTCTAATATATACCAATTTCAAGTCAGCTATGGTCAAGGGACTTGATATGACCATAGCTGGCCGCTAGCCAAATCCATGATTAGTGCTGGTAAGGCAGTAATCGCCCGAAAAGTCGGGGAAATCTAAACTTGCATTTCACTGCCTGTTACATTCATTACTAGTATGTGCGACACGGTTGTTTAGCAGTGTGTAAATTTTAATTTACACGAATTAAGGTGTGCCGCACATTTTCACCATTTTGGCCTCCGATGGGGGTAACACTCTCTGTTACCCCCAACCCATTCCGCTATTTACGAGGGCACAGGCCACCCCCGCAATAGCAACCTAATAACTAATTAATTAACATTTATACACTAAAGCTTTCAACCTTTGCCGTTCCACACTCCACTGTCCTATCACTTCATTGAGCACCAATCTACCCCCCAAAATTATCCCCACATCTTGTATTGATAACAAGTTTTTATTTTATTTAACACATTTTTTACGCAGACACCTTTGCCAGTCCAAACTTTTTTTCTATGACCAAAATAGGAACTACAACAATGGATTATCTTACAGATCTACCTTAAAAGTACAATACACTTTGTTTTCTGAAGGAAAACAACTTCTTGAAAAGTTAAGTATTTAAGTTACCTAATTTCGGTTGTTTCATTTTGAAAATTTCCAATTTCAATTTCTAGAACAACCTACTGTAGTTCGTGGAAAATACTACAATTTTTTTTTTTTTTTTTTTTTTTTTTTTTTACCTTTCCACGAAACT
The DNA here is from genome assembly GCA_034769895.1 of Magicicada septendecula. Lineage (NCBI taxonomy): Eukaryota > Metazoa > Arthropoda > Insecta > Hemiptera > Cicadidae > Magicicada > Magicicada septendecula. The sequence continues at coordinate 1,368,354,154 of CM068367.1, read as the reverse complement.
AGGGGTCCCGCTCCCCGTTCAATGATAATGTTAAATTTCTAGTTTACACCAATTTGCGGATTAGGACCATTGTTGGTTTCGCCCTTTTCGGGGCTATCGTCAACCATGGTCTGCCTCCAGAATGCCAAAAACCACGATCAGAGGTGGTGAATCTGTGACCGCCCGAAAATGGGGGAGGATCCCTTCTACTTTTAAAATACCATAATATGTATATAAATAATAATAATAATGATAATAATAAAATATAAAAGGTCTGTCTATGTATGAAAATTTTAATATTTACAAATATATCTATCATCACTCAGCTAGATAATACTTTTTTAACTGGGTCACATTATAGGTTCCTTTATTTCTTGAGTTTGCAAATCTACTAAAACATACGCATTCTCCATTTTCACTTGGCTAACCTCATATGGACCGTCATACAATAGGAAGAATTTCTTAATTTCTTTGTCCAATGCTGATGATTGATCGTGATTTTTTATTAATACTAGTTGTCCTACCTCGTATTGTATGGGTGTTAAATTCCGGTCATGTCTCCGTTTCCGCTGTTCGGCCTTACTCAGCAGGCGCTCCCTAGCGATTACCAATTTCGTATCATGTGGTATTTCCGTCCGGGTTGGAAATTTTACTAGCTCTTCTAATATGCGTAACGGCCTTCTCTGAAACATTAACTCACATGGGCTGTAACTAGTGGATTCATGTAAACTATTGTTAATATACCCCTCAATTTTGCACACAAAAGTGGCCCACAAAGAATGTTTTTTATGGCAAAAGGTCCTAAACATTCTCCCTAACTCCCGCATAACACGTTCACTTGGATTTGACTGTGGATGATACACTGATGTATGTTTAACTAGGATATTTTCCCAACCTAAAGTCTCCCGCCAGGTGTTGCTGGTGAACTGCGAACCATGATCTGATAATACTATTTTCGGCTTACCTACTTCAACAAGGTATTCATTCACTATTTTCCTAGCCAACACTGATGAGGTTGCCTTTTTAATCGGGTACAATTTTACAAATTTGGTAAAAACATCTAATACAACAAATAAATAATTTACCCCTCCTCTACCTTTGGGTAAGGGGCCATATAAATCAACGGCAACTAATGCTAAAGGACTGTCGGGCATTACATGTTGCATTAAACCCTCCTGTTTACGATTGTTTACTTTAGCTTTATGACAAATTTCACATGTTTGTAATATTTTATGCACCGTTCTTTCCATATTATTAAATTTACATGACTCCTTTAATATATCACTACATTTCTTGGGGCCTATATGGCCATACCTTAGATGGCAATCTCTCACTACTTCAGGTATTATAACTTTAGGGATACATAACTTCCAATCATCTCCCTGTTCATTTGCCCGATGAAATAAGTGTTTATTAAACAAGCTAAAATGTTTCTCCCACTTATGAGGTACGTTGGGTATTTGACTCAAAGCTAATATTATTTTATTAAGTTCGGTGTCTCTTTCTTGTTCTGTTGCTAAGTTACTTATTAATTTTTCATATCTACTTCCCCCGCTTCTTTTACTATAAATATTTTATATGTATTTGCTATGTCTACTTCGGTATTATTATCAAAATCTGTTCTGGATAGGACATCAGCTACTATATTTTCTTAACCCTTACAATACTCAATTGTTAAGTCATATTCTTGTAATATTAGCATCCACCGCACTAACCTACCATGTGTTAATTTACAGTTTTTTAAAAACGTTAAAGCTTGATGGTCGGACCTTATGATTACCTTATTTCCTAACAAGTACGTTCTAAACTTCCTACAGGCGAAAACTATTGATAACGCCTCCTTCTCCGTCGTAGTGTAGTTCTTTTCACTAGTTAATAGAGATCTACTTGCAAAAGCTACTACTTTGTGGTTATCACTCCCATCTAACTGAAACAACTCTACTCCTAAGGCAATGTCTGACGCGTCTGTGTGTATATAAAATGGCTCTGAAAAATTAGGATGAGCTAATATAACTGTGTTTAAGAATTTATTTTTTATCAGCTCGAATATATTTTGCTCTTTTAAATTCCACCGCCGTCGATTGTCTTTATTTAATAAATGGCCCAATTGTACTGTTAAATATGAATATTTGTCTACAAATTGCCTATAATAATTGCACAATCCTAAAAAACTTTGCAACTGTTTAACATTTTTTGGTATCGGAAAATTTTGTATTATTTCTACCTTCTTAGGGTCTGTACTGATACCCCTTGCTGAAATTATATGTCCTAAAAAATTAACTTGTTCTTTCAAAAATTCTGACTTCTTTAATTTAACTGTTATGCCATATTCATGCAGTCTACTTAATACCCTATCTAACCTTTCACAGTGTGTATCAATGTCTGGTGATGTAATTACTATATCATCTACATAAACGGTTGTGAATTCCAAAATCTCTCTCCCTAGCACATAATCCAGGCATTTGATAAAAATTGAAACACTTACGTTGAGTCCAAAAGGTAGTCTTCGAAATTGGTAATTCCTACCGTTGTATAGAAATGCCACATACTGCCGAGACTCCTCTTCCAGCTCTATCTGCCAGTAGCCTGCAGTCAAGTCTAAGGTGGTGATGTATTTGGTCCCACTAAAACGTTGCAGAATTTCGCTTACTGGTTCCGGTGATTCTCTGTCTGGAACAATTATTCTGTTTACTTGTCTTGCGTCTAAACATAATCTTATCGATAAATCTTTCTTTGTCACCACTACTAAAGGGTTGGAATATGGTGATGTAGATTTTTCTATTATACCTTCCCTCAACATTTTATTTATTTCCTCCTGTACTAAACCCCTCTTGGAGTATGGTACCGGATAGGCTTTAGGTGCAAAGGGTGTTTTTTCTTTAACGACTAATTTACCTTTAAAATTCTTTACTAAACCGGGCTCATCTGAAAAAACTGATTTATTTTTGTTTATTATTAGTACTATTTTTTCTCTGTCTTGGTAGCTAAATTCCCCCTCTTGATACAGGATTTCATTCATTTTCTCCTCCCAATTATTTTCATTTTCACATAACTCATTACTATTTACTCTCAAGTTACAATAATTTATCATTAAGGGCCTACACTCATTTATATCATTGTCAGAAATTAACATTCCCTTACTAATTATTTTTAATGCTTTCATTCCTACAACTTTCTTTTGTATGAATGGTATTTCAATTATATTATTATTATTATTTAATTTCATAGACTGTGTGTAATAGTTTAATTCTACTTTGAAATTATTCAAAAAATCATTACCTATTATAGCTCCCATATTTAGTCCTGGAATAACTAAGAAAGGTACATTTATTGTGTTCTCATTTACTTTTAATTGTAGCATTATTTGTTTGGTTACTTTTTTACTGCGAACACCCGTTACTCCTATAACACTAATTCCCAGTACTGGTAATTGTGGAATTGTTTCTGTAGTCTGATTTTTTATTTTTTCAAACATTCTATCGTCTATAGCAGTCAGTTCACTCCCTGAATCTACTAGAAAAATATATTTAGTATTAAACACTTCGGCTTCAAATTCTGCCATCCCGAAAGCATTATTACTCTCACCCGCTTCTTCGTCAGATAAATCATTATGTATATTGGTAATTAGTGACCCTATTGTTAGGTGATTACTAGACGGCTGGGGGCTTTCTTTTTCAACCGCCCTGATTAGTTTAACGGCATTGGAGGTGGTGGTTCACTGTAAACCCCCCTACTGTTTTGGTTATGAGCTGGTGCTTCCACGCCCCAAGTTTCATTTGGGTTACTAACATATCCCCCTCTTCCTCTATGACTAAAATTTCCTGATACTCCCCGATTACTAGTAAAGCCTCTCCCCCTATGATTCCCTCAAAATTGATCGCAACCCCTATTATAATTCTCCACTCTCCCTTGGGCACTACCCCTCGGACCCTGACACCGGTAACATTGATTCCGCGACCCATTATAATTACTAGCTCCACAACTAGGGTTTGGACACAACCACGCCCCCTCCCCTGATCTACTCACATTACTAATAAAATGGTCTAGTTGTCTTGTTTCAGTATTTATTTGACTTGATTCGTTGACTCTAAACTGGTATTTATTATCTTCTTCCTCTTTCATACTCTGGTATGCTTTTAGTATTTTTTCTAATTCTGCGATATTAGCAAACTCCCGGGTTCTGATTGTGGACCGTATGTCCTTGGGTAAATGTTTACTAATGTATCTTATAAAAGATGAAAGAGGCATTGGTGGTTCTAAATATTTAACCTGACTATATAGTCTCGTCACATACGATGTAATACTCATGTGCTTAATATTAAAATTGCCCCATCCCATTATGGTACTACGTAACCCCTCTTGTTTCTCTTCCGACCAGTACTTATTTCTAAATGCTAGCTCAAACTCATTAAAATCTACCCAGTTATCGTTATGAGCATCCGCCCATATTTTAGCATCCCCTTTAAAGTACTTTAAAATTCTTACTAATTTAATCTCCCAACTTTCTTGGTTATATTTATTAAAACTTTTTATAGAGTTCAAAAATTGTATGGGGTTCACTCCCCTACTTTCATTACTAAAATAGCTTAACTCTACTTCCATATTCACTCTCTCACTCACACTAGTAAATTTTTGGTTAATTGCTACACTTAAATCTTCTCTGACTTTAGTTATTTCTTTTTCGTGTTCTGTGTGTTTACTTTTCAAACTAGTTACATCAGTTTTAATTACATCAATCTGCTCAAAGTTACTTCTAAATTCATCATTTATATTTTCTTGTATTTCACCTGCTCGTCTGATTAGTTCACACTCATTAATTATAGATTGAACATTACTGTCCATTTTGTCATTTTGCTTTTTAATTTTATCATTAAATTTATTTGTCAATGTGTCAAATTTTTTATTTGTCTCTAGCACTTTCTCTTTCTGTCTTTCGTTAATTATTTTTATATCGTTTTTCATTTCGTTTTGTATCTTATTTATATCACTAGTCAGTTCATCTCTCACTCCAACAATAGTCTCATTCATGCTTTCCAAACGGCTATTCATATTTATTTCACTCGCTCTCAATTCGCTCCTCACATTTATGAACTCGTTATTTAAATCAGTCAGTTTAACATTTATAGTATTTATTTCTGATTTAATCTCAGCTTTCAAATTGTTGTTTTCTGTTTTCATTTCATTTAAGCTCATATTTACGACATTTATTTCTGATTTAATCTCAGTTTTCATTCCTGACATCTCAGTTTTCACTCCTGACATCATCTCCATCATCAATGCTAACTGATTAAATATATTTACATTATCGCTTATTTTTGCGTCTACTGTCTCAATCGTTAATTCGTGTGTTGTATTGTCTACACTCTCATTAATATTTGTCGATATTAAATCGTCTTGCGTAACATTTAAAATTGACCCCTCTACAATATCTTCACATAAATTTACACTCTCGCTTTTCTCTGCCATTTTTCGATCAGGTTGTAAATTAATTTATTTTATATTACATTAAAAATTAATTTACAATGTCCACTGTTCAGGCGCCAACTAAAGCAGGTCAATGCTTTAGTAATTAAAATATTTAAAATTCGCCATTTCGGGCGTCGACTAAAACTGTACGAGTTTAAAATAAATATTAAAAATCTAGAAATCTGTGTATACAACTGAAACTCTACTTGTTTAATAAAAAAAAAATTTAAATTGGTATCACTTACCTTCTTAGCGAATTATCAGGGTGTCGTCTGATGTACTTAGGCAGAGAAAAACAGGCAATGCAATGACAAACACACATTGATGTGTTTAATTGACACTTTTATTAACTCTTAAAATTTTTTTATATTAATTATTAAATTTTAACTCCCTCTTCATCAATTTCTTTTACATTACATCTTTAATAATTATTGGAATATCAGTTCAATTTTAATTTACTAGCGGTTCATTCGAAAAACTTTGCTTGGAAACATTGATACTTGTTATACATGAAATGAAAATAGTTGCGATACTTATGACTAAACACTTAACATTCTAACCATGGTATCTAAATTATGAAAGCGACCCATATTGCTCTCTTTCTCTCTCTCTCTCTCATACTATAAAATTCCCCATAATTTAGTTATAACCCCTTTTTTATAGATTTGAAAAATAATTGAAATTAGATTTGAGTCGACTACTTAACCAGCGTCCTTCTGCTGACCACGTGTGGCGTCGCGCATGTATATGAATGTCCTGTTTATTTGTCACATTCTTCACTTTTGCTGTTCACTCCGCTAACTTCGTTTAAACTGTCGGATTTAACTGTTTATCTTCAAATTTACTGTTACACTTCAGAATATGTTAAAATGCAAAATTTAAGGGTCGCGAACTGCGAACCTTGCCCCGGCCGGGAATGGGTGATTTCGTCAACTGACTACGCTACAAGTGCGTTGGTCAAAAAACATTTCCGCCAGCTCGTGCTGTGATTGGCTGCGGCATCTTACATGGCTGGTTCCGGTGATCGACTTTGGTGTCGAGAGTACGGATAGCGGCACACGGGCGCACACGCACTGCCACATTCCATTGTAGTTGAGCGTTATTCACCCAGTTTTTGTTACTCCTCCCCAACGGAGGATACACGCATGTGCGCACAAGCTGACATTCCACGGTGTTATCGTTGTGCGCTAGGTACAGACCGGTACAGGATTGTATACAGGGTGTCCAAACAAGTGTTAGTGGTCTCGGTGGCCGCAAAGGGTGTCCAAACCAATTATTTCCCAATAGTTGATATTAAATGAAATAAAAAAAACATACCTCCTTCAAAATTGTCCCATTACAGGCCGTTCTGAAATGTTCCTCTGTGTGTGTGTTGGAGTGCTGCAAAGTATTCCATACTAAAATAAGTTTTAATGTATAAATATCTTTTTTACTTTCCTAAATAACTGTGCAGTATTTGTTTATGTTTTAGACATGTGAAATAAATATATTTAGGGATATAATTTTACCAGTACAATGTGAATAGTGATGAGTGGTGGGCTAACAGAATTTTTTTTAAATTTCAAAACATGGACACAAAACTAAATGTATGAAAACTATAAAAGGAGGACGAATATTCAAAGACCATCCCTCTGTTTTTGTGTCTGTTGAACTTAGGATTCAGTAACATTAAGTTTTTGCACCATCATGATTGCAGGTGCTTAATGCAGGTTTTATCATAGTTAATATACAATTAATAAGTACTAGAGTTCATCCACCAGAGGTCGTGTATAACTCAGTGGCGAAGTTACATGGAGGCAACTGAGGCAATGCCTACCCTAAAAAATTCTGTAGAATAAAAATTATAAATACGTATGAACTACATAATGTAAAGATTACACATTGTTACCGCGACTGTCGAATTTATTAAACCGAAACGTGCTTTACTGAGCGACCGCTAGATGGTGACAGGTGTAACGGTACATAATGACCCAGTACCATAATTATGGGTTATATAGGTATTTTCAATGTTTTGTATTATGTAATTATTTAAACACGGAATGGTTAGGTCCATTGTCCCTCTGGGAAAAGGAACAACACAAATTCAGCCAGAGTAAGACACCAAGGTTGCCGATGGACGTGCTGAAATCAAAAAAGGCCATGGCGGTGTTTGTGACGAAGGACTACAATATGAATTATGATTGGGCTATAGCACGGTTCCGTCATCGCTAAGAACAATGACGCACTGAATACAATATGTGCAACGAGGCGTTGTCCAGCAAGACAAAGCTGGATGACGTAAGAACCACACACACAAGCGCAAATTTACATTTGCCTCGGTCTCATTTCAACGCCATTCTTCAGAGGAGCCACAGCGATGTATCGTTGTGTGTATAACTTTTAACAATAGTGTAAATTAACTAACAAAAATGTTATCAACAGTAGTGGAGCAATGAAGGCTCATCTTATTTAACAGTATAAATATATAAAAAATGTAAATTCAGTGCATACATCTATCTAATTAAACTCAGCGGAATTAAAGGCGAACACCGGCCATCACCATGGGCGTCACACACCAACAACGGATGAACACCACCACCTAATAAGCAGAGAAGTTCCTTTTGTCATTTTTATAGTTAATGAGCTCATTAATACCAAATTGATAATAAAAAAGAATGTACGGGTCTGAAGTTGAATGTGTGAGAATGAACGAGTGAATGTATGGCCATAACCACATATGCCGAGGGCATTTGTTTGTGTAGTAACTAATTAACTATTAATAAATGATTTTAAGCTGCAGCAATAAAGTTTACATTGATATTAATTCAACAGATAAAGAAATAGAGAGAGTAAAAAGAGATAGGAAAAGTAACCGCCATTTTGTTTTGGGTCATATCATATGACGTCACTATTTTGACCGCATGGTTGTATATGTACTACCTTAGATTGAATTAAATTTGATGGTTAATTTCAAGAATATCTTGTTATCATTTGTGTCGTCAACTGTGTTTCAAAATCTCCCTGTACATGAACCCTGGCACCCCTTAGGTAGAAAACAAGTTATAAAAGAAGAAAATGAGCCCGGCAACTAATGAATTTGGTAAGTACTCAGACGTACCAAATTATGGTATTGGTTATACATATTTTACCGAACAGGGACATAATTAAAATAAATATGAGTTTTATTACAAATGACGCCCTCACTGTGGAGTTTATATAAAAATTAATTTATATAAAACAGCTAGATTGAGAAACACAGAAGATGATATAAGACGATATATAATGAATGAGAGGTTATGTTGACGAAGTTGCATAGTTAATTACAAATTGAGTTAATTGCGTAGTCAAATATAAATAAAAGATAAATAACCATTTAAATATTGAAGTAATGATGGCAGAAAATAATAATAGTGTAGAAATGGACAGTACAGACACAGAATCGATTTTGTTAGACAAAATAAGCGCGAATTCTACACCTAGAGCAGTTGAAAATAAGATATTGTTGGAAGATCTGTTCACATTAATTAAAACGCAAAATAGAGTATTAAAAGAAATTGACGAAAAATTTGATAGCCTTGAGAATGAATTAAAGAAACAAAACAATGTACAAGATGTAAAATTAGATCAATTAAATGAGAAATTAGAAAAATTTAAAAATGAAATACAGAAACAAAATTGTAACATTGACAAGGTAGACAAATTAGATAGAAACAAAAACAAGGTAAGTGGGGTAGAAAATTATGATAATATAAATAAAAGTATGATGTTAGAGAATGATTGTGTAAACAGGAGTAGTAATAATGAGGTTTTATGGGGAATAGAATATAATAATGATGGAATGATAGTGTGTGTTAAAGGGTTAAAGACAGTGTGTAGAGAGAGAATAATTGTAAAAGATTTGCAGGGGGTAGATTTTTCCCTTAGTGGTGTATTTGGGGGTGATATAAATGTTTAGGTAATGGGAGTTAGGAAAAATAAAGTGTTGAGATGCTGATAATATATAAAGAGGTGTTAGATATTTTAGGGACACAGTGGTTAGTGATTATATATGTTGAGGTGAGTAATGTGCATGGTAATTATATTTGTGGTTGATGGTGATATTTTGTAATAAGGGTATTGGTGTAGGAGTCTGCAACGAGAGATGTTGAGACAGGAAGGGACCGTTGTGTGCCGGCAAGGGTTATCTGAAATGGTCAGGAACCAATGATGGAATGAGCATAGTGAGGGAATACACACATACTAGTACAAAAATGAGCGGTGCCAGAGGTTTTAAATGGGATTTGTGAAGGGGGTTATTATAGAGATATTGGTGTCATGATATATTAATGGTTAGAAGCGGTTGTTAGTAGTTAAAAAGAGGTGAGTAAGGTTAGATTGACAATGCCAAAATAAGACAGAGAGAATAGTGAATAATAGAGAGTCACCCAAACTAGTAATGATAAAAGGGTTAGAAAAGGGAGAATTCATGGTAGGAAGATGATGTAACTGAAGGGTAAGGATAAAGTGGAAATTGTTTTATAGAATCTGCTGAATGTCAAATAATTAAAAGTTAATAGAGAATTGTTGAAGTAGTAATGTGATAAAGTTTGGTACAAGTCATGTAAATTTAAATTGTTTAATGTAAGGTAAATGTAACAATGTTAATATGTAATGTACAATGTTTTATGATGTTTTATTATGTTGATGGCAATAGAGTGTGTGGTTAGGAGGTCGTTACAGGGGTAATGACGATAACAAGTGTTAAAATATAGTAGATTTTGAAGTTGAAAGTCTAAAGTTACAAATGAAGTCGAATAAAATATTATAGTAAGCTGCCATTTACAAAATAGAAGAAGTGAATCTAAGTTGAGTAACAAAATTTAAATAATAAAAGTGTCTGCCATGATAGTTGTAAGCTGAATTTGTAGAAATAATTAGGTGAAGGTATTCTGGGGGTATATTAAAGAATTGTTGATGTATTGTGTTATGTGTAGTTATATATATGTTGTTTATTTTCTGACAAGGAAGAAATTGAGTTTGGTGGTGGTAAAAAATCAATGTATTTTAAGTCTTGTAGTTGTGAGGTTGAAACTTTTGAATTAAAAACAAACCAATGCCCCAAACACAAACCAATGCGTCTAAAAGGGAACATATCAGTTGTAGATATGTAAGTGTACTAGACCACTATTTTAAAATTTTGTATGCAATGTTTCAGAGTTTTGTGGTGTTGTGACCGCAGTCCTGGGCTGGCTGGAGCGTCAGAACAGGAGTGTAGAGTGCCTCATGGCCTTATGGTGTAGGGATCTCTCAGGAGAAGTCCAGTAAGGTCAGAGGGTGCGACCAACATCATGGGACCAAGGGTAAGTAATGATAAATTTTTTTTAGTAACGTTACAGGGGGTTGTGGTGACATATCTAGACTGATCCTTTTAGGAAAGTGTGAATGAGTCAATGAAATTTTTTGTGTTTCGACACAAAAATTTTCATTGAGGGGGTTTGTAACAGTACATAATGACCCAGTACCATAATTATGGGTTATATAGGTATTTTCAATGTTTTGTATTATGTAATTATTTAAACACGGAATGGTTAGGTCCATTGTCCCTCTGGGAAAAGGAACAACGCAAATTCAGCTAGAATAAGACACCAAGGTCGCCGATGGATGTGCTGAAATCAAAAAAGGCCATGGCGGTGTTTGTGACGAAGGACTACAATATGAATTATGATTGGGCTATAGCACGGTTCCGTCATCGCTAAGAACAATGGCGCACTGAATACAATATGTGCAACGAGGCGTTGTCCAGCAAGACAAAGCTGGATGACGTAAGAACCACACACACAAGCGCAAATTTACATTTGCCTCGGTCTCATTTCAACGCCATTCTTCAGAGGAGCCACAGCGATGTATCGTTGTGTGTATAACTTTTAACAATAGTGTAAATTAACTAACAAAAATGTTATCAACAGTAGTGGAGCAATGAAGGCTCATCTTATTTAACAGTATAAATATATAAAAAATGTAAATTCAGTGCACACATCTATCTAATTAAACTCAGCGGAATTAAAGGCGAACACCGGCCATCACCATGGGCGTCACACACCAACAACGGATGGACACCACCACCTAATAAGCAGAGAAGTTCCTTTTGTCATTTTTATAGTTAATGAGCTCATTAATACCAAATTGATAATAAAAAAGAATGTACGGGTCTGAAGTTGAATGTGTGAGAATGAACGAGTGAATGTATGGCCATAACCACATATGCCGAGGGCATTGGTTTGTGTAGTAACTAATTAACTATTAATAAATGATTTTAAGCTGCAGCAATAAAGTTTACATTGATATTAATTCAACAGATAAAGAAATAGAGAGAGTAAAAAGAGATAGGAAAAGTAACCGCCATTTTGTTTTGGGTCATATCATATGACGTCACTATTTTGACTGCATGGTTGTATATGTACTACCTTAGATTGAATTAAATTTGATGGTTAATTTCAAGAATATCTTGTTATCATTTGTGTCGTCAACTGTGTTTCAAAATCTCCCTGTACATGAACCCTGGCACCCCTTAGGTAGAAAACAAGTTATAAAAGAAGAAAATGAGCCCGGCAACTAATGAATTTGGTAAGTACTCAGACGTACCAAATTATGGTATTGGTTATACATATTTTAGTAGAGTATATGTAATAATAAACATAAATATGAGTTTTATTACAAATGCCGCCCAGAACTAGGGACGTAATTATTAGTTTTATTACACAGGTGAGATTCAGCGTAGCTCGTTTAAAGCGAATGAGGCAACCTGAACTTGCCTCAGCGTTTTTTGTATACTTCGTATGTAAGCAATGTGCGGGTGTGATAGGGAAGTGAAGGGAGGGGGATTGTCCCGCGCTGTACACATAGAGCGTTGAGGCATGCCTTACTTCTGTGGTCCAAACAGTTAAGTTAAAGCGCCTGTGTTGTTTATAAGTGTGTTTATTTTATGCCGTTATTAAAAGCGTCCCTGTTATTCCGCTGAACTAACAGATGATCAAGATTGTTATTTGAATTATTTGTAACATTAAACATATATATATATAGAAACTAATCAAGTTTAAAATTTTGAAGTTCAGTCAGTTGTATTATTGTGTATGACTAATACAAGGATTGTTCAATAGAAAGACATATAGAGCTGTAAACCATTTTTTATTCAACGATTTTAAAAGAAGTCTCCATTAACATTAAGACATGAGTTCCACTGTTGCACTACCCTGTAGATTCCCTGCTAGTAAAATTCTTACGGCTGTTTGTGGAACCATTCGCTTACAGCAAACTCTACCTCAGCGTCCGATTTGAACCACCGTCCTTTTAGTGATTCCTTAAAAAAATTTTAAGATAAGATTTTTGCCTACCCATTCATTAACTACTAGCTTCGCCACTGGTATAACTTCAAATCTTGTTAGTGTGTGAATCCAAGCAGCCGATCAATTTTGGACATAAAACTTCTCACTTCCTCAAATCTGTACTCTCTTATTTCTACTATTGTAATATCTGGTTCTCTCCTCTCTTCCACTCTTCATAAACTTTATATTAGCATATATCTAAAATAAATTATGTGGCTGTCTTTCTATTCTCTCTGATCTCCTCAAGGCTTCTTCTGTCTCTTGCTACTTATCTCAATATCAACTGTATATGCTACAGTTAGCATAACCTTCTGTGTCATCATTCTCAGTATTCTACTATCTCTTATTATGCTGTACAAAACAGTATTAAACAGTGTCACTAAAAGCCTGAGTCATATTCCTCCTGAGTGACCCCTTTTACAGTATTTAACATTCTCCTGGCTGGACAATTCTGGGTCTGTCTGTCCCTCATGTCTGCCCATTTGTTCACACTTTTTGACATAGTACATAATCAGCAATATACTTATAAGTAATTCAAGCTTTATTTATTTATTTTTTTTTGGTAGTTCAAATATTTGCTAAAACATTATATAAAAGTGAAACTTGCATTTGTTATTATAAAGTTGCCATGTTTTTGCAAATAAAAAAAAGTTGAATATTATTATTACAATTATGCTATAACATAAAATATGGTCACAAAACTACTGAAACTCATCTTCTGAGTATTCACTGATATTGTCAGTATACAATATAAACACACCTTTATTTATTATTCAGTAATTTTTTTGTATGGGATGTCTTGAAGCACGTATAAGTATCGTACATCAGGCAACTTATTACAAGTAGATCAAACAGTTTCGTTTTTATCTATTCTTGATCTTTTTATGCCATTAGTGTTTCCCTGACTCATTATAATGTAGATCTCATATGAAACAAGAAAATAATTCATTTCAGGCCAAATCAATAGAATAAAAACTAAGTAAAGCAAATGAAGAGATTAGAAAAGTGTAAACAAAAGCTTACCTGATGTTTCATTACAAATGCGAATAATTTCCAGATCACTGTCATTTTCTGAGAACAGCTCTATACTCCTTTGAGAACAATTACTATCACTGTCAACTTTAAATAACTCCAAAATCTCATTATCACTCAGATATTTCTTGTTTACAGACACCGTTCTAATGATAACATTTACACATTCGACTATAAAACCATGTGGTAGAATGCAAAGCATACATTAATAGAAATATATATATATATATATATTGTAACATGACAGATATAAGCATAATATTGAATGGCAATTGATCATTAGAATAATGAAGTTATAATGTTTAAATTTGGAAGAAAGCATTAAGTTTAATATAAATAGATTAATTCATAGCAACTGTGGAAAGAAATCATTATTATAAAGAAAATCCAAGTTCAAGTAAAAGGAGTTACTAGTGATGAGTCATCCAAAACCAGTTTCATAACCAAAGGTTTTCAAACTATAACCCAGGAAGGTAAAAAGTAAATAACCAAGCAGTACAGAATATGACCAAACCCACAACGAGGGAGAATAAAAGAATAGAAACCCTAAAATAAGCCAAGATCAACCAATACAGGTTGAGTATTTCTGAAATAAAGAAGAAGATGGAGAAGATCCCAAGAAACCTGATGGCAACAAGAAGATGATGGAGAAGATACCAGTCCCAGAAGGCAGGAGAAAAGAAGACTGATGAAAGAAGAAGAAGGCAGCATCCTGAAGAAGATGTCATGCTCTTATAAAAGACACCCAAATCCCTATATCCCCAAAATAAATATTTAAAAATAAAAGTATAACGAAATAAAAACCACATGTATATAAATTTAAGAGAGAGAAGTGTATAAAGTAAAAGTGGTCTGTGAACTAAGATGAAACAATAATATAGTACCCATGGAACAAATCTCCATTGAAAAAACGCTAACCAATTTATTATGTTGATAAGACTATACGACCATTTAGCATTAACATAATATATAAGTGCAAAGTGAACCAGTGATAGTTTTGGGTATTATAAAAAATGAACCTTGTGTTTCATTCTTGGCAATCACAAACATTGGATGCAATGAAATATGCATTTTTCAATGACTTAAAATGTGTACTGTAACAATATGTTGTTCATAAGACATGAATCTGTTTAAAATAACATTTTGTTTTACATGAAAAAAGAAAAACAGATTTCATAGTGCTTTTTGAACGGTTCATACTATTTATTTGTTAATGACAGGGTACAATTCCCCAAAGACAATGTATAAAAGACGGTATAAAAACTGTAGAATCCTACTTATAATAATAGTTAGAAATAAGAATATAAATATAAGGTTTTTATGTATATAGTATAAGAATGTTTAAAAATGTTTTAGATATAAGGCCATTTGTTTGGGTCTGATACAACTAACATCAGAACTATAAAAATAGTTACCACTTGTAAATAGTAGAGAGTAATTAAGATGTTAGTTAGTAAAAAACCTTTTCTGTAAGCCATATTTCCATGTTTAGAAATAAGGATTTTGGTTGTAAGATGTCTGACTTGAAGACAACCATTTATTTAAAAAAAATATTCTTTATTTGTTTTAACTATTGTTTGTATTGTAACCAATACTAATTGTTTTTGTGTAATTTGAAAACATGTTTAATTTATAATACTATTTGTAAAAGTCAGAGAGGGTATCACACATCATATATTGTTTGTAAATTATTTTGTAAGAAAAATTGTTAAAAAATCATAGGCCAAAAGAATGGAAACCAAACTTCATCAAAACAGAGAAATTACTCATTTAAAAGCAAATAAACAAAAGGGGTTTAGACAAAATAAACTTGAGATCATGCCATATAATTGCACATACCATTTAGAGAGGTTTTAATAAATATATTCAGAATTATAAATAAAAATGAAAATGACTAAACTCAGAAATTTGGACATGGGAGTCATATATTCCAGAATAATGTTTCAGAATACAACTAATTCAATTAATTACCAGAAAATAAGGGAATAGGAACCTTTTAATACAATATAGGATTATTAATATTAAATATAACTGATAAAATGGCTGAATTTACATTATAACAGGAAGTAAATTTTGGAAATGTTTTGACTTATCAGAGTATACCAAACTGAAAGTAAAATTACTATTTTTGGACAGAAAACACTATAAAACGGCATTATTTAATCTGAAAATAAGCTGAATGAACTGAAAGATTAATTTAAATAACATCTAGTGAATAAAATTGACAAATAACCAAAGTTTAGGCATTCATATAGTGAAAATGTAAAAGTGTACACAGGATATGAAAAATATTTGAACAATGTTAAGAATAATATTATATGGGCTAAGAGTTTAATTGAAACTGAAGGAAACAGTGAGTTGATTATTGGTATTTGAACGGATAACATAAACGAGAGTTTTGTGACGATCTAACCTATTTTTACAACGTTAAAGATCAGTGGCGAACAGTACATTACTGTAAAGTCGAGAGTGAATTATAAAATCCTTCCAGAACATATACATTGTGACAAAAACAATCAAGAAACACTAATTAACACTAAACAATACATTTCTACTCTGAAAAACACCACAAAACACCAGAAAACTGTATAACACATTAACCAAATTAGTGTCGGAATTGGGAAAAGTGTTTTGACTTATAATTACACAGACATACTAAATACAACCCAGAATCACTACACAACATTTAACAAGAGATTTGGAGACACGAGAACAGGAATATTGCCAGAAAATACATTATTTGGAACACTGCAGGAACGAGCAACATTTTGATCAACTTGACGGCGGCCATTTGCTTTGACGATCCCAGTGCCTTCTTCTTAGTTCAACACAGCTGTTGGGTGAAAACAATTATTATATTTACAAATTATTATTCAATGTCTGTGTTTATTAATAACTATTAATTTGATTGTAACGTTATACTTTTTAAATATTAGCCCGATTTCTCTGACTTTGGTAATAACTGGCTGTTTAAAGAACCCTATATAATTTTTATAACATATACTTGTAACTTTTTTCGATATCCTGAGAATCGATACTAATCGATAAGAGTCAATATTGCTGTTACTTAATAAAACATTAATACTTTTCAATACTTAATAGCTCTTTATTTCTTCAATAATACTAATTACCAATAATATAATTCTAATTGATAATCTACAAGGACTTTACCACCTATAAGTGAAGATAACCTAAAAAATAAAAAGGTAAACAAGTATCGATTGGTTTGAAGACAGTCTTATGAGTGGTGATAGCTTATTTAAAATATACTAAAATTTTAATAAAAATTTTCAGAAGAGCATTACACTGTTTAAAACTTCACAGCCCTATATTAATTAATTGATCCTAATTAATTAATTAATAAAATTTAAAATTTTTTTTAAATTATTTTTTTTTATAAACATAAATTTTTTTTTTTTAATTTCCTTCAAAACAATAAATTTTGTTTTGAAACTTTCGGCGAAGCTGAACATATATATTCCTTCATCAACTTTACGCTACTCGACCGGTCTTGCTACCATTGGGACTCGACCAGCTGGGAAACTTAAGGAAGTGTTTCAGGCCAGTAAGACGTCGAGAGCCACACCAATCACACCAATTAAACATTACAACTTACAGTATCACATATCAATTATTTATTTTATTACAAATTGGCTAGCCCAAAGAGTGGGGCTTGATTACATCGGAGTCTCATACTCCACAATAGCTTATCATCAACACACACATCAATCTATTTTATTTTATTTTATTACAAATTGGCGCACAACTTTAGGGGCTTTAATTAGCGATTGGAAGGCCAATACATTCTGCCCAATCACTAGTTGGAGCTAGGCAACAGCTACAAAGCCAGAGAATTTCAAGGGAAAATGCAACGACGTGCAACATCTAAGAAACGGGCGGCGGAGGCCGAAAAAGAATTAGAAGTTGAAATGGACAATAAAGAGGCGACGCCAGTGGAGGTGGAAGGGTCATAACCCCCGGTGTTGTCCAAACAAACGGAACAACCGGAGATATCCTCACAGACAAGGGAGGTTAATCTCCAGGAGAAGCAGGTGGAGAAATCCAAGACAACGGAGGATAATCAAATGGACAGATACATGGAAGTGTTCTTGCAAAGGATGGAAGAGAAAATAAACAAAAATAGTAAGGAATTAAAGGAAGACTTGAGTAAGAAAATGGGGAGTGATAACCAGTCCTTGAAAGAAGATTTAGGAAATAAGATCGAAACAACAAATAAGCTGGAAGAGAAGATGGAAGAAAACAGCAAGAAGATGGAAGAATTGAAGAAGGATAATCAATCCACAAAAGAAGAGTTGACTGGGATGAACAAGAACATGGAAGAATTGAAGGAAGACAACCAGTCGTTCAAGGAAGAATTCAAAGCGACTAAAGAAGAGTTGATTAATAAAATTGAAAATACCAATCAGAAAATAGATGAAACCAGGAAGAAGATGGAGAAGAACAACCGAAAATTGAAGGAAGAGATGAAAGAAGATAACAAGAAGTTGGAAGAGAAGATGGGGGAGAAGTTGGAAGAATTGAGAGAGGACAATCAAATTTTAAGAGAAGAATTAAGAGAAGTCAATCAGGAGAATTTGGACAAACTGGACGAAAGGATGGAATTGTTGCGAGAAGAAATGAATAAGGAAATCAAGGTTAACAAAAAAGCGATGGATAAGAAGATGGAAGAAGAAAATATAATGGTCAATCGACAGATTCGAGAGATTGATGGAAAGTGCAACTAGACCGAAAAGGAGGTGAATGAGTTTAAAGAAGTGGTGAACATCAAGTTCACAAATATCGAAGAACATAGTCGTAGGAAGGTAGAAGAACAGAGGAAGGAAAATCAAGAAGAATTCGGAAAAGTACGCAACCAGGTCACAGAACGATGTAATGATATACAAGAGACCATGGCCAATATCACCGGTCAGGTGCGACAAAGCCGAGAGGAGATGGAAGCGATTAGAAACAGACCGACTCATTTCACCGGATTGCCCGTCAACGAAAGCCGAGAGTGGCTCAACTTCCGGCAATACAAACGCAAGCCGATGGAGTTCCTGGCCAGGGTAGAAGAATATTTGACCAAGCATAAAATTACCCAATGGGGCCATAGCAGGGGGATATTCGACGAGTCTTTCCGAGACATAACAGATAATTGGTGGATGGCCAACCGGAGTGAAATTTCCGACTACCAACAGTTCCGGAAAATGTTTAAGATAAAATACTGGTCTGAGACCACCCAGAACTTGATCCGTGACAATATTTGTAATGGAAGATACAGGTCACAATTAGGTAGCAGTATGACGGCATATTTCTTGGGGAAGGTGTGTATGGCAAAACACCTTGAGCCAGCAATCCCAGAAGAATGTTTAGTGAATAAGATATCTTATCACTATGACGAGGACATTATCAGGGCCCGGAGAGGTAGTCAGATCAAGACGATCCAGGGAATGACCGAGTTATTGGAGGGATACGAGAACGAAGAGTATTATTGGCAGAGCAGAAAGAGAAATGAGAGACCAGAAGCAAGGCCGACTACCTACCCCAATAACGGCAATAACCATGCAAGTAACCGGAACCAGCCCAGTAATTACGACGGCCCTAACAACCAGCCGCGTAATAACCAGTTTAACGGTAATTTTAACGCCGTTAGGAATAACAACCCCTACCCAAATAATAGAAACAATTTTTATCAACCAAATAATAATGTCCCATACAGTCAGAGAAATCCATATCCCAACAATAATGGTGACAGACCCTACCCACCTAACCGAAATTACTATAATAACAATTTTAATAATAACAATAATAGCAATAGTAATAACCGAGTGTCGCGTCCTAGGGTAAATTTTATAAGAGCAGAAGATCGCGGACCCAGGAGATATTATCAACCGAGGAGGAGCAGCTTCCACGGCGCCGACCGAAGATGGAGGAGTGCGGAACGAGATGGCCCAAGATACGAACAGGAAAGACGAAGTACCAGCCTGGAAGATCTTGGCAGACAACAGAACAGGGCGTTAAACATCAACCAGAGTACAGAACGTCAGGAAACAAACCAGAATTTCCCGAACGATGCCTCGGTCAATAATAATATAAACAATGACCAGAATACTTTAAACGAGAGGAGGCAGTAATCAACAACGATGACCCGTTACTGCTTATACTTCCTGGGTTAGAAAAGGATGATTTGCGACAAGAAAACCAGCATAAAAACATCACTATTATATGTAACCATTATCTGAAAGACATACGAACTGAACTTTTGGAAGAGAACGAGAAGAGTCTCAGCAACAGTAATAATGAGATAATTTATATAACAGCGGAGGTGGAAGGAGTTCCCGCTAAAATAATGATAGACACAGGAGCTAATATTTCAATAATAAACTCCAATGAGTTGGAGAGAATACAGAGTACATGTGGTAAAACTTTGCCAATGTTACCAGTCAACAACATTGTATTGGTAGGTGCAACTGGCCGCCAGAATAAAACCATTAGGAAGCAAGTTTCCTTAAGTGTCGTTAGCCGTGATATAGCTTTAGACATGGAATTTTTAATCGCCACCGGATTACCATTTGACATCTTAGTCGGTTGCGATATTCTTCGTAGATATTCGGCAGTAATCGATCTTAATTTAAATAAAGTATCACTTTTCCCAGACGGAGTAACATGGACCGCAGATCTGGTAGGAGGCACAACTATACTTCCCAGCCCTATACATCAACAACTTCGTAAAATAAATGTTATTAGAAACAGCCCTCTTTATAAACCCATAATATACAATCATGGAGGAGAGGATTTATGGTCAGTTAAGATCCAAGAAATACGGAATTTCCAGTGCGGAAGCGATAACAAGAAAATACCAACACATCTGGCTGATCGTCTAATTGCAATATATGAGAAATACAAGGCGGTGTTTTCTGATGAACCAGGGAAGGTAAAAAACTACCAGTGCCAACTTCGTTTTAAAGAAAACGTAGAGTTTAACCGGAGGTCATATCCAATAGCGCAGTCGCTCAAAGAAGCCGTGAGAACAGAGATAAACAAGATGATAGAAAACGACATAATTGAGATTAGTCAATCACCTTACACTAGTCCAATTATTGCTGTTCCGAAAAAAGACGGACAAGTCCGGCTCTGTTTAGATGCGCGTGAGTTAAATAAGACAATTGTGAATGACAGAACTTCTCCCGGTGAAATAGAAGAAATCTTAAAGCGTTTTCATGGTACTAGATTTATTAGCACCTGGGATACGGTCTGTGGTTATTGGCAGGTAGAGCTGCATCCACAAAGCCGCCAGTATGTAGCGTTCATTTTCGAAGGGCGCAATTACCAGTTCAAGAGACTGCCCTTCGGACTTGTCAATTCTGTCGCCATATTTGTGGCATGTATGGACCAGATTTTGGGACCAGAAGCGCTCCAATTTACCACCGTCTATGTTGATGATTTACTAATCACATCCGGAACCTGGGAGGAACATTGTTACAGAGTGGAATTTGTACTAAACAAACTAGCGCAGAACAACATAACACTGAAGTTGGAGAAATCCAAGTTCATAGCGCGCGAGGTACAATTCTTAGGCTACAACCTAGACGACCGAGGTATTACCCCATCAGCAGAAAAAGTGGAGGCAATTCAGAGGTTCCCGCAACCAAGAAACAGGAAACAATTGCAATCTTTCCTCGGACTCTGTAACTATTACAGGAAGTTTCAGAGCCGATATTCCGAGTTGACCGCCAAGTTTCAACCACAGTTATCTGCCAAAAACAAATGGACTTGGGGTGAAGATCAAGATATTACTTTCCGATTAATAAAAGAGAAATTTCTGGAGAGTGTGATACTTCGTCACCCAGATTTTAAGAAACCGTTCTTTCTAAACTGTGACGCTAGCGATCTAAGCTTAGGAACGACATTATACCAGGAAGATGAGGAGGGACAACATCTGGTAATAAGCTTTGCTAGTCGCACACTGAACCAGTGCGAAAAGAACTACAGTGTGACAGAAAAGGAATTGTTGAGCGTGGTGTTCGCATGCAGCAAGTTCCGAACGTACATTCTCGGATATCAAGTCACGGTACGAACTGATCATAAATCCATCTCGTTCCTTCGTAGGTGCAAATTGAGTCACGGCCGATTGGCTAGGTGGGTACTCGCCCTACAAGAATATGACCTGAAATGGGAATACATTCCAGGAAAGAAGAACGTGGTAGCGGATGTGTTGTCACGTATAAATCTGGAAGATCAGACTTTCGAGGGAGAGAAGGAGAGCTTAGTAAAAATTTATAACATATTCACGACCAGAGCCGATTTACAAGCTTTGTTAATAAATATGCGAATCCATCAGCAGTCTGATCCTAAGCTGAAAAACATTGCGAGTCGTTTTGAAGCCAATGATGAAACCATTTCTAAATATTACCACCTTAACAAGGGAATTTTATTCATAAAAACCGCCTTAGACGATGAGACTTGGAAGGTGATAATCCCACACCAAATCGAAAAGGAGGTCATCATTGATTACCATGTCAGGTATGGTCACATGGGAGCGTTAAAAGTGATACAAGCTCTAGAGGAAAATTGTAAGATCAAGAATATCAACCGCAAGGTGAGAACATATATCAAGTCCTGTAAGATCTGCCAATGTGCAAAAGTAAACAATGAAAAGACAGAGGGTATCATGATACCGATAACTTCCAACGCAAAACTGGAAAAGTGTTTTTGGATATCTGCGGGCCATTTCCCCGTAGTGGTGGTCGACACAGATATAAATACTTGGTAATTATAATGGATCACTACACCAAGTATATAAAGCTATATCCGGTTAATCGGGCAACAACAGCAAAGGTTTTGGCGGTGATTATTGATTTGTATATCCCAGAGATCGGTAGACCATTTTCTATTATTACCGACCATGGTACACAGTTTAAGGGGAGGAGATGGCGAGACACTTTATTAGCACTTGGGGTCAAAACGTATAAGACATCAGTCTACCACCCAAGTAGCAATCCGGCTGAGAGAGTACTAAGAGAAGTGGGTAGGATATTGCGCACGTACTGTCACAACCAACAGAAAAAGTGGCAAGAGTACCTAGCAGCGACAGAAACATTCCTAAATTATGCCCACCATCCAGCTATAGGAATTCCACCATACTCAGCCATGTATGAGAAGCCGACTCCCCGAGACATTGAACAAATCATTGAATTTCCAACGAATAACAATAGGAAATTCAACCAGTTGAAGTT
Source organism: Magicicada septendecula (assembly GCA_034769895.1). Classification (NCBI taxonomy): domain Eukaryota; kingdom Metazoa; phylum Arthropoda; class Insecta; order Hemiptera; family Cicadidae; genus Magicicada; species Magicicada septendecula. The sequence goes on along the minus strand of CM068367.1, from coordinate 1,368,331,101 downwards.
TTACAATAAGGTAGCAGAAGATCAGGAAAAACGGCAAGCCAAATACCAGAAGGCAATAGGGCGAATTGTAATATATAAAGAGGGTGAAAAAGTCCTCCTAAAAAATAGAGAGCTGCCTAGCACCTTAGAAGGCATAACCAAAAAACTACTATTACTTTACACCGGACCATATGTTGTGGTAAATGATAAGCATAACAATACATATGAGTTGAAGGAAATCGTTTCAGGAAAAATCAAAGGAGTGTACAATCAAGCTTCTATGAAGAAATATTATGAAGAATGAGTTGTGAGATTTAGAATTTAGAATTTATTTATTTTTAAAAAAATTCAAAAATAATGTAAGTACATCTTACAACCTAATATTTTGAGAAGAACATTTTGGAGAATTATAAGAAGAAGGAATTTAGAATTTTTAATTTTAAAAATTTTAAAATAATGTAAGTACATCTTACCACCTAATATTTTGAAAAGAACATTCTGGAGAATTATAAGAAGAAGGAATTTAGAATTTATATTTTAAAAAAATTCTAAAATATGTAAGAACAACTTACAACCTAATTATTTGAAGAAAAAACTTTATGGAAGAAAGAGAAAGAGAGAGAATTTTGTACTTAATATTAAAAAATTTAAAATTAAGCAAGCACAGCTTACTACCACTGAATTATGAGAAAAACATTTTGGAAGAATTAAGAAGAAAGGAATTTTGAAGTTAATATACAAAAAATTTAAAAATGAAGTAAGACCAACTTACTATAACTAAGTTTATGAGAAAACTTTATGGTAAATAATTAAGAAGAATTTGAATTTGGAGAAATACCAAAACATTCAGAAATAATGGTAAAATCACAATACTATAAACAATTCTGAATGAAACAATTCTGGGAATAAATGAATTAAACAGAATTTGAATGTTGATAGAACGTCAGAACTTTGAAACAAGATAAGATCAACATATTACAAGGATTTATGAGAAATATTTTTCAATTAAATAAAAAGAATAGTTTGAATTTTATATTAAAACTAACCAAGTTCCAAAAAACAATTATGTGTCAATTATGATTGAATTGAGAAGAAAATAAAGTGATTAATTCAGAAAAGAGAATTAACGTTAATCCAGAATAAATGCTAGATATTCACAATAGCATTTGAAGGAGTAGAGAAGAATAACAAAAAAGAGTGTAATATGCATGAGAAGAAAAAATTTGGAAGCAAAGAGACTAATTACCTATGAAACGATAATGAAAACAGTTAATTAAGAGCGAAGAAGAACAACTCATACCAAACAGATGGAGAAGATGATTTTGAACCAATGATAATAATAAGACCTATACGAAATGCAAAGAGAAGAAATACCACATGAAATATAATATAAATGAATTAATGCTAATGAATGCGAAGGCGGATTAATAACTTTCTAAGAGAAAGGAAAGAACCAAAATGTTTAAATAAAATGATCAATATAACAACCTGTATATCTAATGTAAAGATACAATGTTAAAAAATTAAATATAATATATTAAGACCATTCAAATAATGAATACGAAAGACTATTTATAAAGACCATGCTAATACTATGAATAACCAGAAGAAAGTATAAAGAGAATTCAGATGAAGAAGAAAGAGAGTTACACTGTAAACAGTAACCAGAATTATTAAAAGAAAGGTTTTCAACCATAATTAAATTAAATATATCAGACAAGTTAAGAGTTTTGAAAAAATATATATGTAGTGAGTATAATAATGATTATGAAGATTTATTAAGATAGAAAAGTGAGATAATCTGAGAGACTACGAAGTGGAGAATCCAAAGATATTTTTATTAGTCGAAAATGAGACTACTTTTTATTTATTTATTCGATGACTGACTGAAGATAATTCCAGCAGCATTATGTTTTTTTGAGCAGGGATGGATATGCCTCTGTACTCAATTTATAGAAGTGGTGTATGGCCAGCAGAGAAGTAGCGTACAGTGCCCCTCTGATCTGCCCCAGCCCACGTGATAGGGAATGTTAGGGAATTAATATCCCAAGGATACAACACGAAGTTGATATAGAAAGAAAATGTATTACAATTATAATATATCTCAGAAGACACTAACTATCCGAAAAGGATCAGTAGTAAGACAAGTAACCATATATATAAAATTAATAAAACTCTAATATAAAAAAGTCGATATAAAGATGGAGAAGAAAATGAATTATAAGAAATGATGAAATTATCATAAGAAATTATTTCATCCATAAACATGTCTGAAATAATTACTTCTGGAGGGGAGCAATCTGTAACATGACAGATATAAGCATAATATTGAATGGCAATTGATCATTAGAATAATGAAGTTATAATGTTTAAATTTGGAAGAAAGCATTAAGTTTAATATAAATAGATTAATTCATAGCAACTGTGGAAAGAAATCATTATTATAAAGAAAATCCAAGTTCAAGTAAAAGGAGTTACTAGTGATGAGTCATCCAAAACCAGTTTCATAACCAAAGGTTTTCAAACTATAACCCAGGAAGGTAAAAAGTAAATAACCAAGCAGTACAGAATATGACCAAACCCACAACGAGGGAGAATAAAAGAATAGAAACCCTAAAATAAGCCAAGATCAACCAATACAGGTTGAGTATTTCTGAAATAAAGAAGAAGATGGAGAAGATCCCAAGAAACCTGATGGCAACAAGAAGATGATGGAGAAGATACCAGTCCCAGAAGGCAGGAGAAAAGAAGACTGATGAAAGAAGAAGAAGGCAGCATCCTGAAGAAGATGTCATGCTCTTATAAAAGACACCCAAATCCCTATATCCCCAAAATAAATATTTAAAAATAAAAGTATAACGAAATAAAAACCACATGTATATAAATTTAAGAGAGAGAAGTGTATAAAGTAAAAGTGGTCTGTGAACTAAGATGAAACAATAATATAGTACCCATGGAACAAATCTCCATTGAAAAAACGCTAACCAATTTATTATGTTGATAAGACTATACGACCATTTAGCATTAACATAATATATAAGTGCAAAGTGAACCAGTGATAGTTTTGGGTATTATAAAAAATGAACCTTGTGTTTCATTCTTGGCAATCACAAACATTGGATGCAATGAAATATGCATTTTTCAATGACTTAAAATGTGTACTGTAACAATATGTTGTTCATAAGACATGAATCTGTTTAAAATAACATTTTGTTTTACATGAAAAAAGAAAAACAGATTTCATAGTGCTTTTTGAACGGTTCATACTATTTATTTGTTAATGACAGGGTACAATTCCCCAAAGACAATGTATAAAAGACGGTATAAAAACTGTAGAATCCTACTTATAATAATAGTTAGAAATAAGAATATAAATATAAGGTTTTTATGTATATAGTATAAGAATGTTTAAAAATGTTTTAGATATAAGGCCATTTGTTTGGGTCTGATACAACTAACATCAGAACTATAAAAATAGTTACCACTTGTAAATAGTAGAGAGTAATTAAGATGTTAGTTAGTAAAAAACCTTTTCTGTAAGCCATATTTCCATGTTTAGAAATAAGGATTTTGGTTGTAAGATGTCTGACTTGAAGACAACCATTTATTTAAAAAAAATATTCTTTATTTGTTTTAACTATTGTTTGTATTGTAACCAATACTAATTGTTTTTGTGTAATTTGAAAACATGTTTAATTTATAATACTATTTGTAAAAGTCAGAGAGGGTATCACACATCATATATTGTTTGTAAATTATTTTGTAAGAAAAATTGTTAAAAAATCATAGGCCAAAAGAATGGAAACCAAACTTCATCAAAACAGAGAAATTACTCATTTAAAAGCAAATAAACAAAAGGGGTTTAGACAAAATAAACTTGAGATCATGCCATATAATTGCACATACCATTTAGAGAGGTTTTAATAAATATATTCAGAATTATAAATAAAAATGAAAATGACTAAACTCAGAAATTTGGACATGGGAGTCATATATTCCAGAATAATGTTTCAGAATACAACTAATTCAATTAATTACCAGAAAATAAGGGAATAGGAACCTTTTAATACAATATAGGATTATTAATATTAAATATAACTGATAAAATGGCTGAATTTACATTATAACAGGAAGTAAATTTTGGAAATGTTTTGACTTATCAGAGTATACCAAACTGAAAGTAAAATTACTATTTTTGGACAGAAAACACTATAAAACGGCATTATTTAATCTGAAAATAAGCTGAATGAACTGAAAGATTAATTTAAATAACATCTAGTGAATAAAATTGACAAATAACCAAAGTTTAGGCATTCATATAGTGAAAATGTAAAAGTGTACACAGGATATGAAAAATATTTGAACAATGTTAAGAATAATATTATATGGGCTAAGAGTTTAATTGAAACTGAAGGAAACAGTGAGTTGATTATTGGTATTTGAACGGATAACATAAACGAGAGTTTTGTGACGATCTAACCTATTTTTACAACGTTAAAGATCAGTGGCGAACAGTACGTTACTGTAAAGTCGAGAGTGAATTATAAAATCCTTCCAGAACATATACATTGTGACAAAAACAATCAAGAAACACTAATTAACACTAAACAATACATTTCTACTCTGAAAAACACCACAAAACACCAGAAAACTGTATAACACATTAACCAAATTAGTGTCGGAATTGGGAAAAGTGTTTTGACTTATAATTACACAGACATACTAAATACAACCCAGAATCACTACACCAGTCACTACACAACATTTAACAAGAGATTTGGAGACACGAGAACAGGAATATTGCCAGAAAATACATTATTTGGAACACTGCAGGAACGAGCAACATTTTGATCAACTTGACGGCGGCCATTTGCTTTGACGATCCCAGTGCCTTCTTCTTAGTTCAACACAGCTGTTGGGTGAAAACAATTATTATATTTACAAATTATTATTCAATGTCTGTGTTTATTAATAACTATTAATTTGATTGTAACGTTATACTTTTTAAATATTAGCCCGATTTCTCTGACTTTGGTAATAACTGGCTGTTTAAAGAACCCTATATAATTTTTATAACATATACTTGTAACTTTTTTCGATATCCTGAGAATCGATACTAATCGATAAGAGTCAATATTGCTGTTACTTAATAAAACATTAATACTTTTCAATACTTAATAGCTCTTTATTTCTTCAATAATACTAATTACCAATAATATAATTCTAATTGATAATCTACAAGGACTTTACCACCTATAAGTGAAGATAACCTAAAAAATAAAAAGGTAAACAAGTATCGATTGGTTTGAAGACAGTCTTATGAGTGGTGATAGCTTATTTAAAATATACTAAAATTTTAATAAAAATTTTCAGAAGAGCATTACACTGTTTAAAACTTCACAGCCCTATATTAATTAATTGATCCTAATTAATTAATTAATAAAATTTAAAATTTTTTTTAAATTATTTTTTTTTATAAACATAAATTTTTTTTTTTTAATTTCCTTCAAAACAATAAATTTTGTTTTGAAACTTTCGGCGAAGCTGAACATATATATTCCTTCATCAACTTTACGCTACTCGACCGGTCTTGCTACCATTGGGACTCGACCAGCTGGGAAACTTAAGGAAGTGTTTCAGGCCAGTAAGACGTCGAGAGCCACACCAATCACACCAATTAAACATTACAACTTACAGTATCACATATCAATTATTTATTTTATTACAAATTGGCTAGCCCAAAGAGTGGGGCTTGATTACATCGGAGTCTCATACTCCACAATAGCTTATCATCAACACACACATCAATCTATTTTATTTTATTTTATTACAAATTGGCGCACAACTTTAGGGGCTTTAATTAGCGATTGGAAGGCCAATACATTCTGCCCAATCACTAGTTGGAGCTAGGCAACAGCTACAAAGCCAGAGAATTTCAAGGGAAAATGCAACGACGTGCAACATCTAAGAAACGGGCGGCGGAGGCCGAAAAAGAATTAGAAGTTGAAATGGACAATAAAGAGGCGACGCCAGTGGAGGTGGAAGGGTCATTACCCCCGGTGTTGTCCAAACAAACGGAACAACCGGAGATATCCTCACAGACAAGGGAGGTTAATCTCCAGGAGAAGCAGGTGGAGAAATCCAAGACAACGGAGGATAATCAAATGGACAGATACATGGAAGTGTTCTTGCAAAGGATGGAAGAGAAAATAAACAAAAATAGTAAGGAATTAAAGGAAGACTTGAGTAAGAAAATGGGGAGTGATAACCAGTCCTTGAAAGAAGATTTAGGAAATAAGATCGAAACAACAAATAAGAAGCTGGAAGAGAAGATAGAAGAAAACAGCAAGAAGATGGAAGAGAAGATAGGAGAAAACAGCAAGAAGATGGAAGAAAACAGCAAGAAGATGGAAGAGAAGATGGAAGAATTGAAGAAGGATAATCAATCCACAAAAGAAGAGTTGACTGGGATGAACAAGAACATGGAAGAATTGAAGGAAGACAACCAGTCGTTCAAGGAAGAATTCAAAGCGACTAAAGAAGAGTTGATTAATAAAATTGAAAATACCAATCAGAAAATAGATGAAACCAGGAAGAAGATAGAGAAGAACAACCGACAATTGAAGGAAGAGATGAAAGAAGATAACAAGAAGTTGGAAGAGAAGATGGGGGAGAAGTTGGAAGAATTGAGAGAGGACAATCAAATTTTAAGAGAAGTCAATCAGGAGAATTTGGACAAACTGGACGAAAGGATGGAATTGTTGCGAGAAGAAATGAATAAGGAAATCAAGGTTAACAAAAAAGCGATGGATAAGAAGATGGAAGAAGAAAATATAATGGTCAATCGACAGATTCGAGAGATTGATGGAAAGTGCAACCAGACCGAAAAGGAGGTGAATGAGTTTAAAGAAGTGGTGAACATCAAGTTCACAAATATCGAAGAACATAGTCGTAGGAAGGTAGAAGAACAGAGGAAGGAAAATCAAGAAGAATTCGGAAAAGTACGCAACCAGGTCACAGAACGATGTAATGATATACAAGAGACCATGGCCAATATCACCGGTCAGGTGCGACAAAGCCGAGAGGAGATGGAAGCGATTAGAAACAGACCGACTCATTTCACCGGATTGCCCGTCAACGAAAGCCGAGAGTGGCTCAACTTCCGGCAATACAAACGCAAGCCGATGGAGTTCCTGGCCAGGGTAGAAGAATATTTGACCAAGCATAAAATTACCCAATGGGGCCATAGCAGGGAGATATTCGACGAGTCTTTCCGAGACATAACAGATAATTGGTGGATGGCCAACCGGAGTGAAATTTCCGACTACCAACAGTTCCGGAAAATGTTTAAGACAAAATACTGGTCTGAGACCACCCAGAACTTGATCCGTGACAATATTTGTAATGGAAGATACAGGTCACAATTAGGTAGCAGTATGACGGCATATTTCTTGGGGAAGGTGTGTATGGCAAAACACCTTGAGCCAGCAATCCCAGAAGAATGTTTAGTGAATAAGATATCTTATCACTATGATGAGGACATTATCAGGGCCCGGAGAGGTAGTCAGATCAAGACGATCCAGGGAATGACCGAGTTATTGGAGGGATACGAGAACGAAGAGTATTATTGGCAGAGCAGAAAGAGAAATGAGAGACCAGAAGCAAGGCCGACTACCTACCCCAATAACGGCAATAACCATGCAAGTAACCGGAACCAGCCCAGTAATTACGACGGCCCTAACAACCAGCCGCGTAATAACCAGTTTAACGGTAATTTTAACGCCGTTAGGAATAACAACCCCTACCCAAATAATAGAAACAATTTTTATCAACCAAATAATAATGTCCCATACAGTCAGAGAAATCCATATCCCAACAATAATGGTGACAGACCCTACCCACCTAACCGAAATTACTATAATAACAATAATAGCAATAGTAATAACCGAGTGTCGCGTCCTAGGGTAAATTTTATAAGAGCAGAAGATCGCGGACCCAGGAGATATTATCAACCGAGGAGGAGCAGCTTCCACGGCGCCGACCGAAGATGGAGGAGTGCGGAACAAGATGGCCCAAGATACGAACAGGAAAGACGAAGTACCAGCCTAGAAGATCTTGGCAGACAACAGAACAGGGCGTTAAACATCAACCAGAGTACAGAACGTCAGGAAACAAACCAGAGTTTCCCGAACGATGCCTCGGTCAATAATAATATCAACAATGACCAGAATACTTTAAACGAGAGGAGGCAGTAATCAACAACGATGACCCGTTACTGCTTATACTTCCTGGGTTAGAAAAGGATGATTTGCGACAAGAAAACCAGCATAAAAACATCACTATTATATGTAACCATTATCTGAAAGACATACGAACTGAACTTTTGGAAGAGAACGAGAAGAGTCTCAGCAACAGTAATAATGAGATAATTTATATAACAGCGGAGGTGGAAGGAGTTCCCGCTAAAATAATGATAGACACAGGAGCTAATATTTCAATAATAAACTCCAATGAGTTGGAGAGAATACAGAGTACATGTGGTAAAACTTTGCCAATGTTACCAGTCAACAACATTGTATTGGTAGGTGCAACTGGCCGCCAGAATAAAACCATTAGGAAGCAAGTTTCCTTAAGTGTCGTTAGCCGTGATATAGCTTTAGACATGGAATTTTTAATCGCCACCGGATTACCATTTGACATCTTAGTCGGTTGCGATATTCTTCGTAGATATTCGGCAGTAATCGATCTTAATTTAAATAAAGTATCACTTTTCCCAGACGGAGTAACATGGACCGCAGATCTGGTAGGAGGCACAACTATACTTCCCAGCCCTATACATCAACAACTTCGTAAAATAAATGTTATTAGAAACAGCCCTCTTTATAAACCCATAATATACAATCATGGAGGAGAGGATTTATGGTCAGTTAAGATCCAAGAAATACGGAATTTCCAGTGCGGAAGCGATAACAAGAAAATACCAACACATCTGGCTGATCGTCTAATTGCAATATATGAGAAATACAAGGCGGTGTTTTCTGATGAACCAGGGAAGGTAAAAAACTACCAGTGCCAACTTCGTTTTAAAGAAAACGTAGAGTTTAACCGGAGGTCATATCCAATAGCGCAGTCGCTCAAAGAAGCCGTGAGAACAGAGATAAACAAGATGATAGAAAACGACATAATTGAGATTAGTCAATCACCTTACACTAGTCCAATTATTGCTGTTCCGAAAAAAGACGGACAAGTCCGGCTCTGTTTAGATGCGCGTGAGTTAAATAAGACAATTGTGAATGACAGAACTTCTCCCGGTGAAATAGAAGAAATCTTAAAGCGTTTTCATGGTACTAGATTTATTAGCACCTGGGATACGGTCTGTGGTTATTGGCAGGTAGAGCTGCATCCACAAAGCCGCCAGTATGTAGCGTTCATTTTCGAAGGGCGCAATTACCAGTTCAAGAGACTGCCCTTCGGACTTGTCAATTCTGTCGCCATATTTGTGGCATGTATGGACCAGATTTTGGGACCAGAAGCGCTCCAATTTACCACCGTCTATGTTGATGATTTACTAATCACATCCGGAACCTGGGAGGAACATTGTTACAGAGTGGAATTTGTACTAAACAAACTAGCGCAGAACAACATAACACTGAAGTTGGAGAAATCCAAGTTCATAGCGCGCGAGGTACAATTCTTAGGCTACAACCTAGACGACCGAGGTATTACCCCATCAGCAGAAAAAGTGGAGACAATTCAGAGGTTCCCGCAACCAAGAAACAGGAAACAATTGCAATCTTTCCTCGGACTCTGTAACTATTACAGGAAGTTTCAGAGCCGATATTCCGAGTTGACCGCCAAGTTTCAACCACAGTTATCTGCCAAAAACAAATGGACTTGGGGTGAAGATCAAGATATTACTTTCCGATTAATAAAAGAGAAATTTCTGGAGAGTGTGATACTTCGTCACCCAGATTTTAAGAAACCGTTCTTTCTAAACTGTGACGCTAGCGATCTAAGCTTAGGAACGACATTATACCAGGAAGATGAGGAGGGACAACATCTGGTAATAAGCTTCGCTAGTCGCACACTGAACCAGTGCGAAAAGAACTACAGTGTGACAGAAAAGGAATTGTTGAGCGTGGTGTTCGCATGCAGCAAGTTCCGAACGTACATTCTCGGATATCAAGTCACGGTACGAACTGATCATAAATCCATCTCGTTCCTTCGTAGGTGCAAATTGAGTCACGGCCGATTGGCTAGGTGGGTACTCGCCCTACAAGAATATGACCTGAAATGGGAATACATTCCAGGAAAGAAGAACGTGGTAGCGGATGTGTTGTCACGTATAAATCTGGAAGATCAGACTTTCGAGGGAGAGAAGGAGAGCTTAGTAAAAATTTATAACATATTCACGACCAGAGCCGATTTACAAGCTTTGTTAATAAATATGCGAATCCATCAGCAGTCTGATCCTAAGCTGAAAAACATTGCGAGTCGTTTGGAAGCCAATGATGAAACCATTTCTAAATATTACCACCTTAACAAGGGAATTTTATTCATAAAAACCGCCTTAGACGATGAGACTTGGAAGGTGATAATCCCACACCAAATCGAAAAGGAGGTCATCATTGATTACCATGTCAGGTATGGTCACATGGGAGCGTTAAAAGTGATACAAGCTCTAGAGGAAAATTGTAAGATCAAGAATATCAACCGCAAGGTGAGAACATATATCAAGTCCTGTAAGATCTGCCAATGTGCAAAAGTAAACAATGAAAAGACAGAGGGTATCATGATACCGATAACTTCCAACGCAAAACTGGAAAAAGTGTTTTTGGATATCTGCGGGCCATTTCCCCGTAGTGGTGGTCGACACAGATATAAATACTTGGTAATTATAATGGATCACTACACCAAGTATATAAAGCTATATCCGGTTAATCGGGCAACAACAGCAAAGGTTTTGGCGGTGATTATTGATTTGTATATCCCAGAGATCGGTAGACCATTTTCTATTATTACCGACCATGGTACACAGTTTAAGGGGAGGAGATGGCGAGACACTTTATTAGCACTTGGGGTCAAAACGTATAAGACATCAGTCTACCACCCAAGTAGCAATCCGGCTGAGAGAGTACTAAGAGAAGTGGGTAGGATATTGCGCACGTACTGTCACAACCAACAGAAAAAGTGGCAAGAGTACCTAGCAGCGACAGAAACATTCCTAAATTATGCCCACCATCCAGCTATAGGAATTCCACCATACTCAGCCATGTATGAGAAGCCGACTCCCCGAGACATTGAACAAATCATTGAATTTCCAACGAATAACAATAGGAAATTCAACCAGTTGAAGTTTTACAATAAGGTAGCAGAAGATCAGGAAAAACGGCAAGCCAAATACCAGAAGGCAATAGGGCGAATTGTAATATATAAAGAGGGTGAAAAAGTCCTCCTAAAAAATAGAGAGCTGCCTAGCACCTTAGAAGGCATAACCAAAAAACTACTATTACTTTACACCGGACCATATGTTGTGGTAAATAATAAGCATAACAATACATATGAGTTGAAGGAAATCGTTTCAGGAAAAATCAAAGGAGTGTACAATCAAGCTTCTATGAAGAAATATTATGAAGAATGAGTTGTGAGATTTAGAATTTAGAATTTATTTATTTTTAAAAAAATTCAAAAATAATGTAAGTACATCTTACAACCTAATATTTTGAGAAGAACATTTTGGAGAATTATAAGAAGAAGGAATTTAGAATTTTTAATTTTAAAAATTTTAAAATAATGTAAGTACATCTTACCACCTAATATTTTGAAAAGAACATTCTGGAGAATTATAAGAAGAAGGAATTTAGAATTTATATTTTAAAAAAATTCTAAAATATGTAAGAACAACTTACAACCTAATTATTTGAAGAAAAAACTTTATGGAAGAAAGAGAAAGAGAGAGAATTTTGTACTTAATATTAAAAAATTTAAAATTAAGCAAGCACAGCTTACTACCACTGAATTATGAGAAAAACATTTTGGAAGAATTAAGAAGAAAGGAATTTTGAAGTTAATATACAAAAAATTTAAAAATGAAGTAAGACCAACTTACTATAACTAAGTTTATGAGAAAACTTTATGGTAAATAATTAAGAAGAATTTGAATTTGGAGAAATACCAAAACATTCAGAAATAATGGTAAAATCACAATACTATAAACAATTCTGAATGAAACAATTCTGGGAATAAATGAATTAAACAGAATTTGAATGTTGATAGAACGTCAGAACTTTGAAACAAGATAAGATCAACATATTACAAGGATTTATGAGAAATATTTTTCAATTAAATAAAAAGAATAGTTTGAATTTTATATTAAAACTAACCAAGTTCCAAAAAACAATTATGTGTCAATTATGATTGAATTGAGAAGAAAATAAAGTGATTAATTCAGAAAAGAGAATTAACGTTAATCCAGAATAAATGCTAGATATTCACAATAGCATTTGAAGGAGTAGAGAAGAATAACAAAAAAGAGTGTAATATGCATGAGAAGAAAAAATTTGGAAGCAAAGAGACTAATTACCTATGAAACGATAATGAAAACAGTTAATTAAGAGCGAAGAAGAACAACTCATACCAAACAGATGGAGAAGATGATTTTGAACCAATGATAATAATAAGACCTATACGAAATGCAAAGAGAAGAAATACCACATGAAATATAATATAAATGAATTAATGCTAATGAATGCGAAGGCGGATTAATAACTTTCTAAGAGAAAGGAAAGAACCAAAATGTTTAAATAAAATGATCAATATAACAACCTGTATATCTAATGTAAAGATACAATGTTAAAAAATTAAATATAATATATTAAGACCATTCAAATAATGAATACGAAAGACTATTTATAAAGACCATGCTAATACTATGAATAACCAGAAGAAAGTATAAAGAGAATTCAGATGAAGAAGAAAGAGAGTTACACTGTAAACAGTAACCAGAATTATTAAAAGAAAGGTTTTCAACCATAATTAAATTAAATATATCAGACAAGTTAAGAGTTTTGAAAAAATATATATGTAGTGAGTATAATAATGATTATGAAGATTTATTAAGATAGAAAAGTGAGATAATCTGAGAGACTACGAAGTGGAGAATCCAAAGATATTTTTATTAGTCGAAAATGAGACTACTTTTTATTTATTTATTCGATGACTGACTGAAGATAATTCCAGCAGCATTATGTTTTTTTGAGCAGGGATGGATATGCCTCTGTACTCAATTTATAGAAGTGGTGTATGGCCAGCAGAGAAGTAGCGTACAGTGCCCCTCTGATCTGCCCCAGCCCACGTGATAGGGAATGTTAGGGAATTAATATCCCAAGGATACAACACGAAGTTGATATAGAAAGAAAATGTATTACAATTATAATATATCTCAGAAGACACTAACTATCCGAAAAGGATCAGTAGTAAGACAAGTAACCATATATATAAAATTAATAAAACTCTAATATAAAAAAGTCGATATAAAGATGGAGAAGAAAATGAATTATAAGAAATGATGAAATTATCATAAGAAATTATTTCATCCATAAACATGTCTGAAATAATTACTTCTGGAGGGGAGCAATCTGTAACATGACAGATATAAGCATAATATTGAATGGCAATTGATCATTAGAATAATGAAGTTATAATGTTTAAATTTGGAAGAAAGCATTAAGTTTAATATAAATAGATTAATTCATAGCAACTGTGGAAAGAAATCATTATTATAAAGAAAATCCAAGTTCAAGTAAAAGGAGTTACTAGTGATGAGTCATCCAAAACCAGTTTCATAACCAAAGGTTTTCAAACTATAACCCAGGAAGGTAAAAAGTAAATAACCAAGCAGTACAGAATATGACCAAACCCACAACGAGGGAGAATAAAAGAATAGAAACCCTAAAATAAGCCAAGATCAACCAATACAGGTTGAGTATTTCTGAAATAAAGAAGAAGATGGAGAAGATCCCAAGAAACCTGATGGCAACAAGAAGATGATGGAGAAGATACCAGTCCCAGAAGGCAGGAGAAAAGAAGACTGATGAAAGAAGAAGAAGGCAGCATCCTGAAGAAGATGTCATGCTCTTATAAAAGACACCCAAATCCCTATATCCCCAAAATAAATATTTAAAAATAAAAGTATAACGAAATAAAAACCACATGTATATAAATTTAAGAGAGAGAAGTGTATAAAGTAAAAGTGGTCTGTGAACTAAGATGAAACAATAATATAGTACCCATGGAACAAATCTCCATTGAAAAAACGCTAACCAATTTATTATGTTGATAAGACTATACGACCATTTAGCATTAACATAATATATAAGTGCAAAGTGAACCAGTGATAGTTTTGGGTATTATAAAAAATGAACCTTGTGTTTCATTCTTGGCAATCACAAACATTGGATGCAATGAAATATGCATTTTTCAATGACTTAAAATGTGTACTGTAACAATATGTTGTTCATAAGACATGAATCTGTTTAAAATAACATTTTGTTTTACATGAAAAAAGAAAAACAGATTTCATAGTGCTTTTTGAACGGTTCATACTATTTATTTGTTAATGACAGGGTACAATTCCCCAAAGACAATGTATAAAAGACGGTATAAAAACTGTAGAATCCTACTTATAATAATAGTTAGAAATAAGAATATAAATATAAGGTTTTTATGTATATAGTATAAGAATGTTTAAAAATGTTTTAGATATAAGGCCATTTGTTTGGGTCTGATACAACTAACATCAGAACTATAAAAATAGTTACCACTTGTAAATAGTAGAGAGTAATTAAGATGTTAGTTAGTAAAAAACCTTTTCTGTAAGCCATATTTCCATGTTTAGAAATAAGGATTTTGGTTGTAAGATGTCTGACTTGAAGACAACCATTTATTTAAAAAAAATATTCTTTATTTGTTTTAACTATTGTTTGTATTGTAACCAATACTAATTGTTTTTGTGTAATTTGAAAACATGTTTAATTTATAATACTATTTGTAAAAGTCAGAGAGGGTATCACACATCATATATTGTTTGTAAATTATTTTGTAAGAAAAATTGTTAAAAAATCATAGGCCAAAAGAATGGAAACCAAACTTCATCAAAACAGAGAAATTACTCATTTAAAAGCAAATAAACAAAAGGGGTTTAGACAAAATAAACTTGAGATCATGCCATATAATTGCACATACCATTTAGAGAGGTTTTAATAAATATATTCAGAATTATAAATAAAAATGAAAATGACTAAACTCAGAAATTTGGACATGGGAGTCATATATTCCAGAATAATGTTTCAGAATACAACTAATTCAATTAATTACCAGAAAATAAGGGAATAGGAACCTTTTAATACAATATAGGATTATTAATATTAAATATAACTGATAAAATGGCTGAATTTACATTATAACAGGAAGTAAATTTTGGAAATGTTTTGACTTATCAGAGTATACCAAACTGAAAGTAAAATTACTATTTTTGGACAGAAAACACTATAAAACGGCATTATTTAATCTGAAAATAAGCTGAATGAACTGAAAGATTAATTTAAATAACATCTAGTGAATAAAATTGACAAATAACCAAAGTTTAGGCATTCATATAGTGAAAATGTAAAAGTGTACACAGGATATGAAAAATATTTGAACAATGTTAAGAATAATATTATATGGGCTAAGAGTTTAATTGAAACTGAAGGAAACAGTGAGTTGATTATTGGTATTTGAACGGATAACATAAACGAGAGTTTTGTGACGATCTAACCTATTTTTACAACGTTAAAGATCAGTGGCGAACAGTACGTTACTGTAAAGTCGAGAGTGAATTATAAAATCCTTCCAGAACATATACATTGTGACAAAAACAATCAAGAAACACTAATTAACACTAAACAATACATTTCTACTCTGAAAAACACCACAAAACACCAGAAAACTGTATAACACATTAACCAAATTAGTGTCGGAATTGGGAAAAGTGTTTTGACTTATAATTACACAGACATACTAAATACAACCCAGAATCACTACACCAGTCACTACACAACATTTAACAAGAGATTTGGAGACACGAGAACAGGAATATTGCCAGAAAATACATTATTTGGAACACTGCAGGAACGAGCAACATTTTGATCAACTTGACGGCGGCCATTTGCTTTGACGATCCCAGTGCCTTCTTCTTAGTTCAACACAGCTGTTGGGTGAAAACAATTATTATATTTACAAATTATTATTCAATGTCTGTGTTTATTAATAACTATTAATTTGATTGTAACGTTATACTTTTTAAATATTAGCCCGATTTCTCTGACTTTGGTAATAACTGGCTGTTTAAAGAACCCTATATAATTTTTATAACATATACTTGTAACTTTTTTCGATATCCTGAGAATCGATACTAATCGATAAGAGTCAATATTGCTGTTACTTAATAAAACATTAATACTTTTCAATACTTAATAGCTCTTTATTTCTTCAATAATACTAATTACCAATAATATAATTCTAATTGATAATCTACAAGGACTTTACCACCTATAAGTGAAGATAACCTAAAAAATAAAAAGGTAAACAAGTATCGATTGGTTTGAAGACAGTCTTATGAGTGGTGATAGCTTATTTAAAATATACTAAAATTTTAATAAAAATTTTCAGAAGAGCATTACACTGTTTAAAACTTCACAGCCCTATATTAATTAATTGATCCTAATTAATTAATTAATAAAATTTAAAATTTTTTTTAAATTATTTTTTTTTATAAACATAAATTTTTTTTTTTTAATTTCCTTCAAAACAATAAATTTTGTTTTGAAACTTTCGGCGAAGCTGAACATATATATTCCTTCATCAACTTTACGCTACTCGACCGGTCTTGCTACCATTGGGACTCGACCAGCTGGGAAACTTAAGGAAGTGTTTCAGGCCAGTAAGACGTCGAGAGCCACACCAATCACACCAATTAAACATTACAACTTACAGTATCACATATCAATTATTTATTTTATTACAAATTGGCTAGCCCAAAGAGTGGGGCTTGATTACATCGGAGTCTCATACTCCACAATAGCTTATCATCAACACACACATCAATCTATTTTATTTTATTTTATTACAAATTGGCGCACAACTTTAGGGGCTTTAATTAGCGATTGGAAGGCCAATACATTCTGCCCAATCACTAGTTGGAGCTAGGCAACAGCTACAAAGCCAGAGAATTTCAAGGGAAAATGCAACGACGTGCAACATCTAAGAAACGGGCGGCGGAGGCCGAAAAAGAATTAGAAGTTGAAATGGACAATAAAGAGGCGACGCCAGTGGAGGTGGAAGGGTCATTACCCCCGGTGTTGTCCAAACAAACGGAACAACCGGAGATATCCTCACAGACAAGGGAGGTTAATCTCCAGGAGAAGCAGGTGGAGAAATCCAAGACAACGGAGGATAATCAAATGGACAGATACATGGAAGTGTTCTTGCAAAGGATGGAAGAGAAAATAAACAAAAATAGTAAGGAATTAAAGGAAGACTTGAGTAAGAAAATGGGGAGTGATAACCAGTCCTTGAAAGAAGATTTAGGAAATAAGATCGAAACAACAAATAAGAAGCTGGAAGAGAAGATAGAAGAAAACAGCAAGAAGATGGAAGAGAAGATAGGAGAAAACAGCAAGAAGATGGAAGAAAACAGCAAGAAGATGGAAGAGAAGATGGAAGAATTGAAGAAGGATAATCAATCCACAAAAGAAGAGTTGACTGGGATGAACAAGAACATGGAAGAATTGAAGGAAGACAACCAGTCGTTCAAGGAAGAATTCAAAGCGACTAAAGAAGAGTTGATTAATAAAATTGAAAATACCAATCAGAAAATAGATGAAACCAGGAAGAAGATAGAGAAGAACAACCGACAATTGAAGGAAGAGATGAAAGAAGATAACAAGAAGTTGGAAGAGAAGATGGGGGAGAAGTTGGAAGAATTGAGAGAGGACAATCAAATTTTAAGAGAAGTCAATCAGGAGAATTTGGACAAACTGGACGAAAGGATGGAATTGTTGCGAGAAGAAATGAATAAGGAAATCAAGGTTAACAAAAAAGCGATGGATAAGAAGATGGAAGAAGAAAATATAATGGTCAATCGACAGATTCGAGAGATTGATGGAAAGTGCAACCAGACCGAAAAGGAGGTGAATGAGTTTAAAGAAGTGGTGAACATCAAGTTCACAAATATCGAAGAACATAGTCGTAGGAAGGTAGAAGAACAGAGGAAGGAAAATCAAGAAGAATTCGGAAAAGTACGCAACCAGGTCACAGAACGATGTAATGATATACAAGAGACCATGGCCAATATCACCGGTCAGGTGCGACAAAGCCGAGAGGAGATGGAAGCGATTAGAAACAGACCGACTCATTTCACCGGATTGCCCGTCAACGAAAGCCGAGAGTGGCTCAACTTCCGGCAATACAAACGCAAGCCGATGGAGTTCCTGGCCAGGGTAGAAGAATATTTGACCAAGCATAAAATTACCCAATGGGGCCATAGCAGGGAGATATTCGACGAGTCTTTCCGAGACATAACAGATAATTGGTGGATGGCCAACCGGAGTGAAATTTCCGACTACCAACAGTTCCGGAAAATGTTTAAGACAAAATACTGGTCTGAGACCACCCAGAACTTGATCCGTGACAATATTTGTAATGGAAGATACAGGTCACAATTAGGTAGCAGTATGACGGCATATTTCTTGGGGAAGGTGTGTATGGCAAAACACCTTGAGCCAGCAATCCCAGAAGAATGTTTAGTGAATAAGATATCTTATCACTATGATGAGGACATTATCAGGGCCCGGAGAGGTAGTCAGATCAAGACGATCCAGGGAATGACCGAGTTATTGGAGGGATACGAGAACGAAGAGTATTATTGGCAGAGCAGAAAGAGAAATGAGAGACCAGAAGCAAGGCCGACTACCTACCCCAATAACGGCAATAACCATGCAAGTAACCGGAACCAGCCCAGTAATTACGACGGCCCTAACAACCAGCCGCGTAATAACCAGTTTAACGGTAATTTTAACGCCGTTAGGAATAACAACCCCTACCCAAATAATAGAAACAATTTTTATCAACCAAATAATAATGTCCCATACAGTCAGAGAAATCCATATCCCAACAATAATGGTGACAGACCCTACCCACCTAACCGAAATTACTATAATAACAATAATAGCAATAGTAATAACCGAGTGTCGCGTCCTAGGGTAAATTTTATAAGAGCAGAAGATCGCGGACCCAGGAGATATTATCAACCGAGGAGGAGCAGCTTCCACGGCGCCGACCGAAGATGGAGGAGTGCGGAACAAGATGGCCCAAGATACGAACAGGAAAGACGAAGTACCAGCCTAGAAGATCTTGGCAGACAACAGAACAGGGCGTTAAACATCAACCAGAGTACAGAACGTCAGGAAACAAACCAGAGTTTCCCGAACGATGCCTCGGTCAATAATAATATCAACAATGACCAGAATACTTTAAACGAGAGGAGGCAGTAATCAACAACGATGACCCGTTACTGCTTATACTTCCTGGGTTAGAAAAGGATGATTTGCGACAAGAAAACCAGCATAAAAACATCACTATTATATGTAACCATTATCTGAAAGACATACGAACTGAACTTTTGGAAGAGAACGAGAAGAGTCTCAGCAACAGTAATAATGAGATAATTTATATAACAGCGGAGGTGGAAGGAGTTCCCGCTAAAATAATGATAGACACAGGAGCTAATATTTCAATAATAAACTCCAATGAGTTGGAGAGAATACAGAGTACATGTGGTAAAACTTTGCCAATGTTACCAGTCAACAACATTGTATTGGTAGGTGCAACTGGCCGCCAGAATAAAACCATTAGGAAGCAAGTTTCCTTAAGTGTCGTTAGCCGTGATATAGCTTTAGACATGGAATTTTTAATCGCCACCGGATTACCATTTGACATCTTAGTCGGTTGCGATATTCTTCGTAGATATTCGGCAGTAATCGATCTTAATTTAAATAAAGTATCACTTTTCCCAGACGGAGTAACATGGACCGCAGATCTGGTAGGAGGCACAACTATACTTCCCAGCCCTATACATCAACAACTTCGTAAAATAAATGTTATTAGAAACAGCCCTCTTTATAAACCCATAATATACAATCATGGAGGAGAGGATTTATGGTCAGTTAAGATCCAAGAAATACGGAATTTCCAGTGCGGAAGCGATAACAAGAAAATACCAACACATCTGGCTGATCGTCTAATTGCAATATATGAGAAATACAAGGCGGTGTTTTCTGATGAACCAGGGAAGGTAAAAAACTACCAGTGCCAACTTCGTTTTAAAGAAAACGTAGAGTTTAACCGGAGGTCATATCCAATAGCGCAGTCGCTCAAAGAAGCCGTGAGAACAGAGATAAACAAGATGATAGAAAACGACATAATTGAGATTAGTCAATCACCTTACACTAGTCCAATTATTGCTGTTCCGAAAAAAGACGGACAAGTCCGGCTCTGTTTAGATGCGCGTGAGTTAAATAAGACAATTGTGAATGACAGAACTTCTCCCGGTGAAATAGAAGAAATCTTAAAGCGTTTTCATGGTACTAGATTTATTAGCACCTGGGATACGGTCTGTGGTTATTGGCAGGTAGAGCTGCATCCACAAAGCCGCCAGTATGTAGCGTTCATTTTCGAAGGGCGCAATTACCAGTTCAAGAGACTGCCCTTCGGACTTGTCAATTCTGTCGCCATATTTGTGGCATGTATGGACCAGATTTTGGGACCAGAAGCGCTCCAATTTACCACCGTCTATGTTGATGATTTACTAATCACATCCGGAACCTGGGAGGAACATTGTTACAGAGTGGAATTTGTACTAAACAAACTAGCGCAGAACAACATAACACTGAAGTTGGAGAAATCCAAGTTCATAGCGCGCGAGGTACAATTCTTAGGCTACAACCTAGACGACCGAGGTATTACCCCATCAGCAGAAAAAGTGGAGACAATTCAGAGGTTCCCGCAACCAAGAAACAGGAAACAATTGCAATCTTTCCTCGGACTCTGTAACTATTACAGGAAGTTTCAGAGCCGATATTCCGAGTTGACCGCCAAGTTTCAACCACAGTTATCTGCCAAAAACAAATGGACTTGGGGTGAAGATCAAGATATTACTTTCCGATTAATAAAAGAGAAATTTCTGGAGAGTGTGATACTTCGTCACCCAGATTTTAAGAAACCGTTCTTTCTAAACTGTGACGCTAGCGATCTAAGCTTAGGAACGACATTATACCAGGAAGATGAGGAGGGACAACATCTGGTAATAAGCTTCGCTAGTCGCACACTGAACCAGTGCGAAAAGAACTACAGTGTGACAGAAAAGGAATTGTTGAGCGTGGTGTTCGCATGCAGCAAGTTCCGAACGTACATTCTCGGATATCAAGTCACGGTACGAACTGATCATAAATCCATCTCGTTCCTTCGTAGGTGCAAATTGAGTCACGGCCGATTGGCTAGGTGGGTACTCGCCCTACAAGAATATGACCTGAAATGGGAATACATTCCAGGAAAGAAGAACGTGGTAGCGGATGTGTTGTCACGTATAAATCTGGAAGATCAGACTTTCGAGGGAGAGAAGGAGAGCTTAGTAAAAATTTATAACATATTCACGACCAGAGCCGATTTACAAGCTTTGTTAATAAATATGCGAATCCATCAGCAGTCTGATCCTAAGCTGAAAAACATTGCGAGTCGTTTGGAAGCCAATGATGAAACCATTTCTAAATATTACCACCTTAACAAGGGAATTTTATTCATAAAAACCGCCTTAGACGATGAGACTTGGAAGGTGATAATCCCACACCAAATCGAAAAGGAGGTCATCATTGATTACCATGTCAGGTATGGTCACATGGGAGCGTTAAAAGTGATACAAGCTCTAGAGGAAAATTGTAAGATCAAGAATATCAACCGCAAGGTGAGAACATATATCAAGTCCTGTAAGATCTGCCAATGTGCAAAAGTAAACAATGAAAAGACAGAGGGTATCATGATACCGATAACTTCCAACGCAAAACTGGAAAAAGTGTTTTTGGATATCTGCGGGCCATTTCCCCGTAGTGGTGGTCGACACAGATATAAATACTTGGTAATTATAATGGATCACTACACCAAGTATATAAAGCTATATCCGGTTAATCGGGCAACAACAGCAAAGGTTTTGGCGGTGATTATTGATTTGTATATCCCAGAGATCGGTAGACCATTTTCTATTATTACCGACCATGGTACACAGTTTAAGGGGAGGAGATGGCGAGACACTTTATTAGCACTTGGGGTCAAAACGTATAAGACATCAGTCTACCACCCAAGTAGCAATCCGGCTGAGAGAGTACTAAGAGAAGTGGGTAGGATATTGCGCACGTACTGTCACAACCAACAGAAAAAGTGGCAAGAGTACCTAGCAGCGACAGAAACATTCCTAAATTATGCCCACCATCCAGCTATAGGAATTCCACCATACTCAGCCATGTATGAGAAGCCGACTCCCCGAGACATTGAACAAATCATTGAATTTCCAACGAATAACAATAGGAAATTCAACCAGTTGAAGTTTTACAATAAGGTAGCAGAAGATCAGGAAAAACGGCAAGCCAAATACCAGAAGGCAATAGGGCGAATTGTAATATATAAAGAGGGTGAAAAAGTCCTCCTAAAAAATAGAGAGCTGCCTAGCACCTTAGAAGGCATAACCAAAAAACTACTATTACTTTACACCGGACCATATGTTGTGGTAAATAATAAGCATAACAATACATATGAGTTGAAGGAAATCGTTTCAGGAAAAATCAAAGGAGTGTACAATCAAGCTTCTATGAAGAAATATTATGAAGAATGAGTTGTGAGATTTAGAATTTAGAATTTATTTATTTTTAAAAAAATTCAAAAATAATGTAAGTACATCTTACAACCTAATATTTTGAGAAGAACATTTTGGAGAATTATAAGAAGAAGGAATTTAGAATTTTTAATTTTAAAAATTTTAAAATAATGTAAGTACATCTTACCACCTAATATTTTGAAAAGAACATTCTGGAGAATTATAAGAAGAAGGAATTTAGAATTTATATTTTAAAAAAATTCTAAAATATGTAAGAACAACTTACAACCTAATTATTTGAAGAAAAAACTTTATGGAAGAAAGAGAAAGAGAGAGAATTTTGTACTTAATATTAAAAAATTTAAAATTAAGCAAGCACAGCTTACTACCACTGAATTATGAGAAAAACATTTTGGAAGAATTAAGAAGAAAGGAATTTTGAAGTTAATATACAAAAAATTTAAAAATGAAGTAAGACCAACTTACTATAACTAAGTTTATGAGAAAACTTTATGGTAAATAATTAAGAAGAATTTGAATTTGGAGAAATACCAAAACATTCAGAAATAATGGTAAAATCACAATACTATAAACAATTCTGAATGAAACAATTCTGGGAATAAATGAATTAAACAGAATTTGAATGTTGATAGAACGTCAGAACTTTGAAACAAGATAAGATCAACATATTACAAGGATTTATGAGAAATATTTTTCAATTAAATAAAAAGAATAGTTTGAATTTTATATTAAAACTAACCAAGTTCCAAAAAATAATTATGTGTCAATTATGATTGAATTGAGAAGAAAATAAAGTGATTAATTCAGAAAAGAGAATTAACGTTAATCCAGAATAAATGCTAGATATTCACAATAGCATTTGAAGGAGTAGAGAAGAATAACAAAAAAGAGTGTAATATGCATGAGAAGAAAAAATTTGGAAGCAAAGAGACTAATTACCTATGAAACGATAATGAAAACAGTTAATTAAGAGCGAAGAAGAACAACTCATACCAAACAGATGGAGAAGATGATTTTGAACCAATGATAATAATAAGACCTATACGAAATGCAAAGAGAAGAAATACCACATGAAATATAATATAAATGAATTAATGCTAATGAATGCGAAGGCGGATTAATAACTTTCTAAGAGAAAGGAAAGAACCAAAATGTTTAAATAAAATGATCAATATAACAACCTGTATATCTAATGTAAAGATACAATGTTAAAAAATTAAATATAATATATTAAGACCATTCAAATAATGAATACGAAAGACTATTTATAAAGACCATGCTAATACTATGAATAACCAGAAGAAAGTATAAAGAGAATTCAGATGAAGAAGAAAGAGAGTTACACTGTAAACAGTAACCAGAATTATTAAAAGAAAGGTTTTCAACCATAATTAAATTAAATATATCAGACAAGTTAAGAGTTTTGAAAAAATATATATGTAATGAGTATAATAATGATTATGAAGATTTATTAAGATAGAAAAGTGAGATAATCTGAGAGACTACGAAGTGGAGAATCCAAAGATATTTTTATTAGTCGAAAATGAGACTACTTTTTATTTATTTATTCGATGACTGACTGAAGATAATTCCAGCAGCATTATGTTTTTTTGAGCAGGGATGGATATGCCTCTGTACTCAATTTATAGAAGTGGTGTATGGCCAGCAGAGAAGTAGCGTACAGTGCCCCTCTGATCTGCCCCAGCCCACGTGATAGGGAATGTTAGGGAATTAATATCCCAAGGATACAACACGAAGTTGATATAGAAAGAAAATGTATTACAATTATAATATATCTCAGAAGACACTAACTATCCGAAAAGGATCAGTAGTAAGACAAGTAACCATATATATAAAATTAATAAAACTCTAATATAAAAAAGTCGATATAAAGATGGAGAAGAAAATGAATTATAAGAAATGATGAAATTATCATAAGAAATTATTTCATCCATAAACATGTCTGAAATAATTACTTCTGGAGGGGAGCAATCTGTAACATGACAGATATAAGCATAATATTGAATGGCAATTGATCATTAGAATAATGAAGTTATAATGTTTAAATTTGGAAGAAAGCATTAAGTTTAATATAAATAGATTAATTCATAGCAACTGTGGAAAGAAATCATTATTATAAAGAAAATCCAAGTTCAAGTAAAAGGAGTTACTAGTGATGAGTCATCCAAAACCAGTTTCATAACCAAAGGTTTTCAAACTATAACCCAGGAAGGTAAAAAGTAAATAACCAAGCAGTACAGAATATGACCAAACCCACAACGAGGGAGAATAAAAGAATAGAAACCCTAAAATAAGCCAAGATCAACCAATACAGGTTGAGTATTTCTGAAATAAAGAAGAAGATGGAGAAGATCCCAAGAAACCTGATGGGAACAAGAAGATGATGGAGAAGATACCAGTCCCAGAAGGCAGGAGAAAAGAAGACTGATGAAAGAAGAAGAAGGCAGCATCCTGAAGAAGATGTCATGCTCTTATAAAAGACACCCAAATCCCTATATCCCCAAAATAAATATTTAAAAATAAAAGTATAACGAAATAAAAACCACATGTATATAAATTTAAGAGAGAGAAGTGTATAAAGTAAAAGTGGTCTGTGAACTAAGATGAAACAATAATATAGTACCCATGGAACAAATCTCCATTGAAAAAACGCTAACCAATTTATTATGTTGATAAGACTATACGACCATTTAGCATTAACATAATATATAAGTGCAAAGTGAACCAGTGATAGTTTTGGGTATTATAAAAAATGAACCTTGTGTTTCATTCTTGGCAATCACAAACATTGGATGCAATGAAATATGCATTTTTCAATGACTTAAAATGTGTACTGTAACAATATGTTGTTCATAAGACATGAATCTGTTTAAAATAACATTTTGTTTTACATGAAAAAAGAAAAACAGATTTCATAGTGCTTTTTGAACGGTTCATACTATTTATTTGTTAATGACAGGGTACAATTCCCCAAAGACAATGTATAAAAGACGGTATAAAAACTGTAGAATCCTACTTATAATAATAGTTAGAAATAAGAATATAAATATAAGGTTTTTATGTATATAGTATAAGAATGTTTAAAAATGTTTTAGATATAAGGCCATTTGTTTGGGTCTGATACAACTAACATCAGAACTATAAAAATAGTTACCACTTGTAAATAGTAGAGAGTAATTAAGATGTTAGTTAGTAAAAAACCTTTTCTGTAAGCCATATTTCCATGTTTAGAAATAAGGATTTTGGTTGTAAGATGTCTGACTTGAAGACAACCATTTATTTAAAAAAAATATTCTTTATTTGTTTTAACTATTGTTTGTATTGTAACCAATACTAATTGTTTTTGTGTAATTTGAAAACATGTTTAATTTATAATACTATTTGTAAAAGTCAGAGAGGGTATCACACATCATATATTGTTTGTAAATTATTTTGTAAGAAAAATTGTTAAAAAATCATAGGCCAAAAGAATGGAAACCAAACTTCATCAAAACAGAGAAATTACTCATTTAAAAGCAAATAAACAAAAGGGGTTTAGACAAAATAAACTTGAGATCATGCCATATAATTGCACATACCATTTAGAGAGGTTTTAATAAATATATTCAGAATTATAAATAAAAATGAAAATGACTAAACTCAGAAATTTGGACATGGGAGTCATATATTCCAGAATAATGTTTCAGAATACAACTAATTCAATTAATTACCAGAAAATAAGGGAATAGGAACCTTTTAATACAATATAGGATTATTAATATTAAATATAACTGATAAAATGGCTGAATTTACATTATAACAGGAAGTAAATTTTGGAAATGTTTTGACTTATCAGAGTATACCAAACTGAAAGTAAAATTACTATTTTTGGACAGAAAACACTATAAAACGGCATTATTTAATCTGAAAATAAGCTGAATGAACTGAAAGATTAATTTAAATAACATCTAGTGAATAAAATTGACAAATAACCAAAGTTTAGGCATTCATATAGTGAAAATGTAAAAGTGTACACAGGATATGAAAAATATTTGAACAATGTTAAGAATAATATTATATGGGCTAAGAGTTTAATTGAAACTGAAGGAAACAGTGAGTTGATTATTGGTATTTGAACGGATAACATAAACGAGAGTTTTGTGACGATCTAACCTATTTTTACAACGTTAAAGATCAGTGGCGAACAGTACGTTACTGTAAAGTCGAGAGTGAATTATAAAATCCTTCCAGAACATATACATTGTGACAAAAACAATCAAGAAACACTAATTAACACTAAACAATACATTTCTACTCTGAAAAACACCACAAAACACCAGAAAACTGTATAACACATTAACCAAATTAGTGTCGGAATTGGGAAAAGTGTTTTGACTTATAATTACACAGACATACTAAATACAACCCAGAATCACTACACAACATTTAACAAGAGATTTGGAGACACGAAAACAGGAATATTGCCAGAAAATACATTATTTGGAACACTGCAGGAACGAGCAACATTTTGATCAACTTGACGGCGGCCATTTGCTTTGACGATCCCAGTGCCTTCTTCTTAGTTCAACACAGCTGTTGGGTGAAAACAATTATTATATTTACAAATTATTATTCAATGTCTGTGTAAATAATAACTATTCAATGTGTTAATAACTATTAATTTGATTGTAACGTTATACTTTTTAAATATTGTTACCAAAAAGGTTTATGTGGCTGTTGTAAAAATTTAATGTATAAAGTTTAGAATGTTGTTAAACATGTCAAAATGTATGCTCTCAGTCGTGTACGGGTAAACCGTATTCTGCTCTGCCGCATTCAAACGTTGCAAACGTTGCCGCCTCGCCACCTGATTGGCGTACAGCTCTCTCCAGTATTACCCAGCTTGCGTCTCGCTTTAACGCCTTCACTTCAATAATTACTAGTCGTAATTCTAAATTAACGGAATCAAACATACAGCATTGCAGATTGAGAACATTTATTAATCCTTTAGAATATTTCACTTGGTTTATTATACATTAAAATTCGTTTTCGGCACCGGCTATTACAATTGCGTAGTTGGTACGCTCAGCTCAGTTGTATACAGTCATCAGTTACTCTAGTTTACAGTAAAAATTATCGTTTTTTCTCAGGGGTGTAAAGTCCTTTTGGCTACAGAAATATATGTTTACGGCTAACACACACAGAGTTATAATAATTCTTACAGCTAATTACATAAATAAATCGATATCTCATTACATTTGACTAAGTAATCACCAATGAAAATTTGTGAAGCAATTTTTGGTTATGTTCATTTGCCAGAAGTTCGTTATTAGAAGATTCGTTAATTATTTATCATAATTTACTTTCTTAATAATCGTTAATTTGTTATAGTTAAACAGTGAATTTAAATAAGCATTTACTTTGACTCGGAATAGTGATCAGTGATCTTGAAATAGTTATATTTAATTCAGACCAAAATTTGTGAATACGCTTTAAGGGATAATGTTTATACTCATCAGTTACTTGTTGCTGAAGATCCTGATGTCGTCTTCTTCGATAGATAACTCCTGGGCTGTCGTCTTCTTCTATGGATAATTCCTGTCGTCTGTTTCCCTCGTCTCGGCACTTTTCTTTGCTACTTCAGGCCTCGTAATTCTTCAGTTGGTGTCATCTTCTTCTTTTAGGAGGTTCTACTGATCTTCATATAGTGTCCGTGTCGTCTTTCTTCGTCACGGCGTCGCTTCGTCTTCTTTGGATCACTACGGTTTGTTAAATTAATTTTTTATAAATAAAATTTACGTTCAGGATTCCCTGTACTGTTGTACTTGTCTTCTATTAGTTTTAAATAGTTTTGTAACTGTTTGAAGAATAATAATTTAATGTTAATACGAGAGCTACTCGGTCCACCCTCTGGCGTTGGTTAATAATGACTTACTGAAAATCTAACGGTTTTTTGGCGTTATTTTTCTTGTTGCTATGGTTACTTAAGAAATTATGCTAATTTTTCATTGGTTATTAACTCAGGTTATTGTTAAGATTTATCGTCTTTTTCGTCTATTTTTACCAAAATATCTTCAACTGAAGATTACTACTTTGTTCTAATATCTATGGTCATCACATTAGTACCATTCTTCCTAAATTTTTATGATGAACATTTTGATACCCCTCATGCCTATCTTTGGATAGCTAATTACATTTTTACTATTTTCCCAATTTTATATCTTACATATAATTTATTCAAAATGAGTTGTTAATCACATATTTTGGTACTATGAATACCCACTTACATGGTTTAATCATTTGGCACGTTCTGCCTTAACTTTTGATTATTATTTGTTCTCAAATTAATAAATTTATGTTCAACAGTTTGGCTTAGAGCCTAGATTCCATTCTACTACCATCTAACATTTCTTACTAACGTTTCTGGTAACTCTAATATAATTTACAAACAAAACAAACAATAAACATCAGTATCCCTAACTCTAATTCTTACTATTAAACATTTCTTTTCAGGTTCTACCCTGAAATATCTTTTAATTGCTGTTATCTGCTTATCCTACAATTTACTCTATGCTATAATTTTCTGAACACAAATAAAATCCTTAATACTTACTTAAAGAAACTCTTATAATACTATTGACAAACTGTTCCTTGTATACTATGTCCTATCTACTATCCCTTCACTTAAACACAGTGTTAGTCCTTCTTAATTTGCTATACACTCTGATACCGTAACTCTTACCTTAATATATAATCTTGATATCTTATTACCTAAATTAACAATATTACAATTAGTTCAATCTTACCTACTAGTGCACAGTTTATCACAAATTGTTTATCTGTTTAACATAGTTAGCTTACACGATATTTAGTTCTACATTCTCACTACACTTTTCTTTCATTAGAAAGTTTCTATCATTACTACCCTCCTCACTTTGTTTCATTATTTTATACCTATCACTTTCACTACTTATTTAGTTTTACACACACACTTTTGGGCTTATTCACGCTTATTCATGGTTGTCTGATTACTTTACATCACTGTGTGATTATGGTCATTTATAACTATTTACCTTCAAATCACACTGATCACTTTTGGTCATCATTCTAATATTGCTTTTGTTTTGGGCTCAAAGTATTGTTTATAGCCTTTGGCCATTACTACTACAATTAGTTTGGGGTATGGTTAGCTTCTAACCCCCCTACCTGATATTATACTATTACATTCTTTAAATAATAAGATACATGTGATACTATTACCCTTCATTAATCTTATTGTCCTAGCTACATCTCATATGCTACAGACATCAATTCATTACTAAATTTACAATATTCTGTTCACTTTTTTGGGATGACTGAATTGTACTTAAACTTCTTCTTCACTGTCTCTTGGTTTTCTTTTGGTTCCTATCTGATCTATTGTGCCAAGTCTGTCGGGTTAATAGTCATTTGTCATTTATTGGGTTATTGATCTTTAAGTTCATAAGTTTTTTTTTTTTTTTTTTTTTTTTGCCTTTTACTCTTATTTTTAGCTGTTTATTTTATAATTAAATACCATTGAATTCTTGCTACCTTATGTCATGTTACAATATTAGCCCGATTTCTCTGACTTTGGTAATAACTGGCTGTTTAAAGAACCCTATATAATTTTTATAACATATACTTGTAACTTTTTTCGATATCCTGAGAATCGATACTAATCGATAAGAGTCAATATTGCTGTTACTTAATAAAACATTAATACTTTTCAATACTTAATAGCTCTTTATTTCTTCAATAATACTAATTACCAATAATATAATTCTAATTGATAATCTACAAGGACTTTACCACCTATAAGTGAAGATAACCTAAAAAATAAAAAGGTAAACAAGTATCGATTGGTTTGAAGACAGTCTTATGAGTGGTGATAGCTTATTTAAAATATACTAAAATTTTAATAAAAATTTTCAGAAGAGCATTACACTGTTTAAAACTTCACAGCCCTATATTAATTAATTGATCCTAATTAATTAATTAATAAAATTTAAAAATTTTTTTTAAATTATTTTTTTTTATAAACAAATTTTTTTTTTAAATTTCCTTCAAAACAATAAATTTTGTTTTGAAACTTTCGGCGAAGCTGAACATATATATTCCTTCATCAACTTTACGCTACTCGACCGGTCTTACTACCATTGGGACTCGACCAGCTGGGAAACTTAAGGAAGTGTTTCAGGCCAGTAAGACGTCGAGAGCCACACCAATCACACCAATTAAACATTACAACTTACAGTATCACATATCAATTATTTATTTTATTACAAATTGGCTAGCCCAAAGAGTGGGGCTTGATTACATCGGAGTCTCATACTCCACAATAGCTTATCATCAACACACACATCAATCTATTTTATTTTATTTTATTACAATATTCATGCGATCTAGGTGCAGAATTGGGAACTACTAACATCAGTCTTTTTAGTCACACGATTACATGTGGTCAAAAAGCATAAATTAGTGGCTTCCGTCATGTCGAACAGTGCTATACTCAAAAGACCTACACTTACGTCTCTTGTGAAAACTCGGAAGTTATGTAAGCTGTACATGTACGTCCTTTGCCAGTTAAGTGTTAGTATGTGGCCTGCTTTTGAATTGTCTCTTATAGTGATATTTAATGCTCGAGAATAGTATACATCTTGTCACAATCGTGCATCTTGTTACATTTGTGGCCTTTAAAAGGCGAAGATGCTAGTAGTGACTGCTCTTGCTGTTTCTCTTCCAGCACAATCATCTTCTTTCTTCTGTCTTGCTCCTTCTCTTCCCTGTTGCTTGCTTCACATTGTACAATGAAAATGAATTTTGTAGCTGAGCTGCACTCTTTTTATCCCTCACATTTGGTAACCACAGTGTGTCTATCAGATGGCTGCCAGCTTCTGATTGGGTCACTGTGAGCATTCCATTTTTCCATCAGGTGTTTGTGACGAATGTATCAGATGGGTACCGGCTTTGGATAGGCTTGCTGCAATACTCCAGGCTGCCACAGGGAGCAGATGTCTGTTGCTCCAATTATATCTTTCCCAGGTCTTGAATGCTCTCCAGTCGCCAGCCTCCTGCTCTTCTCTAGCAGGTTTGAGTCAGTGCCAGTGTACCTTGTATGGATGTCCATCTGCCTCTATCATGTAGATCTCCCTGCTGACTGTCGCAGTCACGCTGAAGAGGCCTTCCCAGGCTGGCTCCCATTTGGGTTACCTCCATCCTTTGTCTGGACTGGCATGACACTCCACATATAACAACTGGCCTTTGCTAGTATAGGGTCATGTGTCCTCTCATCCAGTTCCTGCTGCTAAAGGTACCTTATCTTGTGTGAATGGACTGCTGCTTTTTCTCTCCCCAATCAGCCAGGCATTCTGCTCTTCATGTGGCCAGGTCCAGTTACCTGGCTCTCTAGATCCCTGGTCAGCAGGAGCTCGCTAGAGACGTTATGCTAATGGCAGCAGTCACACAGTTGTGCAGTGTGAACGGTACTGTTGACAAATGATTGTCCCAGTCACTGTGGTCCTCTCCCTCCCTTGCATACTGCCTTCCTTTCTGTCCATCTTGACAACATGATGTCTGTGACCATGACGATGTACTGGTTACCAGCTCACATGAGTTCCAACATCTGCTGGGTTGGTGTGGGCTCAGTTGGCCCAGTGCAGGATTTGAGCTACATACTATGTGAAGGGCACATACTTGGCAGCTTCGTAGGTAGTTTCGGACATCAGTTGTTAGGTCAGTTCAAATAATGTTCTTGCCAATGGCTCCAAACATCTCTTCTGGTTCCTGGTGACCATCATCAGGGTCTTCATGGAAGTATCGGATGGCCTCCAAGCAGACGTTCAGCAGTACAACCCTGGTTCCTGGTGGTCTCTGTAGATCAATATTGTTTTCATCACTAAAAATATATAATCAATTTGCAACAATCTGTTAATGACAGTATTTACAATTCTCATAAATCTGAAGTTTAAATTAAACCAACAGTGATTACATACTCTTTTGTATATGA
The DNA here is from genome assembly GCA_034769895.1 of Magicicada septendecula. Taxonomy (NCBI): domain Eukaryota; kingdom Metazoa; phylum Arthropoda; class Insecta; order Hemiptera; family Cicadidae; genus Magicicada; species Magicicada septendecula. Next base: position 1,368,298,114 of record CM068367.1, on the reverse strand, counting down.
AAAGGTAGAAGCGTTTGTGGTAGAAGCAGTTATAAGAGTGGCTAATGTCACACTTTTTATGGAGCATAACGTGAATGAGAAATATCTACATATTATGCCTTTGTCGGGGAATGTCGAGAATTTAAGAGTTCAGTTAGTCTACATCAGTCCTCTGGAAACACCACATCGCTTTACTAATTCAGCAGTAGTAACAGACTTCACTTAGGTTGTGTATGTATGTGTGTTCAATAATAATTTGGAATGTTAAAGAGGAAGCAGTATAAAATTTACATTTTGAAGAAAGAGATAGTGAAATTTAGTGAAACCAAAGTTTTGGGGTCTTTTCCATTTGTTGACTATGTTTTTTCTTCATTATATCTGCACAGTTACCATTTTTGTGATATATAATTAATTTCACATTTATAAAAAAAAAAAATATTTTTACACTCAAATTGAAAGTTTAAGGGCATATGCACGGAAACCAATTCATGTCCAATTATAAACCAATTATCAAAGTCCACTTTGAAATTGTGAATGGCGGGAGGGTAACGGATAATCAGCTAGTATCCAAGTCAAGGTATTCCCAACTTGTGTGTGATGTTTTAGATACCAGTACATTGTTAGTTACTGTGTTATGTCCTATCTCAGTCTTTCATTTGTTTTAATCTCTATTTGCGCGTGCGCACACGTTTTTGTGTCACACAGCTGGCTTAAAAAAAGAATTATACGTTTATTGTTTCCGACGTAAATCAAATAATAATAATCATAATAATATTGTAATTATATTTGTTAACTTACATACATTTTCATACAAATATGATAAGTTATTTTTATGTTTTTTTATTGTAACTAAAGCAGTACTCACCATACATCCGGTGTAAACGTGTGGCTTTATAATCAGCATTAATTTTGTCTTTCGGGTCCAGGGCTTTGTTAAGCGAAAAGGCAGAGGTAGTCGGGTTTTCGAAATAACCATTCGTACAACATATATTTAAACAATCTAAGCTTTATTTGATTTTCGATATTCAAGTGTTATGGACAATTGGAGTCATTACTCAGTTAAACAATTATCAAAATGGCGGCTTCATGACTTCCGCCTTTTTTGCCATGCTTTCAACTCTATATAGTGCTTACTTGTTCTGGAATTTAATCTTTTAAACAAACGTATTTTAAACAGCAGTATGGTATTCAAAATTACTTGTTTCTTTAGATTCATTAAATAATACGGATACTTAACACAAACCAACGCTCCAGATAATGGTTATTAAATGCCGGCAACCTTTCACTCTCACTTTCTCACTCGCACCTTTCATACTTTGATGATGATTACATTTTTGTACTAAACATATTTTGAGCTCATTTGACTGTTTCGAATTTAGAATAATTAAAAAGGACTTTCCTGAGTTGAAGTGGTAATGGCGCTCCTCAGATTATTCCCATGATGGTTGGCGGATGTTCGGCCGAACTTTGTGATCTGTCTTTTCCTGAGTGCACTGAATTTAGATTACTTCATTTAACTGTCCACTGAAACTAGTTACTTTGTATGATTACATTTTTACAAATTTTTTAACACCTTTGTTGGCAATAACTGCCCAATACACAATTGAGCGTGTGTACGCTCTGAGTTGTTAATGCAGACTGGGAACAGGTTATACGCAAAATCTGCGTAAGTAGTAGTGTATATGACGTCACCGTCTTTTGTTTCTACGGCCAACGCCCTGGTTTGTACGTTCTTGGTGTTATGTCATTAGCGTTTATTAATGACGACACAGCCTTGTGGACCAATGAAATTTCATATTTAGAGTTCGTCTTCACATACACCGACATTATACATGTTCGATTTCGCCCATCTCCCAGTGACTTTGGAATCATTCCCCTCTTGTTGAATATGCGTTGGTTCTTTGGACATGGGTAAAACTGACCTAACCATGGTTGACATTCATAAATATAATGAAAATACAATATGAAATCCCTTAATCCCATATTATGATAACAGGCCTTTATGTACTGTCACATATTTATCTATGTTTACAAACAAAAGTGAAATAAATCAATCGATAAATACAATTGGAACAGTACACGTATTGGAATTTATTGCTGTTTTTAAACATGTCTGAGTGTTGTTTGGTTCTGTCATTGTGTACTGCTGAGACGTAAAAAACTACAGCCTCCCTGACTGTTCTTATTGCATTGAAATTTGCAAACTGTACATTTCCACTCCTTAATTACACCCGACTATCTCACCAGTTTATCATTACGTAAAGGAACGTGTTCTTCGTATTAATTTAATTGCAAGAATCTTTTTAATCCTGGATAACAAGAAACTGTTTCTAGAAGTAAAAAGCAAATAATTTCAATAAAGAATTTTAGGAAAAGAATATCTTTTAACACTAAAAGTGTTACAACCGGTAAAAGAAGCAGATGAATGACAATTGAGATAATTTATGTTTTACCAGCTGGCAAACAACGTTTTACTGTAAATAAATTGAAAAGTTGAAGTTATAACATGTGATGTTCAATATCTATGAAATTTCTTTCATTATTATATTTAATTTTATTTTTACACAAAATTTGAGCGCACACGCACGCAGATAGAGATTTGTGGTGACACATTTACAAACTTTAACAGTCGTACTTTTTGTTACTATTAGAAATAATGTTCATAGTTTGGCAGCACCGTTGCTGATACCAACAATTCTCTTCTCACATCTCGCAGCGACTCCCTCCACATCGCCTTTCCCCTCTGACCATAAGCGTTTTGCACATTTCCATGCCCTTAACTTTCAATTTTGCTATATCTCCTGTTCCCACTGTCACTGGACTATGTAAAGGAAGAAGGTGTTACTATATTGAAAAAAACTAGAACTATTGCACAAGTTTTAGTTACTGTGAACATATTTAGTGTCTGCTGTTTGAACATCATAGTATTAACATTTTAAGTGCTGCACGAATTTCATGGTAGTGTGTCATCCAGTCTGGCACCAGGCGCTTGCAACACGCCAGCATGACACGTACGTAACTAAAATGAATCTATAAATAAATGTTTTCAGTTACATAATAGATTCTGTAGGTTAATGCCCCACAGTCAGTGTGTGAACATAACATTTAAGACATTAGTTATTTACTGTGAGTGAAGTTGCAATTTTAAATAAGTGAGTAATTGTAAGTGAAACTTCCTGAATTTTAATTATACTGTTTTTGTTCTAGGTTCATTCGTTTTTACATGTGAACAGTGATATAAACAAAACAGTGAACCAGACAGAAGAGAATAGCAGTGAACATGGAAATGGTTCTAACCTTGACGGAATTAATGTAACATATGCTGCTTCATCACCTTCACTGAGTTTATTGGATCAAACCACACCTGTTCATATGAATACATCTCTGCAGCAGTGCGATTTGAGCAATAAAACTGTTCATAAATCAGTTCAGTTTGGAAATAGAAAAAAATATCAGTGCGGTGTTTGTGATAAAATGTACCTTAACCCAGATAAATTAACACAGCATGCTTTAAAACATACAGCTGTCAAAAAATATTGCTGTGGTGTATGTAACAAATTTTTTGAGCGACAGAAGTCTTTGTCGGAACATAAGCTTGTACACATGTCTGTTAAAAAGTATTACTGTGATGGATGTGACAAAGTCTTTCTTTATGAAAACACTTTATTACTGCATAAATCGTTTAACACTGGTAGTGAAAAATATCAGTGCAATATGTGCACTGAAACCTTTACTTATTTGTGCTCTTTGACAAAACATAAAATAAACCACCCTGTTGATCTTAAAGTATATAAATGTGATGTTTGTAGTAAAACGTTTGCCAGTTTACATTATTTGACAACACATCAAACAAACCATGCTGTTAATAAAACCTATAATTGTGATCTTTGTAGCAAAACCTTTACTAAATTATACAATTTTACAAAACATCAAGGAAGCCACACTAAACCCTATATGTGCGATGTTTGTGGCAAAACATTTACTCTGCCGGCTGGTTTGTCACAACATAAATTAATACATCCTGGTGTCAGAGAGTTTCAGTGTAATCTTTGTGACAAAACCTTTACTCATAAGCGGTATTTGACAAAACATAAAGTCAGACACACTGGTATTAAAAAATACAAGTGTGATATTTGTAGAAAAACATTTACTCAGTGGTCTGGTTTGTATCATCATAAATTTGTTCATACTGGTATTAGAAGATTTCAGTGCAATATTTGTGGCAAAATGTTCCCTGTAAAAACCGTATTAAGAAACCATCAAAGAACAGTACACTTGGTTAAAGAAAGTCAATCAGACAGTTCAAAGAAAAACTTTAATCTGTCAAACAAATTACAACATAAATCTTACCACTGTGATGTTTGCAACAGATCTTTTTCTGGTCAGTTTTATTTGTGTAAACACAAATTAATACACACTGGAATAAAAAATTTCAAGTGCAGTGTTTGTAACAGAGCTTTTATCAGTTCTGATAATTTGTCAAAACATGTGCTAATACATGTGGGTATGAGAAAATACCAGTGTGAATTTTGTAACAGGACCTTTACTGATTCAGATGCTTTATTGAAACATAAATTGAAACATGATCAGATAAAAAAATATCAGTGTGACATTTGTAAAAAATTTTTGATTAGTTCTGAAGGTTTGTCACGACATAAATTAGCACATGCTGGTATTAAAAATTATCAGTGCGATGTTTGTGCAAAAGGCTTCATTGATTTGTCCACTATGTTACGACATAAACAAATACACAGTAACATTAAAAAATATCTGTGTGAAATTTGTGGGAAAACCTTCCGTCGTTTAGACAGTGTGTCCAAACATATATTAAGACATAAAAACATTACTACAAATTCTGGGTGTTCTCAGTACTGCTTGTGATTAGGTTTCCAAGTACTTTGTCAGAATGCAAATTAATAAATGGTATTTGTACTCTTTTGTTGTTTTACAGTGTTACTTTTTAAACTATTAATATTGTCTTTTTTTACAGTACATGTTTTTTTAGGTAGTAGTAAAGAATTGTTTCAAATGTACATTTTTGCAATATAGCAGTTCATTATTTGTAACAGTGTTACATTGCGAATTGTAATTTATCACTGATTATGTAAATGTGTACATATAATTAGAAAAAACGTGTATAGTAAAAAGAAGTATGGTACATTCTCAGGTGTTAATTTTTTGTAACTCATTAACTTTGAAATAACATATCAGCAAATTTTTCAACAGTGATATATGTGTGGTATCTTTTATTATAAATTATTGACAGTGATCATTGGCATTAGAATGAATGCAGACCAGTGAACACATTAACACTTTGGGTGCTGGACATTTCAGCACAAATCTTCTATAGAGTGCTGGCTGTTTTGATGTTTTTCAAAAAATTCTTTGGGAACTATAACATAACCTAGAAAAATGGTACTTACCTTATTTTAAACGTTTAAACCTTCCACTTCACAATTAAATATAAAATTTTATTGTTTTATATAAATACTTTCAATGACACTTCACTTTTTATACACAATTTTTACTTTAAAAAAAGTCAAAACTGATATTGCACACTAAAATAATATAAAATCACTTTAAATTGCATAAAAGTAGTTCACTGGTGAAACACAAAACATAAGAAAATGTATCACTAATATTAGTTTGTATAATTTTTTCAATGAAAAACTTTGAATCATGGGTCTTTACACATAGCAATTGGAAATTTCTTCGTTTGATTCAGTTGAGCTGCCATCTGCTGGCGATTTCAAGAACTAAGAACACTAACAAACATTACGCGACAGCTAAAACGATGTCATTAGAAGTGATCCCATATATAAAGAAACATAAAACTAAACAAATGACATGATCGGCATTCTATAAAAGTTTTGTCACCATGTCAAATGATGATGGCACTCTATGAAAGTCTCATCATCATGTCAATTGACATGATCAGCACTCTTAAGTGTTAAACTCTATGGATGACTGTAACCTATCCACGTCATTCCACTCACAGGTCTTAAGGATGAGTGTAATTCATCCACAAATTTATCACCACTCGTATTGAACTGTATAGCTCTTATACAGACAGTTTGTTTTGTACAAACAATAATATATAGTTCTGCTATACAGCCGCAGAGGGCAGCACCAGCTTAAAAACAATGTTATTTTATAAACACGTGCATTTCAAGTGAGCCCATTTTGTGGTTATGCTGCATTGTAACATCCAGTGAAAGTTTTGCTGTTAGTTTAATGGTTTATTATAATGGATTCATCTAAATATCTTACCAAAGATGAAATTCAAGATACTTGTCAATAATATTGATATCAGGTATTGATGAGCAGAAATAGTGCTGTGAAAAAATTGAAGTCTTGATAGTGGTGTAATTTGGATGCTTAGAGTTTAATACATTTAATGTGTTATTGGACACTTATTGTATCATAAAAGAGGACTACAGTGAAGCCTTGAACGTTTGGACCTCAAAAATCCGGATCGACAAAAACGAAGGTAAATTATTTTACTGAGTCCGGACTGAGTACAGTTTTGGCACTCGCTTGTACTGTAAGTGTTGTGGCTAGTCACGAGAAGGGTAATGAGTCACACTACCAATGCGCTTATTCACTCCATTCAAGGGCTTACCTGCACGCTCAGTCCCTTCCAAGTCTTCGGCATAATCGCGTTATTGTGCAATGTTGTGTACATTTATATGTTGGTTTATGTTATTAATTTCAATTAACCATAAATATTTATTTGAGTAGAGATACTTTAGTGTTGTTCGGAATGGCTAGTACGTCTGTTAGTAAAGCTAGTAGAAAGCAAAAACATGTGTTTTTGACAATAAATAAGTTGAAAAGGTTGAAAAGATTATCTAAAGGTAAAAGTGGGGCATCTCTTTCTAAAATCTACAATGTGGGGACTTCAACCATAAGTGACATTAGAGCATAAAAAGATAAAATGGAAAAATACGCTGAAAAATTGGATTCTGAAGAAGGATCACACAAAAGAAAAACATGATGGCCAATAAAACAGCTTTGGTAGTTGCCATTCATGTATGCTTTACACAAGAAGAAGGACCAATTCCAAGCCATATGCTGTGTGGAAACGCACTACAATTCAATAAATCCTTGAATGGGCCTGCTGATTTCAAAGCTACTAGTGCAGGGTGGTTACATAATTTTAAAAAATGAAACAGGATCCGAGAATTAGAAATTCAAGGAGAAAAGTTATCTTTGGACCATGGTGTTGCCCAACCATTCAAACTAAAATTTCTTGATATGGTTTTTAAAAACAGTTACAGCAGAGATGGTGTGTACAATGCTGATGAAACCAGCGTAAACTGGCTTTCTCTGCCTAAAAAATCTCGTTTCCTGCCATGAGACACATCTGCCCCACATTTTAAAGCAAGCAAAAGACAGACTAACTGCATGCCACACCACTCGCAGAGAATTGGAACAAACAAAAATAAAAAAATTGGAACTTGCCGATTTGCCAGTGCTGAATGCACCTCCATGCGCTCTCAGCACTGTTTTAGTTATTTGGTTATTTTATTAAATCACTAAAACAGCGCTATTGTGTATGCATCATATGGGAGTTCATTGTAGATTAAAAAATTTTTTTTTTTACTTTTTTAGTAATTAAGTTCAACACCTCATCGATTAAAATAGGGATTGTAATGTTTTATGACATAAAATTATAGCAGTTTCAAGTATATTTTGAAAATCCGGATGGGATCCAGTCCCAATTGATCTGAATTTTCGAGGTTCTACTGTATTTAAGCTTTCAGGGTATATATTCGCCCTTAGTATTTTGTAAATAGCATTGACATGCATGTACTGCATAAAACCAGCTGAGAGCTTAGTGCTGTAATACTGGAGGAGTAAGGGTGGATATATTTTATATTATTTTTTTATTTTACTTATCATTAATTATTTAAAAATTAAAGTGTAAATTAAATACAGTATCTATGTTTTTGAATACTGAAATACATATTCACCCTTTCTATCATGATTACCCAACACCACGATTTTCATATTCGCCCTTTCTACTCCCAGATCCTGATATGAAAGTTGGTTTTTCAAATTTATATGAAAATGCTCAGGCCACAGTAGTAGGCAGCCTGCCTATGTGGCTCAATATGTGTGTATCATTAAATCATTATCAATAAGTTTTTTCATTAAATATGCTAAAGTGGGTAATGCATTGCAAAACCAAATTGTACCAATAGTGCTCAATTTGATGTACCCATACACTCACGGTTGTGCAAATTCATGTATACTGTAACATTAAAAAGGAGAAGTCTTAAAATGTATAAACTAAAAAAACGTATGATTCCTGCCTGTATTTGACAGTTGGTATACAGAAACTGTCCACTGCCCCATTTAACACATTGAGACCTATAGACGTACCTAGTACAGTAAAATTGAACGTTAAGGGCATATGTGCAGAAACCATTTTATGGATGGACGGGTCCACTTTGGAGGGTAATGGATAATCAGCTGGTAGGCAAGTTAAGGTATGGCCAACTTGCGTGTGATGTTTTAGTTACCTGTACATTGTTAGTTACTGTGTGACTTGGTAGTTTTGTTCTGTAATTACGTATTATCATAATTATTTGTGTTATCATCCAGTAACGAGATTTGTTAAAATGGATAGTTCTCCTTCAACTAGCAAAGACAGGAAAGTTATTCATAGTCAAGCGCGGGAAGTAATAATAAACAGTTTTTTGTTGTCCAGGATTCAAAAGATTCTTGCAATTAAATTAATACGAAGAACTGGTTCCTTTATGTAATGATAAACTGTAGAGATAGTCGAGTGTAATTAAGGAGTGGAAGTGTACATTTTGCAAATTCCATTGCGATAAGAATGGTCAGAAAGGCTGTAGTTATTATTATTTTATTTACATCAGAAACAATAAACGTATAATTCTTTTTTTAAGCCAGCTGTGTGACTGTAGGTACACACACAGATAGAGATTCGTTGTGACACATTTACAAACAAACCTTAACAGTTGCGAGTTTTTGTACTATTAGAATTGATATTCATAGGTTGGCTGATGTCAACAATTATCTTCTCACATCTCACAGTGACTCCCTCCATATCGCCTTTCCCCTCTGACCATAAGCGTTTTGTGCATTTCTGTGCCCTTAACTTTCAATTTTGCTTTACATTCAAGTCAAACAAGTACCAGAATCATAAGGACGTTCAAAGGTATGTCTGTGAATTTGACGTAGTTTAAACGAAACAAGACAGCTCCTATACATCCACAGGCTTCGTTTCCATGTAATAGAATATTTTAGTTCTCTACTTAAACTGTATAGGTCAGCATGCGGTGGAACAAACACAGGGAAAAATATTTCTGTTTGTGCTATGTACATGTGTTTCATGAGGGCAGCTATTCTTGTTGTTTACCTACAGCTTGTGCGTGACATAGTCATGTTCTGTTATATTTTTGTTTATTGAAAACGTAAACGTATCTTGCAGAAGAAATTAATGAAATCATAAACATTTCTGGCTCCGTCATCGATTCATCAAATTAATATTCAGAAATTAGTGGTAACGTGTGTTGATAGTGACATTGTGATGGGTGAAACTAATGACATGACTAACACTTATCAGTTTTTGGTTTAAATTATTAAAAACTCAAAATATGTACATAGTAATACAAGTTAATTTCATATATCAAATTCAAGTTCTTGGTGTGAGTTATATGAACAACTGTTACACGTGTGTGAGAAAGAGTCGTATCCTAGACTCAATTGATAAGACGTCTTTTGTTTTTGACAATTTCAGTAAATTTCTTGATAGAACAATATTTAGGTGTAAACAATATAATTTTGTGTACAGTTGTCAGGGGCGGATTTAACATTTTGCCGCCCGTAGGCAGTATAAATTTGCCCCCTCCCACAAATCTCTGTTGGAGGGGGGGCATCATTATATTCCCTCTTTGGTTTTACAGTCCGCACTAGTGTTCTGTTTAATCCAAACTTTACTAAATCGCGTGTGCTCTCGTTCATATGCCAATTAATATGATCAGAATCTAAGACCTTCCCTACCTGATTTGATGACATTTCATCATGATTTTTGACGTGAACTGGCTCTTCGTTCTTCAAAACTGACGGTTCCTCCACAACGGACCTCTCTGGCTGAACTGTGTGAACAGTATCTTCACCTTCACTGCTATCACAGTTATTGTCGGTATCACTAGAATGTCTCCATTCCTTAAATATTAGGTTGCCTCGGTTTCTGGAACCAACCTACAATTCGGTATTACATTGACAGATCTACATTTCTCAATTTGATCTGGATTGCCAACATCTAAAATCTCTCTGATGATCAACGCCAAATATTTCAACGGTTGAAAACATAAACATTCGCCCGTATTACTTTTGGGGTGAAAAACGATAACTGCGTTATAGTTAAAAATTAAGTGGAGATAATTTTTATATTCGTGTGTGCTTAATTGAACTGGCTTTTATACTTATAAATTTGATTGAATCTAAAAATATCATTTCTTAACTCAAATTTTGCCGCTCCCCAAAATTTGCTGCCCCAGGCAAGTGCCTAGTCTGCCTGTGCGTAAATCCGCCCCTGACAGTTGTGCAAATCTGTGTTTAAAATTAGTGTTAAAATTAATGCACTGCACAAGAATCGAGTTAAGCTGGGGGTTTTTTTAAGCGAAAAAGTGTATTTTTCTGAACTTAATAAAACAGTATACTACAAAACACCATAACAAAATATATATCATTTTAAAGCACAAGATGTGCCATTTTAATGAACTGTTTACAGAATGGATGTAAGTGAAGAAACAAATTTTTTATTAGCCCTCCAACTTTCACAAAAATTGCTCAGGACATAACAGCATGTAGGGACCATATGCGGGCAGGTCTCAGTGTTAAAACACAATTCCATACAAAATTTCCTCTCTTAATACTTTCAGTGCCAAGCCTGTGTCTACTGCAGGCTTGGTGTTTTAGTTAGCTGTTCCATGCCCCTGTCTGCATGGACTCTCATATGCAATCTTTACAAATTTCACTAGCGGTTCTATCTGGAAAAAAAAGAACATTTTGTACATTCCCTTCGAGTGTTACTTATAATATATGTACTATATTGGCTAACATAAGAAGTTTTTAGTTTGATATAATCGATATAAACAATCAGTATCAATCTGCATTATTTAGTGGTGTTCATATTTATAGGTTATGTAATTGGACATGTACCGTACAGTGGCAAAATGTTAGAAACTTTTGCTGATAAATTTTGCTTATAAAACCTCACTGTTAAATTTTACTGTTTTGTGACAGCAAAATGTAAACTAAACAACTAATTTTGGTTCAAAAGTGTTTTGTAGTTATAAATAATTATGCACAATTGTAATAAAACATACCGTACCTTAAACTTTTTCAAAAAATAAGAAGATGGTTTCCTTTAAGTGACAGTAATTATTTACTATTATTGATATGTATATGTATATGTTCTTAAGAGATGAGACTTTTTATTTCGATTTTTAGATCATTATAATTGACCAAAGGTTAAGTGAATTATTGATTTTCAAATAACCTTAAAAATGCCTGTTTTCTAGTATTAATAGTCTTGTAATAGGATGTCACCAAAGGTGTTAAAAGAAATCGCTTGATCCGTTTAGGAGAAACCACTGAACACAGTATAGAGTATTGTAGTGACTTCTTAAATGACTTAACTTGTAACTATGACTTAATCCTTGGTACCTGCCAAGGCCAGCTATTGCGGGGTTTGTGTGGGTCCTTGCTGCTCAAACGTGAAAGCTATATGCAAGACACAGCACAGTGTCATCCAAGGAGCGGACATCGAGTCCACTTCTCAAAAGACAAGAAGGGAACCAACAGGGGGCTTTGGCGGCTAGAGTTCCATGTATCTCCACAGCAGTGGCCTTGAGATAGGGCCTGGGAGGTAAGACGACGCCGTGATGACTGGCTGTGGTCCTCACCGCAATGGCTGTACCGCCTCCTGCAGAGCCCAACCGATTGTCCTGACAGCACACGTAATCGGCTTTACTGGAGGTCAAGTGGGCCTCATTGAGAAGTACATCGGGTTTGAGTCAGGCAACTAATTCCTGGAGTTACTTGACTTTTATGCTACATCGGTGTTCTAGGCAAGGATCAAGAGATCTTGTTTAAGAGCCTGACTCATAGAAGACCCATACAATTCGCTGCGGGGCTGCCAGAGTCTGATTGGCTTGCCGTGAAATCTCCTGATTCCAGCCAGGTGTTTGCGGCAAACATCTCTGATGGCTCCTAGGCTGTCACGGGGAGCAATGTCTTTCGCTGCTGTCACAACTTCCCCGGGTCTTGAATGCTCTCAAATTGTCAGCCTATTGCCCTCCTCTGGCGGGTTTGAGTCCTTGTATCCTTGTATGGATATCCGTCCTTCTACACCAGGTAGTAGATCTCCCCTCTGAGTGTTGCTGTCATCCTGAAGGGACCTTTCCAAACAGGCTCCCATTCTGAGTACCTCTGTCCTTCGGCTGTTAATCGTTCTGACACCCATCTCATCCTCGGACGACCCATGTCTCTTCTACCAATGGCTTCATAGTTCAGTATTGCTTTCGGCAATCGATACTCTGTCATCCTTTGCAGACAATCCCAACATCATCTCTGTAAGCTGAAATAATTTCATGTATGACCTCTACTTCGAGTTCTGCTCTGATATCCTCATTCCTTATTCTGTCTTGCAATGTATAGCTTAAAGTACTTCAAAGAAACTACATTTCGGCTCTCTGAATCTTGCTGCATTCTGTTTTTGTCATGACCCATGCCTCACTTGTTTATACTTATTAATTACCAGAGTAATTAATTTTTGTTTACATAACTCAGTTGTATTCGTGCAATTCGCAATAAACTTGTGTCCACATGCGCGTACTAATTGCGAATCTTTTAATGGCACCATTTGCTTTGCTATTTGTACTTTTAACGTGAGATTTTTATCAAATAAAACATATTTGCGATATTAATTGATGACACGTTGGGCACTTGGTGAAACATATTAATACAAAGGTTTTGTAAAATATATAAAAAACACTTGGTAAGTTTCACAAATTTTTTAATTAACTCTGACAGCTGTTTTGACTAACTAAGCCATTGTCAAAGAGGCGAGTGAATGAAATTACTGAACACAGGATGTTAGTGGAGTGTAGGTGGTGAACATCTGTTTAGGGCGTATCTGGAACATCTGTGTTGTGATTGGGGGGGGGGTGCAAGAGACAAGGGAAGGTCAGGTGTCTTTAAAAACTAAATACAATCATGAATGCAAAATATAAAATTAACTGAACTATTTAGTTACACCCCCCTCCGTAGATTCAGTGGACTAAACGACGAAAGTTCGGCGTTACACCTGCCGACCGCCACGGACAGTTACTGAGGAGTCTACGCCACATCATTATTCAGGAAAGCCCTTACAAATCATTTTCTAATTTCTAAAACTAAGAATGAGCTCAATTCCAGAAAAATAAACGTGTGTGAAATTACCGTATGAGAGAGAGAGAGAGAAAGTGAGAGTGTGTACGTTTATGTTGGCCAACTTGAATATAGCTTGAGGCATTGGTTTATGATACAATAAGAGTTATTTATTAAAAATAAAAAAAAAAACCAAAAGAAGTAAATGATTGCAGTAACAATTAAAGAGAATTAATTTGAAGCAAAATAAGAAACTAAATACGTGTAACCTTGAACAGAGGTCAAGGGCGAAAATGAAGTCGCCGCCATTTGAATTTATAACCATTATTGTTGGCTATTAGTGTAACAAATTACATCACAATTAACTGAATAAAATCAAATGCATTAGCCTAATGTTGTGTACCTCATTATTTCAATACCCTACAACCACTGCCTCTGTCTGTTTAACGATATTCTGGACCCAAAGCCTAATGCATATAACTGAGCTAAGCACGTGTTATTCCGGTGACAAGACAATTTATGCAAATTACATAAATTCTGATGATTCCCCATTCAGGAATAATAATTATTTAGATAAATAAATGGGTAAGTTAACAGATACCGCCCAGATCAGTGACTTGATTATTATTGTATTATATTATTGTATTATTGAGTTTATTAACAAACGACGCCCTCACAATGACTTTATTACTTTATTATTACTACATATATGTGTAAATTAACAAGAGACATGATCCCCTGCAGCACAAATCAAATGTGGGGTGGCAGAACACACTCTACAGAAACAATAAATTCGTTTCTTCACATAACGAGTGAAATATCATTTCCCATTAGTGCAAAAACAGACAAAAAGTGATTTGGGTAAAACCATGCACACTAGAACACAGTTTAACATTAAAAATAAGGATTTTTTCCAAGCCTGACCTGTTGTTTTTACTATCACAGTATATTGTTACCACAGTCTAGTGATCATCGTATGGTACAGTGGAAAAACAAAATACAAGACACCAATTAAGTAACTAATCACCAGCTTTAATTATCACAATTAAACAGTTTGTAATCAACAAGATAGTCTCTTACGTCAATCAAATAAAAATTGTTCACACGCAATAGAAATGTCAACTAATATAAAACACAATTGTATTACAATTGTCCCGCACAATTGTAAAAGACATAACACTTCACCACAATACTTCGAACCGCACTATGTAAATTGCCCAACAATAACTGAACTAAGCGCCACTGATTGGCTGTATTTATACTCCGCTGAAATTCCAGAAACATCCATACTACGCATCAGCGCTACAATAGAACGTAATTGACTGTGGCCTTGACACAGTGCACGTGGGCAGCAAAGTCTAGAAAAGTCTCGCTAATGCATGTTGAGATCATGTACGCACACAACATTACAGCCGGATTCCACTGGAACATCCGAGAAACACGTAGAATGTTGTGTAATGGTGTAACACTTTTTCTGCATTATGTAACAATATATTTAGTTTTCTCCTCATTTAAATGGTAGTAAAAAGTAGGACAACTTGTAACCCATCAGCATCACATTTAAAAATTATAAATTTTAACTTTGAAAGGGTCTAAAGTTTTTTTTGCATTTGGGTTTTCTGGTAAATGAAAACAATTATATAAATAAAGGAGATAAATAAAATAACTCGGATTGCTAATAAGTGCTGGTGTGGGCTGATGGAATAGTTTAAATTGCAACTTCTACACCTTGAAACCAAAGCTAGACTATATAGAATGTTAGTAAAACCGGTCCTGATGTACAGAAGTGAAACATGGGTACTGACACAGGGCGACCTGTTTCGACTTGCATCTTTTCAAGGGAAAATACTTTGGAAAATTTATGGACCCATTAGGGAAGGTAGAGAGTGGAGAATAAGGTATAACAGAGAGCTCTATGAGTTATATAGATTGCCTGATATTGTGACATCAATTAGGATAACTAGGCTGAGATGGGCAGGACATGTACAGAGAATGAATGAGGAGGTTGTTCTTAAGAGGATTATGAAATATACACCAGAAGGAAAGAGAGGACATGGAAGACCCAGACTACGATGGATTGATGGAATCCTAGAAGATGTGAAAGTACTTGGAGCGAAAAATTAGTGGACATTGGCTAAGGATAGGGAAGTCTGGAGGAAAATCCTGAGGGAAGCTGAGGCCCACAGTGGGCTGTGGAGCTATTGATAATGACCTATTGATTAACACCAATTTTGAACTACAGGACAGACAAACAATTACCGATGGTCTGATAACTAAACTTTTAATTAGCAAAAAACAAAGAATTATAAAACTGCTGTTAACCGGCAATTAAAAATTACACGATTTGATTATTGAAATACATAAATTAAGAGATCGTCTAGTCGGCCACAAATATCAGCTTGTTCCAGTGTTGCCACGTTTAATATTCCGGCCTTGTACTAGGGCCAGTCATGCCTACCTTTTTTTCGCTCCGGTAGAGATTTCCTCAGAAGCTGCCACTAGGAGCGCTGTCCGTCCTGCTTTTGGTGACAGCGCCCTTCAAAAGATCGTTGTATAATATGTTCAAGTAGTACCGTATCTGCGATTTAAATTGTATCTGTTGTCTGTTCGTTTAGGTTGTTGTTTCTATGCGTTTTTGTGTGTTTGTATATTCCTAGTTGTTCAACACACTTATTCAATATTAATTTATGATCCGAGACGGTAATATTTTATATAATTAATCAACTTGTTCATATGGACAAATGTACTTATGGTCTAAAAAACTGGTGTCGCTTTGATGTACGTACGTTGTTGTCAATTGATTGTTGTTATTTATTCAAAATAAAATATATGCAATTTATTATACCCGTCAGAAGCAACATTGACCATTATGATAGAACAGTTGATTAAACGGGCATTTACAAACTGGGTTCAAACGGATGTTAGTGAAATGACCATTAAGATAACGGCCGTTAAACATGTTAACGGTAGTTAAAAACGGTCCATTCAGAATAAAATTAACATACATTCCTGAAACGGAATATTATTTAGCGTATAGAATTCCAAACTTTCGTGTAACGTTTTCAAAATTATAATTTGCACACACACACATACCCACACATTATAACATATAAGTATAAACTAAATACAACTATTTCACTAACGATTCGGAACACAAAGTTCCGAAGCCTCTAAAGAAGCTTTTTAAAAGCGAAAACCGGTTCAGGTTATAAGGTACAACTTTACGTTTTTACCCATAAAAAATTTTGTGTTCCGAGTCGTTAAGGCGGCCATACACGTTACGGTATGCCTGACAGGTGAACCTGTACAGGTTTACCTGCACAGGTCTGGTGCTCACACACGCTAGGATAAACCGTTGAGGTATTCAGTTGAACCATGGCTTCGACACCGGACGACGCGCTTGCGGTGATAGGCCTTTTGCTCGCGATAGAGTGCAGTCAAAAGCAGAAAAGAAAAAACCGCGGAAAATGGTGTAAGGAGTGGCTTTTGAAAAGAAAGCAATACAGTCACGTGAACTTGTTAAAAGAACTGAAAATTGAACTCGGTGACTACCATAATTTTTTGTGTATGAACGAATCAGTTTATTTGAAACTACTTTCAATGGTCACCCCTTTAATTCAGAAAAAATACTATAATGAGAAGGTCTGTTTCTGCTCATGAGAGACTCACAGCAACTTTTAAGATTTCTTGCAACAGGATGTTCATACGAATGCCTCAAATTTTTTGCCATAGTATCACCTCAAGCTCTTGGTAAAATTATTCCTGAGAAATGCAATGCCATACATAAAGTTCTACGAAAGGAGTATTTACAAGTAAGTAATATTAATTATTTTATGAAATTGTTTATTGCTATTAGTGAAAAAGTACAAGGTGTGAGGATGACAAAATATTTTTACAAAATTTTTAAACAATTATTTATTTTTAATCGAATCATCAGATCAAAGGTACAGAATTAAAATCATTATATTGAGATACAAAATTCACTGCCGTTTCTGTTGCGGCAATTATTTATTTTTATTCGAATCATCAAAGGTACAGAATTAAAAATCATTATATTGAGATACAAAATTCGCTGCCGTTCCTGTTGCTTCCGGCGAAGCAACTTGTCCGGGTGTTCCGAATTGTTGTTCGGACTGTTGTCGTGAATGATATCCATGAGGGGATGGTCCAGTCATCGCATTTGGTTGAGTCCAATGTTCTGGGTGAATCGTAGTAGGTGAGGGTGAACTACCTGAGGAGGAAATGTATGTGGGACTTGAATATATAGTAGGAGTGGCCTGATGTTGTTGGAAGTAGACCGGAGTGCTTTGAAAAGACTGACAGGTGAGGGTGCCCATTTAACCTTCAAATAAAATATCATTTATTAATTTTTCTGCCAGTAGGCGCTGACGTTTCTCCAAACCTCTTAATCTAATGGCAATAGTTGTTCCTACGAGATCAAAGCGATCATCCTGTAAAGCCGGTCTTTTAAAATAATCCCGCACAGTACGTAGCACATCAGTGGTTAATTCACTGCTCTTTTTTTACCTGGTCTTGATGATTGTTTGGCTCTGAGGGGATCAATACTTTGTCCTGGTGATGGTTGGTCTGTAGTAGTACACTGTTGGTTTTCACCTTGCGCCTCGTTGTTTACACTTGTTGATGGTTGTGTGCTTACATTTGACGAGTCACGATCATTTGCACAATCCTGAAACAAACTTTTCTTTTTAAACAAACATTTTATTTATGTAATGAATTTAGAGAAATCTTAAATATATTGCAATGAAACACAGGATCCTGATTAGCAGTGCACGCTTGTCTAATACACAGACGATAAACATTCATGTTTCAAATGGTAGTTTGTTAGGTTTGGTTTTTTGTGGTATAATTTTTGTATTTTAGAACGGATAAGGAATTAGGCTTAGGCAAACTGTGTATTATTTTATGTGCTGTTTATTCGTGTACTGTGTCAGTGAAAATGTGCGCGAGTGATAAACGTTTTCCCTGCTGTGCGTGATATAATTATCGAATCGAAGTGACACTTGAACTGAACATAAACTACTCCTATTAGCTACAATTTCCCTATATTTCCTAAGCTTAAAATGACGTTAAAATATGATTTCTTTAAAATATAAAGCTCGTTGTAAAACGCACTTCTGCGTGAGATAAAGGCATTCATAGATAACCATCTATACATGCCGTTGCAAATTCTATGCACTTTTCGGCATGAAACCACTGCAGAGCCGTGTGCAAAATAACCATGTGACTTCCTTCCACCAATAAGAAGCTTGAAGGCAGTCGGAATTTTCTTCAGCCTGTGGCTGCACGAGCAGTTCTTCTCATCTAGCTATCACGAACGGAACGTGCAATTCTCGTGCAAGATTTTTCGCTTGCGAGAATCTGTTAAGTCCTTTTTTCGGTAGTAACGAGTGCGAACGCTCAGAACTGTTTATTTAATTCATCGTTACACATGTTATTGTAACATAGCGTGTATAAATAAGTGAACTTGAGCTGCGTTACTGTGTGAGGTATTTCTACAGTACCGGTAGTATTCTATAATTTACTTGGTAAAATCTTGTCATCATTAGTTTCCGCGTGAGTGGAAGATTTCCGCATAGGGAGGTCTGCTGATCGTGGTAGACTAAGTGTTACGCGTGAACACTTGAAGAGTCCGGATTGGTATAAGTCTAATATACCGTTTCTAGTTAATAGCCACTGTGACCTGAGATACTTGCAAATTCTAAATACTGTATACAATTTCAGAAGTTGTATCCGTAGAACCGTTGTTTGTGTGCGAATCGTCGGTGTAAACGTTGGAACTTCAGGACACCAGCCCAGTTGTAAGCGTCACCAGGGTCAACCATCTGTCATCGTACGCCACGCCTGACGACTCCACTATACAGCAACCCCCCCTCCATCAACATATATGTAATGTACCACAACTCATGTGTGAACACTATATAACAATTTAAAAGACTATATTTGAAAACATTATTATTATTATTATTATTATTGTCAAATATATCGCATAAACAATTTCATATGTCTTGTGTGCAATAAATAATCTTAAATCCTCCAATTTGGACTTTTACATTAATACACACGTACTACCATATCCTATGCGCCAATAGTTAAGTTATTTGTGTTGTCGCATAGAGATATTTGGCGCTTAGCAACGTAGGGCACGAAAAATAGCGGTAATTTTACGCTATTCTATATATGTCAAAGAATATAAAATTTGTTGGTAAAATCCGACGTATAATTATAATTAATGTAATATTTGTGTGTATGGTTCATATGAAAATCTGAGGATATAATTTATCAATTGTGCATATTCTCTTGTGTGTCATATATGAACAATTTTATCAGTATATTGGAGGTAGATTATTAGCTGTTTTGTGTGTTAGATAAGGTTTGTTAACATTTTGATATATTGAACTGCTTACTGTGTGCGCATAAACTGGTTTACACTACGATAATAATCTTGTAATAATAATAAGTTTTGTAGCGTTAAGTCAGGGAATTTAAATTTTATTAAAATTTTAAATTAAATTTTGATCAATATGGCGGAGTTAGCAGAGATAAAGAATGCTTTAGCGGGCGTATTAGTTAATATGAAAACCATGTCCGAAGAAAATGAAACCGATAAAGAAGAGCGAAAAGCCAGTCAAGAGGAGATGAAAGCGAATTTGCAGAAAAGTGCAGAAAAAAGCCGTTAAACGAAATAAAGCGCTGCATGATGAAAACAAAAAAATATACGCGGCCGTGCAAGACCAATCCAAACAGAGCAAACAAATGTTAGAAGCTACGGAAAAGCGAATTAGCGAGACGATAGAAGTTATAAGATCTAACATAGAGTCGGTGTTAGAGGTTAATAATTCACGCATTAGTGAATGCGAGGCTAAAATCTCCGGGATTGAGGAGAAGGTGGTACAGCACGCATCCACGGTGAGTGAATTAGTGGCCGAGCAAGACCTGCGAATCCAAGAGCTGCAACATCAAGTGTCACGAATGCAAAATACGTCATCGCCGCTCAACTATACTACATATGTCTACAAGACCCTAGACGACGCTAATTCGCAACTGAAGTTCTCTGGACGAGAAAGTGAAAACCCAATGAACTTCATTAAAGTCTGCCAACGGGACCTGGAAGCGATTGGAGACACTTTAAGTGAGGCCGACAAGGTTAACTTCGTAGTACGACGCCTAAAGGGTACTGCGGCGGAGTGGTTCTCTGTTATCCAGGATAAGATCGACACATATGAAGATCTGGCAAAGCATTTCAGGGCTAGGTACTGGAATGAGGAGGTCCAGAGAAAGATCCGCATGCAGCTGGAGTTTGGCAAATATTCCAGTACCAAAGGCTCCAAAGAATCATACGTAATTGAATTAATATCAAGGGCTAAATACCTAGAACCTATCATAACGGAACCGGATATGGTCAATAAACTCGCACACCATTTTGGATGAGGCATACAAGTTGCTGTCATTACACAAGGGGTCAAATCCTTAGAAGAGCTACTACTGTTGCTCACAAAATGGGAGGGTATTGACAATCAGAGTAATAGTAGTAACAGTAATGAAACACCCCGAAAACAGTTTCAATTTCAACCACAACAAAAGCAACCGCAATCACAACAACAACATAAAATGACAAATAAAAATACAACCCAGAAATTTAATACCAACAGAGTAGCAGCAGGTACTGAAAATGGTTCAGATGAAGAGCAGACAAAAAACGGGTAAGGCTGCATGGCGTGAGTCCGTGCAACAAAGTAAATATTACACATAAGAATACAAATAAAATTACAAAAATCAGATCCAACAGTAAAAAGCAGTTCAATCAATCGAATGTGAATAATGTTAGCTGTAAGAATAGATTTGTTGTGTCTGGCCTATATCCTGCCGAGATTAGGGATAGTTTAGTTTACAATAATGATAGCAGTGAATGTGAGGAAAATATTAGTGTTGAAAATGACACTAACCTTATCGTCAATGCAAAAATCAATAGTTGTGTTGGTGAGGTATTGTTCGACAGCGGCGCGGAAATCTCGCTGATGGACGAGCGATTCCTATTAAAACACAAAAATCACTTCAAAAAATCCCGATTCTGCCGGTTAACAACAAAATTATAAAATCGGCGACGGGTGAATCGCAAACTGTTGACAAACAAGCACTAATAACAATATACATACAGGGAGTAGATATAGAAATCACTGTACTTATAATTAAAAAACTCGTATATGATATTATTTTGGGAGTCGACACATTAAATAAACTGCATGCTACCATTGATTTTCCGAACAAAACGTTGAAATGTACGGTAAATAATGAACAACACAATATCAGATTGGGACGCAGGAAAGGTAAGGAGGGGTCCGTATGTAATGCCCTATACATTAGCCCGACCGGCTGTTCAACAAGCCGATAAGATAACACATAACTCAGTGACTCCCAGTAGTCAGATAACGGGCAGCGAGCAAAATAAACTACGTGTGCTAGATAAATTCAGGTCTGTATTTTCAAATAAACCGACCACAACCAATGTATACGAGCACACAATTCAAATCACTGATGAGAATAAATTTGTGCGGAAAACTTACCCCATCCCTCTACACTATCAACAGCAAGGTGATGAAGAAGTCAGGAAAATGCTTGAGAGTGGCGTGATAGAACGCACAGATAGCAACTTTCTGAACCCTATGGTAGTTGTCAAGAAAAAGAATAATGACATTAGTACCACCCTCACAGTTTAGAGCTAGAAAAGATATGTGTAATTCGCTAGTACTAAGCTCTCAACTCTGCTTGATGGCGACTCTTAAAATTATCTCAGGGTATCACAAAAATGATTATTAACACAATTAACTTGAATGACTACTAATTTTAATGGACATCTTCATATATATATTACAAGTTGCATATAATCTTAATGATTAACAAATATTGAAATTATACTTCTTATAAAGTTATCTTTGGAAAGTAGGTTCATAGACAGATTGAATTGCCAATAGTAATAGAGTTACAAAAGATACATGAATTAATATGAGTTTAATGTTGTAATAACATACTATCTGTGTGTGTTTATTTTTATGTTTATGTTGTAAATAAATCGATCGAATACGGTGTATACGTTAACTTGTAATAAAATAAAAGTGTTGTTGTTATTTAAAATTACGTTTACGTTTAAAATATTAAAGGTCTTGTTTATTCAAAGTTCAATTATGTGTGAAGTATTCTTTTGAGATAAATCAAAGTTTGAAATAGTTGTTTCTAATTGAAGGTTGCTAATGTAGTAAAGTAATCTATAATGTAACATTCGAGGTTACTCCCAGTGTGTTTACAACGGTTTAATTATACTTGTTTGAAAAGAAGGTAATTATTGTTGATCCGGACTATGCTCAAATTGCGGTGAAATATTTCTTTTCCTATTCTTCTATACTATATAAGCACGAAAAAAATTATTTTAAACGGGGGTCGAACCTATTTACGCAGAAAAAAAATTAAATAATTACTCCCATAAGCGTGCATGTAAAGTGAATGACCGCCATGTTATCTAAGAAACGGCGCACAGTTACACAGCGAATGACGAGTTATGACGTCATTGCGGAGAGTACTCAGCGCTGTACTTCCTAAGTTTACGCGGCAAATAACGTAGCGTTTTTTGGCGCCTTATGGGAGAAATTATTTAATTTTTTGTCTTCGTAAATAGGTTCGACCACCGTTTAAAATTATTTTTCTCGTGTTTATATAGTATAGAAGAATAGAAAAAGAAATATTTCACGGCAATTTGAATATTTCACACACACACACACACACACACGTAATCCATCCAATTATGAAAAGATGAAAATCTTACCTTAATGTAGCAGGCCATTGTGTATTAAAATGTTACACAATTACACAAACTAAAGGACTGAAAATCACATTACGCGGAGGGTAAATATTTACCTTTGCTACACCATACGCCATATTAACTGAGTAGTTAGTGGGATCACCACTACATTTTGCCTTAACGTAATTCAATTGCCTACAACGCAAAGCATTACATTTCAGACTCGTGGGTGGCCGACTCATCAGTTTCCTACAGTATCCACCGCTGAGAGTGATTTTGGGTAGCCGGCTCACCGCACATGCTTTAGTCTACGGCGCCTTCGGCGCCTCCGAGGTTACTAATAATAAACTCGCGGTGGGCTCAACGCAAAGCTTTAAACCGCCGTTTGGGCTCAACGCAATTTTGAACATGTAAGAATCATGTACATTTGAAGCTTCGTAATTCACTTCAAGATTGTATGGTGGAGCACAGGTAAATATTAACCACGCGGAGTACCCAGCGCTGTACTTCATAAATTTCTAAAGTAATCGGCTCAATATTACAAACGTTATTAATAGTAAATAACCCTAAACAACAGAAATAATTAAACCATAATTAATAACACCGCACAATTACACAAACACAAACACGCACCAGACTACCTAACGCGGCGACAGTACACACTATGCAATATGCAACTTATGGTGAAATTCGCGCGTTTATTCTCAACGGTGAAACCGCTGTTTTGTCTTAACCAATTACAAAGGCGAGATTACAAAATTTTAAACCCAGCCGTTGATTTTTTCTCAAGTACCAATGGTAATTCAGCATTACATCAGCCTCTGGAAATTTTTGGCATTTGGGTACCCGTATTTCAGCAATTGACTCAACTCGCTTTTCATACAGTCAATTTTTGCGGTTCGCCTTAATTTTTATTATCTGGAACAATGAACTATATCCCGCGGCCCTTCGGGCCGCCTATAACTGAATAGTTAGTGGGATCACCACTACATTTTGCCTTAACGTAATTCAATTGCCTACAACGCAAAGCATTACATTTCAGACTCGTGGGTGGCCGGCTCATCAGTTTCCTACAGTATCCACCGCTGAGAGTGATTTTGGGTAGCCGGCTCACCGCAAATGCTTTAGTCTACGGCGCCTTCGGCGCCTCCGAGGTTACTAATAATAAACTCGCGGTGGGCTCAACGCAAAGCTTTAAACCGCCGTTTGGGCTCAACGCAATTTTGAACATGTAAGAATCATGTAAATTTTGTTTTGTTCGCTTTTCATCCAACTCGCTTGTAAATGTTTGGAAAATGGTTATATATACATCCTAAAGGCCAATTTGCAGCGACAGCTGATGTACAACCGGTGACGTCACGCGTCGTCCTGTACCGGTGTACGTATTCAGTCTGAAAATGGCGTTCACCGGCTATTTGCATGCATTCTAATGTGAGTAATTATTTAATTTTTTTTCTCCGTAAATAGGTTCGACCCCCGTTTAAAATAATTTTTTTCGTGCTTATATAGTATAGAAGAATAGGAAAAGAAATATTTCACCGCAATTTGAGCATAGTCCGGATCAACAATAATTACCGAAAAGAATTCCCTTATATTAAACAAATAGAATAGTTAGGTTGATAATAATTAAATGCTAAATTAGCTTAAGTTGAGACGTAAAGTACAACAGTTGGTTGCTTGCTACTGATGATCGTCTGGTTGAAACTGGCTGTAAAACTTCTTCTCCAGATTGCAGGTAGTCTAAGTACGTTACGTCTTGTAATGTCTGGACAATATCATAAACAAAAATATACTTTTACGTACCTGGTCGTGTTTACTAGAAGTTCACTAAGCTGTCAACTCAGTTTACAAACACCAACTCACTTTGGTAGCAAGGTTAGATTGCCTTGTTTGTTAGTTAGTGGGCGCCACACGGATTTATTTTAGGGAAAATCCCGTGTAAAACCCACAAATAGAATTACTGAATGATTAAAAATTTTAAAATAATTGTGTAACACCTTTTGGCAATGCTATTCCAAAACATTAAAACACAACTGAAGGTTGTTTAAGTTTTCTAAATAAAATATTTAATTATCCTATAGGAATAAATCAAATCAAGTGATGCTGTTAATAATGGGTTTTATTTACACCCTTATAGAGAATTCAAAAAACAAATATAACGAAAATACACAAAGTTGTACAATTATAAATCAGTTATTATATGCCTTATACGGCTTGCTCAGAACATGAATTATAAATCTGGCTAAGTCCAGATGTTATTTAATTTTAACTTTTAAAATATGAAAATCTCAGATGTGAATTCTTTGAAACACGAAAAAGAAAATTATGCCTACACAATATCCAATAATCTTTTTGATATAAAATTGATCAACTTTTTTTTTTTTTTTTTTTGAGGTTACTTTTGTAAAGTAAACAAAGTAAAAATGACCTGTTGCTGGCCTTGCGTTCGTCAACGCTTGCTTTTTGATTTACAAAAATTATCATGTGAGAACACTTACAACTATCATACAGCTTATTTCCTAACAACAAATTCATATAATGAATTGAGACATGGTGTAATCTTGAAATGTTTCTGTGTTTTGCGTCAGTACAGACCAGTGTAGAAAAATGTACAGGTTATGGCGCTCAGATAAAAATTGAATAATGATTGCACTGTTACCTTTTGGGTTTTAATTATTTAATTAAAACTCATTAATCACTTCAGTAATCGGATTATAATGATTACTGGGTTTTACACAACACACGCACAAGAACAGAATATTGCGATCCTCTTCTGACTAAATGGATCATGAATGGTAATAATTAATTATTTTCTGTTCATTCTTTCCCGCACTAAATTGAAATAATACTGCACATAATCACTGTTGTTTGCTGTAGATTAACTTGAAGTAGTTGTTTCTTGGTGTTGAACTAGTTGTTTCGATGTATTATGTAGATGACGCTAATAGTTAATAAAAATGCAGAGATAACAAGCACAGGTCTTGTGCTGTATGGAGTCGGTCAGTGTCTGTTGAGAAACGCTCACGTCTCCCTTATATACTCTCCTTGTCCATCGGTCTTAGGTAAAAATGTTAATTACTAACTAATTTTCTGATTGGTTCTTGCAGGTGTGAAGGGTATGACGTATTATTATTTTGGCCGTTGATAACGGTTTTTTTAACCGTCAAACGCTGATGTGACAGATAGCTTTCATTGTTGTTGTTATTCATAAACAAATCTCTGGTGCATATTTTGCAAATGATGCTAACACCTCTCCCGCACTAAATACAGTTGCGATTGGGTCGATATCATTATCAAATTAAAGATCATTTTTTCTTCTTTAATTTGATATCACTCGATATCGAATTACTTTCACTTTGACCAACATTGTTATAAAATCAATGTTCGGGTACACCATTTTCACTGTCGTCTGCTTTTTCTGAACCGCCGATTTTACACTTTGGGTTAATATTGTTTGTGTTCACATATCATTTTATTATTCAAACGTTTATGTGGGAACACCATTAATTCTGTACTGACATTTTTACTGAACATTTTGAGTACACCTAAACTTTATACATTGTAATGAATGATCCTAATTACTATGACATTTCGTTTTATGCTAACACGTTCTAGCCTACTACTTAACAATTGAATTATGATTAAATACATCATTTTAATAATGTTTTTTGTTACGTCAGAGCATAACAATTGTTGTGTGTATTTTAATTTACACTTATGTTAACTCCCAATAAACAATTCACTGACTAATGCCTGGTCTAGGCGTTGTTAAGATATATCGCTCATATTGGAATTTTGCCTTAACAACGTTCATTGGTTCTCAATTCGGTAATTTGTGGAGGTACCTTATTTGTATAAGATTCCCTCTTATAAATAGTTTTTCTTTCTCACAAGTATATTTGATATTGAAATACATCTTTGTTCTCACTATGTAGCCATTGCTAATTTTAGTTTTGGCATTCATAATTTACTAGTCATGGTCAAATTTATTATCAGCAAAATGCTAATTCTGATTTCACAGTATTTAGATGCTTATTGATTCATTTTTTATTTACATATAACATTCGGTTTACATTAATTACTGACTTGATTGACAGCTGAATGTACGTTTACTCTGTCCATCAGTTTGTGTGAGTCTTTGTATGGTTGTAGTGTCAAACAGTCTTTGGGTTACTGTTTCATGTGGCACTTCTGCTTCATTCTTCTTTCTTGATTTCTCCTTTCTTGGTGATTCTTAATACTATATCCCTATTTACATTGTTGTTTTGTCCTTATAAAGTCTGATAACATACATTTTGGTTAGGTAACATTTTGTTATGTTACATATACACCTTCCTTAAAATTGATCATTTGAGAAAAATTTATTTTTTATAAAATTATCAATTCATGTCAGTTTCTTAGTATACTTGTATAGTCTTTTTTTTTCTTGTACTCTTTGATTTTTTAACATACTATCGGTGTATTACTCTAGCTTGATTTTTTGTCTAGTGATACAACTCTTAACTTACTAGTATTTTCAAGTAGCTTACTTTCTAAGTCATTTAACTACAGTAGATCTCATTCCTTAAGTTAACAATTTCCTGTTTTATTCACAATATACTTTCTTATTACATATCTTTACATTCGTGATTATCTTAATGGTTATTATAATTTATACCTCACAGATTTTTCTTATTATACTCCTTGATACATTAGTACAATATAACTCCCTAACTGTTGTAGAGGGTTCGGAATCAGGGTGGCTCACTGTGGCTAACATCCTCTGCCGTTCCTCAATACACATTCTCAGATTCAGAGGCATTACTCTTCTCTGTCTGAGAAAAAAATAAACATTGCACCTGGCAATAGTTGCACTATCACAACTCATAAAATATCACATAACATTCATTTTCAATAATATAATATATCCACTGTAATATTCAAGGTATCAGAGGTTTTCATTTAGATCACATTTCCATCTTTATACTAGCTAACATACTTTCTTTCTTACAGGTAATTATTTCTTTTTTAGACTTGATATTCTTAGCTGTGCTTTTATCAGCTATATAGTTACTTTTGTACTAGTTAACAATTTGCTTCGGTTCAATTGAGTATTCTTAAGATTATACACTTATTTTGCTGCTTATAGTACTTATGCAGTTGGTTTTTTCTATCTAGAGTTTCCAATATTTTTTATTTTCACAATAGTTCATTAAGTTTTTCTTAATAAGTTATATTCATCCTGAATTATCAGGGCGTACAATGTTCGTATACTAAATGGTTTTTTGTTTGATGTTCTCTGACATATTCTGTGATTTACAATATTTGATAATTAACAAACATTTTTCTTTCCTTTCATTCCATTATAACAATAGTTATCTTTACAATTAACACTCTTTGTTATTTTTCTTCTCTACTCCTTCAAGTGATGGTGGTTCTCACTTATTCTGGATGATTTTATATAATATACAATATTCTATAATTACAATTTCATGTGACAATATAATGACATACTAATATCTAATTTATAGACATTCTTGGGGTTACATGGTTTGTTTTATAAACATTTTTTCTCTTTCCTTACTTTCCATAATAATATCCTTCTTTTATTTTACACACCTTGTTATTCTGCCTCTCTACTCCTTCAAAGGTTAGTTGGGTGAACCTTTATTCTGGACGATTTTATATAATATTTGAGTTTTATGAGAGGTATGCAATAACCATTTTATAACCATCAAGTTACATAGAATATTCATTTGGATACACATTTTTTCTTCTAAGTATAGTATAGTAATTGTAGTTATATGCCACTACTGGCTCTTTGTGACATAATAGATGTCCCTTTTCTTATTAAATCATTTAGTTGACCTTACATAACTTTCTATCTTTTGGTGTGATAGATTTGGTTATTTTTTCATCAGTAACAAATAGTCTGGCTTATATCTTAATTCTACACACTTTTGTAACTCGATAGGGCAAATTGATTTGTTATTGTCAATTAGTTACCTTCAATAATTTGTATCTTAGTATGTGATTCTGTTAAACATTAAATGAGTTTGTTTATAGTAATTGCTTTTAAACATATATTTCTCTTTTATACCCTAAACATTCGGGTGATAATTGTTACCTACTACTACATATTATCTGTTCTTAATAGTAATCATTTTTTTTTTATGGTTGGTATTCATGTGGTCATTTGTGCCTTTCCACTCTATTGGGCGTATTATTGGGGATGATTACGTCATACTGGTGTCTTTTCCCATATCAGTTTCTAGTATTACATTTTCGGGATACCTTACCTATGTTTAGCACTAGTAGTTTTGGTGATACCTTCCTATCAGGCGGTTCTTCCACTTGGCGGCTACCAGATAGTCATTGGCTCCCCGTTTCCTTGCCTTTTTCCTCTCATCATCTCTGGTATCCCTGTGTCCATTGTACTCTGGGCCTGGGCTATTATTGATGTCTAGCCCTTCTTCTAATCCGGGTTGACCTCCGTTCATTTCCTGGTTGGATTCTTCCATCGCTTGGTCCCTCTTCTTCCGCATTTCCCTTATTCTTTGGGCGTACCCTTCAATAAGCTGGTCCAGTTGTTCTTGATCATTTTCCTTCTTCCTGTGAAGCTTCTTCCTTCTAGGAGTATTCACTTTAAATACTTCA
The DNA here is from genome assembly GCA_034769895.1 of Magicicada septendecula. Lineage (NCBI taxonomy): Eukaryota > Metazoa > Arthropoda > Insecta > Hemiptera > Cicadidae > Magicicada > Magicicada septendecula. Next base: position 1,368,268,278 of record CM068367.1, on the reverse strand, counting down.
TTGTTTATAACCTTCTCCGTCATAACATAGTCACTGGCATGTAACGTTGTCTTAAGCGTTCCGTCATCTGGGTTATTAATTAAATAGTTTAATGGTTGGTCATTCGTTAAGGAATCAATTGACCTTGTTTGGTGTATTTCATTTGTTGGTATATTTAATTTAATTGGATTCTGATTTAATTTTTTACCCACGGTTTTATGGTGATTTACTTTTAATATTTTTATGAAGTCTTGTTTATACTTCTCACCGTTGATTCTTGCTCTATGACGAATAGTTGGGTTGTCCACGAAGTTAATTAATCCACTCCTAGTCATCTCTAATATTTCCTTTGTAATCTTTGTCTTCTTAGAGCGTATTATTCCTTTTATCTTTGTCTCTTTCTCTCCTGTTTTCTTAATTATCTTGTTCTTTATATTTTTAATGATGGCTTCTTTATGCTGAATATTCTCTTCATTCCTATGGTGTGTATCCTCAGGCACCAATGCTTTCGAGTCTTCTTTATTCTCAGTTTGTTTACTAGTGTCTTCGGATTGTAGACTTAATCCTTCCATGGTTTCATCCTTAGTTTCCATTTCTTCCCTCCATTGTTGGATGATTTCTTCTCTCCATGATCTGATATCGTTCATCATTTCCTCCCTTGCCTTCTCAAAGCTATTCTCTACGGGGTGGGGGAACTGTTTCTCCCTACATTCCATCATCATTTTCTGGAAACTTAGCAGCTCGGTCGATGCTATTTCCTTAGGTTGGTTTTTTATGGTGTCACTTGCCATTACTTCCCCTTCGGGCGTTTTTGTGTCCGGCGTTTCCATTACTTCTTTATTTTCTGTTTTGAGTTTATATTTGTATATTCGACGTTCCCGGTCGGTGCGTTAGCGCTTACCCTCTCTCGGATCGCTTCATCATTCTCTTCCGTCGTGTCATTACCTTTATTCTCCTCTTGGTAGGGGGTTTTTATGTTCTCGTTAGTGACTTCACTGTGTTCACTTGGAGATTCATATAGTTCATTCTGGTCCTTCCTGGTTATTGTTTCGGCCTCTGGGTCAGCTATTAATACTTCCTCCTCTTTTACATCATTATTGACGTCTTGTTCTGGGACATCTTTAGTCATATTTTCTTGTGGTGGTTCCATGGATTCCTCCTGGTTATGATCGTCTTCAATTTTGTCGTTAGTATTTTTCCCATTCTTCGTTAAGTCTTCACCTATCCGTCTCTTTTCGTTTTTTAACTTCTTGGCATTCCTCAATAATTCTTCGAACGCTTCCCTCCGTTTACGCTCTTCTTCTCGTCTCTCATTCTGGCGTCTTATTTCCTCTTCCTCGTGCTGTGCAGCTCGGCTATAGAATAATTCTTCATTTTGTCTTATCTTATCGTCTCTTAATTCTCTTTCAACTGCTTCTTTTCTACTACGCTCATCTTCCCATCTCTGGTAACGGTAGTCCCTCTTCTCTTCATTTCGCCATATTGGTTGGTTATTATACCATCTTGTATTCCGGTTCCTCCTTGGTAGTGGGGTTTCCCATTCGTGGAGTCTTGCAAAGCCTTCTTCCCTCTTACTCCTTAATTGGTCTGACTCCTCTTTTATCCATCTCTTCTCCTCTTCCATTTTTCGGTTCAGTTCTTCACCATCGATTTTCAATATTCTGTATATTTGGTCCCAGTCTACTCTCTCCCTTCTCCTTCTATTTCTCCGGTACATCTTTGTTTTAGTTGACTTTGTATATATTATTGTCTGTGTAGGTAAGGCGTGGTTGTTCTTTCGTGTCTGCCGGGCTGATATAAAATATAAAAAATATTTTTATTTAATATTTTTTAAGCCACACTAGTTGGTGCGCCAATTTGTAATAACATACTATCTGTGTGTGTTTATTTTTATGTTTATGTTGTAAATAAATCGATCGAATACGGTGTATACGTTAACTTGTAATAAAATAAAAGTGTTGTTGTTGTTATTTAAAATTACGTTTACGTTTAAAATATTAAAGGTCTTGTTTATTCAAAGTTCAATTATGTGTGAAGTATTCTTTTGAGATAAATCAAAGTTTGAAATGGTTGTTTCTAATTGAAGGTTGCTAATGTAGTAAAGTAATCTATAATGTAACATTCGAGGTTACTCCCAGTGTGTTTACAACGGTTTAATTATACTTGTTTGAAAAGAATTCCCTTATATTAAACAAATAGAATAGTTAGGTTGATAATAATTAAATGCTAAATTAGCTTAAGTTGAGACGTAAAGTACAACAATTGGTTGCTTGCTACTGATGATCGTCTGGTTGAAACTGGCTGTAAAACTTCTTCTCCAGATTGCAGGTAGTCTAAGTACGTTACGTCTTGTAATGTCTGGACAATATCATAAACAAAAATATACTTTTACGTACCTGGTCGTGTTTACTAGAAGTTCACTAAGCTGTCAACTCAGTTTACAAACACCAACTCACTTTGGTAGCAAGGTTAGATTGCCTTGTTTGTTAGTTAGTGGGCGCCACACGGATTTATTTTAGGGAAAATCCCGTGTAAAACCCACAAATAGAATTACTGAATGATTAAAAATTTTAAAATAATTGTGTAACACCTTTTGGCAATGCTATTCCAAAACATTAAAACACAACTGAAGGTTGTTTAAGTTTTCTAAATAAAATATTTAATTATCCTATAGGAATAAATCAAATCAAGTGATGCTGTTAATAATGGGTTTTATTTACACCCTTATAGAGAATTCAAAAAACAAATATAACGAAAATACACAAAGTTGTACAATTATAAATCAGTTATTATATGCCTTATACGGCTTGCTCAGAACATGAATTATAAATCTGGCTAAGTCCAGATGTTATTTAATTTTAACTTTTAAAATATGAAAATCTCAGATGTGAATTCTTTGAAACACGAAAAAGAAAATTATGCCTACACAATATCCAATAATCTTTTTGATATAAAATTGATCAACTTTTTTTTTTTTTTGAGGTTACTTTTGTAAAGTAAACAAAGTAAAAATGACCTGTTGCTGGCCTTGCGTTCGTCAACGCTTGCTTTTTGATTTACAAAAATTATCATGTGAGAACACTTACAACTATCATACAGCTTATTTCCTAACAACAAATTCATATAATGAATTGAGACATGGTGTAATCTTGAAATGTTTCTGTGTTTTGCGTCAGTACAGACCAGTGTAGAAAAATGTACAGGTTATGGCGCTCAGATAAAAATTGAATAATGATTGCACTGTTACCTTTTGGGTTTTAATTATTTAATTAAAACTCATTAATCACTTCAGTAATCGGATTATAATGATTACTGGGTTTTACACAACACACGCACAAGAACAGAATATTGCGATCCTCTTCTGACTAAATGGATCATGAATGGTAATAATTAATTATTTTCTGTTCATTCTTTCCCGCACTAAATTGAAATAATACTGCATATAATCACTGTTGTTTGCTGTAGATTAACTTGAAGTAGTTGTTTCTTGGTGTTGAACTAGTTGTTTCGATGTATTATGTAGATGACGCTAATAGTTAATAAAAATGCAGAGATAACAAGCACAGGTCTTGTGCTGTATGGAGTCGGTCAGTGTCTGTTGAGAAACGCTCGCGTCTCCCTTATATACTCTCCTTGTCCATCGGTCTTAGGTAAAAATGTTAATTACTAACTAATTTTCTGATTGGTTCTTGCAGGTGTGAAGGGTATGACGTATTATTATTTTGGCTGTTGATAACGGTTTTTTTAACCGTCAAACGCTGATGTGACAGATAGCTTTCATTGTTGTTGTTATTCATAAACAAATCTCTGGTGCATATTTTGCAAATGATGCTAACACCTCTCCCGCACTAAATACAGTTGCGATTGGGTCGATATCATTATCAAATTAAAGATCATTTTTTCTTCTTTAATTTGATATCACTCGATATCGAATTACTTTCACTTTGACCGACATTGTTATAAAATCAATGTTCGGGTACACCATTTTCACTGTCGTCTGCTTTTTCTGAACCGCCGATTTTACACTTTGGGTTAATATTGTTTGTGTTCACATATTTTATTATTCAAACGTTTATGTGGGAACACCATTAATTCTGTACTGACATTTTTACTGAACATTTTGAGTACACCTAAACTTTATACATTGTAATGAATGATCCTAATTACTATGACATTTCGTTTTATGCTAACACGTTCTAGTCTACTACTTAACAATTGAATTATGATTAAATACATCATTTTAATAATGTTTTTTGTTACGTCAGAGCATAACAATTGTTGTGTGTATTTTAATTTACACTTATGTTAACTCCCAATAAACAATTCACTGACTAATGCCTGGTCTAGGCGTTGTTAAGATATATCGCTCATATTGGAATTTTGCCTTAACAACGTTCATTGGTTCTCAATTCGGTAATTTGTGGAGGTACCTTATTTGTATAAGATTCCCTCTTATAAATAGTTTTTCTTTCTCACAAGTATATTTGATATTGAAATACATCTTTGTTCTCACTATGTAGCCATTGCTAATTTTAGTTTTGGCATTCATAATTTACTAGTCATGGTCAAATTTATTATCAGCAAAATGCTAATTCTGATTTCACAGTATTTAGATGCTTATTGATTCATTTTTTATTTACATATAACATTCGGTTTACATTAATTACTGACTTGATTGACAGCTGAATGTACGTTTACTCTGTCCATCAGTTTGTGTGAGTCTTTGTATGGTTGTAGTGTCAAACAGTCTTTGGGTTACTGTTTCATGTGGCACTTCTGCTTCATTCTTCTTTCTTGATTTCTCCTTTCTTGGTGATTCTTAATACTATATCCCTATTTACATTGTTGTTTTGTCCTTATAAAGTCTGATAACATACAATTTGATTAGGTAACATTTTGTTATGTTACATATACACCTTCCTTAAAATTGATCATTTGAGAAAAATTTATTTTTTATAAAATTATCAATTCATGTCAGTTTCTTAGTATACTTGTATAGTCTTTTTTTTTCTTGTACTCTTTGATTTTTTAACATACTATCGGTGTATTACTCTAGCTTGATTTTTTGTCTAGTGATACAACTCTTAACTTACTAGTATTTTCAAGTAGCTTACTTTCTAAGTCATTTAACTACAGTAGATCTCATTCCTTAAGTTAACAATTTCCTGTTTTATTCACAATATACTTTCTTATTACATATCTTTACATTCGTGATTATCTTAATGGTTATTATAATTTATACCTCACAGATTTTTCTTATTATACTCCTTGATACATTAGTACAATATAACTCCCTAACTGTTGTAGAGGGTTCGGAATCAGGGTGGCTCACTGTGGCTAACATCCTCTGCCGTTCCTCAATACACATTCTCAGATTCAGAGGCATTACTCTTCTCTGTCTGAGAAAAAAATAAACATTGCACCTGGCAATAGTTGCACTATCACAACTCATAAAATATCACATAACATTCATTTTCAATAATATAATATATCCACTGTAATATTCAAGGTATCAGAGGTTTTCATTTAGATCACATTTCCATCTTTATACTAGCTAACATACTTTCTTTCTTACAGGTAATTATTTCTTTTTTAGACTTGATATTCTTAGCTGTGCTTTTATCAGCTATATAGTTACTTTTGTACTAGTTAACAATTTGCTTCGGTTCAATTGAGTATTCTTAAGATTATACACTTATTTTGCTGCTTATAGTACTTATGCAGTTGGTTTTTTCTATCTAGAGTTTCCAATATTTTTTATTTTCACAATAGTTCATTAAGTTTTTCTTAATAAGTTATATTCATCCTGAATTATCAGGGCGTACAATGTTCGTATACTAAATGGTTTTTTGTTTGATGTTCTCTGACATATTCTGTGATTTACAATATTTGATAATTAACAAACATTTTTCTTTCCTTTCATTCCATTATAACAATAGTTATCTTTACAATTAACACTCTTTGTTATTTTTCTTCTCTACTCCTTCAAGTGATGGTGGTTCTCACTTATTCTGGATGATTTTATATAATATACAATATTCTATAATTACAATTTCATGTGACAATATAATGACATACTAATATCTAATTTATAGACATTCTTGGGGTTACATGGTTTGTTTTATAAACATTTTTTCTCTTTCCTTACTTTCCATAATAATATCCTTCTTTTATTTTACACACCTTGTTATTCTGCCTCTCTACTCCTTCAAAGGTTAGTTGGGTGAACCTTTATTCTGGACGATTTTATATAATATTTGAGTTTTATGAGAGGTATGCAATAACCATTTTATAACCATCAAGTTACATAGAATATTCATTTGGATACACATTTTTTCTTCTAAGTATAGTATAGTAATTGTAGTTATATGCCACTACTGGCTCTTTGTGACATAATAGATGTCCCTTTTCTTATTAAATCATTTAGTTGACCTTACATAACTTTCTATCTTTTGGTGTGATAGATTTGGTTATTTTTTCATCAGTAACAAATAGTCTGGCTTATATCTTAATTCTACACACTTTTGTAACTCGATAGGGCAAATTGATTTGTTATTGTCAATTAGTTACCTTCAATAATTTGTATCTTAGTATGTGATTCTGTTAAACATTAAATGAGTTTGTTTATAGTAATTGCTTTTAAACATATATTTCTCTTTTATACCCTAAACATTCGGGTGATAATTGTTACCTACTACTACATATTATCTGTTCTTAATAGTAATCATTTTTTTTTTATGGTTGGTATTCATGTGGTCATTTGTGCCTTTCCACTCTATTGGGCGTATTATTGGGGATGATTACGTCATACTGGTGTCTTTTCCCATATCAGTTTCTAGTATTACATTTTCGGGATACCTTACCTATGTTTAGCACTAGTAGTTTTGGTGATACCTTCCTATCAGGCGGTTCTTCCACTTGGCGGCTACCAGATAGTCATTGGCTCCCCGTTTCCTTGCCTTTTTCCTCTCATCATCTCTGGTATCCCTGTGTCCATTGTACTCTGGGCCTGGGCTATTATTGATGTCTAGCCCTTCTTCTAATCCGGGTTGACCTCCGTTCATTTCCTGGTTGGATTCTTCCATCGCTTGGTCCCTCTTCTTCCGCATTTCCCTTATTCTTTGGGCGTACCCTTCAATAAGCTGGTCCAGTTGTTCTTGATCATTTTCCTTCTTCCTGTGAAGCTTCTTCCTTCTAGGAGTATTCACTTTAAATACTTCATTGTTTATAACCTTCTCCGTCATAACATAGTCACTGGCATGTAACGTTGTCTTAAGCGTTCCGTCATCTGGGTTATTAATTAAATAGTTTAATGGTTGGTCATTCGTTAAGGAATCAATTGACCTTGTTTGGTGTATTTCATTTGTTGGTATATTTAATTTAATTGGATTCTGATTTAATTTTTTACCCACGGTTTTATGGTGATTTACTTTTAATATTTTTATGAAGTCTTGTTTATACTTCTCACCGTTGATTCTTGCTCTATGACGAATAGTTGGGTTGTCCACGAAGTTAATTAATCCACTCCTAGTCATCTCTAATATTTCCTTTGTAATCTTTGTCTTCTTAGAGCGTATTATTCCTTTTATCTTTGTCTCTTTCTCTCCTGTTTTCTTAATTATCTTGTTCTTTATATTTTTAATGATGGCTTCTTTATGCTGAATATTCTCTTCATTCCTATGGTGTGTATCCTCAGGCACCAATGCTTTCGAGTCTTCTTTATTCTCAGTTTGTTTACTAGTGTCTTCGGATTGTAGACTTAATCCTTCCATGGTTTCATCCTTAGTTTCCATTTCTTCCCTCCATTGTTGGATGATTTCTTCTCTCCATGATCTGATATCGTTCATCATTTCCTCCCTTGCCTTCTCAAAGCTATTCTCTACGGGGTGGGGGAACTGTTTCTCCCTACATTCCATCATCATTTTCTGGAAACTTAGCAGCTCGGTCGATGCTATTTCCTTAGGTTGGTTTTTTATGGTGTCACTTGCCATTACTTCCCCTTCGGGCGTTTTTGTGTCCGGCGTTTCCATTACTTCTTTATTTTCTGTTTTTGAGTTTATATTTGTATATTCGACGTTCCCGGTCGGTGCGTTAGCGCTTACCCTCTCTCGGATCGCTTCATCATTCTCTTCCGTCGTGTCATTACCTTTATTCTCCTCTTGGTAGGGGGTTTTTATGTTCTCGTTAGTGACTTCACTGTGTTCACTTGGAGATTCATATAGTTCATTCTGGTCCTTCCTGGTTATTGTTTCGGCCTCTGGGTCAGCTATTAATACTTCCTCCTCTTTTACATCATTATTGACGTCTTGTTCTGGGACATCTTTAGTCATATTTTCTTGTGGTGGTTCCATGGATTCCTCCTGGTTATGATCGTCTTCAATTTTGTCGTTAGTATTTTTCCCATTCTTCGTTAAGTCTTCACCTATCCGTCTCTTTTCGTTTTTTAACTTCTTGGCATTCCTCAATAATTCTTCGAACGCTTCCCTCCGTTTACGCTCTTCTTCTCGTCTCTCATTCTGGCGTCTTATTTCCTCTTCCTCGTGCTGTGCAGCTCGGCTATAGAATAATTCTTCATTTTGTCTTATCTTATCGTCTCTTAATTCTCTTTCAACTGCTTCTTTTCTACTACGCTCATCTTCCCATCTCTGGTAACGGTAGTCCCTCTTCTCTTCATTTCGCCATATTGGTTGGTTATTATACCATCTTGTATTCCGGTTCCTCCTTGGTAGTGGGGTTTCCCATTCGTGGAGTCTTGCAAAGCCTTCTTCCCTCTTACTCCTTAATTGGTCTGACTCCTCTTTTATCCATCTCTTCTCCTCTTCCATTTTTCGGTTCAGTTCTTCACCATCGATTTTCAATATTCTGTATATTTGGTCCCAGTCTACTCTCTCCCTTCTCCTTCTATTTCTCCGGTACATCTTTGTTTTAGTTGACTTTGTATATATTATTGTCTGTGTAGGTAAGGCGTGGTTGTTCTTTCGTGTCTGCCGGGCTGATATAAAATATAAAAAATATTTTTATTTAATATTTTTTAAGCCACACTAGTTGGTGCGCCAATTTGTAATAACATACTATCTGTGTGTGTTTATTTTTATGTTTATGTTGTAAATAAATCGATCGAATACGGTGTATACGTTAACTTGTAATAAAATAAAAGTGTTGTTGTTGTTATTTAAAATTACGTTTACGTTTAAAATATTAAAGGTCTTGTTTATTCAAAGTTCAATTATGTGTGAAGTATTCTTTTGAGATAAATCAAAGTTTGAAATGGTTGTTTCTAATTGAAGGTTGCTAATGTAGTAAAGTAATCTATAATGTAACATTCGAGGTTACTCCCAGTGTGTTTACAACGGTTTAATTATACTTGTTTGAAAAGAATTCCCTTATATTAAACAAATAGAATAGTTAGGTTGATAATAATTAAATGCTAAATTAGCTTAAGTTGAGACGTAAAGTACAACAATTGGTTGCTTGCTACTGATGATCGTCTGGTTGAAACTGGCTGTAAAACTTCTTCTCCAGATTGCAGGTAGTCTAAGTACGTTACGTCTTGTAATGTCTGGACAATATCATAAACAAAAATATACTTTTACGTACCTGGTCGTGTTTACTAGAAGTTCACTAAGCTGTCAACTCAGTTTACAAACACCAACTCACTTTGGTAGCAAGGTTAGATTGCCTTGTTTGTTAGTTAGTGGGCGCCACACGGATTTATTTTAGGGAAAATCCCGTGTAAAACCCACAAATAGAATTACTGAATGATTAAAAATTTTAAAATAATTGTGTAACACCTTTTGGCAATGCTATTCCAAAACATTAAAACACAACTGAAGGTTGTTTAAGTTTTCTAAATAAAATATTTAATTATCCTATAGGAATAAATCAAATCAAGTGATGCTGTTAATAATGGGTTTTATTTACACCCTTATAGAGAATTCAAAAAACAAATATAACGAAAATACACAAAGTTGTACAATTATAAATCAGTTATTATATGCCTTATACGGCTTGCTCAGAACATGAATTATAAATCTGGCTAAGTCCAGATGTTATTTAATTTTAACTTTTAAAATATGAAAATCTCAGATGTGAATTCTTTGAAACACGAAAAAGAAAATTATGCCTACACAATATCCAATAATCTTTTTGATATAAAATTGATCAACTTTTTTTTTTTTTTGAGGTTACTTTTGTAAAGTAAACAAAGTAAAAATGACCTGTTGCTGGCCTTGCGTTCGTCAACGCTTGCTTTTTGATTTACAAAAATTATCATGTGAGAACACTTACAACTATCATACAGCTTATTTCCTAACAACAAATTCATATAATGAATTGAGACATGGTGTAATCTTGAAATGTTTCTGTGTTTTGCGTCAGTACAGACCAGTGTAGAAAAATGTACAGGTTATGGCGCTCAGATAAAAATTGAATAATGATTGCACTGTTACCTTTTGGGTTTTAATTATTTAATTAAAACTCATTAATCACTTCAGTAATCGGATTATAATGATTACTGGGTTTTACACAACACACGCACAAGAACAGAATATTGCGATCCTCTTCTGACTAAATGGATCATGAATGGTAATAATTAATTATTTTCTGTTCATTCTTTCCCGCACTAAATTGAAATAATACTGCATATAATCACTGTTGTTTGCTGTAGATTAACTTGAAGTAGTTGTTTCTTGGTGTTGAACTAGTTGTTTCGATGTATTATGTAGATGACGCTAATAGTTAATAAAAATGCAGAGATAACAAGCACAGGTCTTGTGCTGTATGGAGTCGGTCAGTGTCTGTTGAGAAACGCTCGCGTCTCCCTTATATACTCTCCTTGTCCATCGGTCTTAGGTAAAAATGTTAATTACTAACTAATTTTCTGATTGGTTCTTGCAGGTGTGAAGGGTATGACGTATTATTATTTTGGCTGTTGATAACGGTTTTTTTAACCGTCAAACGCTGATGTGACAGATAGCTTTCATTGTTGTTGTTATTCATAAACAAATCTCTGGTGCATATTTTGCAAATGATGCTAACACCTCTCCCGCACTAAATACAGTTGCGATTGGGTCGATATCATTATCAAATTAAAGATCATTTTTTCTTCTTTAATTTGATATCACTCGATATCGAATTACTTTCACTTTGACCGACATTGTTATAAAATCAATGTTCGGGTACACCATTTTCACTGTCGTCTGCTTTTTCTGAACCGCCGATTTTACACTTTGGGTTAATATTGTTTGTGTTCACATATTTTATTATTCAAACGTTTATGTGGGAACACCATTAATTCTGTACTGACATTTTTACTGAACATTTTGAGTACACCTAAACTTTATACATTGTAATGAATGATCCTAATTACTATGACATTTCGTTTTATGCTAACACGTTCTAGTCTACTACTTAACAATTGAATTATGATTAAATACATCATTTTAATAATGTTTTTTGTTACGTCAGAGCATAACAATTGTTGTGTGTATTTTAATTTACACTTATGTTAACTCCCAATAAACAATTCACTGACTAATGCCTGGTCTAGGCGTTGTTAAGATATATCGCTCATATTGGAATTTTGCCTTAACAACGTTCATTGGTTCTCAATTCGGTAATTTGTGGAGGTACCTTATTTGTATAAGATTCCCTCTTATAAATAGTTTTTCTTTCTCACAAGTATATTTGATATTGAAATACATCTTTGTTCTCACTATGTAGCCATTGCTAATTTTAGTTTTGGCATTCATAATTTACTAGTCATGGTCAAATTTATTATCAGCAAAATGCTAATTCTGATTTCACAGTATTTAGATGCTTATTGATTCATTTTTTATTTACATATAACATTCGGTTTACATTAATTACTGACTTGATTGACAGCTGAATGTACGTTTACTCTGTCCATCAGTTTGTGTGAGTCTTTGTATGGTTGTAGTGTCAAACAGTCTTTGGGTTACTGTTTCATGTGGCACTTCTGCTTCATTCTTCTTTCTTGATTTCTCCTTTCTTGGTGATTCTTAATACTATATCCCTATTTACATTGTTGTTTTGTCCTTATAAAGTCTGATAACATACAATTTGATTAGGTAACATTTTGTTATGTTACATATACACCTTCCTTAAAATTGATCATTTGAGAAAAATTTATTTTTTATAAAATTATCAATTCATGTCAGTTTCTTAGTATACTTGTATAGTCTTTTTTTTTCTTGTACTCTTTGATTTTTTAACATACTATCGGTGTATTACTCTAGCTTGATTTTTTGTCTAGTGATACAACTCTTAACTTACTAGTATTTTCAAGTAGCTTACTTTCTAAGTCATTTAACTACAGTAGATCTCATTCCTTAAGTTAACAATTTCCTGTTTTATTCACAATATACTTTCTTATTACATATCTTTACATTCGTGATTATCTTAATGGTTATTATAATTTATACCTCACAGATTTTTCTTATTATACTCCTTGATACATTAGTACAATATAACTCCCTAACTGTTGTAGAGGGTTCGGAATCAGGGTGGCTCACTGTGGCTAACATCCTCTGCCGTTCCTCAATACACATTCTCAGATTCAGAGGCATTACTCTTCTCTGTCTGAGAAAAAAATAAACATTGCACCTGGCAATAGTTGCACTATCACAACTCATAAAATATCACATAACATTCATTTTCAATAATATAATATATCCACTGTAATATTCAAGGTAACAGAGGTTTTCATTTAGATCACATTTCCATCTTTATACTAGCTAACATACTTTCTTTCTTACAGGTAATTATTTCTTTTTTAGACTTGATATTCTTAGCTGTGCTTTTATCAGCTATATAGTTACTTTTGTACTAGTTAACAATTTGCTTCGGTTCAATTGAGTATTCTTAAGATTATACACTTATTTTGCTGCTTATAGTACTTATGCAGTTGGTTTTTTCTATCTAGAGTTTCCAATATTTTTTATTTTCACAATAGTTCATTAAGTTTTTCTTAATAAGTTATATTCATCCTGAATTATCAGGGCGTACAATGTTCGTATACTAAATGGTTTTTTGTTTGATGTTCTCTGACATATTCTGTGATTTACAATATTTGATAATTAACAAACATTTTTCTTTCCTTTCATTCCATTATAACAATAGTTATCTTTACAATTAACACTCTTTGTTATTTTTCTTCTCTACTCCTTCAAGTGATGGTGGTTCTCACTTATTCTGGATGATTTTATATAATATACAATATTCTATAATTACAATTTCATGTGACAATATAATGACATACTAATATCTAATTTATAGACATTCTTGGGGTTACATGGTTTGTTTTATAAACATTTTTTCTCTTTCCTTACTTTCCATAATAATATCCTTCTTTTATTTTACACACCTTGTTATTCTGCCTCTCTACTCCTTCAAAGGTTAGTTGGGTGAACCTTTATTCTGGACGATTTTATATAATATTTGAGTTTTATGAGAGGTATGCAATAACCATTTTATAACCATCAAGTTACATAGAATATTCATTTGGATACACATTTTTTCTTCTAAGTATAGTATAGTAATTGTAGTTATATGCCACTACTGGCTCTTTGTGACATAATAGATGTCCCTTTTCTTATTAAATCATTTAGTTGACCTTACATAACTTTCTATCTTTTGGTGTGATAGATTTGGTTATTTTTTCATCAGTAACAAATAGTCTGGCTTATATCTTAATTTCCACACACTTTTGTAACTCGATAGGGCAAATTGATTTGTTATAGTCAATTAGTTACCTTCAATAATTTGTATCTTAGTATGTGATTCTGTTAAACATTAAATGAGTTTGTTTATAGTAATTGCTTTTAAACATATATTTCTCTTTTATACCCTAAACATTCGGGTGATAATTGTTACCTACTACTACATATTATCTGTTCTTAATAGTAATCATTTTTTTTTTATGGTTGGTATTCATGGGGTCATTTGTGCCTTTCCACTCTATTGGGCGTATTATTGGGGATGATTACGTCATACTGGTGTCTTTTCCCATATCAGTTTCTAGTATTACATTTTCGGGATACCTTACCTATGTTTAGCACTAGTAGTTTTGGAGATACCTTCCTATCAGGCGGTTCTTCCACTTGGCGGCTACCAGATAGTCATTGGCTCCCCGTTTCCTTGCCTTTTTCCTCTCATCATCTCTGGTATCCCTGTGTCCATTGTACTCTGGGCCTGGGCTATTATTGATGTCTAGCCCTTCTTCTAATCCGGGTTGACCTCCGTTCATTTCCTGGTTGGATTCTTCCATCGCTTGGTCCCTCTTCTTCCGCATTTCCCTTATTCTTTGGGCGTACCCTTCAATAAGCTGGTCCAGTTGTTCTTGATCATTTTCCTTCTTCCTGTGAAGCTTCTTCCTTCTAGGAGTATTCACTTTAAATACTTCATTGTTTATAACCTTCTCCGTCATAACATAGTCACTGGCATGTAACGTTGTCTTAAGCGTTCCGTCATCTGGGTTATTAATTAAATAGTTTAATGGTTGGTCATTCGTTAAGGAATCAATTGACCTTGTTTGGTGTATTTCATTTGTTGGTATATTTAATTTAATTGGATTCTGATTTAATTTTTTACCCACGGTTTTATGGTGATTTACTTTTAATATTTTTATGAAGTCTTGTTTATACTTCTCACCGTTGATTCTTGCTCTATGACGAATAGTTGGGTTGTCCACGAAGTTAATTAATCCACTCCTAGTCATCTCTAATATTTCCTTTGTAATCTTTGTCTTCTTAGAGCGTATTATTCCTTTTATCTTTGTCTCTTTCTCTCCTGTTTTCTTAATTATCTTGTTCTTTATATTTTTAATGATGGCTTCTTTATGCTGAATATTCTCTTCATTCCTATGGTGTGTATCCTCAGGCACCAATGCTTTCGAGTCTTCTTTATTCTCAGTTTGTTTACTAGTGTCTTCGGATTGTAGACTTAATCCTTCCATGGTTTCATCCTTAGTTTCCATTTCTTCCCTCCATTGTTGGATGATTTCTTCTCTCCATGATCTGATATCGTTCATCATTTCCTCCCTTGCCTTCTCAAAGCTATTCTCTACGGGGTGGGGGAACTGTTTCTCCCTACATTCCATCATCATTTTCTGGAAACTTAGCAGCTCGGTCGATGCTATTTCCTTAGGTTGGTTTTTTATGGTGTCACTTGCCATTACTTCCCCTTCGGGCGTTTTTGTGTCCGGCGTTTCCATTACTTCTTTATTTTCTGTTTTTGAGTTTATATTTGTATATTCGACGTTCCCGGTCGGTGCGTTAGCGCTTACCCTCTCTCGGATCGCTTCATCATTCTCTTCCGTCGTGTCATTACCTTTATTCTCCTCTTGGTAGGGGGTTTTTATGTTCTCGTTAGTGACTTCACTGTGTTCACTTGGAGATTCATATAGTTCATTCTGGTCCTTCCTGGTTATTGTTTCGGCCTCTGGGTCAGCTATTAATACTTCCTCCTCTTTTACATCATTATTGACGTCTTGTTCTGGGACATCTTTAGTCATATTTTCTTGTGGTGGTTCCATGGATTCCTCCTGGTTATGATCGTCTTCAATTTTGTCGTTAGTATTTTTCCCATTCTTCGTTAAGTCTTCACCTATCCGTCTCTTTTCGTTTTTTAACTTCTTGGCATTCCTCAATAATTCTTCGAACGCTTCCCTCCGTTTACGCTCTTCTTCTCGTCTCTCATTCTGGCGTCTTATTTCCTCTTCCTCGTGCTGTGCAGCTCGGCTATAGAATAATTCTTCATTTTGTCTTATCTTATCGTCTCTTAATTCTCTTTCAACTGCTTCTTTTCTACTACGCTCATCTTCCCATCTCTGGTAACGGTAGTCCCTCTTCTCTTCATTTCGCCATATTGGTTGGTTATTATACCATCTTGTATTCCGGTTCCTCCTTGGTAGTGGGGTTTCCCATTCGTGGAGTCTTGCAAAGCCTTCTTCCCTCTTACTCCTTAATTGGTCTGACTCCTCTTTTATCCATCTCTTCTCCTCTTCCATTTTTCGGTTCAGTTCTTCACCATCGATTTTCAATATTCTGTATATTTGGTCCCAGTCTACTCTCTCCCTTCTCCTTCTATTTCTCCGGTACATCTTTGTTTTAGTTGACTTTGTATATATTATTGTCTGTGTAGGTAAGGCGTGGTTGTTCTTTCGTGTCTGCCGGGCTGATATAAAATATAAAAAATATTTTTATTTAATATTTTTTAAGCCACACTAGTTGGTGCGCCAATTTGTAATAACATACTATCTGTGTGTGTTTATTTTTATGTTTATGTTGTAAATAAATCGATCGAATACGGTGTATACGTTAACTTGTAATAAAATAAAAGTGTTGTTGTTGTTATTTAAAATTACGTTTACGTTTAAAATATTAAAGGTCTTGTTTATTCAAAGTTCAATTATGTGTGAAGTATTCTTTTGAGATAAATCAAAGTTTGAAATGGTTGTTTCTAATTGAAGGTTGCTAATGTAGTAAAGTAATCTATAATGTAACATTCGAGGTTACTCCCAGTGTGTTTACAACGGTTTAATTATACTTGTTTGAAAAGAATTCCCTTATATTAAACAAATAGAATAGTTAGGTTGATAATAATTAAATGCTAAATTAGCTTAAGTTGAGACGTAAAGTACAACAATTGGTTGCTTGCTACTGATGATCGTCTGGTTGAAACTGGCTGTAAAACTTCTTCTCCAGATTGCAGGTAGTCTAAGTACGTTACGTCTTGTAATGTCTGGACAATATCATAAACAAAAATATACTTTTACGTACCTGGTCGTGTTTACTAGAAGTTCACTAAGCTGTCAACTCAGTTTACAAACACCAACTCACTTTGGTAGCAAGGTTAGATTGCCTTGTTTGTTAGTTAGTGGGCGCCAGACGGATTTATTTTAGGGAAAATCCCGTGTAAAACCCACAAATAGAATTACTGAATGATTAAAAATTTTAAAATAATTGTGTAACACCTTTTGGCAATGCTATTCCAAAACATTAAAACACAACTGAAGGTTGTTTAAGTTTTCTAAATAAAATATTTAATTATCCTATAGGAATAAATCAAATCAAGTGATGCTGTTAATAATGGGTTTTATTTACACCCTTATAGAGAATTCAAAAAACAAATATAACGAAAATACACAAAGTTGTACAATTATAAATCAGTTATTATATGCCTTATACGGCTTGCTCAGAACATGAATTATAAATCTGGCTAAGTCCAGATGTTATTTAATTTTAACTTTTAAAATATGAAAATCTCAGATGTGAATTCTTTGAAACACGAAAAAGAAAATTATGCCTACACAATATCCAATAATCTTTTTGATATAAAATTGATCAACTTTTTTTTTTTTTTTTTGAGGTTACTTTTGTAAAGTAAACAAAGTAAAAATGACCTGTTGCTGGCCTTGCGTTCGTCAACGCTTGCTTTTTGATTTACAAAAATTATCATGTGAGAACACTTACAACTATCATACAGCTTATTTCCTAACAACAAATTCATATAATGAATTGAGACATGGTGTAATCTTGAAATGTTTCTGTGTTTTGCGTCAGTACAGACCAGTGTAGAAAAATGTACAGGTTATGGCGCTCAGATAAAAATTGAATAATGATTGCACTGTTACCGTTTGGGTTTTAATTATTTAATTAAAACTCATTAATCACTTCAGTAATCGGATTATAATGATTACTGGGTTTTACACAACACACGCACAAGAACAGAATATTGCGATCCTCTTCTGACTAAATGGATCATGAATGGTAATAATTAATTATTTTCTGTTCATTCTTTCCCGCACTAAATTGAAATAATACTGCACATAATCACTGTTGTTTGCTGTAGATTAACTTGAAGTAGTTGGTTCTTGGTGTTGAACTAGTTGTTTCGATGTATTATGTAGATGACGCTAATAGTTAATAAAAATGCAGAGATAACAAGCACAGGTCTTGTGCTGTATGGAGTCGGTCAGTGTCTGTTGAGAAACGCTCGCGTCTCCCTTATATACTCTCCTTGTCCATCGGTCTTAGGTAAAAATGTTAATTACTAACTAATTTTCTGATTGGTTCTTGCAGGTGTGAAGGGTATGACGTATTATTATTTTGGCCGTTGATAACGGTTTTTTTAACCGTCAAACGCTGATGTGACAGATAGCTTTCATTGTTGTTGTTATTCATAAACAAATCTCTGGTGCATATTTTGCAAATGATGCTAACATCTCTCCCGCACTAAATACAGTTGCGATTGGGTCGATATCATTATCAAATTAAAGATCATTTTTTCTTCTTTAATTTGATATCACTCGATATCGAATTACTTTCACTTTGACCGACATTGTTATAAAATCAATGTTCGGGTACACCATTTTCACTGTCGTCTGCTTTTTCTGAACCGCCGATTTTACACTTTGGGTTAATATTGTTTGTGTTCACATATCATTTTATTATTCAAACGTTTATGTGGGAACACCATTAATTCTGTACTGACATTTTTACTGAACATTTTGAGTACACCTAAACTTTATACATTGTAATGAATGATCCTAATTACTATGACATTTCGTTTTATGCTAACACGTTCTAGTCTACTACTTAACAATTGAATTATGATTAAATACATCATTTTAATAATGTTTTTTGTTACGTCAGAGCATAACAATTGTTGTGTGTATTTTAATTTACACTTATGTTAACTCCCAATAAACAATTCACTGACTAATGCCTGGTCTAGGCGTTGTTAAGATATATCGCTCATATTGTAATTTTGCCTTAACAACGTTCATTGGTTCTCAATTCGGTAATTTGTGGAGGTACCTTATTTGTATAAGATTCCCTCTTATAAATAGTTTTTCTTTCTCACAAGTATATTTGATATTGAAATACATCTTTGTTCTCACTATGTAGCCATTGCTAATTTTAGTTTTGGCATTCATAATTTACTAGTCATGGTCAAATTTATTATCAGCAAAATGCTAATTCTGATTTCACAGTATTTAGATGCTTATTGATTCATTTTTTATTTACATATAACATCCGGTTTACATTAATTACTGACTTGATTGACAGCTGAATGTACGTTTACTCTGTCCATCAGTTTGTGTGAGTCTTTGTATGGTTGTAGTGTCAAACAGTCTTTGGGTTACTGTTTCATGTGGCACTTCTGCTTCATTCTTCTTTCTTGATTTCTCCTTTCTTGGTGATTCTTAATACTATATCCCTATTTACATTGTTGTTTTGTCCTTATAAAGTCTGATAACATACATTTTGGTTAGGTAACATTTTGTTATGTTACATATACACCTTCCTTAAAATTGTTCATTTGAGAAAAATTTATTTTTTATAAAATTATCAATTCATGTCAGTTTCTTAGTATACTTGTATAGTCTTTTTTTTTTCTTGTACTCTTTGATTTTTTAACATACTATCGGTGTATTACTCTAGCTTGATTTTTTGTCTAGTGATACAACTCTTAACTTACTAGTATTTTCAAGTAGCTTACTTTCTAAGTCATTTAACTACAGTAGATCTCATTCCTTAAGTTAACAATTTCCTGTTTTATTCACAATCTACTTTCTTATTACATATCTTTACATTCGTGATTATCTTAATGGTTATTATAATTTATACCTCACAGATTTTTCTTATTATACTCCTTGATACATTAGTACAATATAACTCCCTAACTGTTGTAGAGGGTTCGGAATCAGGGTGGCTCACTGTGGCTAACATCCTCTGCCGTTCCTCAATACACATTCTCAGATTCAGAGGCATTACTCTTCTCTGTCTGAGAAAAAAATAAACGTTGCACTATCACAACTCATAAAATATCACATAACATTCATTTTCAATAATATAATATATCCACTGTAATATTCAAGGTATCAGAGGTTTTCATTTAGATCACATTTCCATCTTTATACTAGCTAACATACTTTCTTTCTTACAGGTAATTATTTCTTTTTTAGACTTGATATTCTTAGCTGTGCTTTTATCAGCTATATAGTTACTTTTGTAATAGTTAACAATTTGCTTCGGTTCAATTGAGTATTCTTAAGATTATACACTTATTTTGCTGCTTATAGTACTTATGCAGTTGGTTTTTTCTATCTAGAGTTTCCAATATTTTTTATTTTCACAATAGTTCATTAAGTTTTTCTTAATAAGTTATATTCATCCTGAATTATCAGGGCGTACAATGTTCGTATACTAAATGGTTTTTTGTTTGATGTTCTCTGACATATTCTGTGATTTACAATATTTGATAATTAACAAACATTTTTCTTTCCTTTCATTCCATTATAACAGTAGTTATCTTTACAATTAACACTCTTTGTTATTTTTCTTCTCTACTCCTTCAAGTGATGGTGGTTCTCACTTATTCTGGATGATTTTATATAATATACAATATTCTATAATTACAATTTCATGTGACAATATAATGACATACTAATATCTAATTTATAGACATTCTTGGGGTTACATGGTTTGTTTTATAAACATTTTTTCTCTTTCCTTACTTTCCATAATAATATCCTTCTTTTATTTTACACACCTTGTTATTCTGCCTCTCTACTCCTTCAAAGGTTAGTTGGGTGAACCTTTATTCTGGACGATTTTATATAATATTTGAGTTTTATGAGAGGTATGCAATAACCATTTTATAACCATCAAGTTACATAGAATATTCATTTGGATACACATTTTTTCTTCTAAGTATAGTATAGTAATTGTAGTTATATGCCACTACTGGCTCTTTGTGACATAATAGATGTCCCTTTTCTTATTAAATCATTTAGTTGACCTTACATAACTTTCTATCTTTTGGTGTGATAGATTTGGTTATTTTTTTATCAGTAACAAATAGTCTGGCTTATATCTTAATTCTACACACTTTTGTAACTCGATAGGGCAAATTGATTTGTTATAGTCAATTAGTTACCTTAAATAATTTGTATCTTAGTATGTGATTCTGTTAAACATTAAATGAGTTTGTTTATAGTAATTGCTTTTAAACATATATTTCTCTTTTATACCCTAAACATTCGGGTGATAATTGTTACCTACTACTACATATTATCTGTTCTTAATAGTAATCATTTTTTTTTATGGTTGGTATTCATGGGGTCATTTGTGCCTTTCCACTCTATTGGGCGTATTATTGGGGATGATTACGTCGTACTGGTGTCTTTTCCCATATCAGTTTCTAGTATTACATTTTCGGGATACCTTACCTATGTTTAGCACTAGTAGTTTTGGAGATACCTTCCTATCAGGCAGTTCTTCCACTTGGCGGCTACCAGATAGTCATTGGCTCCCCGTTTCCTTGCCTTTTTCCTCTCATCATCTCTGGTATCCCTGTGTCCATTGTACTCTGGGCCTGGGCTATTATTGATGTCTAGCCCTTCTTCTAATCCGGGTTGACCTCCGTTCATTTCCTGGTTGGATTCTTCCATCGCTTGGTCCCTCTTCTTCCGCATTTCCCTTATTCTTTGGGCGTACCCTTCAATAAGCTGGTCCAGTTGTTCTTGATCATTTTCCTTCTTCCTGTGAAGCTTCTTCCTTCTAGGAGTATTCACTTTAAATACTTCATTGTTTATAACCTTCTCCGTCATAACATAGTCACTGGCATGTAACGTTGTCTTAAGCGTTCCGTCATCTGGGTTATTAATTAAATAGTTTAATGGTTGGTCATTCGTTAAGGAATCAATTGACCTTGTTTGGTGTATTTCATTTGTTGGTATATTTAATTTAATTGGATTCTGATTTAATTTTTTACCCACGGTTTTATGGTGATTTACTTTTAATATTTTTATGAAGTCTTGTTTATACTTCTCACCGTTGATTCTTGCTCTATGACGAATAGTTGGGTTGTCCACGAAGTTAATTAATCCACTCCTAGTCATCTCTAATATTTCCTTTGTAATCTTTGTCTTCTTAGAGCGTATTATTCCTTTTATCTTTGTCTCTTTCTCTCCTGTTTTCTTAATTACCTTGTTCTTTATATTTTTAATGATGGCTGCTTTATGCTGAATATTCTCTTCATTCCTATGGTGTGTATCCTCAGGCACCAATGCTTTCGAGTCTTCTTTATTCTCAGTTTGTTTACTAGTGTCTTCGGATTGAATATTCTCTTCATTCCTATGGTGTGTATCCTCAGGCACCAATGCTTTCGAGTCTTCTTTATTCTCAGTTTGTTTACTAGTGTCTTCGGATTGTAGACTTAATCCTTCCATGGTTTCATCCTTAGTTTCCATTTCTTCCCTCCATTGTTGGATGATTTCTTCTCTCCATGATCTGATATCGTTCATCATTTCCTCCCTTGCCTTCTCAAAGCTATTCTCTACGGGGTGGGGGAACTGTTTCTCCCTACATTCCATCATCATTTTCTGGAAACTTAGCAGCTCGGTCGATGCTATTTCCTTAGGTTGGTTTTTTATGGTGTCACTTGCCATTACTTCCCCTTCGGGCGTTTTTGTGTCCGGCGTTTCCATTACTTCTTTATTTTCTGTTTTTGAGTTTATATTTGTATATTCGACGTTCCCGGTCGGTGCGTTAGCGCTTACCCTCTCTCGGATCGCTTCATCATTCTCTTCCGTCGTGTCATTACCTTTATTCTCCTCTTGGTAGGGGGTTTTTATGTTCTCGTTAGTGACTTCACTGTGTTCACTTGGAGATTCATATAGTTCATTCTGGTCCTTCCTGGTTATTGTTTCGGCCTCTGGGTCAGCTATTAATACTTCCTCCTCTTTTACATCATTATTGACGTCTTGTTCTGGGACATCTTTAGTCATATTTTCTTGTGGTGGTTCCATGGATTCCTCCTGGTTATGATCGTCTTCAATTTTGTCGTTAGTATTTTTCCCATTCTTCGTTAAGTCTTCACCTATCCGTCTCTTTTCGTTTTTTAACTTCTTGGCATTCCTCAATAATTCTTCGAACGCTTCCCTCCGTTTACGCTCTTCTTCTCGTCTCTCATTCTGGCGTCTTATTTCCTCTTCCTCGTGCTGTGCAGCTCGGCTATAGAATAATTCTTCATTTTGTCTTATCTTATCGTCTCTTAATTCTCTTTCAACTGCTTCTTTTCTACTACGCTCATCTTCCCATCTCTGGTAACGGTAGTCCCTCTTCTCTTCATTTCGCCATATTGGTTGGTTATTATACCATCTTGTATTCCGGTTCCTCCTTGGTAGTGGGGTTTCCCATTCGTGGAGTCTTGCAAAGCCTTCTTCCCTCTTACTCCTTAATTGGTCTGACTCCTCTTTTATCCATCTCTTCTCCTCTTCCATTTTTCGGTTCAGTTCTTCACCATCGATTTTCAATATTCTGTATATTTGGTCCCAGTCTACTCTCTCCCTTCTCCTTCTATTTCTCCGGTACATCTTTGTTTTAGTTGACTTTGTATATATTATTGTCTGTGTAGGTAAGGCGTGGTTGTTCTTTCGTGTCTGCCGGGCTGATATAAAATATAAAAAATATTTTTATTTAATATTTTTTAAGCCACACTAGTTGGTGCGCCAATTTGTAATAACATACTATCTGTGTGTGTTTATTTTTATGTTTATGTTGTAAATAAATCGATCGAATACGGTGTATACGTTAACTTGTAATAAAATAAAAGTGTTGTTGTTGTTATTTAAAATTACGTTTACGTTTAAAATATTAAAGGTCTTGTTTATTCAAAGTTCAATTATGTGTGAAGTATTCTTTTGAGATAAATCAAAGTTTGAAATGGTTGTTTCTAATTGAAGGTTGCTAATGTAGTAAAGTAATCTATAATGTAACATTCGAGGTTACTCCCAGTGTGTTTACAACGGTTTAATTATACTTGTTTGAAAAGAATTCCCTTATATTAAACAAATAGAATAGTTAGGTTGATAATAATTAAATGCTAAATTAGCTTAAGTTGAGACGTAAAGTACAACAATTGGTTGCTTGCTACTGATGATCGTCTGGTTGAAACTGGCTGTAAAACTTCTTCTCCAGATTGCAGGTAGTCTAAGTACGTTACGTCTTGTAATGTCTGGACAATATCATAAACAAAAATATACTTTTACGTACCTGGTCGTGTTTACTAGAAGTTCACTAAGCTGTCAACTCAGTTTACAAACACCAACTCACTTTGGTAGCAAGGTTAGATTGCCTTGTTTGTTAGTTAGTGGGCGCCAGACGGATTTATTTTAGGGAAAATCCCGTGTAAAACCCACAAATAGAATTACTGAATGATTAAAAATTTTAAAATAATTGTGTAACACCTTTTGGCAATGCTATTCCAAAACATTAAAACACAACTGAAGGTTGTTTAAGTTTTCTAAATAAAATATTTAATTATCCTATAGGAATAAATCAAATCAAGTGATGCTGTTAATAATGGGTTTTATTTACACCCTTATAGAGAATTCAAAAAACAAATATAACGAAAATACACAAAGTTGTACAATTATAAATCAGTTATTATATGCCTTATACGGCTTGCTCAGAACATGAATTATAAATCTGGCTAAGTCCAGATGTTATTTAATTTTAACTTTTAAAATATGAAAATCTCAGATGTGAATTCTTTGAAACACGAAAAAGAAAATTATGCCTACACAATATCCAATAATCTTTTTGATATAAAATTGATCAACTTTTTTTTTTTTTTTTTGAGGTTACTTTTGTAAAGTAAACAAAGTAAAAATGACCTGTTGCTGGCCTTGCGTTCGTCAACGCTTGCTTTTTGATTTACAAAAATTATCATGTGAGAACACTTACAACTATCATACAGCTTATTTCCTAACAACAAATTCATATAATGAATTGAGACATGGTGTAATCTTGAAATGTTTCTGTGTTTTGCGTCAGTACAGACCAGTGTAGAAAAATGTACAGGTTATGGCGCTCAGATAAAAATTGAATAATGATTGCACTGTTACCGTTTGGGTTTTAATTATTTAATTAAAACTCATTAATCACTTCAGTAATCGGATTATAATGATTACTGGGTTTTACACAACACACGCACAAGAACAGAATATTGCGATCCTCTTCTGACTAAATGGATCATGAATGGTAATAATTAATTATTTTCTGTTCATTCTTTCCCGCACTAAATTGAAATAATACTGCACATAATCACTGTTGTTTGCTGTAGATTAACTTGAAGTAGTTGGTTCTTGGTGTTGAACTAGTTGTTTCGATGTATTATGTAGATGACGCTAATAGTTAATAAAAATGCAGAGATAACAAGCACAGGTCTTGTGCTGTATGGAGTCGGTCAGTGTCTGTTGAGAAACGCTCGCGTCTCCCTTATATACTCTCCTTGTCCATCGGTCTTAGGTAAAAATGTTAATTACTAACTAATTTTCTGATTGGTTCTTGCAGGTGTGAAGGGTATGACGTATTATTATTTTGGCCGTTGATAACGGTTTTTTTAACCGTCAAACGCTGATGTGACAGATAGCTTTCATTGTTGTTGTTATTCATAAACAAATCTCTGGTGCATATTTTGCAAATGATGCTAACATCTCTCCCGCACTAAATACAGTTGCGATTGGGTCGATATCATTATCAAATTAAAGATCATTTTTTCTTCTTTAATTTGATATCACTCGATATCGAATTACTTTCACTTTGACCGACATTGTTATAAAATCAATGTTCGGGTACACCATTTTCACTGTCGTCTGCTTTTTCTGAACCGCCGATTTTACACTTTGGGTTAATATTGTTTGTGTTCACATATCATTTTATTATTCAAACGTTTATGTGGGAACACCATTAATTCTGTACTGACATTTTTACTGAACATTTTGAGTACACCTAAACTTTATACATTGTAATGAATGATCCTAATTACTATGACATTTCGTTTTATGCTAACACGTTCTAGTCTACTACTTAACAATTGAATTATGATTAAATACATCATTTTAATAATGTTTTTTGTTACGTCAGAGCATAACAATTGTTGTGTGTATTTTAATTTACACTTATGTTAACTCCCAATAAACAATTCACTGACTAATGCCTGGTCTAGGCGTTGTTAAGATATATCGCTCATATTGTAATTTTGCCTTAACAACGTTCATTGGTTCTCAATTCGGTAATTTGTGGAGGTACCTTATTTGTATAAGATTCCCTCTTATAAATAGTTTTTCTTTCTCACAAGTATATTTGATATTGAAATACATCTTTGTTCTCACTATGTAGCCATTGCTAATTTTAGTTTTGGCATTCATAATTTACTAGTCATGGTCAAATTTATTATCAGCAAAATGCTAATTCTGATTTCACAGTATTTAGATGCTTATTGATTCATTTTTTATTTACATATAACATCCGGTTTACATTAATTACTGACTTGATTGACAGCTGAATGTACGTTTACTCTGTCCATCAGTTTGTGTGAGTCTTTGTATGGTTGTAGTGTCAAACAGTCTTTGGGTTACTGTTTCATGTGGCACTTCTGCTTCATTCTTCTTTCTTGATTTCTCCTTTCTTGGTGATTCTTAATACTATATCCCTATTTACATTGTTGTTTTGTCCTTATAAAGTCTGATAACATACATTTTGGTTAGGTAACATTTTGTTATGTTACATATACACCTTCCTTAAAATTGTTCATTTGAGAAAAATTTATTTTTTATAAAATTATCAATTCATGTCAGTTTCTTAGTATACTTGTATAGTCTTTTTTTTTTCTTGTACTCTTTGATTTTTTAACATACTATCGGTGTATTACTCTAGCTTGATTTTTTGTCTAGTGATACAACTCTTAACTTACTAGTATTTTCAAGTAGCTTACTTTCTAAGTCATTTAACTACAGTAGATCTCATTCCTTAAGTTAACAATTTCCTGTTTTATTCACAATCTACTTTCTTATTACATATCTTTACATTCGTGATTATCTTAATGGTTATTATAATTTATACCTCACAGATTTTTCTTATTATACTCCTTGATACATTAGTACAATATAACTCCCTAACTGTTGTAGAGGGTTCGGAATCAGGGTGGCTCACTGTGGCTAACATCCTCTGCCGTTCCTCAATACACATTCTCAGATTCAGAGGCATTACTCTTCTCTGTCTGAGAAAAAAATAAACGTTGCACTATCACAACTCATAAAATATCACATAACATTCATTTTCAATAATATAATATATCCACTGTAATATTCAAGGTATCAGAGGTTTTCATTTAGATCACATTTCCATCTTTATACTAGCTAACATACTTTCTTTCTTACAGGTAATTATTTCTTTTTTAGACTTGATATTCTTAGCTGTGCTTTTATCAGCTATATAGTTACTTTTGTAATAGTTAACAATTTGCTTCGGTTCAATTGAGTATTCTTAAGATTATACACTTATTTTGCTGCTTATAGTACTTATGCAGTTGGTTTTTTCTATCTAGAGTTTCCAATATTTTTTATTTTCACAATAGTTCATTAAGTTTTTCTTAATAAGTTATATTCATCCTGAATTATCAGGGCGTACAATGTTCGTATACTAAATGGTTTTTTGTTTGATGTTCTCTGACATATTCTGTGATTTACAATATTTGATAATTAACAAACATTTTTCTTTCCTTTCATTCCATTATAACAGTAGTTATCTTTACAATTAACACTCTTTGTTATTTTTCTTCTCTACTCCTTCAAGTGATGGTGGTTCTCACTTATTCTGGATGATTTTATATAATATACAATATTCTATAATTACAATTTCATGTGACAATATAATGACATACTAATATCTAATTTATAGACATTCTTGGGGTTACATGGTTTGTTTTATAAACATTTTTTCTCTTTCCTTACTTTCCATAATAATATCCTTCTTTTATTTTACACACCTTGTTATTCTGCCTCTCTACTCCTTCAAAGGTTAGTTGGGTGAACCTTTATTCTGGACGATTTTATATAATATTTGAGTTTTATGAGAGGTATGCAATAACCATTTTATAACCATCAAGTTACATAGAATATTCATTTGGATACACATTTTTTCTTCTAAGTATAGTATAGTAATTGTAGTTATATGCCACTACTGGCTCTTTGTGACATAATAGATGTCCCTTTTCTTATTAAATCATTTAGTTGACCTTACATAACTTTCTATCTTTTGGTGTGATAGATTTGGTTATTTTTTTATCAGTAACAAATAGTCTGGCTTATATCTTAATTCTACACACTTTTGTAACTCGATAGGGCAAATTGATTTGTTATAGTCAATTAGTTACCTTAAATAATTTGTATCTTAGTATGTGATTCTGTTAAACATTAAATGAGTTTGTTTATAGTAATTGCTTTTAAACATATATTTCTCTTTTATACCCTAAACATTCGGGTGATAATTGTTACCTACTACTACATATTATCTGTTCTTAATAGTAATCATTTTTTTTTATGGTTGGTATTCATGGGGTCATTTGTGCCTTTCCACTCTATTGGGCGTATTATTGGGGATGATTACGTCGTACTGGTGTCTTTTCCCATATCAGTTTCTAGTATTACATTTTCGGGATACCTTACCTATGTTTAGCACTAGTAGTTTTGGAGATACCTTCCTATCAGGCAGTTCTTCCACTTGGCGGCTACCAGATAGTCATTGGCTCCCCGTTTCCTTGCCTTTTTCCTCTCATCATCTCTGGTATCCCTGTGTCCATTGTACTCTGGGCCTGGGCTATTATTGATGTCTAGCCCTTCTTCTAATCCGGGTTGACCTCCGTTCATTTCCTGGTTGGATTCTTCCATCGCTTGGTCCCTCTTCTTCCGCATTTCCCTTATTCTTTGGGCGTACCCTTCAATAAGCTGGTCCAGTTGTTCTTGATCATTTTCCTTCTTCCTGTGAAGCTTCTTCCTTCTAGGAGTATTCACTTTAAATACTTCATTGTTTATAACCTTCTCCGTCATAACATAGTCACTGGCATGTAACGTTGTCTTAAGCGTTCCGTCATCTGGGTTATTAATTAAATAGTTTAATGGTTGGTCATTCGTTAAGGAATCAATTGACCTTGTTTGGTGTATTTCATTTGTTGGTATATTTAATTTAATTGGATTCTGATTTAATTTTTTACCCACGGTTTTATGGTGATTTACTTTTAATATTTTTATGAAGTCTTGTTTATACTTCTCACCGTTGATTCTTGCTCTATGACGAATAGTTGGGTTGTCCACGAAGTTAATTAATCCACTCCTAGTCATCTCTAATATTTCCTTTGTAATCTTTGTCTTCTTAGAGCGTATTATTCCTTTTATCTTTGTCTCTTTCTCTCCTGTTTTCTTAATTACCTTGTTCTTTATATTTTTAATGATGGCTGCTTTATGCTGAATATTCTCTTCATTCCTATGGTGTGTATCCTCAGGCACCAATGCTTTCGAGTCTTCTTTATTCTCAGTTTGTTTACTAGTGTCTTCGGATTGAATATTCTCTTCATTCCTATGGTGTGTATCCTCAGGCACCAATGCTTTCGAGTCTTCTTTATTCTCAGTTTGTTTACTAGTGTCTTCGGATTGTAGACTTAATCCTTCCATGGTTTCATCCTTAGTTTCCATTTCTTCCCTCCATTGTTGGATGATTTCTTCTCTCCATGATCTGATATCGTTCATCATTTCCTCCCTTGCCTTCTCAAAGCTATTCTCTACGGGGTGGGGGAACTGTTTCTCCCTACATTCCATCATCATTTTCTGGAAACTTAGCAGCTCGGTCGATGCTATTTCCTTAGGTTGGTTTTTTATGGTGTCACTTGCCATTACTTCCCCTTCGGGCGTTTTTGTGTCCGGCGTTTCCATTACTTCTTTATTTTCTGTTTTTGAGTTTATATTTGTATATTCGACGTTCCCGGTCGGTGCGTTAGCGCTTACCCTCTCTCGGATCGCTTCATCATTCTCTTCCGTCGTGTCATTACCTTTATTCTCCTCTTGGTAGGGGGTTTTTATGTTCTCGTTAGTGACTTCACTGTGTTCACTTGGAGATTCATATAGTTCATTCTGGTCCTTCCTGGTTATTGTTTCGGCCTCTGGGTCAGCTATTAATACTTCCTCCTCTTTTACATCATTATTGACGTCTTGTTCTGGGACATCTTTAGTCATATTTTCTTGTGGTGGTTCCATGGATTCCTCCTGGTTATGATCGTCTTCAATTTTGTCGTTAGTATTTTTCCCATTCTTCGTTAAGTCTTCACCTATCCGTCTCTTTTCGTTTTTTAACTTCTTGGCATTCCTCAATAATTCTTCGAACGCTTCCCTCCGTTTACGCTCTTCTTCTCGTCTCTCATTCTGGCGTCTTATTTCCTCTTCCTCCTGCTGTGCAGCTCGGCTATAGAATAATTCTTCATTTTGTCTTATCTTATCGTCTCTTAATTCTCTTTCAACTGCTTCTTTTCTACTACGCTCATCTTCCCATCTCTGGTAACGGTAGTCCCTCTTCTCTTCATTTCGCCATATTGGTTGGTTATTATACCATCTTGTATTCCGGTTCCTCCTTGGTAGTGGGGTTTCCCATTCGTGGAGTCTTGCAAAGCCTTCTTCCCTCTTACTCCTTAATTGGTCTGACTCCTCTTTTATCCATCTCTTCTCCTCTTCCATTTTTCGGTTCAGTTCTTCACCATCGATTTTCAATATTCTGTATATTTGGTCCCAGTCTACTCTCTCCCTTCTCCTTCTATTTCTCCGGTACATCTTTGTTTTAGTTGACTTTGTATATATTATTGTCTGTGTAGGTAAGGCGTGGTTGTTCTTTCGTGTCTGCCGGGCTGATATAAAATATAAAAAATATTTTTATTTAATATTTTTTAAGCCACACTAGTTGGTGCGCCAATTTGTAATAACATACTATCTGTGTGTGTTTATTTTTATGTTTATGTTGTAAATAAATCGATCGAATACGGTGTATACGTTAACTTGTAATAAAATAAAAGTGTTGTTGTTGTTATTTAAAATTACGTTTACGTTTAAAATATTAAAGGTCTTGTTTATTCAAAGTTCAATTATGTGTGAAGTATTCTTTTGAGATAAATCAAAGTTTGAAATGGTTGTTTCTAATTGAAGGTTGCTAATGTAGTAAAGTAATCTATAATGTAACATTCGAGGTTACTCCCAGTGTGTTTACAACGGTTTAATTATACTTGTTTGAAAAGAATTCCCTTATATTAAACAAATAGAATAGTTAGGTTGATAATAATTAAATGCTAAATTAGCTTAAGTTGAGACGTAAAGTACAACAATTGGTTGCTTGCTACTGATGATCGTCTGGTTGAAACTGGCTGTAAAACTTCTTCTCCAGATTGCAGGTAGTCTAAGTACGTTACGTCTTGTAATGTCTGGACAATATCATAAACAAAAATATACTTTTACGTACCTGGTCGTGTTTACTAGAAGTTCACTAAGCTGTCAACTCAGTTTACAAACACCAACTCACTTTGGTAGCAAGGTTAGATTGCCTTGTTTGTTAGTTAGTGGGCGCCACACGGATTTATTTTAGGGAAAATCCCGTGTAAAACCCACAAATAGAATTACTGAATGATTAAAAATTTTAAAATAATTGTGTAACACCTTTTGGCAATGCTATTCCAAAACATTAAAACACAACTGAAGGTTGTTTAAGTTTTCTAAATAAAATATTTAATTATCCTATAGGAATAAATCAAATCAAGTGATGCTGTTAATAATGGGTTTTATTTACACCCTTATAGAGAATTCAAAAAACAAATATAACGAAAATACACAAAGTTGTACAATTATAAATCAGTTATTATATGCCTTATACGGCTTGCTCAGAACATGAATTATAAATCTGGCTAAGTCCAGATGTTATTTAATTTTAACTTTTAAAATATGAAAATCTCAGATGTGAATTCTTTGAAACACGAAAAAGAAAATTATGCCTACACAATATCCAATAATCTTTTTGATATAAAATTGATCAACTTTTTTTTTTTTTTGAGGTTACTTTTGTAAAGTAAACAAAGTAAAAATGACCTGTTGCTGGCCTTGCGTTCGTCAACGCTTGCTTTTTGATTTACAAAAATTATCATGTGAGAACACTTACAACTATCATACAGCTTATTTCCTAACAACAAATTCATATAATGAATTGAGACATGGTGTAATCTTGAAATGTTTCTGTGTTTTGCGTCAGTACAGACCAGTGTAGAAAAATGTACAGGTTATGGCGCTCAGATAAAAATTGAATAATGATTGCACTGTTACCTTTTGGGTTTTAATTATTTAATTAAAACTCATTAATCACTTCAGTAATCGGATTATAATGATTACTGGGTTTTACACAACACACGCACAAGAACAGAATATTGCGATCCTCTTCTGACTAAATGGATCATGAATGGTAATAATTAATTATTTTCTGTTCATTCTTTCCCGCACTAAATTGAAATAATACTGCATATAATCACTGTTGTTTGCTGTAGATTAACTTGAAGTAGTTGTTTCTTGCTGTTGAACTAGTTGTTTCGATGTATTATGTAGATGACGCTAATAGTTAATAAAAATGCAGAGATAACAAGCACAGGTCTTGTGCTGTATGGAGTCGGTCAGTGTCTGTTGAGAAACGCTCGCGTCTCCCTTATATACTCTCCTTGTCCATCGGTCTTAGGTAAAAATGTTAATTACTAACTAATTTTCTGATTGGTTCTTGCAGGTGTGAAGGGTATGACGTATTATTATTTTGGCTGTTGATAACGGTTTTTTTAACCGTCAAACGCTGATGTGACAGATAGCTTTCATTGTTGTTGTTATTCATAAACAAATCTCTGGTGCATATTTTGCAAATGATGCTAACACCTCTCCCGCACTAAATACAGTTGCGATTGGGTCGATATCATTATCAAATTAAAGATCATTTTTTCTTCTTTAATTTGATATCACTCGATATCGAATTACTTTCACTTTGACCGACATTGTTATAAAATCAATGTTCGGGTACACCATTTTCACTGTCGTCTGCTTTTTCTGAACCGCCGATTTTACACTTTGGGTTAATATTGTTTGTGTTCACATATTTTATTATTCAAACGTTTATGTGGGAACACCATTAATTCTGTACTGACATTTTTACTGAACATTTTGAGTACACCTAAACTTTATACATTGTAATGAATGATCCTAATTACTATGACATTTCGTTTTATGCTAACACGTTCTAGTCTACTACTTAACAATTGAATTATGATTAAATACATCATTTTAATAATGTTTTTTGTTACGTCAGAGCATAACAATTGTTGTGTGTATTTTAATTTACACTTATGTTAACTCCCAATAAACAATTCACTGACTAATGCCTGGTCTAGGCGTTGTTAAGATATATCGCTCATATTGGAATTTTGCCTTAACAACGTTCATTGGTTCTCAATTCGGTAATTTGTGGAGGTACCTTATTTGTATAAGATTCCCTCTTATAAATAGTTTTTCTTTCTCACAAGTATATTTGATATTGAAATACATCTTTGTTCTCACTATGTAGCCATTGCTAATTTTAGTTTTGGCATTCATAATTTACTAGTCATGGTCAAATTTATTATCAGCAAAATGCTAATTCTGATTTCACAGTATTTAGATGCTTATTGATTCATTTTTTATTTACATATAACATTCGGTTTACATTAATTACTGACTTGATTGACAGCTGAATGTACGTTTACTCTGTCCATCAGTTTGTGTGAGTCTTTGTATGGTTGTAGTGTCAAACAGTCTTTGGGTTACTGTTTCATGTGGCACTTCTGCTTCATTCTTCTTTCTTGATTTCTCCTTTCTTGGTGATTCTTAATACTATATCCCTATTTACATTGTTGTTTTGTCCTTATAAAGTCTGATAACATACATTTTGGTTAGGTAACATTTTGTTATGTTACATATACACCTTCCTTAAAATTGATCATTTGAGAAAAATTTATTTTTTATAAAATTATCAATTCATGTCAGTTTCTTAGTATACTTGTATAGTCTTTTTTTTTCTTGTACTCTTTGATTTTTTAACATACTATCGGTGTATTACTCTAGCTTGATTTTTTGTCTAGTGATACAACTCTTAACTTACTAGTATTTTCAAGTAGCTTACTTTCTAAGTCATTTAACTACAGTAGATCTCATTCCTTAAGTTAACAATTTCCTGTTTTATTCACAATCTACTTTCTTATTACATATCTTTACATTCGTGATTATCTTAATGGTTATTATAATTTATACCTCACAGATTTTTCTTATTATACTCCTTGATACATTAGTACAATATAACTCCCTAACTGTTGTAGAGGGTTCGGAATCAGGGTGGCTCACTGTGGCTAACATCCTCTGCCGTTCCTCAATACACATTCTCAGATTCAGAGGCATTACTCTTCTCTGTCTGAGAAAAAAATAAACATTGCACCTGGCAATAGTTGCACTATCACAACTCATAAAATATCACATAACATTCATTTTCAATAATATAATATATCCACTGTAATATTCAAGGTATCAGAGGTTTTCATTTAGATCACATTTCCATCTTTATACTAGCTAACATACTTTCTTTCTTACAGGTAATTATTTCTTTTTTAGACTTGATATTCTTAGCTGTGCTTTTATCAGCTATATAGTTACTTTTGTACTAGTTAACAATTTGCTTCGGTTCAATTGAGTATTCTTAAGATTATACACTTATTTTGCTGCTTATAGTACTTATGCAGTTGGTTTTTTCTATCTAGAGTTTCCAATATTTTTTATTTTCACAATAGTTCATTAAGTTTTTCTTAATAAGTTATATTCATCCTGAATTATCAGGGCGTACAATGTTCGTATACTAAATGGTTTTTTGTTTGATGTTCTCTGACATATTCTGTGATTTACAATATTTGATAATTAACAAACATTTTTCTTTCCTTTCATTCCATTATAACAATAGTTATCTTTACAATTAACACTCTTTGTTATTTTTCTTCTCTACTCCTTCAAGTGATGGTGGTTCTCACTTATTCTGGATGATTTTATATAATATACAATATTCTATAATTACAATTTCATGTGACAATATAATGACATACTAATATCTAATTTATAGACATTCTTGGGGTTACATGGTTTGTTTTATAAACATTTTTTCTCTTTCCTTACTTTCCATAATAATATCATTCTTTTATTTTACACACCTTGTTATTCTGCCTCTCTACTCCTTCAAAGGTTAGTTGGGTGAACCTTTATTCTGGACGATTTTATATAATATTTGAGTTTTATGAGAGGTATGCAATAACCATTTTATAACCATCAAGTTACATAGAATATTCATTTGGATACACATTTTTTCTTCTAAGTATAGTATAGTAATTGTAGTTATATGCCACTACTGGCTCTTTGTGACATAATAGATGTCCCTTTTCTTATTAAATCATTTAGTTGACCTTACATAACTTTCTATCTTTTGGTGTGATAGATTTGGTTATTTTTTTATCAGTAACAAATAGTCTGGCTTATATCTTAATTCTACACACTTTTGTAACTCGATAGGGCAAATTGATTTGTTATAGTCAATTAGTTACCTTAAATAATTTGTATCTTAGTATGTGATTCTGTTAAACATTAAATGAGTTTGTTTATAGTAATTGCTTTTAAACATATATTTCTCTTTTATACCCTAAACATTCGGGTGATAATTGTTACCTACTACTACATATTATCTGTTCTTAATAGTAATCATTTTTTTTTATGGTTGGTATTCATGGGGACATTTGTGCCTTTCCACTCTATTGGGCGTATTATTGGGGATGATTACGTCGTACTGGTGTCTTTTCCCATATCAGTTTCTAGTATTACATTTTCGGGATACCTTACCTATGTTTAGCACTAGTAGTTTTGGAGATACCTTCCTATCAGGCAGTTCTTCCACTTGGCGGCTACCAGATAGTCATTGGCTCCCCGTTTCCTTGCCTTTTTCCTCTCATCATCTCTGGTATCCCTGTGTCCATTGTACTCTGGGCCTGGGCTATTATTGATGTCTAGCCCTTCTTCTAATCCGGGTTGACCTCCGTTCATTTCCTGGTTGGATTCTTCCATCGCTTGGTCCCTCTTCTTCCGCATTTCCCTTATTCTTTGGGCGTACCCTTCAATAAGCTGGTCCAGTTGTTCTTGATCATTTTCCTTCTTCCTGTGAAGCTTCTTCCTTCTAGGAGTATTCACTTTAAATACTTCATTGTTTATAACCTTCTCCGTCATAACATAGTCACTGGCATGTAACGTTGTCTTAAGCGTTCCGTCATCTGGGTTATTAATTAAATAGTTTAATGGTTGGTCATTCGTTAAGGAATCAATTGACCTTGTTTGGTGTATTTCATTTGTTGGTATATTTAATTTAATTGGATTCTGATTTAATATTTTACCCACGGTTTTATGGTGATTTACTTTTAATATTTTTATGAAGTCTTGTTTATACTTCTCACCGTTGATTCTTGCTCTATGACGAATAGTTGGGTGGTCCACGAAGTTAATTAATCCACTCCTAGTCATCTCTAATATTTCCTTTGTAATCTTTGTCTTCTTAGAGCGTATTATTCCTTTTATCTTTGTCTCTTTCTCTCCTGTTTTCTTAATTACCTTGTTCTTTATATTTTTAATGATGGCTTCTTTATGCTGAATATTCTCTTCATTCCTATGGTGTGTATCCTCAGGCACCAATGCTTTCGAGTCTTCTTTATTCTCAGTTTGTTTACTAGTGTCTTCGGATTGTAGACTTAATCCTTCCATGGTTTCATCCTTAGTTTCCATTTCTTCCCTCCATTGTTGGATGATTTCTTCTCTCCATGATCTGATATCGTTCATCATTTCCTCCCTTGCCTTCTCAAAGCTATTCTCTACGGGGTGGGGGAACTGTTTCTCCCTACATTCCATCATCATTTTCTGGAAACTTAGCAGCTCGGTCGATGCTATTTCCTTAGGTTGGTTTTTTATGGTGTCACTTGCCATTACTTCCCCTTCGGGCGTTTTTGTGTCCGGCGTTTCCATTACTTCTTTATTTTCTGTTTTTGAGTTTATATTTGTATATTCGACGTTCCCGGTCGGTGCGTTAGCGCTTACCCTCTCTCGGATCGCTTCATCATTCTCTTCCGTCGTGTCATTACCTTTATTCTCCTCTTGGTAGGGGGTTTTTATGTTCTCGTTAGTGACTTCACTGTGTTCACTTGGAGATTCATATAGTTCATTCTGGTCCTTCCTGGTTATTGTTTCGGCCTCTGGGTCAGCTATTAATACTTCCTCCTCTTTTACATCATTATTGACGTCTTGTTCTGGGACATCTTTAGTCATATTTTCTTGTGGTGGTTCCATGGATTCCTCCTGGTTATGATCGTCTTCAATTTTGTCGTTAGTATTTTTCCCATTCTTCGTTAAGTCTTCACCTATCCGTCTCTTTTCGTTTTTTAACTTCTTGGCATTCCTCAATAATTCTTCGAACGCTTCCCTCCGTTTACGCTCTTCTTCTCGTCTCTCATTCTGGCGTCTTATTTCCTCTTCCTCCTGCTGTGCAGCTCGGCTATAGAATAATTCTTCATTTTGTCTTATCTTATCGTCTCTTAATTCTCTTTCAACTGCTTCTTTTCTACTACGCTCATCTTCCCATCTCTGGTAACGGTAGTCCCTCTTCTCTTCATTTCGCCATATTGGTTGGTTATTATACCATCTTGTATTCCGGTTCCTCCTTGGTAGTGGGGTTTCCCATTCGTGGAGTCTTGCAAAGCCTTCTTCCCTCTTACTCCTTAATTGGTCTGACTCCTCTTTTATCCATCTCTTCTCCTCTTCCATTTTTCGGTTCAGTTCTTCACCATCGATTTTCAATATTCTGTATATTTGGTCCCAGTCTACTCTCTCCCTTCTCCTTCTATTTCTCCGGTACATCTTTGTTTTAGTTGACTTTGTATATATTATTGTCTGTGTAGGTAAGGCGTGGTTGTTCTTTCGTGTCTGCCGGGCTGATATAAAATATAAAAAATATTTTTATTTAATATTTTTTAAGCCACACTAGTTGGTGCGCCAATTTGTAATAACATACTATCTGTGTGTGTTTATTTTTATGTTTATGTTGTAAATAAATCGATCGAATACGGTGTATACGTTAACTTGTAATAAAATAAAAGTGTTGTTGTTGTTATTTAAAATTACGTTTACGTTTAAAATATTAAAGGTCTTGTTTATTCAAAGTTCAATTATGTGTGAAGTATTCTTTTGAGATAAATCAAAGTTTGAAATGGTTGTTTCTAATTGAAGGTTGCTAATGTAGTAAAGTAATCTATAATGTAACATTCGAGGTTACTCCCAGTGTGTTTACAACGGTTTAATTATACTTGTTTGAAAAGAATTCCCTTATATTAAACAAATAGAATAGTTAGGTTGATAATAATTAAATGCTAAATTAGCTTAAGTTGAGACGTAAAGTACAACAATTGGTTGCTTGCTACTGATGATCGTCTGGTTGAAACTGGCTGTAAAACTTCTTCTCCAGATTGCAGGTAGTCTAAGTACGTTACGTCTTGTAATGTCTGGACAATATCATAAACAAAAATATACTTTTACGTACCTGTTCGTGTTTACTAGAAGTTCACTAAGCTGTCAACTCAGTTTACAAACACCAACTCACTTTGGTAGCAAGGTTAGATTGCCTTGTTTGTTAGTTAGTGGGCGCCACACGGATTTATTTTAGGGAAAATCCCGTGTAAAACCCACAAATAGAATTACTGAATGATTAAAAATTTTAAAATAATTGTGTAACACCTTTTGGCAATGCTATTCCAAAACATTAAAACACAACTGAAGGTTGTTTAAGTTTTCTAAATAAAATATTTAATTATCCTATAGGAATAAATCAAATCAAGTGATGCTGTTAATAATGGGTTTTATTTACACCCTTATAGAGAATTCAAAAAACAAATATAACGAAAATACACAAAGTTGTACAATTATAAATCAGTTATTATATGCCTTATACGGCTTGCTCAGAACATGAATTATAAATCTGGCTAAGTCCAGATGTTATTTAATTTTAACTTTTAAAATATGAAAATCTCAGATGTGAATTCTTTGAAACACGAAAAAGAAAATTATGCCTACACAATATCCAATAATCTTTTTGATATAAAATTGATCAACTTTTTTTTTTTTTTTTGAGGTTACTTTTGTAAAGTAAACAAAGTAAAAATGACCTGTTGCTGGCCTTGCGTTCGTCAACGCTTGCTTTTTGATTTACAAAAATTATCATGTGAGAACACTTACAACTATCATACAGCTTATTTCCTAACAACAAATTCATATAATGAATTGAGACATGGTGTAATCTTGAAATGTTTCTGTGTTTTGCGTCAGTACAGACCAGTGTAGAAAAATGTACAGGTTATGGCGCTCAGATAAAAATTGAATAATGATTGCACTGTTACCTTTTGGGTTTTTATTATTTAATTAAAACTCATTAATCACTTCAGTAATCGGATTATAATGATTACTGGGTTTTACACAACACACGCACAAGAACAGAATATTGCGATCCTCTTCTGACTAAATGGATCATGAATGGTAATAATTAATTATTTTCTGTTCATTCTTTCCCGCACTAAATTGAAATAATACTGCACATAATCACTGTTGTTTGCTGTAGATTAACTTGAAGTAGTTGTTTCTTGGTGTTGAACTAGTTGTTTCGATGTATTATGTAGATGACGCTAATAGTTAATAAAAATGCAGAGATAACAAGCACAGGTCTTGTGCTGTATGGAGTCGGTCAGTGTCTGTTGAGAAACGCTCGCGTCTCCCTTATATACTCTCCTTGTCCATCGGTCTTAGGTAAAAATGTTAATTACTAACTAATTTTCTGATTGGTTCTTGCAGGTGTGAAGGGTATGACGTATTATTATTTTGGCCGTTGATAACGGTTTTTTTAACCGTCAAACGCTGATGTGACAGATAGCTTTCATTGTTGTTGTTATTCATAAACAAATCTCTGGTGCATATTTTGCAAATGATGCTAACACCTCTCCCGCACTAAATAC
The DNA here is from genome assembly GCA_034769895.1 of Magicicada septendecula. Lineage (NCBI taxonomy): Eukaryota > Metazoa > Arthropoda > Insecta > Hemiptera > Cicadidae > Magicicada > Magicicada septendecula. Next base: position 1,368,228,270 of record CM068367.1, on the reverse strand, counting down.
AGTTGCGATTGGGTCGATATCATTATCAAATTAAAGATCATTTTTTCTTCTTTAATTTGATATCACTCGATATCGAATTACTTTCACTTTGACTGACATTGTTATAAAATCAATGTTCGGGTACACCATTTTCACTGTCGTCTGCTTTTTCTGAACCGCCGATTTTACACTTTGGGTTAATATTGTTTGTGTTCACATATCATTTTATTATTCAAACGTTTATGTGGGAACACCATTAATTCTGTACTGACATTTTTACTGAACATTTTGAGTACACCTAAACTTTATACATTGTAATGAATGATCCTAATTACTATGACATTTCGTTTTATGCTAACACGTTCTAGTCTACTACTTAACAATTGAATTATGATTAAATACATCATTTTAATAATGTTTTTTGTTACGTCAGAGCATAACAATTGTTGTGTGTATTTTAATTTACACTAATGTTAACTCCCAATAAACAATTCACTGACTAATGCCTGGTCTAGGCGTTGTTAAGATATATCGCTCATATTGTAATTTTGCCTTAACAACGTTCATTGGTTCTCAATTCGGTAATTTGTGGAGGTACCTTATTTGTATAAGATTCCCTCTTATAAATAGTTTTTCTTTCTCACAAGTATATTTGATATTGAAATACATCTTTGTTCTCACTATGTAGCCATTGCTAATTTTAGTTTTGGCATTCATAATTTACTAGTCATGGTCAAATTTATTATCAGCAAAATGCTAATTCTGATTTCACAGTATTTAGATGCTTATTGATTCATTTTTTATTTACATATAACATCCGGTTTACATTAATTACTGACTTGATTGACAGCTGAATGTACGTTTACTCTGTCCATCAGTTTGTGTGAGTCTTTGTATGGTTGTAGTGTCAGTCTTTGGGTTACTGTTTCATGTGGCACTTCTGCTTCATTCTTCTTTCTTGATTTCTCCTTTCTTGGTGATTCTTAATACTATATCCCTATTTACATTGTTGTTTTGTCCTTATAAAGTCTGATAACATACATTTTGGTTAGGTAACATTTTGTTATGTTACATATACACCTTCCTTAAAATTGATCATTTGAGAAAAATTTATTTTTTATAAAATTATCAATTCATGTCAGTTTCTTAGTATACTTGTATAGTCTTTTTTTTTTCTTGTACTCTTTGATTTTTTAACATACTATCGGTGTATTACTCTAGCTTGATTTTTTGTCTAGTGATACAACTCTTAACTTACTAGTATTTTCAAGTAGCTTACTTTCTAAGTCATTTAACTACAGTAGATCTCATTCCTTAAGTTAACAATTTCCTGTTTTATTCACAATCTACTTTCTTATTACATATCTTTACATTCGTGATTATCTTAATGGTATTATAATTTATACCTCACAGATTTTTCTTATTATACTCCTTGATACATTAGTACAATATAACTCCCTAACTGTTGTAGAGGGTTCGGAATCAGGGTGGCTCACTGTGGCTAACATCCTCTGCCGTTCCTCAATACACATTCTCAGATTCAGAGGCATTACTCTTCTCTGTCTGAGAAAAAAATAAACATTGCACCTGGCAATAGTTGCACTATCACAACTCATAAAATATCACATAACATTCATTTTCAATAATATAATATATCCACTGTAATATTCAAGGTATCAGAGGTTTTCATTTAGATCACATTTCCATCTTTATACTAGCTAACATACTTTCTTTCTTACAGGTAATTATTTCTTTTTTAGACTTGATATTCTTAGCTGTGCTTTTATCAGCTATATAGTTACTTTTGTACTAGTTAACAATTTGCTTCGGTTCAATTGAGTATTCTTAAGATTATACACTTATTTTGCTGCTTATAGTACTTATGCAGTTGGTTTTTTCTATCTAGAGTTTCCAATATTTTTTATTTTCACAATAGTTCATTAAGTTTTTCTTAATAAGTTATATTCATCCTGAATTATCAGGGCGTACAATGTTCGTATACTAAATGGTTTTTTGTTTGATGTTCTCTGACATATTCTGTGATTTACAATATTTGATAATTAACAAACATTTTTCTTTCCTTTCATTCCATTATAACAATAGTTATCTTTACAATTAACACTCTTTGTTATTTTTCTTCTCTACTCCTTCAAGTGATGGTGGTTCTCACTTATTCTGGATGATTTTATATAATATACAATATTCTATAATTACAATTTCATGTGACAATATAATGACATACTAATATCTAATTTATAGACATTCTTGGGGTTACATGGTTTGTTTTATAAACATTTTTTCTCTTTCCTTACTTTCCATAATAATATCATTCTTTTATTTTACACACCTTGTTATTCTGCCTCTCTACTCCTTCAAAGGTTAGTTGGGTGAACCTTTATTCTGGACGATTTTATATAATATTTGAGTTTTATGAGAGGTATGCAATAACCATTTTATAACCATCAAGTTACATAGAATATTCATTTGGATACACATTTTTTCTTCTAAGTATAGTATAGTAATTGTAGTTATATGCCACTACTGGCTCTTTGTGACATAATAGATGTCCCTTTTCTTATTAAATCATTTAGTTGACCTTACATAACTTTCTATCTTTTGGTGTGATAGATTTGGTTATTTTTTTATCAGTAACAAATAGTCTGGCTTATATCTTAATTCTACACACTTTTGTAACTCGATAGGGCAAATTGATTTGTTATAGTCAATTAGTTACCTTAAATAATTTGTATCTTAGTATGTGATTCTGTTAAACATTAAATGAGTTTGTTTATAGTAATTGCTTTTAAACATATATTTCTCTTTTATACCCTAAACATTCGGGTGATAATTGTTACCTACTACTACATATTATCTGTTCTTAATAGTAATCATTTTTTTTTATGGTTGGTATTCATGGGGACATTTGTGCCTTTCCACTCTATTGGGCGTATTATTGGGGATGATTACGTCGTACTGGTGTCTTTTCCCATATCAGTTTCTAGTATTACATTTTCGGGATACCTTACCTATGTTTAGCACTAGTAGTTTTGGAGATACCTTCCTATCAGGCAGTTCTTCCACTTGGCGGCTACCAGATAGTCATTGGCTCCCCGTTTCCTTGCCTTTTTCCTCTCATCATCTCTGGTATCCCTGTGTCCATTGTACTCTGGGCCTGGGCTATTATTGATGTCTAGCCCTTCTTCTAATCCGGGTTGACCTCCGTTCATTTCCTGGTTGGATTCTTCCATCGCTTGGTCCCTCTTCTTCCGCATTTCCCTTATTCTTTGGGCGTACCCTTCAATAAGCTGGTCCAGTTGTTCTTGATCATTTTCCTTCTTCCTGTGAAGCTTCTTCCTTCTAGGAGTATTCACTTTAAATACTTCATTGTTTATAACCTTCTCCGTCATAACATAGTCACTGGCATGTAACGTTGTCTTAAGCGTTCCGTCATCTGGGTTATTAATTAAATAGTTTAATGGTTGGTCATTCGTTAAGGAATCAATTGACCTTGTTTGGTGTATTTCATTTGTTGGTATATTTAATTTAATTGGATTCTGATTTAATTTTTTACCCACGGTTTTATGGTGATTTACTTTTAATATTTTTATGAAGTCTTGTTTATACTTCTCACCGTTGATTCTTGCTCTATGACGAATAGTTGGGTGGTCCACGAAGTTAATTAATCCACTCCTAGTCATCTCTAATATTTCCTTTGTAATCTTTGTCTTCTTAGAGCGTATTATTCCTTTTATCTTTGTCTCTTTCTCTCCTGTTTTCTTAATTACCTTGTTCTTTATATTTTTAATGATGGCTTCTTTATGCTGAATATTCTCTTCATTCCTATGGTGTGTATCCTCAGGCACCAATGCTTTCGAGTCTTCTTTATTCTCAGTTTGTTTACTAGTGTCTTCGGATTGTAGACTTAATCCTTCCATGGTTTCATCCTTAGTTTCCATTTCTTCCCTCCATTGTTGGATGATTTCTTCTCTCCATGATCTGATATCGTTCATCATTTCCTCCCTTGCCTTCTCAAAGCTATTCTCTACGGGGTGGGGGAACTGTTTCTCCCTACATTCCATCATCATTTTCTGGAAACTTAGCAGCTCGGTCGATGCTATTTCCTTAGGTTGGTTTTTTATGGTGTCACTTGCCATTACTTCCCCTTCGGGCGTTTTTGTGTCCGGCGTTTCCATTACTTCTTTATTTTCTGTTTTTGAGTTTATATTTGTATATTCGACGTTCCCGGTTGGTGCGTTAGCGCTTACCCTCTCTCGGATCGCTTCATCATTCTCTTCCGTCGTGTCATTACCTTTATTCTCCTCTTGGTAGGGGGTTTTTATGTTCTCGTTAGTGACTTCACTGTGTTCACTTGGAGATTCATATAGTTCATTCTGGTCCTTCCTGGTTATTGTTTCGGCCTCTGGGTCAGCTATTAATACTTCCTCCTCTTTTACATCATTATTGACGTCTTGTTCTGGGACATCTTTAGTCATATTTTCTTGTGGTGGTTCCATGGATTCCTCCTGGTTATGATCGTCTTCAATTTTGTCGTTAGTATTTTTCCCATTCTTCGTTAAGTCTTCACCTATCCGTCTCTTTTCGTTTTTTAACTTCTTGGCATTCCTCAATAATTCTTCGAACGCTTCCCTCCGTTTACGCTCTTCTTCTCGTCTCTCATTCTGGCGTCTTATTTCCTCTTCCTCCTGCTGTGCAGCTCGGCTATAGAATAATTCTTCATTTTGTCTTATCTTATCGTCTCTTAATTCTCTTTCAACTGCTTCTTTTCTACTACGCTCATCTTCCCATCTCTGGTAACGGTAGTCCCTCTTCTCTTCATTTCGCCATATTGGTTGGTTATTATACCATCTTGTATTCCGGTTCCTCCTTGGTAGTGGGGTTTCCCATTCGTGGAGTCTTGCAAAGCCTTCTTCCCTCTTACTCCTTAATTGGTCTGACTCCTCTTTTATCCATCTCTTCTCCTCTTCCATTTTTCGGTTCAGTTCTTCACCATCGATTTTCAATATTCTGTATATTTGGTCCCAGTCTACTCTCTCCCTTCTCCTTCTATTTCTCCGGTACATCTTTGTTTTAGTTGACTTTGTATATATTATTGTCTGTGTAGGTAAGGCGTGGTTGTTCTTTCGTGTCTGCCGGGCTGATATAAAATATAAAAAATATTTTTATTTAATATTTTTTAAGCCACACTAGTTGGTGCGCCAATTTGTAATAACATACTATCTGTGTGTGTTTATTTTTATGTTTATGTTGTAAATAAATCGATCGAATACGGTGTATACGTTAACTTGTAATAAAATAAAAGTGTTGTTGTTGTTATTTAAAATTACGTTTACGTTTAAAATATTAAAGGTCTTGTTTATTCAAAGTTCAATTATGTGTGAAGTATTCTTTTGAGATAAATCAAAGTTTGAAATGGTTGTTTCTAATTGAAGGTTGCTAATGTAGTAAAGTAATCTATAATGTAACATTCGAGGTTACTCCCAGTGTGTTTACAACGGTTTAATTATACTTGTTTGAAAAGAATTCCCTTATATTAAACAAATAGAATAGTTAGGTTGATAATAATTAAATGCTAAATTAGCTTAAGTTGAGACGTAAAGTACAACAATTGGTTGCTTGCTACTGATGATCGTCTGGTTGAAACTGGCTGTAAAACTTCTTCTCCAGATTGCAGGTAGTCTAAGTACGTTACGTCTTGTAATGTCTGGACAATATCATAAACAAAAATATACTTTTACGTACCTGGTCGTGTTTACTAGAAGTTCACTAAGCTGTCAACTCAGTTTACAAACACCAACTCACTTTGGTAGCAAGGTTAGATTGCCTTGTTTGTTAGTTAGTGGGCGCCACACGGATTTATTTTAGGGAAAATCCCGTGTAAAACCCACAAATAGAATTACTGAATGATTAAAAATTTTAAAATAATTGTGTAACACCTTTTGGCAATGCTATTCCAAAACATTAAAACACAACTGAAGGTTGTTTAAGTTTTCTAAATAAAATATTTAATTATCCTATAGGAATAAATCAAATCAAGTGATGCTGTTAATAATGGGTTTTATTTATACCCTTATAGAGAATTCAAAAAACAAATATAACGAAAATACACAAAGTTGTACAATTATAAATCAGTTATTATATGCCTTATACGGCTTGCTCAGAACATGAATTATAAATCTGGCTAAGTCCAGATGTTATTTAATTTTAACTTTTAAAATATGAAAATCTCAGATGTGAATTCTTTGAAACACGAAAAAGAAAATTATGCCTACACAATATCCAATAATCTTTTTGATATAAAATTGATCAACTTTTTTTTTTTTTTTTTGAGGTTACTTTTGTAAAGTAAACAAAGTAAAAATGACCTGTTGCTGGCCTTGCGTTCGTCAATGCTTGCTTTTTGATTTACAAAAATTATCATGTGAGAACACTTACAACTATCATACAGCTTATTTCCTAACAACAAATTCATATAATGAATTGAGACATGGTGTAATCTTGAAATGTTTCTGTGTTTTGCGTCAGTACAGACCAGTGTAGAAAAATGTACAGGTTATGGCGCTCAGATAAAAATTGAATAATGATTGCACTGTTACCTTTTGGGTTTTAATTATTTAATTAAAACTCATTAATCACTTCAGTAATCGGATTATAATGATTACTGGGTTTTACACAACACACGCACAAGAACAGAATATTGCGATCCTCTTCTGACTAAATGGATCATGAATGGTAATAATTAATTATTTTCTGTTCATTCTTTCCCGCACTAAATTGAAATAATACTGCACATAATCACTGTTGTTTGCTGTAGATTAACTTGAAGTAGTTGTTTCTTGGTGTTGAACTAGTTGTTTCGATGTATTATGTAGATGACGCTAATAGTTAATAAAAATGCAGAGATAACAAGCACAGGTCTTGTGCTGTATGGAGTCGGTCAGTGTCTGTTGAGAAACGCTCGCGTCTCCCTTATATACTCTCCTTGTCCATCGGTCTTAGGTAAAAATGTTAATTACTAACTAATTTTCTGATTGGTTCTTGCAGGTGTGAAGGGTATGACGTATTATTATTTTGGCCGTTGATAACGGTTTTTTTAACCGTCAAACGCTGATGTGACAGATAGCTTTCATTGTTGTTGTTATTCATAAACAAATCTCTGGTGCATATTTTGCAAATGATGCTAACATCTCTCCCGCACTAAATACAGTTGCGATTGGGTCGATATCATTATCAAATTAAAGATCATTTTTTCTTCTTTAATTTGATATCACTCGATATCGAATTACTTTCACTTTGACCGACATTGTTATAAAATCAATGTTCGGGTACACCATTTTCACTGTCGTCTGCTTTTTCTGAACCGCCGATTTTACACTTTGGGTTAATATTGTTTGTGTTCACATATCATTTTATTATTCAAACGTTTATGTGGGAACACCATTAATTCTGTACTGACATTTTTACTGAACATTTTGAGTACACCTAAACTTTATACATTGTAATGAATGATCCTAATTACTATGACATTTCGTTTTATGCTAACACGTTCTAGTCTACTACTTAACAATTGAATTATGATTAAATACATCATTTTAATAATGTTTTTTGTTACGTCAGAGCATAACAATTGTTGTGTGTATTTTAATTTACACTAATGTTAACTCCCAATAAACAATTCACTGACTAATGCCTGGTCTAGGCGTTGTTAAGATATATCGCTCATATTGTAATTTTGCCTTAACAACGTTCATTGGTTCTCAATTCGGTAATTTGTGGAGGTACCTTATTTGTATAAGATTCCCTCTTATAAATAGTTTTTCTTTCTCACAAGTATATTTGATATTGAAATACATCTTTGTTCTCACTATGTAGCCATTGCTAATTTTAGTTTTGGCATTCATAATTTACTAGTCATGGTCAAATTTATTATCAGCAAAATGCTAATTCTGATTTCACAGTATTTAGATGCTTATTGATTCATTTTTTATTTACATATAACATCCGGTTTACATTAATTACTGACTTGATTGACAGCTGAATGTACGTTTACTCTGTCCATCAGTTTGTGTGAGTCTTTGTATGGTTGTAGTGTCAGTCTTTGGGTTACTGTTTCATGTGGCACTTCTGCTTCATTCTTCTTTCTTGATTTCTCCTTTCTTGGTGATTCTTAATACTATATCCCTATTTACATTGTTGTTTTGTCCTTATAAAGTCTGATAACATACATTTTGGTTAGGTAACATTTTGTTATGTTACATATACACCTTCCTTAAAATTGATCATTTGAGAAAAATTTATTTTTTATAAAATTATCAATTCATGTCAGTTTCTTAGTATACTTGTATAGTCTTTTTTTTTTCTTGTACTCTTTGATTTTTTAACATACTATCGGTGTATTACTCTAGCTTGATTTTTTGTCTAGTGATACAACTCTTAACTTACTAGTATTTTCAAGTAGCTTACTTTCTAAGTCATTTAACTACAGTAGATCTCATTCCTTAAGTTAACAATTTCCTGTTTTATTCACAATCTACTTTCTTATTACATATCTTTACATTCGTGATTATCTTAATGGTATTATAATTTATACCTCACAGATTTTTCTTATTATACTCCTTGATACATTAGTACAATATAACTCCCTAACTGTTGTAGAGGGTTCGGAATCAGGGTGGCTCACTGTGGCTAACATCCTCTGCCGTTCCTCAATACACATTCTCAGATTCAGAGGCATTACTCTTCTCTGTCTGAGAAAAAAATAAACATTGCACCTGGCAATAGTTGCACTATCACAACTCATAAAATATCACATAACATTCATTTTCAATAATATAATATATCCACTGTAATATTCAAGGTATCAGAGGTTTTCATTTAGATCACATTTCCATCTTTATACTAGCTAACATACTTTCTTTCTTACAGGTAATTATTTCTTTTTTAGACTTGATATTCTTAGCTGTGCTTTTATCAGCTATATAGTTACTTTTGTACTAGTTAACAATTTGCTTCGGTTCAATTGAGTATTCTTAAGATTATACACTTATTTTGCTGCTTATAGTACTTATGCAGTTGGTTTTTTCTATCTAGAGTTTCCAATATTTTTTATTTTCACAATAGTTCATTAAGTTTTTCTTAATAAGTTATATTCATCCTGAATTATCAGGGCGTACAATGTTCGTATACTAAATGGTTTTTTGTTTGATGTTCTCTGACATATTCTGTGATTTACAATATTTGATAATTAACAAACATTTTTCTTTCCTTTCATTCCATTATAACAATAGTTATCTTTACAATTAACACTCTTTGTTATTTTTCTTCTCTACTCCTTCAAGTGATGGTGGTTCTCACTTATTCTGGATGATTTTATATAATATACAATATTCTATAATTACAATTTCATGTGACAATATAATGACATACTAATATCTAATTTATAGACATTCTTGGGGTTACATGGTTTGTTTTATAAACATTTTTTCTCTTTCCTTACTTTCCATAATAATATCATTCTTTTATTTTACACACCTTGTTATTCTGCCTCTCTACTCCTTCAAAGGTTAGTTGGGTGAACCTTTATTCTGGACGATTTTATATAATATTTGAGTTTTATGAGAGGTATGCAATAACCATTTTATAACCATCAAGTTACATAGAATATTCATTTGGATACACATTTTTTCTTCTAAGTATAGTATAGTAATTGTAGTTATATGCCACTACTGGCTCTTTGTGACATAATAGATGTCCCTTTTCTTATTAAATCATTTAGTTGACCTTACATAACTTTCTATCTTTTGGTGTGATAGATTTGGTTATTTTTTTATCAGTAACAAATAGTCTGGCTTATATCTTAATTCTACACACTTTTGTAACTCGATAGGGCAAATTGATTTGTTATAGTCAATTAGTTACCTTAAATAATTTGTATCTTAGTATGTGATTCTGTTAAACATTAAATGAGTTTGTTTATAGTAATTGCTTTTAAACATATATTTCTCTTTTATACCCTAAACATTCGGGTGATAATTGTTACCTACTACTACATATTATCTGTTCTTAATAGTAATCATTTTTTTTTATGGTTGGTATTCATGGGGTCATTTGTGCCTTTCCACTCTATTGGGCGTATTATTGGGGATGATTACGTCATACTGGTGTCTTTTCCCATATCAGTTTCTAGTATTACATTTTCGGGATACCTTACCTATGTTTAGCACTAGTAGTTTTGGAGATACCTTCCTATCAGGCAGTTCTTCCACTTGGCGGCTACCAGATAGTCATTGGCTCCCCGTTTCCTTGCCTTTTTCCTCTCATCATCTCTGGTATCCCTGTGTCCATTGTACTCTGGGCCTGGGCTATTATTGATGTCTAGCCCTTCTTCTAATCCGGGTTGACCTCCGTTCATTTCCTGGTTGGATTCTTCCATCGCTTGGTCCCTCTTCTTCCGCATTTCCCTTATTCTTTGGGCGTACCCTTCAATAAGCTGGTCCAGTTGTTCTTGATCATTTTCCTTCTTCCTGTGAAGCTTCTTCCTTCTAGGAGTATTCACTTTAAATACTTCATTGTTTATAACCTTCTCCGTCATAACATAGTCACTGGCATGTAACGTTGTCTTAAGCGTTCCGTCATCTGGGTTATTAATTAAATAGTTTAATGGTTGGTCATTCGTTAAGGAATCAATTGACCTTGTTTGGTGTATTTCATTTGTTGGTATATTTAATTTAATTGGATTCTGATTTAATTTTTTACCCACGGTTTTATGGTGATTTACTTTTAATATTTTTATGAAGTCTTGTTTATACTTCTCACCGTTGATTCTTGCTCTATGACGAATAGTTGGGTTGTCCACGAAGTTAATTAATCCACTCCTAGTCATCTCTAATATTTCCTTTGTAATCTTTGTCTTCTTAGAGCGTATTATTCCTTTTATCTTTGTCTCTTTCTCTCCTGTTTTCTTAATTACCTTGTTCTTTATATTTTTAATGATGGCTTCTTTATGCTGAATATTCTCTTCATTCCTATGGTGTGTATCCTCAGGCACCAATGCTTTGGAGTCTTCTTTATTCTCAGTTTGTTTACTAGTGTCTTCGGATTGTAGACTTAATCCTTCCATGGTTTCATCCTTAGTTTCCATTTCTTCCCTCCATTGTTGGATGATTTCTTCTCTCCATGATCTGATATCGTTCATCATTTCCTCCCTTGCCTTCTCAAAGCTATTCTCTACGGGGTGGGGGAACTGTTTCTCCCTACATTCCATCATCATTTTCTGGAAACTTAGCAGCTCGGTCGATGCTATTTCCTTAGGTTGGTTTTTTATGGTGTCACTTGCCATTACTTCCCCTTCGGGCGTTTTTGTGTCCAGCGTTTCCATTACTTCTTTATTTTCTGTTTTTGAGTTTATATTTGTATATTCGACGTTCCCGGTCGGTGCGTTAGCGCTTACCCTCTCTCGGATCGCTTCATCATTCTCTTCCGTCGTGTCATTACCTTTATTCTCCTCTTGGTAGGGGGTTTTTATGTTCTCGTTAGTGACTTCACTGTGTTCACTTGGAGATTCATATAGTTCATTCTGGTCCTTCCTGGTTATTGTTTCGGCCTCTGGGTCAGCTATTAATACTTCCTCCTCTTTTACATCATTATTGACGTCTTGTTCTGGGACATCTTTAGTCATATTTTCTTGTGGTGGTTCCATGGATTCCTCCTGGTTATGATCGTCTTCAATTTTGTCGTTAGTATTTTTCCCATTCTTCGTTAAGTCTTCACCTATCCGTCTCTTTTCGTTTTTTAACTTCTTGGCATTCCTCAATAATTCTTCAAACGCTTCCCTCCGTTTACGCTCTTCTTCTCGTCTCTCATTCTGGCGTCTTATTTCCTCTTCCTCCTGCTGTGCAGCTCGGCTATAGAATAATTCTTCATTTTGTCTTATCTTATCGTCTCTTAATTCTCTTTCAACTGCTTCTTTTCTACTACACTCATCTTCCCATCTCTGGTAACGGTAGTCCCTCTTCTATTCATTTCGCCATATTGGTTGGTTATTATACCATCTTGTATTCCGGTTCCTCCTTGGTAGTGGGGTTTCCCATTCGTGGAGTCTTGCAAAGCCTTCTTCCCTCTTACTCCTTAATTGGTCTGACTCCTCTTTTATCCATCTCTTCTCCTCTTCCATTTTTCGGTTCAGTTCTTCACCATCGATTTTCAATATTCTGTATATTTGGTCCCAGTCTACTCTCTCCCTTCTCCTTCTATTTCTCCGGTACATCTTTGTTTTAGTTGACTTTGTATATATTATTGTCTGTGTAGGTAAGGCGTGGTTGTTCTTTCGTGTCTGCCGGGCTGATATAAAATATAAAAAATATTTTTATTTAATATTTTTTAAGCCACACTAGTTGGTGCGCCAATTTGTAATAACATACTATCTGTGTGTGTTTATTTTTATGTTTATGTTGTAAATAAATCGATCGAATACGGTGTATACGTTAACTTGTAATAAAATAAAAGTGTTGTTGTTGTTATTTAAAATTACGTTTACGTTTAAAATATTAAAGGTCTTGTTTATTCAAAGTTCAATTATGTGTGAAGTATTCTTTTGAGATAAATCAAAGTTTGAAATGGTTGTTTCTAATTGAAGGTTGCTAATGTAGTAAAGTAATCTATAATGTAACATTCGAGGTTACTCCCAGTGTGTTTACAACGGTTTAATAATACTTGTTTGAAAAGAATTCCCTTATATTAAACAAATAGAATAGTTAGGTTGATAATAATTAAATGCTAAATTAGCTTAAGTTGAGACGTAAAGTACAACAGTTGGTTGCTTGCTACTGATGATCGTCTGGTTGAAACTGGCTGTAAAACTTCTTCTCCAGATTGCAGGTAGTCTAAGTACGTTACGTCTTGTAATGTCTGGACAATATCATAAACAAAAATATACTTTTACGTACCTGGTCGTGTTTACTAGAAGTTCACTAAGCTGTCAACTCAGTTTACAAACACCAACTCACTTTGGTAGCAAGGTTAGATTGCCTTGTTTGTTAGTTAGTGGGCGCCACACGGATTTATTTTAGGGAAAATCCCGTGTAAAACCCACAAATAGAATTACTGAATGATTAAAAATTTTAAAATAATTGTGTAACACCTTTTGGCAATGCTATTCCAAAACATTAAAACACAACTGAAGGTTGTTTAAGTTTTCTAAATAAAATATTTAATTATCCTATAGGAATAAATCAAATCAAGTGATGCTGTTAATAATGGGTTTTATTTACACCCTTATAGAGAATTCAAAAAACAAATATAACGAAAATACACAAAGTTGTACAATTATAAATCAGTTATTATATGCCTTATACGGCTTGCTCAGAACATGAATTATAAATCTGGCTAAGTCCAGATGTTATTTAATTTTAACTTTTAAAATATGAAAATCTCAGATGTGAATTCTTTGAAACACGAAAAAGAAAATTATGCCTACACAATATCCAATAATCTTTTTGATATAAAATTGATCAACTTTTTTTTTTTTTTTTGAGGTTACTTTTGTAAAGTAAACAAAGTAAAAATGACCTGTTGCTGGCCTTGCGTTCGTCAACGCTTGCTTTTTGATTTACAAAAATTATCATGTGAGAACACTTACAACTATCATACAGCTTATTTCCTAACAACAAATTCATATAATGAATTGAGACATGGTGTAATCTTGAAATGTTTCTGTGTTTTGCGTCAGTACAGACCAGTGTAGAAAAATGTACAGGTTATGGCGCTCAGATAAAAATTGAATAATGATTGCACTGTTACCTTTTGGGTTTTAATTATTTAATTAAAACTCATTAATCACTTCAGTAATCGGATTATAATGATTACTGGGTTTTACACAACACACGCACAAGAACAGAATATTGCGATCCTCTTCTGACTAAATGGATCATGAATGGTAATAATTAATTATTTTCTGTTCATTCTTTCCCGCACTAAATTGAAATAATACTGCACATAATCACTGTTGTTTGCTGTAGATTAACTTGAAGTAGTTGTTTCTTGGTGTTGAACTAGTTGTTTCGATGTATTATGTAGATGACACTAATAGTTAATAAAAATGCAGAGATAACAAGCACAGGTCTTGTGCTGTATGGAGTCGGTCAGTGTCTGTTGAGAAACGCTCGCGTCTCCCTTATATACTCTCCTTGTCCATCGGTCTTAGGTAAAAATGTTAATTACTAACTAATTTTCTGATTGGTTCTTGCAGGTGTGAAGGGTATGACGTATTATTATTTTGGCCGTTGATAACGGTTTTTTTAACCGTCAAACGCTGATGTGACAGATAGCTTTCATTGTTGTTGTTATTCATAAACAAATCTCTGGTGCATATTTTGCAAATGATGCTAACATCTCTCCCGCACTAAATACAGTTGCGATTGGGTCGATATCGTTATCAAATTAAAGATCATTTTTTCTTCTTTAATTTGATATCACTCGATATCGAATTACTTTCACTTTGACCGACATTGTTATAAAATCAATGGTCGGGTACACCATTTTCACTGTCGTCTGCTTTTTCTGAACCGCCGATTTTACACTTTGGGTAAATATTGTTTGTGTTCACATATCATTTTATTATTCAAACGTTTATGTGGGAACACCATTAATTCTGTACTGACATTTTTACTGAACATTTTGAGTACACCTAAACTTTATACATTGTAATGAATGATCCTAATTACTATGACATTTCGTTTTATGCTAACACGTTTTAGTCTACTACTTAACAATTGAATTATGATTAAATACATCATTTTAATAATGTTTTTTGTTACGTCAGAGCATAACAATTGTTGTGTGTATTTTAATTTACACTTATGTTAACTCCCAATAAACAATTCACTGACTAATGCCTGGTCTAGGCGTTGTTAAGATATATCGCTCATATTGGAATTTTGCCTTAACAACGTTCATTGGTTCTCAATTCGGTAATTTGTGGAGGTACCTTATTTGTATAAGATTCCCTCTTATAAATAGTTTTTCTTTCTCACAAGTATATTTGATATTGAAATACATCTTTGTTCTCACTATGTAGCCATTGCTAATTTTAGTTTTGGCATTCATAATTTACTAGTCATGGTCAAATTTATTATCAGCAAAATGCTAATTCTGATTTCACAGTATTTAGATGCTTATTGATTCATTTTTTATTTACATATAACATCCGGTTTACATTAATTACTGACTTGATTGACAGCTGAATGTACGTTTACTCTGTCCATCAGTTTGTGTGAGTCTTTGTATGGTTGTAGTGTCAAACAGTCTTTGGGTTACTGTTTCATGTGGCACTTCTGCTTCATTCTTCTTTCTTGATTTCTCCTTTCTTGGTGATTCTTAATACTATATCCCTATTTACATTGTTGTGTTGTCCTTATAAAGTCTGATAACATACATTTTGGTTAGGGAACATTTTGTTATGTTACATATACACCTTCCTTAAAATTGATCATTTGAGAAAAATTTATTTTTTATAAAATTATCAATTCATGTCAGTTTCTTAGTATACTTGTATAGTCTTTTTTTTTTCTTGTACTCTTTGATTTTTTAACATACTATCGGTGTATTACTCTAGCTTGATTTTTTGTCTAGTGATACAACTCTTAACTTACTAGTATTTTCAAGTAGCTTACTTTCTAAGTCATTTAACTACAGTAGATCTCATTCCTTAAGTTAACAATTTCCTGTTTTATTCACAGTCTACTTTCTTATTACATATCTTTACATTCGTGATTATCTTAATGGTTATTATAATTTATACCTCACAGATTTTTCTTATTATACTCCTTGATACATTAGTACAATATAACTCCCTAACTGTTGTAGAGGGTTCGGAACCAGGGTGGCTCACTGTGGCTAACATCCTCTGCCGTTCCTCAATACACATTCTCAGATTCAGAGGCATTACTCTTCTCTGTCTGAGAAAAAAATAAACATTGCACCTGGCAATAGTTGCACTATCACAACTCATAAAATATCACGTAACATTCATTTTCAATAATATAATATATCCACTGTAATATTCAAGGTATCAGAGGTTTTCATTTAGATCACATTTCCATCTTTATACTAGCTAACATACTTTCTTTCTTACAGGTAATTATTTCTTTTTTAGACTTGATATTCTTAGCTGTGCTTTTATCAGCTATATAGTTACTTTTGTACTAGTTAACAATTTGCTTCGGTTCAATTGAGTATTCTTAAGATTATACACTTATTTTGCTGCTTATAGTACTTATGCAGTTGGTTTTTTCTATCTAGAGTTTCCAATATTTTTTATTTTCACAATAGTTCATTAAGTTTTTCTTAATAAGTTATATTCATCCTGAATTATCAGGGCGTACAATGTTCGTATACTAAATGGTTTTTTGTTTGATGTTCTCTGACATATTCTGTGATTTACAATATTTGATAATTAACAAACATTTTTCTTTCCTTTCATTCCATTATAACAATAGTTATCTTTACAATTAACACTCTTTGTTATTTTTCTTCTCTACTCCTTCAAGTGATGGTGGTTCTCACTTATTCTGGATGATTTTATATAATATACAATATTCTATAATTACAATTTCATGTGACAATATAATGACATACTAATATCTAATTTATAGACATTCTTGGGGTTACATGGTTTGTTTTATAAACATTTTTTCTCTTTCCTTACTTTCCATAATAATATCATTCTTTTATTTTACACACCTTGTTATTCTGCCTCTCTACTCCTTCAAAGGTTAGTTGGGTGAACCTTTATTCTGGACGATTTTATATAATATTTGAGTTTTATGAGAGGTATGCAATAACCATTTTATAACCATCAAGTTACATAGAATATTCATTTGGATACACATTTTTTCTTCTAAGTATAGTATAGTAATTGTAGTTATATGCCACTACTGGCTCTTTGTGACATAATAGATGTCCCTTTTCTTATTAAATCATTTAGTTGACCTTACATAACTTTCTATCTTTTGGTGTGATAGATTTGGTTATTTTTTTATCAGTAACTAATAGTCTGGATTATATCTTAATTCTACACACTTTTGTAACTCGATAGGGCAAATTGATTTGTTATAGTCAATTAGTTACCTTCAATAATTTGTATCTTAGTATGTGATTCTGTTAAACATTAAATGAGTTTGTTTATAGTAATTGCTTTTAAACATATATTTCTCTTTTATACCCTAAACATTCGGGTGATAATTGTTACCTACTACTACATATTATCTGTTCTTAATAGTAATCATTTTTTTTTATGGTTGGTATTCATGGGGTCATTTGTGCCTTTCCACTCTATTGGGCGTATTATTGGGGATGATTACGTCATACTGGTGTCTTTTCCCATATCAGTTTCTAGTATTACATTTTCGGGATACCTTACCTATGTTTAGCACTAGTAGTTTTGGAGATACCTTCCTATCAGGCAGTTCTTCCACTTGGCGGCTACCAGATAGTCATTGGCTCCCCGTTTCCTTGCCTTTTTCCTCTCATCATCTCTGGTATCCCTGTGTCCATTGTACTCTGGGCCTGGGCTATTATTGATGTCTAGCCCTTCTTCTAATCCGGGTTGACCTCCGTTCATTTCCTGGTTGGATTCTTCCATCGCTTGGTCCCTCTTCTTCCGCATTTCCCTTATTCTTTGGGCGTACCCTTCAATAAGCTGGTCCAGTTGTTCTTGATCATTTTCCTTCTTCCTGTGAAGCTTCTTCCTTCTAGGAGTATTCACTTTAAATACTTCATTGTTTATAACCTTCTCCGTCATAACATAGTCACTGGCATGTAACGTTGTCTTAAGCGTTCCGTCATCTGGGTTATTAATTAAATAGTTTAATGGTTGGTCATTCGTTAAGGAATCAATTGACCTTGTTTGGTGTATTTCATTTGTTGGTATATTTAATTTAATTGGATTCTGATTTAATTTTTTACCCACGGTTTTATGGTGATTTACTTTTAATATTTTTATGAAGTCTTGTTTATACTTCTCACCGTTGATTCTTGCTCTATGACGAATAGTTGGGTTGTCCACGAAGTTAATTAATCCACTCCTAGTCATCTCTAATATTTCCTTTGTAATCTTTGTCTTCTTAGAGCGTATTATTCCTTTTATCTTTGTCTCTTTCTCTCCTGTTTTCTTAATTATCTTGTTCTTTATATTTTTAATGATGGCTTCTTTATGCTGAATATTCTCTTCATTCCTATGGTGTGTATCCTCAGGCACCAATGCTTTCGAGTCTTCTTTATTCTCAATTTGTTTACTAGTGTCTTCGGATTGTAGACTTAATCCTTCCATGGTTTCATCCTTAGTTTCCATTTCTTCCCTCCATTGTTGGATGATTTCTTCTCTCCATGATCTGATATCGTTCATCATTTCCTCCCTTGCCTTCTCAAAGCTATTCTCTACGGGGTGGGGGAACTGTTTCTCCCTACATTCCATCATAATTTTCTGGAAACTTAGCAGCTCGGTCGATGCTATTTCCTTAGGTTGGTTTTTTATGGTGTCACTTGCCATTACTTCCCCTTCGGGCGTTTTTGTGTCCGGCGTTTCCATTACTTATTTATTTTCTGTTTTTGAGTTTATATTTGTATATTCGACGTTCCCGGTCGGTGCATTAGCGCTTACCCTCTCTCGGATCGCTTCATCATTCTCTTCCGTCGTGTCATTACCTTTATTCTCCTCTTGGTAGGGGGTTTTTATGTTCTCGTTAGTGACTTCACTGTGTTCACTTGGAGATTCATATAGTTCATTCTGGTCCTTCCTTGTTATTGTTTCGGCCTCTGGGTCAGCTATTAATACTTCCTCCTCTTTTACATCATTATTGACGTCTTGTTCTGGGACATCTTTAGTCATATTTTCTTGTGGTGGTTCCATGGATTCCTCCTGGTTATGATCGTCTTCAATTTTGTCGTTAGTATTTTTCCCATTCTTCGTTAAGTCTTCACCTATCCGTCTCTTTTCGTTTTTTAACTTCTTGGCATTCCTCAATAATTCTTCAAACGCTTCCCTCCGTTTACGCTCTTCTTCTCGTCTCTCATTCTGGCGTCTTATTTCCTCTTCCTCCTGCTGTGCAGCTCGGCTATAGAATAATTCTTCATTTTGTCTTATCTTATCGTCTCTTAATTCTCTTTCAACTGCTTCTTTTCTACTACACTCATCTTCCCATCTCTGGTAACGGTAGTCCCTCTTCTATTCATTTCGCCATATTGGTTGGTTATTATACCATCTTGTATTCCGGTTCCTCCTTGGTAGTGGGGTTTCCCATTCGTGGAGTCTTGCAAAGCCTTCTTCCCTCTTACTCCTTAATTGGTCTGACTCCTCTTTTATCCATCTCTTCTCCTCTTCCATTTTTCGGTTCAGTTCTTCACCATCGATTTTCAATATTCTGTATATTTGGTCCCAGTCTACTCTCTCCCTTCTCCTTCTATTTCTCCGGTACATCTTTGTTTTAGTTGACTTTGTATATATTATTGTCTGTGTAGGTAAGGTGTGGTTGTTCTTTCGTGTCTGCCGGGCTGATATAAAATATAAAAAATATTTTTATTTAATATTTTTTAAGCCACACTAGTTGGTGCGCCAATTTGTAATAACATACTATCTGTGTGTGTTTATTTTTATGTTTATGTTGTAAATAAATCGATCGAATACGGTGTATACGTTAACTTGTAATAAAATAAAAGTGTTGTTGTTGTTATTTAAAATTACGTTTACGTTTAAAATATTAAAGGTCTTGTTTATTCAAAGTTCAATTATGTGTGAAGTATTCTTTTGAGATAAATCAAAGTTTGAAATGGTTGTTTCTAATTGAAGGTTGCTAATGTAGTAAAGTAATCTATAATGTAACATTCGAGGTTACTCCCAGTGTGTTTACAACGGTTTAATAATACTTGTTTGAAAAGAATTCCCTTATATTAAACAAATAGAATAGTTAGGTTGATAATAATTAAATGCTAAATTAGCTTAAGTTGAGACGTAAAGTACAACAGTTGGTTGCTTGCTACTGATGATCGTCTGGTTGAAACTGGCTGTAAAACTTCTTCTCCAGATTGCAGGTAGTCTAAGTACGTTACGTCTTGTAATGTCTGGACAATATCATAAACAAAAATATACTTTTACGTACCTGGTCGTGTTTACTAGAAGTTCACTAAGCTGTCAACTCAGTTTACAAACACCAACTCACTTTGGTAGCAAGGTTAGATTGCCTTGTTTGTTAGTTAGTGGGCGCCACACGGATTTATTTTAGGGAAAATCCCGTGTAAAACCCACAAATAGAATTACTGAATGATTAAAAATTTTAAAATAATTGTGTAACACCTTTTGGCAATGCTATTCCAAAACATTAAAACACAACTGAAGGTTGTTTAAGTTTTCTAAATAAAATATTTAATTATCCTATAGGAATAAATCAAATCAAGTGATGCTGTTAATAATGGGTTTTATTTACACCCTTATAGAGAATTCAAAAAACAAATATAACGAAAATACACAAAGTTGTACAATTATAAATCAGTTATTATATGCCTTATACGGCTTGCTCAGAACATGAATTATAAATCTGGCTAAGTCCAGATGTTATTTAATTTTAACTTTTAAAATATGAAAATCTCAGATGTGAATTCTTTGAAACACGAAAAAGAAAATTATGCCTACACAATATCCAATAATCTTTTTGATATAAAATTGATCAACTTTTTTTTTTTTTTTTGAGGTTACTTTTGTAAAGTAAACAAAGTAAAAATGACCTGTTGCTGGCCTTGCGTTCGTCAACGCTTGCTTTTTGATTTACAAAAATTATCATGTGAGAACACTTACAACTATCATACAGCTTATTTCCTAACAACAAATTCATATAATGAATTGAGACATGGTGTAATCTTGAAATGTTTCTGTGTTTTGCGTCAGTACAGACCAGTGTAGAAAAATGTACTGGTTATGGCGCTCAGATAAAAATTGAATAATGATTGCACTGTTACCTTTTGGGTTTTAATTATTTAATTAAAACTCATTAATCACTTCAGTAATCGGATTATAATGATTACTGGGTTTTACACAACACACGCACAAGAACAGAATATTGCGATCCTCTTCTGACTAAATGGATCATGAATGGTAATAATTAATTATTTTCTGTTCATTCTTTCCCGCACTAAATTGAAATAATACTGCACATAATCACTGTTGTTTGCTGTAGATTAACTTGAAGTAGTTGTTTCTTGGTGTTGAACTAGTTGTTTCGATGTATTATGTAGATGACACTAATAGTTAATAAAAATGCAGAGATAACAAGCACAGGTCTTGTGCTGTATGGAGTCGGTCAGTGTCTGTTGAGAAACGCTCGCGTCTCCCTTATATACTCTCCTTGTCCATCGGTCTTAGGTAAAAATGTTAATTACTAACTAATTTTCTGATTGGTTCTTGCAGGTGTGAAGGGTATGACGTATTATTATTTTGGCCGTTGATAACGGTTTTTTTAACCGTCAAACGCTGATGTGACAGATAGCTTTCATTGTTGTTGTTATTCATAAACAAATCTCTGGTGCATATTTTGCAAATGATGCTAACATCTCTCCCGCACTAAATACAGTTGCGATTGGGTCGATATCGTTATCAAATTAAAGATCATTTTTTCTTCTTTAATTTGATATCACTCGATATCGAATTACTTTCACTTTGACCGACATTGTTATAAAATCAATGTTCGGGTACACCATTTTCACTGTCGTCTGCTTTTTCTGAACCGCCGATTTTACACTTTGGGTTAATATTGTTTGTGTTCACATATCATTTTATTATTCAAACGTTTATGTGGGAACACCATTAATTCTGTACTGACATTTTTACTGAACATTTTGAGTACACCTAAACTTTATACATTGTAATGAATGATCCTAATTACTATGACATTTCGTTTTATGCTAACACGTTTTAGTCTACTACTTAACAATTGAATTATGATTAAATACATCATTTTAATAATGTTTTTTGTTACGTCAGAGCATAACAATTGTTGTGTGTATTTTAATTTACACTTATGTTAACTCCCAATAAACAATTCACTGACTAATGCCTGGTCTAGGCGTTGTTAAGATATATCGCTCATATTGGAATTTTGCCTTAACAACGTTCATTGGTTCTCAATTCGGTAATTTGTGGAGGTACCTTATTTGTATAAGATTCCCTCTTATAAATAGTTTTTCTTTCTCACAAGTATATTTGATATTGAAATACATCTTTGTTCTCACTATGTAGCCATTGCTAATTTTAGTTTTGGCATTCATAATTTACTAGTCATGGTCAAATTTATTATCAGCAAAATGCTAATTCTGATTTCACAGTATTTAGATGCTTATTGATTCATTTTTTATTTACATATAACATCCGGTTTACATTAATTACTGACTTGATTGACAGCTGAATGTACGTTTACTCTGTCCATCAGTTTGTGTGAGTCTTTGTATGGTTGTAGTGTCAAACAGTCTTTGGGTTACTGTTTCATGTGGCACTTCTGCTTCATTCTTCTTTCTTGATTTCTCCTTTCTTGGTGATTCTTAATACTATATCCCTATTTACATTGTTGTGTTGTCCTTATAAAGTCTGATAACATACATTTTGGTTAGGGAACATTTTGTTATGTTACATATACACCTTCCTTAAAATTGATCATTTGAGAAAAATTTATTTTTTATAAAATTATCAATTCATGTCAGTTTCTTAGTATACTTGTATAGTCTTTTTTTTTTCTTGTACTCTTTGATTTTTTAACATACTATCGGTGTATTACTCTAGCTTGATTTTTTGTCTAGTGATACAACTCTTAACTTACTAGTATTTTCAAGTAGCTTACTTTCTAAGTCATTTAACTACAGTAGATCTCATTCCTTAAGTTAACAATTTCCTGTTTTATTCACAGTCTACTTTCTTATTACATATCTTTACATTCGTGATTATCTTAATGGTTATTATAATTTATACCTCACAGATTTTTCTTATTATACTCCTTGATACATTAGTACAATATAACTCCCTAACTGTTGTAGAGGGTTCGGAACCAGGGTGGCTCACTGTGGCTAACATCCTCTGCCGTTCCTCAATACACATTCTCAGATTCAGAGGCATTACTCTTCTCTGTCTGAGAAAAAAATAAACATTGCACCTGGCAATAGTTGCACTATCACAACTTATAAAATATCACGTAACATTCATTTTCAATAATATAATATATCCACTGTAATATTCAAGGTATCAGAGGTTTTCATTTAGATCACATTTCCATCTTTATACTAGCTAACATACTTTCTTTCTTACAGGTAATTATTTCTTTTTTAGACTTGATATTCTTAGCTGTGCTTTTATCAGCTATATAGTTACTTTTGTACTAGTTAACAATTTGCTTCGGTTCAATTGAGTATTCTTAAGATTATACACTTATTTTGCTGCTTATAGTACTTATGCAGTTGGTTTTTTCTATCTAGAGTTTCCAATATTTTTTATTTTCACAATAGTTCATTAAGTTTTTCTTAATAAGTTATATTCATCCTGAATTATCAGGGCGTACAATGTTCGTATACTAAATGGTTTTTTGTTTGATGTTCTCTGACATATTCTGTGATTTACAATATTTGATAATTAACAAACATTTTTCTTTCCTTTCATTCCATTATAACAATAGTTATCTTTACAATTAACACTCTTTGTTATTTTTCTTCTCTACTCCTTCAAGTGATGGTGGTTCTCACTTATTCTGGATGATTTTATATAATATACAATATTCTATAATTACAATTTCATGTGACAATATAATGACATACTAATATCTAATTTATAGACATTCTTGGGGTTACATGGTTTGTTTTATAAACATTTTTTCTCTTTCCTTACTTTCCATAATAATATCCTTCTTTTATTTTACACACCTTGTTATTCTGCCTCTCTACTCCTTCAAACGTTAGTTGGGTGAACCTTTATTCTGGACGATTTTATATAATATTTGAGTTTTATGAGAGGTATGCAATAACCATTTTATAACCATCAAGTTACATAGAATATTCATTTGGATACACATTTTTTCTTCTAAGTATAGTATAGTAATTGTAGTTATATGCCACTACTGGCTCTTTGTGACATAATAGATGTCCCTTTTCTTATTAAATCATTTAGTTGACCTTACATAACTTTCTATCTTTTGGTGTGATAGATTTGGTTATTTTTTCATCAGTAACAAATAGTCTGGCTTATATCTTAATTCTACACACTTTTGTAACTCGATAGGGCAAATTGATTTGTTATAGTCAATTAGTTACCTTCAATAATTTGTATCTTAGTATGTGATTCTGTTAAACATTAAATGAGTTTGTTTATAGTAATTGCTTTTAAACATATATTTCTCTTTTATACCCTAAACATTCGGGTGATAATTGTTACCTACTACTACATATTATCTGTTCTTAATAGTAATCATTTTTTTTTATGGTTGGTATTCATGGGGTCATTTGTGCCTTTCCACTCTATTGGGCGTATTATTGGGGATGATTACGTCATACTGGTGTCTTTTCCCATATCAGTTTCTAGTATTACATTTTCGGGATACCTTACCTATGTTTAGCACTAGTAGTTTTGGAGATACCTTCCTATCAGGCGGTTCTTCCACTTGGCGGCTACCAGATAGTCATTGGCTCCCCGTTTCCTTGCCTTTTTCCTCTCATCATCTCTGGTATCCCTGTGTCCATTGTACTCTGGGCCTGGGCTATTATTGATGTCTAGCCCTTCTTCTAATCCGGGTTGACCTCCGTTCATTTCCTGGTTGGATTCTTCCATCGCTTGGTCCCTCTTCTTCCGCATTTCCCTTATTCTTTGGGCGTACCCTTCAATAAGCTGGTCCAGTTGTTCTTGATCATTTTCCTTCTTCCTGTGAAGCTTCTTCCTTCTAGGAGTATTCACTTTAAATACTTCATTGTTTATAACCTTCTCCGTCATAACATAGTCACTGGCATGTAACGTTGTCTTAAGCGTTCCGTCATCTGGGTTATTAATTAAATAGTTTAATGGTTGGTCATTCGTTAAGGAATCAATTGACCTTGTTTGGTGTATTTCATTTGTTGGTATATTTAATTTAATTGGATTCTGATTTAATTTTTTACCCACGGTTTTATGGTGATTTACTTTTAATATTTTTATGAAGTCTTGTTTATACTTCTCACCGTTGATTCTTGCTCTATGACGAATAGTTGGGTTGTCCACGAAGTTAATTAATCCACTCCTAGTCATCTCTAATATTTCCTTTGTAATCTTTGTCTTCTTAGAGCGTATTATTCCTTTTATCTTTGTCTCTTTCTCTCCTGTTTTCTTAATTATCTTGTTCTTTATATTTTTAATGATGGCTTCTTTATGCTGAATATTCTCTTCATTCCTATGGTGTGTATCCTCAGGCACCAATGCTTTCGAGTCTTCTTTATTCTCAGTTTGTTTACTAGTGTCTTCGGATTGTAGACTTAATCCTTCCATGGTTTCATCCTTAGTTTCCATTTCTTCCCTCCATTGTTGGATGATTTCTTCTCTCCATGATCTGATATCGTTCATCATTTCCTCCCTTGCCTTCTCAAAGCTATTCTCTACGGGGTGGGGGAACTGTTTCTCCCTACATTCCATCATCATTTTCTGGAAACTTAGCAGCTCGGTCGATGCTATTTCCTTAGGTTGGTTTTTTATGGTGTCACTTGCCATTACTTCCCCTTCGGGCGTTTTTGTGTCCGGCGTTTCCATTACTTCTTTATTTTCTGTTTTTGAGTTTATATTTGTATATTCGACGTTCCCGGTCGGTGCGTTAGCGCTTACCCTCTCTCGGATCGCTTCATCATTCTCTTCCGTCGTGTCATTACCTTTATTCTCCTCTTGGTAGGGAGTTTTTATGTTCTCGTTAGTGACTTCACTGTGTTCACTTGGAGATTCATATAGTTCATTCTGGTCCTTCCTTGTTATTGTTTCGGCCTCTGGGTCAGCTATTAATACTTCCTCCTCTTTTACATCATTATTGACGTCTTGTTCTGGGACATCTTTAGTCATATTTTCTTGTGGTGGTTCCATGGATTCCTCCTGGTTATGATCGTCTTCAATTTTGTCGTTAGTATTTTTCCCATTCTTCGTTAAGTCTTCACCTATCCGTCTCTTTTCGTTTTTTAACTTCTTGGCATTCCTCAATACTTCTTCGAACGCTTCCCTCCGTTTACGCTCTTCTTCTCGGCTCTCATTCTGGCGTCTTATTTCCTCTTCCTCCTGCTGTGCAGCTCGGCTATAGAATAATTCTTCATTTTGTCTTATCTTATCGTCTCTTAGTTCTGTTTCAACTGCTTCTTTTCTACTACGCTCATCTTCCCATCTCTGGTAACGGTAGTCCCTCTTCTCTTCATTTCGCCATATTGGTTGGTTATTATACCATCTTGTATTCCGGTTCCTCCTTGGTAGTGGGGTTTCCCATTCGTGGAGTCTTGCAAAGCCTTCTTCCCTCTTACTCCTTAATTGGTCTGACTCCTCTTTTATCCATCTCTTCTCCTCTTCCATTTTTCGGTTCAGTTCTTCACCATCGATTTTCAATATTCTGTATATTTGGTCCCAGTCTACTCTCTCCCTTCTCCTTCTATTTCTCCGGTACATCTTTGTTTTAGTTGACTTTGTATATATTATTGTCTGTGTAGGTAAGGCGTGGTTGTTCTTTCGTGTCTGCCGGGCTGATATAAAATATAAAAAATATTTTTATTTAATATTTTTTAAGCCACACTAGTTGGTGCGCCAATTTGTAATAACATACTATCTATGTGTGTTTATTTTTATGTTTATGTTGTAAATAAATCGATCGAATACGGTGTATACGTTAACTTGTAATAAAATAAAAGTGTTGTTGTTGTTATTTAAAATTACGTTTACGTTTAAAATATTAAAGGTCTTGTTTGTTCAAAGTTCAATTATGTGTGAAGTATTCTTTTGAGATAAATCAAAGTTTGAAATAGTTGTTTCTAATTGAAGGTTGCTAATGTAGTAAAGTAATCTATAATGTAACATTCGAGGTTACTCCCAGTGTGTTTACAACGGTTTAATTATACTTGTTTGAAAAGAATTCCCTTATATTAAACAAATAGAATAGTTAGGTTGATAATAATTAAATGCTAAATTAGCTTAAGTTGAGACGTAAAGTACAACAGTTGGTTGCTTGCTACTGATGATCGTCTGGTTGAAACTGGCTGTAAAACTTCTTCTCCAGATTGCAGGTAGTCTAAGTACGTTACGTCTTGTAATGTCTGGACAATATCATAAACAAAAATATACTTTTACATACCTGGTCGTGTTTACTAGAAGTTCACTAAGCTGAAAACTCAGTTTACAAACACCAACTCACTTTGGTAGCAAGGTTAGATTGCCTTGTTTGTTAGTTAGTGGGCGCCACACGGATTTATTTTAGGGAAAATCCCGTGTAAAACCCACAAATAGAATTACTGAATGATTAAAAATTTTAAAATAATTGTGTAACACCTTTTGGCAATGCTATTCCAAAACATTAAAACACAACTGAAGGTTGTTTAAGTTTTCTAAATAAAATATTTAATTATCCTATAGGAATAAATCAAATCAAGTGATGCTGTTAATAATGGGTTTTATTTACACCCTTATAGAGAATTCAAAAAACAAATATAACGAAAATACACAAAGTTGTACAATTATAAATCAGTTATTATATGCCTTATACGGCTTGCTCAGAACATGAATTATAAATCTGGCTAAGTCCAGATGTTATTTAATTTTAACTTTTAAAATATGAAAATCTCAGATGTGAATTCTTTGAAAATTATGCCTACACAATATCCAATAATCTTTTTGATATAAAATTGATCAACGTTTTTTTTTTTTTTTGAGGTTACTTTTGTAAAGTAAACAAAGTAAAAATGAGCTGTTGCTGGCCTTGCGTTCGTCAACGCTTGCTTTTTGATTTACAAAAATTATCATGTGAGAACACTTACAACTATCATACAGCTTATTTCCTAACAACAAATTCATATAATGAATTGAGACATGGTGTAATCTTGAAATGTTTCTGTGTTTTGCGTCAGTCCAGACCAGTGTAGAAAAATGTACAGGTTATGGCGCTCAGATAAAAATTGAATAATGATTGCACTGTTACCTTTTGGGTTTTAATTATTTAATTAAAACTCATTAATCACTTCAGTAATCGGATTATAATGATTACTGGGTTTTACACAACACACGCACAAGAACAGAATATTGCGATCCTCTTCTGACTAAATGGATCATGAATGGTAATAATTAATTATTTTCTGTTCATTCTTTCCCGCACTAAATTGAAATAATACTGCACATAATCACTGTTGTTTGCTGTAGATTAACTTGAAGTAGTTGTTTCTTGGTGTTGAACTAGTTGTTTCGATGTATTATGTAGATGACGCTAATAGTTAATAAAAATGCAGAGATAACAAGCACAGGTCTTGTGCTGTATGGAGTCGGTCAGTGTCTGTTGAGAAACGCTCGCGTCTCCCTTATATACTCTCCTTGTCCATCGGTCTTAGGTAAAAATGTTAATTACTAACTAATTTTCTGATTGGTTCTTGCAGGTGTGAAGGGTATGACGTATTATTATTTTGGCCGTTGATAACGGTTTTTTTAACCGTCAAACGCTGATGTGACAGATAGCTTTCATTGTTGTTGTTATTCATAAACAAATCTCTGGTGCATATTTTGCAAATGATGCTAACATCTCTCCCGCACTAAATACAGTTGCGATTGGGTCGATATCATTATCAAATTAAAGATCATTTTTTCTTCTTTAATTTGATATCACTCGATATCGAATTACTTTCACTTTGACCGACATTGTTATAAAATCAATGTTCGGGTACACCATTTTCACTGTCGTCTGCTTTTTCTGAACCGCCGATTTTACACTTTGGGTTAATATTGTTTGTGTTCACATATCATTTTATTATTCAAACGTTTATGTGGGAACACCATTAATTCTGTACTGACATTTTTACTGAACATTTTGAGTACACCTAAACTTTATACATTGTAATGAATGATCCTAATTACTATGACATTTTGTTTTATGCTAACACGTTCTAGTCTACTACTTAACAATTGAATTATGATTAAATACATCATTTTAATAATGTTTTTTGTTACGTCAGAGCATAACAATTGTTGTGTGTATTTTAATTTACACTTATGTTAACTCCCAATAAACAATTCACTGACTAATGCCTGGTCTAGGCGTTGTTAAGATATATCGCTCATATTGTAATTTTGCCTTAACAACGTTCATTGGTTCTCAATTCGGTAATTTGTGGAGGTACCTTATTTGTATAAGATTCCCTCTTATAAATAGTTTTTCTTTCTCACAAGTATATTTGATATTGAAATACATCTTTGTTCTCACTATGTAGCCATTGCTAATTTTAGTTTTGGCATTCATAATTTACTAGTCATGGTCAAATTTATTATCAGCAAAATGCTAATTCTGATTTCACAGTATTTAGATGCTTATTGATTCATTTTTTATTTACATATAACATTCGGTTTACATTAATTACTGACTTGATTGACAGCTGAATGTACGTTTACTCTGTCCATCAGTTTGTGTGAGTCTTTGTATGGTTGTAGTGTCAAACAGTCTTTGGGTTACTGTTTCATGTGGCACTTCTGCTTCATTCTTCTTTCTTGATTTCTCCTTTCTTGGTGATTCTTAATACTATATCCCTATTTACATTGTTGTTTTGTCCTTATAAAGTCTGATAACATACATTTTGGTTAGGTAACATTTTGTTATGTTACATATACACCTTCCTTAAAATTGATCATTTGAGAAAAATTTATTTTTTATAAAATTATCAATTCATGTCAGTTTCTTAGTATACTTGTATAGTCTTTTTTTTTTCTTGTACTCTTTGATTTTTTAACATACTATCGGTGTATTACTCTAGCTTGATTTTTTGTCTAGTGATAGAACTCTTAACTTACTAGTATTTTCAAGTAGCTTACTTTCTAAGTCATTTAACTACAATAGATCTCATTCCTTAAGTTAACAATTTCCTGTTTTATTCACAATCTACTTTCTTATTACATATCTTTACATTCGTGATTATCTTAATGGTTATTATAATTTATACCTCACAGATTTTTCTTATTATACTCCTTGATACATTAGTACAATATAACTCCCTAACTGTTGTAGAGGGTTCGGAATCAGGGTGGCTCACTGTGGCTAACATCCTCTGCCGTTCCTCAATACACATTCTCAGATTCAGAGGCATTACTCTTCTCTGTCTGAGAAAAAAATAAACATTGCACCTGGCAATAGTTGCACTATCACAACTCATAAAATATCACATAACATTCATTTTCAATAATATAATATATCCACTGTAATATTCAAGGTATCAGAGGTTTTCATTTAGATCACATTTCCATCTTTATACTAGCTAACATACTTTCTTTCTTACAGGTAATTTTTTCTTTTTTAGACTTGATATTCTTAGCTGTGCTTTTATCAGCTATATAGTTACTTTTGTACTAGTTAACAATTTGCTTCGGTTCAATTGAGTATTCTTAAGATTATACACTTATTTTGCTGCTTATAGTACTTATGCAGTTGGTTTTTTCTATCTAGAGTTTCCAATATTTTTTATTTTCACAATAGTTCATTAAGTTTTTCTTAATAAGTTATATTCATCCTGAATTATCAGGGCGTACAATGTTCGTATACTAAATGGTTTTTTGTTTGATGTTCTCTGACATATTCTGTGATTTACAATATTTGATAATTAACAAACATTTTTCTTTCCTTTCATTCCATTATAACAATAGTTATCTTTACAATTAACACTCTTTGTTATTTTTCTTCTGTACTCCTTCAAGTGATGGTGTATCTCACTTATTCTGGATGATTTTATATAATATACAATATTCTATAATTACAATTTCATGTGACAATATAATGACATACTAATATCTAATTTATAGACATTCTTGGGGTTACATGGTTTGTTTTATAAACATTTTTTCTCTTTCCTTACTTTCCATAATAATATCCTTCTTTTATTTTACACACCTTGTTATTCTGCCTCTCTACTCCTTCAAACGTTAGTTGGGTGAACCTTTATTCTGGACGATTTTATATAATATTTGAGTTTTATGAGAGGTATGCAATAACCATTTTATAACCATCAAGTTACATAGAATATTCATTTGGATACACATTTTTTCTTCTAAGTATAGTATAGTAATTGTAGTTATATGCCACTACTGGCTCTTTGTGACATAATAGATGTCCCTTTTCTTATTAAATCATTTAGTTGACCTTACATAACTTTCTATCTTTTGGTGTGATAGATTTGGTTATTTTTTCATCAGTAACAAATAGTCTGGCTTATATCTTAATTCTACACACTTTTGTAACTCGATAGGGCAAATTGATTTGTTATAGTCAATTAGTTACCTTCAATAATTTGTATCTTAGTATGTGATTCTGTTAAACATTAAATGAGTTTGTTTATAGTAATTGCTTTTAAACATATATTTCTCTTTTATACCCTAAACATTCGGGTGATAATTGTTACCTACTACTACATATTATCTGTTCTTAATAGTAATCATTTTTTTTTTATGGTTGGTATTCATGGGGTCATTTGTGCCTTTCCACTCTATTGGGCGTATTATTGGGGATGATTACGTCATACTGGTGTCTTTTCCCATATCAGTTTCTAGTATTACATTTTCGGGATACCTTACCTATGTTTAGCACTAGTAGTTTTGGAGATACCTTCCTATCAGGCAGTTCTTCCACTTGGCGGCTACCAGATAGTCATTGGCTCCCCGTTTCCTTGCCTTTTTCCTCTCATCATCTCTGGTATCCCTGTGTCCATTGTACTCTGGGCCTGGGCTATTATTGATGTCTAGCCCTTCTTCTAATCCGGGTTGACCTCCGTTCATTTCCTGGTTGGATTCTTCCATCGCTTGGTCCCTCTTCTTCCGCATTTCCCTTATTCTTTGGGCGTACCCTTCAATAAGCTGGTCCAGTTGTTCTTGATCATTTTCCTTCTTCCTGTGAAGCTTCTTCCTTCTAGGAGTATTCACTTTAAATACTTCATTGTTTATAACCTTCTCCGTCATAACATAGTCACTGGCATGTAACGTTGTCTTAAGCGTTCCGTCATCTGGGTTATTAATTAAATAGTTTAATGGTTGGTCATTCGTTAAGGAATCAATTGACCTTGTTTGGTGTATTTCATTTGTTGGTATATTTAATTTAATTGGATTCTGATTTAATTTTTTACCCACGGTTTTATGGTGATTTACTTTTAATATTTTTATGAAGTCTTGTTTATACTTCTCACCGTTGATTCTTGCTCTATGACGAATAGTTGGGTTGTCCACGAAGTTAATTAATCCACTCCTAGTCATCTCTAATATTTCCTTTGTAATCTTTGTCTTCTTAGAGCGTATTATTCCTTTTATCTTTGTCTCTTTCTCTCCTGTTTTCTTAATTATCTTGTTCTTTATATTTTTAATGATGGCTTCTTTATGCTGAATATTCTCTTCATTCCTATGGTGTGTATCCTCAGGCACCAATGCTTTCGAGTCTTCTTTATTCTCAGTTTGTTTACTAGTGTCTTCGGATTGTAGACTTAATCCTTCCATGGTTTCATCCTTAGTTTCCATTTCTTCCCTCCATTGTTGGATGATTTCTTCTCTCCATGATCTGATATCGTTCATCATTTCCTCCCTTGCCTTCTCAAAGCTATTCTCTACGGGATGGGGGAACTGTTTCTCCCTACATTCCATCATCATTTTCTGGAAACTTAGCAGCTCGGTCGATGCTATTTCCTTAGGTTGGTTTTTTATGGTGTCACTTGCCATTACTTCCCCTTCGGGCGTTTTTGTGTCTGGCGTTTCCATTACTTCTTTATTTTCTGTTTTTGAGTTTATATTTGTATATTCGACGTTCCCGGTCGGTGCGTTAGCGCTTACCCTCTCTCGGATCGCTTCATCATTCTCTTCCGTCGTGTCATTACCTTTATTCTCCTCTTGGTAGGGGGTTTTTATGTTCTCGTTAGTGACTTCACTGTGTTCACTTGGAGATTCATATAGTTCATTCTGGTCCTTCCTTGTTATTGTTTCGGCCTCTGGGTCAGCTATTAATACTTCCTCCTCTTTTACATCATTATTGACGTCTTGTTCTGGGACATCTTTAGTCATATTTTCTTGTGGTGGTTCCATGGATTCCTCCTGGTTATGATCGTCTTCAATTTTGTCGTTAGTATTTTCCCCATTCTTCGTTAAGTCTTCACCTATCCGTCTCTTTTCGTTTTTTAACTTCTTGGCATTCCTCAATAATTCTTCGAACGCTTCCCTCCGTTTACGCTCTTCTTCTCGTCTCTCATTCTGGCGTCTTATTTCCTCTTCCTCCTGCTGTGCAGCTCGGCTATAGAATAATTCTTCATTTTGTCTTATCTTATCGTCTCTTAATTCTCTTTCAACTGCTTCTTTTCTACTACGCTCATCTTCCCATCTCTGGTAACGGTAGTCCCTCTTCTCTTCATTTCGCCATATTGGTTGGTTATTATACCATCTTGTATTCCGGTTCCTCCTTGGTAGTGGGGTTTCCCATTCGTGGAGTCTTGCAAAGCCTTCTTCCCTCTTACTCCTTAATTGGTCTGACTCCTCTTTTATCCATCTCTTCTCCTCTTCCATTTTTCGGTTCAGTTCTTCACCATCGATTTTCAATATTCTGTATATTTGGTCCCAGTCTACTCTCTCCCTTCTCCTTCTATTTCTCCGGTACATCTTTGTTTTAGTTGACTTTGTATATATTATTGTCTGTGTAGGTAAGGCGTGGTTGTTCTTTCGTGTCTGCCGGGCTGATATAAAATATAAAAAATATTTTTATTTAATATTTTTTAAGCCACACTAGTTGGTGCGCCAATTTGTAATAACATACTATCTGTGTGTGTTTATTTTTATGTTTATGTTGTAAATAAATCGATCGAATACGGTGTATACGTTAACTTGTAATAAAATAAAAGTGTTGTTGTTGTTATTTAAAATTACGTTTACGTTTAAAATATTAAAGGTCTTGTTTATTCAAAGTTCAATTATGTGTGAAGTATTCTTTTGAGCAGGGGCGTATATTCTAGGCTAGCTAGGCTAGCTGCGAAGCCCAAAGATTAAAGCACAAAAAAATCTATTAGGAATTTGCATAAAATTGTTCATTTTATCGAAGTCAGACGTGTTTCCCTCACGTGTTTACTTCTGTTTCGTAGTAGCGTAATTACTAATTATAGACAATACAACTTCGCATATAACGGCGCCTGAATCGCTGCAACTTGTTTTACTCAGGCTTCGCAAGTAACTTGCGAAGCCTTTCCTCGTCACGATTCAATGGCGTTGCTATGACAACGGTGAGGGACTTGGTGGGGGCAGTGACGTTTATCGTAGGCTAGGCTTCGCTCCTTGAAGAGCTAGCCAACAGTGTGAGACAGTAGGCCGTGTGGCACGCAAAGCAGTGATTCATTTTAAAATTAGTTATAATTTTGTGAATGATATTTTGTGCTGTGCGGTTTGAATAATAAATTAAGATGAGTGATATAGTTAATAAACTATTGACAAAGACACAATTTGCTCAGCTTCCGTATGAGGATAAGCTTCAAATTGTAAAGATAGGTAGGCCTCAGCCATCCCTTCTAGAACTTAAAAGTGAACATAAAGAAAAGAACAGAGTGTATACTAGATGTTTTAGTGAGGCCAACTACAAAAAATACCCTTGGTTAACTGGATCGAGTACAACTAATAAATTGTACTGCTGGGCGTGTTTGCTTTTTTGCACCGATACAAGTCCTTGGAATAAGACAGGATTTAGTAATTTAAATTATTTGGTAACGGCTTGTGATAAACATCAAAAATCACTTAGTCATGTACGAGCATTCAATACGTTACAGACATTCGGTTTTCAAAGAATCGATCATTCCCTTAATTTACAGAAAAAGATTGCTGACAGTCTACATAATGAAAAAGTAAAGGAAAATAGAATTATTTTAAGAAGACTGATTGACGCAGTAATATTCCTAGGGAAGCAAGAATGTCCATTTAGGGGCCACAATGAGTCTAGCGATTCAACAAATAAAGGCATGTACATAGAACTTTTGGAATTTTTATCAACGTATGAGCAAACAATAGCGAACCATTTAAAAACCGCAACAATTTTTAGAGGAACGTCACCGGTAATACAAAATGATTTAATTGACGCAGTAGGTAGCGTAATTACAGACAAAATCAAATCAGAAATATCTAATGCAACATTCGTTGCAATATTACTTGACGAGACAACTGACGTAACCAATAAAAGTCAATTATCAACAGTTTTACGATTTGTCGATAATGAAGGAAACTGTCAGGAACGATTTTTGCACTTCACTGATGTCAGTTTAGACCGAACTGCACAAGGATTGTTCCAACATGTCACCAAGGTTGTGGATGATTTAGAATGTTTAAAAAAACTTATAGCCCAAACTTTCGATGGAGCAGCTGTTATGGGCGGCCATGTGTCTGGACTTCAAACCTTGGTGAAAAATAAGTACCCATCAGCAACTTTTATTCATTGCTGTAGTCACAGGCTGAATTTGGTTTTGTCAAAGTCTACAAATTTTGTAGCAGAATGTAAACTTTCATCACTTTATCAGGAATACCTAGCTTTTTTTCACATTCTACAGTCCGCACAACTGCTCTAAAAAACTTTATGGAGAAGAAACTACCGAGAGTGGCACCAACAAGGTGGAATTTCTCATCAAGGCTTGTAAATACTGTCAAAGAATATAGAAGGCCTCTTATCATGTTCTTTTCATCAATAGAAGATGAACCCGGTGACTGGACAGGTGAAGAAGTGAATACTGCTTCAGGCTTTGTTTGTTTTTTACATAAATTCGACACTAGATTTCTTCTTCTTAGTTTCAGCAAAATATTTGCAATTTCTGATGTTCTTTTTGACATAATGCAAAAAAAAATGTTTGGACATTTCTTACTGCATGAACAAAGTCAATGAATTCTATGATACTCTGCAGAAAATTAGAGATGAGGATTTTGATCTTGTATGGACAGAAGCTACAAGTAATTCTGAATATGAAGATAATGAAGATAAAGAATATGAACCAAGACACAAAAGACAGAGAAATGATGACCGTTCCAAATGGCAGCGTATTTTTAACGAAATTCTGGACACAGTGATGTCCCAGATAAAATTCAGGTTTGAGTCCCAAAAGGATCTTAAATTCGTGTCTTTATTGGATTCAAACAATTTTGATACATTTTGTAAAAGTTTCCCACAAAATCTGATGACAGAACTTAAAGAACCATATAGTTCATACTTTGACATTGTTCGCCTCAAAAATGAACTAAATGTGCTTTATACTCTAGATGAGTATAAGAAAAAATCAGTGAATGAGATTACTATTTATATGAAACTCAATAATTTGGACATAGTGTTTAGTGAAGTGTACAAACTAGCAGAATTAACATTGACATTTCCATCTACAACTGCAACTGTTGAAAGAAGTTTCTCCGCTCTAAAGAGGATTAAGACTTACCTCAGAGCCACACAAGGACAAGTTCGGTTAAGCAACTTGGCTGTTATATCTATTGAGAAAAACATTCTTCTTAATATGAAAAAGTGGTCAGAAGAAACATTTTATGAAAGTGTAATCCTGAAATTCACACAAAAGGAGAGAAGAATGGAGTTCTTGTCCAAATAAGTCTACACAGAGCCGTCGTCGAAGTAAGTCAAACTTTCTTCAGTATAATTATATATTATTTCCTCATGATGTAATGATATAGTTCTTGCTTTTTGTAATCTTTTATTTGTTTCACTACCGCCGTCCGGCCCTAGTGGCTTCTGCGGAACAAATGTATGCTATAAATAAATAAATGAAGTACTGAAGTTCTTTGCTTGCTTTTGTCTTTCTAATGATGCCATTTCATAATTATTGTTGAAGTATCAGTCATTATTATATAAGTTAGAATGCATTGGCATGGTGTCACAACAACACATCACTTCAAAAAGCTTGAAATATGAACGAGGGGGACCCCCTCAAGTGCATTTTCTTCAATTCTAAGGTGAGCTAGCCCAGGTCTCGAACTCAGCATACGCCACTGCTTTTGAGATAAATCAAAGTTTGAAATGGTTGTTTCTAATTGAAGGTTGCTAATGTAGTAAAGTAATCTATAATGTAACATTCGAGGTTACTCCCAGTGTGTTTACAACGGTTTAATTATACTTGTTTGAAAAGAATTCCCTTATATTAAACAAATAGAATAGTTAGGTTGATAATAATTAAATGCTAAATTAGCTTAAGTTGAGACGTAAAGTACAACAGTTGGTTGCTTGCTACTGATGATCGTCTGGTTGAAACTGGCTGTAAAACTTCTTCTCCAGATTGCAGGTAGTCTAAGTACGTTACGTCTTGTAATGTCTGGACAATATCATAAACAAAAATATACTTTTACATACCTGGTCGTGTTTACTAGAAGTTCACTAAGCTGTCAACTCAGTTTACAAACACCAACTCACTTTGGTAGCAAGGTTAGATTGCCTTGTTTGTTAGTTAGTGGGTGCCACACGGATTTATTTTAGGGAAAATCCCGTGTAAAACCCACAAATAGAATTACTGAATGATTAAAAATTTTAAAATAATTGTGTAACACCTTTTGGCAATGCTATTCCAAAACATTAAAACACAACTGAAGGTTGTTTAAGTTTTCTAAATAAAATATTTAATTATCCTATAGGAATAAATCAAATCAAGTGATGCTGTTAATAATGGGTTTTATTTACACCCTTATAGAGAATTCAAAAAACAAATATAACGAAAATACACAAAGTTGTACAATTATAAATCAGTTATTATATGCCTTATACGGCTTGCTCAGAACATGAATTATAAATCTGGCTAAGTCCAGATGTTATTTAATTTTAACTTTTAAAATATGAAAATCTCAGATGTGAATTCTTTGAAACACGAAAAAGAAAATTATGCCTACACAATATCCAATAATCTTTTTGATATAAAATTGATCAACTTTTTTTTTTTTTTTTTTTTTTTGAGGTTACTTTTGTAAAGTAAACAAAGTAAAAATGACCTGTTGCTGGCCTTGCGTTCGTCAACGCTTGCTTTTTGATTTACAAAAATTATCATGTGAGAACACTTACAACTATCATACAGCTTATTTCCTAATAACAAATTCATATAATGAATTGAGACATGGTGTAATCTTGAAATGTTTCTGTGTTTTGCGTCAGTACAGACCAGTGTAGAAAAATGAACAGGTTATGGCGCTCAGATAAAAATTGAATAATGATTGCATTGTTACCTTTTGGGTTTTAATTATTTAATTAAAACTCATTAATCACTTCAGTAATCGGATTATAATGATTACTGGGTTTTACACAACACACGCACAAGAACAGAATATTGCGATCCTCTTCTGACTAAATGGATCATGAATGGTAATAATTAATTATTTTCTGTTCATTCTTTCCCGCACTAAATTGAAATAATACTGCACATAATCACTGTTGTTTGCTGTAGATTAACTTGAAGTAGTTGTTTCTTGGTGTTGAACTAGTTGTTTCGATGTATTATGTAGATGACGCTAATAGTTAATAAAAATGCAGAGATAACAAGCACAGGTCTTGTGCTGTATGGAGTCGGTCAGTGTCTGTTGAGAAACGCTCGCGTCTCCCTTATATACTCTCCTTGTCCATCGGTCTTAGGTAAAAATGTTAATTACTAACTAATTTTCTGATTGGTTCTTGCAGGTGTGAAGGGTATGACGTATTAATATTTTGGCCATTGATAACGGTTTTTTTAACCGTCAAACGCTGATGTGACAGATAGCTTTCATTGTTGTTGTTATTCATAAACAAATCTCTGGTGCATATTTTGCAAATGATGCTAACATCTCTCCCGCACTAAATACAGTTGCGATTGGGTCGATATCATTATCAAATTAAAGATCATTTTTTCTTCTTTAATTTGATATCACTCGATATCGAATTACTTTCACTTTGACCGACATTGTTATAAAATCAATGTTCGGGTACACCATTTTCACTGTCGTCTGCTTTTTCTGAACCGCCGATTTTACACATTGGGTTAATATTGTTTGTGTTCACATATCATTTTATTATTCAAACGTTTATGTGGGAACACCATTAATTCTGTACTGACATTTTTACTGAACATTTTGACTACACCTAAACTTTATACATTGTAATGAATGATCCTAATTACTATGACATTTTGTTTTATGCTAACACGTTCTAGTCTACTACTTAACAATTGAATTATGATTAAATACATCATTTTAATAATGTTTTTTGTTACGTCAGAGCATAACAATTGTTGTGTGTATTTTAATTTACACTTATGTTAACTCCCAATAAACAATTCACTGACTAATGCCTGGTCTAGGCGTTGTTAAGATATATCGCTCATATTGGAATTTTGCCTTAACAACGTTCATTGGTTCTCAATTCGTTAATTTGTGGAGGTACCTTATTTGTATAAGATTCCCTCTTATAAATAGTTTTTCTTTCTCACAAGTATATTTGATATTGAAATACATCTTTGTTCTCACTATGTAGCCATTGCTAATTTTAGTTTTGGCATTCATAATTTACTAGTCATGGTCAAATTTATTATCAGCAAAATGCTAATTCTGATTTCACAGTATTTAGATGCTTATTGATTCATTTTTTATTTACATATAACATTCGGTTTACATTAATTACTGACTTGATTGACAGCTGAATGTACGTTTACTCTGTCCATCAGTTTGTGTGAGTCTTTGTATGGTTGTAGTGTCAAACAGTCTTTGGGTTACTGTTTCATGTGGCACTTCTGCTTCATTCTTCTTTCTTGATTTCTCCTTTCTTGGTGATTCTTAATACTATATCCCTATTTACATTGTTGTTTTGTCCTTATAAAGTCTGATAACATACATTTTGGTTAGGTAACATTTTGTTATGTTACATATACACCTTCCTTAAAATTGATCATTTGAGAAAAATTTATTTTTTATAAAATTATCAATTCATGTCAGTTTCTTAGTATACTTGTATAGTCTTTTTTTTTTCTTGTACTCTTTGATTTTTTAACATACTATCGGTGTATTACTCTAGCTTGATTTTTTGTCTAGTGATACAACTCTTAACTTACTAGTATTTTCAAGTAGCTTACTTTCTAAGTCATTTAACTACAATAGCTCTCATTCCTTAAGTTAACAATTTCCTGTTTTATTCACAATCTACTTTCTTATTACATATCTTTACATTCGTGATTATCTTAATGGTTATTATAATTTATACCTCACAGATTTTTCTTATTATACTCCTTGATACATTAGTACAATATAACTCCCTAACTGTTGTAGAGGGTTCGGAATCAGGGTGGCTCACTGTGGCTAACATCCTCTGCCGTTCCTCAATACGCATTCTCAGATTCAGAGGCATTACTCTTCTCTGTCTGAGAAAAAAATAAACATTGCACCTGGCAATAGTTGCACTATCACAACTCATAAAATATCACATAACATTCATTTTCAATAATATAATATATCCACTGTAATATTCAAGGTATCGAGGTTTTCATTTAGATCACATTTCCATCTTTATACTAGGTAACATACTTTCTTTCTTACAGGTAATTATTTCTTTTTTAGACTTGATATTCTTAGCTGTGCTTTTATCAGCTATATAGTTACTTTTGTACTAGTTAACAATTTGCTTCGGTTCAATTGAGTATTCTTAAGATTATACACTTATTTTGCTGCTTATAGTACTTATGCAGTTGGTTTTTTCTATCTAGAGTTTCCAATATTTTTTATTTTCACAATAGTTCATTAAGTTTTTCTTAATAAGTTATATTCATCCTGAATTATCAGGGCGTACAATGTTCGTATACTAAATGGTTTTTTGTTTGATGTTCTCTGACATATTCTGTGATTTACAATATTTGATAATTAACAAACATTTTTCTTTCCTTTCATTCCATTATAACAATAGTTATCTTTACAATTAACACTCTTTGTTATTTTTCTTCTCTACTCCTTCAAGTGATGGTGGTTCTCACTTATTCTGGATGATTTTATATAATATACAATATTCTATAATTACAATTTCATGTGACAATATAATGACATACTAATATCTAATTTATAGACATTCTTGGGGTTACATGGTTTGTTTTATAAACATTTTTTCTCTTTCCTTACTTTCCATAATAATATCCTTCTTTTATTTTACACACCTTGTTATTCTGCCTCTCTACTCCTTCAAACGTTAGTTGGGTGAACCTTTATTCTGGACGATTTTATATAATATTTGAGTTTTATGAGAGGTATGCAATAACCATTTTATAACCATCAAGTTACATAGAATATTCATTTGGATACACATTTTTTCTTCTAAGTATAGTATAGTAATTGTAGTTATATGCCACTACTGGCTCTTTGTGACATAATAGATGTCCCTTTTCTTATTAAATCATTTAGTTGACCTTACATAACTTTCTATCTTTTGGTGTGATAGATTTGGTTATTTTTTCATCAGTAACAAATAGTCTGGCTTATATCTTAATTCTACACACTTTTGTAACTCGATAGGGCAAATTGATTTGTTATAGTCAATTAGTTACCTTCAATAATTTGTATCTTAGTATGTGATTCTGTTAAACATTAAATGAGTTTGTTTATAGTAATTGCTTTTAAACATATATTTCTCTTTTATACCCTAAACATTCGGGTGATAATTGTTACCTACTACTACATATTATCTGTTCTTAATAGTAATCATTTTTTTTTTATGGTTGGTATTCATGGGGTCATTTGTGCCTTTCCACTCTATTGGGCGTATTATTGGGGATGATTACGTCATACTGGTGTCTTTTCCCATATCAGTTTCTAGTATTACATTTTCGGGATACCTTACCTATGTTTAGCACTAGTAGTTTTGGAGATACCTTCCTATCAGGCGGTTCTTCCACTTGGCGGCTACCAGATAGTCATTGGCTCCCCGTTTCCTTGCCTTTTTCCTCTCATCATCTCTGGTATCCCTGTGTCCATTGTACTCTGGGCCTGGGCTATTATTGATGTCTAGCCCTTCTTCTAATCCGGGTTGACCTCCGTTCATTTCCTGGTTGGATTCTTCCATCGCTTGGTCCCTCTTCTTCCGCATTTCCCTTATTCTTTGGGCGTACCCTTCAATAAGCTGGTCCAGTTGTTCTTGATCATTTTCCTTCTTCCTGTGAAGCTTCTTCCTTCTAGGAGTATTCACTTTAAATACTTCATTGTTTATAACCTTCTCCGTCATAACATAGTCACTGGCATGTAACGTTGTCTTAAGCGTTCCGTCATCTGGGTTATTAATTAAATAGTTTAATGGTTGGTCATTCGTTAAG
The DNA here is from genome assembly GCA_034769895.1 of Magicicada septendecula. Taxonomy (NCBI): domain Eukaryota; kingdom Metazoa; phylum Arthropoda; class Insecta; order Hemiptera; family Cicadidae; genus Magicicada; species Magicicada septendecula. The sequence continues at coordinate 1,368,185,742 of CM068367.1, read as the reverse complement.
GAATCAATTGACCTTGTTTGGTGTATTTCATTTGTTGGTATATTTAATTTAACTGGATTCTGATTTAATTTTTTACCCACGGTTTTATGGTGATTTACTTTTAATATTTTTATGAAGTCTTGTTTATACTTCTCACCGTTGATTCTTGCTCTATGACGAATAGTTGGGTTGTCCACGAAGTTAATTAATCCACTCCTAGTCATCTCTAATATTTCCTTTGTAATCTTTGTCTTCTTAGAGCGTATTATTCCTTTTATCTTTGTCTCTTTCTCTCCTGTTTTCTTAATTATCTTGTTCTTTATATTTTTAATGATGGCTTCTTTATGCTGAATATTCTCTTCATTCCTATGGTGTGTATCCTCAGGCACCAATGCTTTCGAGTCTTCTTTATTCTCAGTTTGTTTACTAGTGTCTTCGGATTGTAGACTTAATCCTTCCATGGTTTCATCCTTAGTTTCCATTTCTTCCCTCCATTGTTGGATGATTTCTTCTCTCCATGATCTGATATCGTTCATCATTTCCTCCCTTGCCTTCTCAAAGCTATTCTCTACGGGGTGGGGGAACTGTTTCTCCCTACATTCCATCATCATTTTCTGGAAACTTAGCAGCTCGGTCGATGCTATTTCCTTAGGTTGGTTTTTTATGGTGTCACTTGCCATTACTTCCCCTTCGGGCGTTTTTGTGTCTGGCATTTCCATTACTTCTTTATTTTCTGTTTTTGAGTTTATATTTGTATATTCGACGTTCCCGGTCGGTGCGTTAGCGCTTACCCTCTCTCGGATCGCTTCATCATTCTCTTCCGTCGTGTCATTACCTTTATTCTCCTCTTGGTAGGGGGTTTTTTATGTTCTCGTTAGTGACTTCACTGTGTTCACTTGGAGATTCATATAGTTCATTCTGGTCCTTCCTTGTTATTGTTTCGGCCTCTGGGTCAGCTATTAATACTTCCTCCTCTTTTACATCATTATTGACGTCTTGTTCTGGGACATCTTTAGTCATATTTTCTTGTGGTGGTTCCATGGATTCCTCCTGGTTATGATCGTCTTCAATTTTGTCGTTAGTATTTTTCCCATTCTTCGTTAAGTCTTCACCTATCCGTCTCTTTTCGTATTTTAACTTCTTGGCATTCCTCAATACTTCTTCGAACGCTTCCCTCCGTTTACGCTCTTCTTCTCGTCTCTCATTCTGGCGTCTTATTTCCTCTTCCTCCTGCTGTGCAGCTCGGCTATAGAATAATTCTTCATTTTGTCTTATCTTATCGTCTCTTAGTTCTCTTTCAACTGCTTCTTTTCTACTACGCTCATCTTCCCATCTCTGGTAACGGTAGTCCCTCTTCTCTTCATTTCGCCATATTGGTTGGTTATTATACCATCTTGTATTCCGGTTCCTCCTTGGTAGTGGGGTTTCCCATTCGTGGAGTCTTGCAAAGCCTTCTTCCCTCTTACTCCTTAATTGGTCTGACTCCTCTTTTATCCATCTCTTCTCCTCTTCCATTTTTCGGTTCAGTTCTTCACCATCGATTTTCAATATTCTGTATATTTGGTCCCAGTCTACTCTCTCCCTTCTCCTTCTATTTCTCCGGTACATCTTTGTTTTAGTTGACTTTGTATATATTATTGTCTGTGTAGGTAAGGCGTGGTTGTTCTTTCGTGTCTGCCGGGCTGATATAAAATATAAAAAATATTTTTATTTAATATTTTTTAAGCCACACTAGTTGGTGCGCCAATTTGTAATAACATACTATCTGTGTGTGTTTATTTTTATGTTTATGTTGTAAATAAATCGATCGAATACGGTGTATACGTTAACTTGTAATAAAATAAAAGTGTTGTTGTTGTTATTTAAAATTACGTTTACGTTTAAAATATTAAAGGTCTTGTTTATTCAAAGTTCAATTATGTGTGAAGTATTCTTTTGAGATAAATCAAAGTTTGAAATAGTTGTTTCTAATTGAAGGTTGCTAATGTAGTAAAGTAATCTATAATGTAACATTCGAGGTTACTCCCAGTGTGTTTACAACGGTTTAATTATACTTGTTTGAAAAGAATTCCCTTATATTAAACAAATAGAATAGTTAGGTTGATAATAATTAAATGCTAAATTAGCTTAAGTTGAGACGTAAAGTACAACAGTTGGTTGCTTGCTACTGATGATCGTCTGGTTGAAACTGGCTGTAAAACTTCTTCTCCAGATTGCAGGTAGTCTAAGTACGTTACGTCTTGTAATGTCTGGACAATATCATAAACAAAAATATACTTTTACGTACCTGGTCGTGTTTACTAGAAGTTCACTAAGCTGTCAACTCAGTTTACAAACACCAACTCACTTTGGTAGCAAGGTTAGATTGCCTTGTTTGTTAGTTAGTGGGTGCCACACGGATTTATTTTAGGGAAAATCCCGTGTAAAACCCACAAATAGAATTACTGAATGATTAAAAATTTTAAAATAATTGTGTAACACCTTTTGGCAATGCTATTCCAAAACATTAAAACACAACTGAAGGTTGTTTAAGTTTTCTAAATAAAATATTTAATTATCCTATAGGAATAAATCAAATCAAGTGATGCTGTTAATAATGGGTTTTATTTACACCCTTATAGAGAATTCAAAAAACAAATATAACGAAAATACACAAAGTTGTACAATTATAAATCAGTTATTATATGCCTTATACGGCTTGCTCAGAACATGAATTATAAATCTGGCTAAGTCCAGATGTTATTTATTTTAACTTTTAAAATATGAAAATCTCAGATGTGAATTCTTTGAAACACGAAAAAGAAAATTATGCCTACGCAATATCCAATAATCTTTTTGATATAAAATTGATCAACGTTTTTTTTTTTTTTTTTTTTTTGAGGTTACTTTTGTAAAGTAAACAAAGTAAAAATGACCTGTTGCTGGCCTTGCGTTCGTCAACGCTTGCTTTTTGATTTACAAAAATTATCATGTGAGAACACTTACAACTATCATACAGCTTATTTCCTAATAACAAATTCATATAATGAATTGAGACATGGTGTAATCTTGAAATGTTTCTGTGTTTTGCGTCAGTACAGACCAGTGTAGAAAAATGTACAGGTTATGGCGCTCAGATAAAAATTGAATAATGATTGCACTGTTACCTTTTGGGTTGTAATTATTTAATTAAAACTCATTAATCACTTCAGTAATCGGATTATAATGATTACTGGGTTTTACACAACACACGCACAAGAACAGAATATTGCGATCCTCTTCTGACTAAATGGATCATGAATGGTAATAATTAATTATTTTCTGTTCATTCTTTCCCGCACTAAATTGAAATAATACTGCACATAATCACTGTTGTTTGCTGTAGATTAACTTGAAGTAGTTGTTTCTTGGTGTTGAACTAGTTGTTTCGATGTATTATGTAGATGACGCTAATAGTTAATAAAAATGCAGAGATAACAAGCACAGGTCTTGTGCTGTATGGAGTCGGTCAGTGTCTGTTGAGAAACGCTCGCGTCTCCCTTATATACTCTCCTTGTCCATCCGTCTTAGGTAAAAATGTTAATTACTAACTAATTTTCTGATTGGTTCTTGCAGGTGTGAAGGGTATGACGTATTATTATTTTGGCTGTTGATAACGGTTTTTTTAACCGTCAAACGCTGATGTGACAGATACTTTCATTGTTGTTGTTATTCATAAACAAATCTCTGGTGCATATTTTGCAAATGATGCTAACATCTCTCCCGCACTAAATACAGTTGCGATTGGGTCGATATCATTATCAAATTTAAGATCATTTTTTCTTCTTTAATTTGATATCACTCGATATCGAATTACTTTCACTTTGACCGACATTGTTATAAAATCAATGTTCGGGTACACCATTTTCACTGTCGTCTGCTTTTTCTGAACCGCCGATTTTACACTTTGGGTTAATATTGTTTGTGTTCACATATTTTATTATTCAAACGTTTATGTGGGAACACCATTAATTCTGTACTGACATTTTTACTGAACATTTTGAGTACACCTAAACTTTATACATTGTAATGAATGATCCTAATTACTATGACATTTCGTTTTATGCTAACACGTTCTAGTCTACTACTTAACAATTGAATTATGATTAAATACATCATTTTAATAATGTTTTTTGTTACGTCAGAGCATAACAATTGTTGTGTGTATTTTAATTTACACTTATGTTAACTCCCAATAAACAATTCACTGACTAATGCCTGGTCTAGGCGTTGTTAAGATATATCGCTCATATTGGAATTTTGCCTTAACAACGTTCATTGGTTCTCAATTCGGTAATTTTTGGAGGTACCTTATTTGTATAAGATTCCCTCTTATAAATAGTTTTTCTTTCTCACAAGTATATTTGATATTGAAATACATCTTTGTTCTCACTATGTAGCCATTGCTAATTTTAGTTTTGGCATTCATAATTTACTAGTCATGGTCAAATTTATTATCAGCAAAATGCTAATTCTGATTTCACAGTATTTAGATGCTTATTGATTCATTTTTTATTTACATATAACATTCGGTTTACATTAATTACTGACTTGATTGACAGCTGAATGTACGTTTACTCTGTCCATCAGTTTGTGTGAGTCTTTGTATGGTTGTAGTGTCAAACAGTCTTTGGGTTACTGTTTCATGTGGCACTTCTGCTTCATTCTTCTTTCTTGATTTCTCCTTTCTTGGTGATTCTTAATACTATATCCCTATTTACATTGTTGTTTTGTCCTTATAAAGTCTGATAACATACATTTAGGTTAGGTAACATTTTGTTATGTTACAATGTTCAAATTGGAATACTTGTTGGTTGAATTCCTTTTGTTGGTGATTCCTTCCCTCGGAGTTTGCGATCCTGGAGATTGCGTTCGTTAGCGATTCGGACGATCCTGTTGTTGACACTCGTTGACACTAACACTTCAATTACTTCGGTTTCATCTTCACTACCACTGTTCACACCTACTCACTGATTCAGCATGTAACTAGTGTATACTACTATTTATTTTTGACACCTTAGTAAATATGTTATTAAGCTGAGTGCTCGCAATATCAGTAATTCATACCGAATATACTCCAACGTTTCGTAACTTCCGAATGCACGTGTTATATTATCGATAATATGAAGTTCGATAATTATCACCAAATTATATTATATTTATTCTAATGATTACTTCGATTTTTGTATGCTTCTTTCACTGCAATACCGGGTTTAATATTATTAAACGCACAACACGAATACTGTACTTATAATAATTCTGGTAAGTCTTATTTATAAATTCTTAATACGCGGTGACGAGTTTGAATAGTTGTAATACTCTCCGTCGACTTTAGTTATGAAATCGTAATGCGCGATAACGAGTCTGATAGTTGTAGTGTTCGCCGTAGACTCCCGACAATTTTCCCAACTACGTTTTTTATACCCCCGCAAACGTTACCCACACTCGATATTTACAAATCGCGTTCCCATTGGTTTCAAGTACCGCGATATTTGATTTCCTCCAACCCAACTAGCTAATTCCACCCGCTCAAAAGTGACGCTTTCTTCTATTCGTCAAAAAACAGCGCGTAACAAACTTATACCGCGAAAGGAAAACGATGCTACCTAGAGTTCTCTCTCTCTCTCTCTCTACTCTCTCATTCTAAATTCTAACGGTTCTGCATTGTCTGAACACTCAGCTTTCTCTCGATTTCACTTAACTTTATTGCTTTTTTTTTAATACAATACATTTTATGATTTTACACCCTGTACGTGACTTGTTGTATGGTTTTCGGCCCCGTCAGAGAGGCGCCTCGCCAAGGGTGTGTTGCTTTGAAAAACACCGCTAGGCTTAGCTCTAACAGTACATCAACTCAACATTACTTGCATTTCTTAGTCTAATACACAATTAATAATCATGTTTCTATATAAAACCTGCGTAAAATTAAGTAGCATTCAATTTTTACGTTATATTGGTCCCACAATTGAATCGTATAAGATTTTTGCTAGAAAATTGATGACGATTCTATTGCTGCGTCCTTCAAATGGATCTTATTTCATTTCTTGGATTTCGTTGTCCATGACGTGTCCGTTACTTAACTAAATATCACTATAATATTGACGACTCGGAACACTAAGTTTTTTATAAGCAAAAACGTAAAGTTTTACCTTACAGCCTAAACCGGCTTTCACCTATAGAAGGCTTCATCAGAGGCTGTCGTTAGTAGCGCTGTTCGTCTTGTTGTTGGCGACGAGATAGTTTTTCGAAAGATCGAAGCTGTGTGTGTGTGGTGAGATGTGTTCGAATAATGCGTGCGATTTGAATTGTGTCTGTTCGTTTAGGATGTCGTTTTTATTTGTTTTTGTGTGTTTGTATATTTCTAATTGTTCTAGAGTGTCTAGTTTTCGGCCTTTTGTGTGTACGTGTAGTATGTTCATGTTATTGTCGATGTTTTTATATGTGTGGTTTGCTTCAATGAGGTGGTTTGCGAAGGTAGATTCTGTAGTGGTGTGGAGTGCTTTTGTGTGTTCAATGTATCTCTGTTTGAAGCTACGTCCTGTCTGGCCTATGTAGAATTTATTGCAATTTGAACAATTTAGCTTATATACACCGGGTAGATCGAATTTGTTTTGTGCTTTGGGCATGCGTTTTGATAGTGTGTGTTCTGTTTTGTTAGTAGTTTTGAAAGCGATTCTGTATCCTGCTTTTTTGAATTTGTGGGCGATTTTTTCTGTTTGTTTGTTGATGTATGTTAGTGTTATGAATTTGTTGTTTTCTGTCTTTGTCTGTTGTTTGTTTTGTGTTTTGTGTAGGAGTTTACTGACTATTGTTCTGTCATAACCGTTAGATTCTGCTAGATATTTTATCGTGTTTAGTTCGTCATGTTAACGAACACAAAACACACACACAGCTTCGATCTTTCGAAAAACTATCTCGTCACCAACAACAAGACGAACAGCGCTACTAACGACAGCCTCTGATGAAGCCTTCTATAGGTGAAAGCCGGTTTAGGCTGTAAGGTAAAACTTTACGTTTTTGCTTATACAAAACTTAGTGTTCCGAGTCGTCAATATTATAGTGATATTTATTTCATTTATTTAACCCTTTTACAACTTTTTTTTACACCTATTACATTCATATCATGTTAATTATATATCTACAAGTGAATTGGGTTTGTTTGCACAGTTTCTATAATTGACTTCAATTTCTTATCTGCTAATTGGTGAAATGTTATATTTTTTAATTTATTCTTTACCTCCTTATTAATACGTATATTGATACTATTGACTTCGAATTCTTCGATATGATCCAATTGCTTTCTCAGCGTCCATGTCCTCATGATTCTACTAAGGACGTCAGCGACAACGTTCTTTCGCCCTTTGCAATGGACTATATCGAAAGCATAATCTTGAATTGCCAGAATCCACCTGGTAATGCGTGAATTGGTCAGGTGACACTTCTTGATGAATATTAAAGCCTTATTATCAGTAATGATAGTTAATGGTCTCCCAAATACATACGTGCGAAACTTTTGCAGACAATGGACAACGCTCAACAACTCTAATTCCGTGGTGAAATAGTTCAGTTCCGCGCCTCGTAGCACGCGACTGGTGAACGCGACCACGCCGATTTCATTATTTTCATCCAGCTGATAAAGTTGTCCTCCGATAGCATATTTACTGGTGTCCGTCTGCAGGTAGAAACGCTTATTTAGGTCAGAGTGTTTGAGCATTACCGTTTCAATAAACAGCTCCTTAACCCTTTGAAATTGTCGGTCTATTTCCTGAGTCCACTTGAATTTTGAATTTTTCTTTAACAATTCCAGTAGCGGTTGTGTAGCTTCAGCATATTTGTTAGTAAATCTGCTATAAAAGTTAGTTAAACCCAGAAATCCCTTAAGTTGTTTTTGGTTTTTAGGCCTAGGGAATTTTTGTATAGCTTCCACTTTATCTGGATCAGTTGTTATCCCCTGTGTAGTTAGACAGTATCCTAAATAATTAATTTCTTTGCGAAAAACCTGTGGCTTCTTAAAATTTACTGTAAGGTTTGCCTGTTTCAGATCTCGGAATAATAATTTTAGATGTCGTAAATGCTCTTCCACACTGGCTGAAATACATAAGCAATCGTCCACGTACAGGATAGTGAACTTCTTCACCTCGTCCGATAATACTTGGTCCAATGTGGCTAACGCGTGTCAAACTGGCTAAACTCGTTTTTAGACCGAATGGAGTTACCGTATATCGGTAACACTTGCCCTCATATAAAAATCCGGTATAATCCCTACACTCCGGGTGTAATGGAATCTGCCAAAATGCGCTTCGTAAATCAATAGTAGACATTACTTTGATATTTCCCACTTGGTCAGCACTTCATTTATCAGGATTGCACCTTCATAATCTGGCATAGTGACCGAATTAATCTTCCGAGCGTCCAAACATAACCTTACTGTCTGATCTTTCTTAATCACAGTTACCATCGGGTTTATGTATGAACTTTGTGCCCTTTCAATCACTCCGTGCATCTCCATTCTCCGAATTTCAGTTCTCACCGCATCTTGATATCTCATTTGAATTGGCCAACCCTTCTGACAATATGATGTTTTATTGGTCACTTCAAATTTGTGGCAATACGTTGTAATTCGCCCTGGTGTCTCACGAAATACAGTTTTATTATTTGTTAATATCTTCCGTAGTTCTTCCTTTTCGTAGTTGGTTAACTCGGTAATTTCCTGGATTTTTTGGTTGATTTCTTCTTCGATGCCTTCTTCTTCTGCTGCCAGCTCCACCTGTAATATTTCTGATATGGTTGTCTCTCCCTGGGTAGGATTTCCCTTAATTATTAGTTGTTTATTATTAAGGTCTATCATGCACCCACTCTCCACCAACATGTCAACACCCAAAATACATTCTCTCACCAGGTCCGGCACTACTACAAAAACACTTTCAAACTGTAAATCTTTAACCTGTACATTTAGTAATACCTGCCGCGTAATTCTTTTAGATTTACCGCCCGTGGCTCCTTTAATTATAGTATTAGATAATTTTAACATCTCTATTTTCCCCAGATCTTTTTTATTACTGTTAAACCAACGTTCCGAAATCGCATTTATTTGGCTACCAGTATCCACCAATGCGTTAATCGGTACGCCGTTCAACATTATTTGAAGCTCCGGACATTTATTGCTTCTCAATCTAACAGATTTATTATCATCACTTATCAAATCATCCCTAATATCTAAGAAAGTTGTATTTACATATTTAATTTTATCATTTAAATCTACGACATATTTACAGGCTTTCTCTAGTTTTTTGGCTTCGTTGATTCAACCTTGCTACCTGCGTTACTTGTTGATGGGACACTGTTAGTTTCTCCCTTAAACTGGTTCTTCCATTTAGTCGGTCTGTTATACTGTGTTCGCTCCTCAGTAAATCCGTCTCGCTCGTTCACTTTCCCTCTCTCTTCTCTGCTGTGCTTCCAATAGTTTCTTTCAAGCCGACCGTCAGCTGGTCTCTGGTTCATTGACCTACTGCCGTTTCGTAAGTGATTGAACTCCAGCAACACTTGCTCAAATTCAGTAATCGTAATTACCCCACGAGTGATAATAGCTACCTCAATCTCATGCGGGTAATGTCTTGCCAATTTCCTGATTAAATGTCTATCTGAGATAGGCGGAATCAACTGCCTATTCTCCAATAATTTTCTCTCTAAGTATTGGATTGTAGACATCCCGGTTTCTGAGTAGTACAGTCCGAATTCCAACTGGTCTCGCACCCGTTCCTGGATCACGTCAGTCCAATACTTATTACTAAAAGCTTCTGTAAACCCCGCAAAATTGTTAATACTATCTTTGACTAACCGCCACCAAATTGCAGCCTCTCCTTCCAGATGTCTTGATATCCATGCGATGTTGTTGATGTCGTGATAATGTTCGTGGTATAGCTCAGTTAGTTCCTTGATGAATTCCATCGGGAAATCGCTGGATCCATTAAACTTGACTTCTTTTATCTGTTCGTTGACAACGCTTCGGGTGACGGGTGACGCGTTCATCAATGCCATCTTCGTCCAACGTCGCTTTGTAACTGCTGCAGCTTGAGGTTCGTTTCGCCCGAATGGTTATCCATTTTGCTTTCCAACTCCTTTAATTTATCTGCCCCGATCTTGTGAGCAACAATACTTTCGTCACAACGTTTATTGGTCGCTATTACTTTTCTGTTTAAAATTTTAATGTCACTACTATGCCTATCGTCTATTTCCTTTAGTAATTTTCCATTATCACTAAACTTATCATTAATTTCATTCTTAATAGTACTAATCTCATCTATCACAGGTTTGGTGTCTACTTTAAATTGTTGCAAAATTTCATTGCTTTCCTTTTTGAATTCACTGAGTTGGTTGTGTAGCTATTTCGTCTCTTAAGACCTGGTTTTGTTGTGTAATCTGTTGTGATTGTTTCGATATTTGCTTTTGTAATTGTTTCGACTGTTGTGATTGTTCTACCTTTTGTTCACGCAGTTGTTTTTGTAACAATTCTGTTTGCTGTGTCTGGGACATCTGTTGTGATAGTTGTTGTAGTAATGCATACATATCTGGTTCTTTAGGTGTTTCTGTTGTTGTTTTTTGTGCTAATCTCGGTCTTCCCTCGTGTTGTATCTCTGGTGTTATTTGTGGTGTTTCTACTTCTTCGTGGTCCTGTCCCCGCGTCCTTGACTCTTGATCCTCCACTGTTAATTTGGCGAGTGTATGTTGATCCCCTAACTGGTTGTTAATATCTAACTCCCCTTCGTAATTCTGAGTTGTCTCTGTTTCTGTATTCATGTTGTCGTTAAATTTGTTTGTGTTGTTCTGTGTGTATTTCGTTTGTCTACTTTTGCTTCGTGTGATCATACAAAATTATTCTTATTCTCTATGTTTCTTATTCTACTTTTCTTATACTCTAGTCGCAATTCAATTGTTTATTTAGCTTACAAATTAAGCCTTGTTATGGGCTCCGAATACTACTTAGCGTAGGATTTGGTCTTTATAAGGTCCACGGTTTTGGGCGCCACATACCACCCTCGCAGTTTAGAGCTAGAAAAGATATGTGTAATTCACTAATACTAAGCTCTCAACTCTGCTTGATGGCGACTCTTAAAATTATCTCAGGGTATCACAAAAATGATTATTAACACAAATAACTTGAATGACTACTAATTTTAATGGACATATTCATTAATATATAACAAGTTGCATATAATCTTAATGATTAACAAATATTGAAATTATACTTCTCATCAATTATCTTTAGAAAGTAGGTTCATAGACAGATTGAATTGCCAATAGTAATAGAGTTACAAAAGATACATGAATTAATATGAATTTAATGTTCAAATTGGGTTACTTGTTGGTTGAATTCCTTTTGTTGGTGAAATGTACGGTAAATAATGAACAACACAATATCAGATTGGGACGCAGGAAAGGTAAGAAGGGGTCCGTATGTAATGCCCTATACATTAGCCCGACCGGCTGTTCAACAAGCCGATAAGATAACACATAACTCAGTGACTCCCAGTAGTCAGATAACGGGCAGCGAGCAAAATAAACTACGTGTGCTAGATAAATTCAGGTCTGTATTTTCAAATAAACCGACCACAACCAATGTATACGAGCACACAATTCAAATCACTGATGAGAATAAATTTGTGCGGAAAACTTACCCCATCCCTCTACACTATCAACAGCAAGGTGATGAAGAAGTCAGGAAAATGCTTGAGAGTGGCGTGATAGAACGCACAGATAGCAACTTTCTGAACCCTATGGTAGTTGTCAAGAAAAAGAATAATGACATTAGTACCACCCTCACAGTTTAGAGCTAGAAAAGATATGTGTAATTCACTAGTACTAAGCTCTCAACTCTGCTTGATGGCGACTCTTAAAATTATCTCAGGGTATCACAAAAATGATTATTAACACAATTAACTTGAATGACTACTAATTTTAATGGACATCTTCATATATATATTACAAGTTGCATATAATCTTAATGATTAACAAATATTGAAATTATACTTCTTATAAAGTTATCTTTGGAAAGTAGGTTCATAGACAGATTGAATTGCCAATAGTAATAGAGTTACAAAAGATACATGAATTAATATGAGTTTAATGTTCAAATTGGAATACTTGTTGGTTGAATTCCTTTTGTTGGTGATTCCTTCCCTCGGAGTTTGCGATCCTGGAGATTGCATTCGTTAGCGATTCGGACGATCCTGTTGTTGACACTCGTTGACACTAACACTTCAATTGCTTCGGTTTCATCTTCACTACCACTGTTCACACCTACTCACTGATTCAGCATGTAACTAGTGTATACTACTATTTATTTTTGACACCTTAGTAAATATGTTATTAAGCTGAGTGCTCGCAATATCAGTAATTCATACCGAGTATACTCCAACGTTTCGTAACTTCCGAATGCACGTGTTATATTATCGATAATATGAAGTTCGGTATTATCACCAAATTATATTATATTTATTCTAATGATTACTTCGATTTTTGTATGCTTCTTTCACTGCAATACCGGGTTTAATATTATTAAACGCACAACACGAATAATGTACTTATAATAATTCTGGTAAGTCTTAGTTATAAATTCTTAATACGCGGTGACGAGTTTGAATAGTTGTAATACTCTCCGTCGACTTTAGTTATGAAATCGTAATGCGCGATAACGAGTCTGATAGTTGTAGTGTTCGCCGTAGACTCCCGACAATTTTCCCAACTACGTTTTTTATACCCCTGCAAACGTTACCCACACTCGATATTTACAAATCGCGTTCCCATTGGTTTCAAGTACCGCGATATTTGATTTCCTCCAACCCAACTAGCTAATTCCACCCGGTCAAAAGTGACGCTTTCTTCCATTCGTCAAAAAACAGCGCGTAACAAACTTATACCGCGAAAGGAAAACGATGCTACCTAGAGTTCTCTCTCTCTCTCTCTACCCTCTCATTCTAAATTCTAACGGTCTGCATTGTTTCAACACTCAGCTTTCTCTCGATTTCACTTAACTTTATTGCTTTTTTTAAATACATTTTATGATTTTACACCCTGTACGTGACTTGTTTTATGGTTTTCGCCTCGTCAGACGGGCGCCTCGCCAAGGGTGTGTTGTTTTGAAAAACACCGCTAGGCTTAGTTCTAACAGTACATCAACTCAACATTACTTGCATTTCTTAGTCTAATACACAATTAATAATCATGATTCTATATAAAACCTGCGTAAAATTAAGTAGCTTTCAATTTTTACGTTATATTAGGTTATGTCTTGACATGAGGAACCTTAACACCATTACAAAAAATGCTACGACTGTGCTCCGAATGCGGAGAACCTGTTCGTTAAATGCCAGGGGGTTAAATATATGTCCCGCCTCGATCTCAAAAGTGGGTTCTGGCAAATTCCCCTTGCTAAGGAATCAAGGAAATACACAGCATTTCTGTATCGGAATAAATGCTACCAATTCAAAGTGGTCCCCTTTGGATTAGTAACAAGTTTAGCCGCCATGGTCAGGTGTTTGGAATTAGCTTTGGGTCCTGAGGTGGAAGATTTTGTTAGCGTATTCGTGGATGATATCTTGATTATATCCAAATCTTTTGAAGAGCATATCCAACACCTCGAAATCGTATTTCAAAAATTAAAAGACGCCAACCTGGCCCTCAACCTTGAAAAGTGAGAGTTTGGTGGATCGCAGATTAAATTTTTAGGACATATAATTTCGGCGGATGGTATAACAACTTATCCTGAAAAAATACAAGCAATCATTGAGTTCCCGAACCGCAGGAAACCTAAGGACATCAGAGCGTTCCTCGGTCTGACGGGTTATTTCCGACGTTTTACTCCTGAGTATTCTGAAACAATTGAGCCGTTGCTGGAACTATTACGTAAGAATACAAAATGGAGATGGGAGGAGCGTTACGAGCATGCCTTTAACGCAACCAAAGACCTGTACAGCAGAAACCTTCACGTATTCCATCCCGAGAAGGAGGGCACGTATGCCTTAAATTGCGATGCCTCGGATTATGCCATCGGAGGAGTACTCTACCAACGAAATGAAAAGGGTGAGCACAAAGTGATCGCTCACATCAGTAGATCACTAAAAGGGGCTGAACGCAACTACTTCACCTCAGAGAAGGAAATCTTGGCCATAGTATACTGCATCAGCAAGTTTCGATACTACCTGGTAGGGCAACATTTCGAAATCCTTTCGGACAACCAGGCCTTATTCATGCTGCGCTGCAAGTTGGCTAATGCTCGCATATCCCGTTGGATCATGGCCATCCAGGAATATGACTTCACGATTAAGTACTGCAAGGCCAGCGAGAACAAAACGGCGGACACGTTAAGCCGATACCCTCCGGTAATGGAAGAGCGACATGCTTCAAATAATAAAGAAGTACAAATTCTGGGTATTAAATACAAAATAGAAGATAGTCTTAAGAATAAGTTAAAAAATATTGGTACGGAACAGCAACGGGACACCAAATTAAACCAGATCAGTAACGCAATCCGGATCCAAGAAAACCCCAAATACAGAATATATAAAAATGTGCTGTATAAAATTGTTAATGGGGGTTGGAAAATCATGGTGCCTGACGCGATGGTGGAAGACCTTACCTGGATGTGTCACAAGAGCCTAGCACATGCGGGGGCTTATAAATGTTACCTAGCAATGCGGGAGGATTTTGTATGGCTAAATATGGCAAGGAAGGTAAAGGCCATACTTCGGACATGCCACGCCTGCCAAACTGCGAAATATCCCAACCAACATACCCAGGTAGAAATGGGTAACATTGTGGCAAAGAATAAAAACGACCTAGTCTGCATTGACTTTTTAGGTCCACTTCCGCGGGTGGCGCGTGGGATGAAGAACCTTGTGGTTTGTACCGATGCCTTCACCAAGCATGTCAGCCTGTACGCCATCGGTAGACCTACAACATCGGCTGTAGTAAACATCATATTAAATAAATACATACCGAAATATGGACCCATAAAAAAAATACTATCGGATCAGGGTAAACAGTTTACGAACACCAAGTGGCACTCTGAGCTAGAAAAACACGGTGTCCAGACTGTACTGACAGCGATCCGGAGACCGCAAGGAAACCTGGCTGAACGCGTCAATAAGGAGTTGGGAAGATTATTCCGGACATATTGTAATGTTAACCAGAGTAAATGGCCGGAATTCCTGGAATTTTTCGAATCTGCCATAAATGGCAATTACAATTCGACTACAGGATATACACCAAATGAACTCCAAACCGGAGCGATGCCAGGACGGATCTGGGAAGGTCACATCGAAAGGATATTTACTCAGAATGTGCCGATACCAGTCGAAATAAAGAAACTTGAGGCGAGGCGACGCATTAAAAAGTGCGCAGAAGAGCGCACGGAAAAGTTTAATGCCGAACATAAGCTGGTGAGTTTCAAGACTGAGGAGAGTGTGCTTTTGCGTGCATTGAATGTTGGAAGAAGGGAGGACAACACAGCCGCAAAGTTTTTCAGGCTATACAATGGTCCTTATACCCTATCTGAGCAGGTTGGAAAGAATACGTTCATATTAACCAACCCCAACACTAACCGTGCGATTGGTAAATTTCATGCTTCGTCGCTGAGAAAGTATTATACAAAAAATCCATAAATAAATGTCAGGATATAGGATGTAAGAATGTGTAGCTTTATTTAAAATATGTCAGCTCATGTATAAATGTTATATGTAGGGTAATTCTGTGAATGAACGGTAATCGAGTAGAGATAAGGAATGCAGTCTGTTGTGTAACACGCCAGGGTTTGGACTGTTTACGTTGCGACCTTGCCCATTTGCTATCTGCTTGTCAAGAACATGTGTATTTGTTAGAGATAAGGAATGCAGTCTGTTGTGTAACACGCCAGGGTTTGGACTGTTTACGTTGCGACCTTGCCCATTTGCTATCTGCTTGTCAAGAACATGTGTATTTGTTATGGTTTAAAGGTCATTGTTGCCACGTGTCTGGTTTATTTATTCTGTCAAGTTGACAGCTATGGAATGTTAGTATTGCAAAGAAGGTGTTTATTTGATTTTACGTTTGA
Organism: Magicicada septendecula; assembly: GCA_034769895.1. Classification (NCBI taxonomy): domain Eukaryota; kingdom Metazoa; phylum Arthropoda; class Insecta; order Hemiptera; family Cicadidae; genus Magicicada; species Magicicada septendecula. Next base: position 1,368,169,658 of record CM068367.1, on the reverse strand, counting down.
GATTATTAGTGTTATTTATTCATAGGGTTAGGAATTTGTTATGGATGTATCAAAAAAAAAATTTTATTTTGTTAGTCAACTAAAAATAAATTTTTTTTTTATGCGGGAAGGGGTTAATCCTGCAATGAAACACAGGATACTGATAAGCAGTGCAGGCTTGTGTAATATACAGACGATAAACATTCATATTTCAAATGGTAGTTTGTTAGGTTTGGTTTTTTGTGGTATAATTTTTGTATTTTAGAACGGATAAGGAATTAGGCTTAGGCAAACTGTGTATTATTTTATGTGCTATTTATTCGTGTACTGTGTCAGTGAAAATGTGCGCGAGTGATAAACGTTTTCCCTGCTGTGCGTGATATAATTATCGAATCGAAGTGACACTTGAACTGAACATAAACTATTATATATTAGCTACAGATTCCCTATATTTTCTAAGCTTAAAATGACGTTAAAATATGATTTCTTTAAAATATAAAGCTCGTTGTAAAACGCATTTCTGCGTGAGATAAAGGCATTCATAGATAACCATCTATGCATGCCGTTGCAAATTCTATGCACTTTTCGGCATGAAACCACTGCAGAGCCGTGTGCAAAATAACCATGTGACTTCCTTCCACCAATAAGAAGCTTGAAGGCAGTCGGAATTTTCTTCAGCCTGTGGCTGCACGAGCAGTTCTTCTCATTTAGCTATCACGAACGGAACGTGCAATTCTCGTGCAAGATTTTTCGCTTGCGAGAATCTGTTAAGTCCTTTTGTAACGAGTGCGAACGCTCAGAACTGTTTATTTAATTCATCGTTACACACGTTATTGTTATTGTAACATAGCGTGTATAAATAAGTGAACTTGAGCTGCGTTACTGTGTGAGGTATTTCTACAGTACCGGTAGTATTCTTTAATTTACTTGGTAAAATCTTGTCATCATTAGTTTCCGCGTGAGTGGAAGATTTCTGCATAGGGAGGTCTGCTGATCGTGGTAGACTAAGTGTTACGCGTGAACACTTGAAGAGTCCGGATTGGTATAAGTCTAATATACCGTTTCTAGTTAATACCCACTGTGACCTGAGATACTTGTAAATTCTAAATACTGTATACAATTTCAGAAGTTGTATCCCTAGAACCGTTGTTTGTATGCGAATCGTCGGTGTAAACGTTGGAACTTCAGGACACCAGCCCAGCTGTAAGCGTCACCAGGGTCAACCATCTGTCATCGTACGCCACGCCTGACGACTCCACTACACAGCAACCCCCCCCCCCCCCCATCAACATTGCCGTGGAAATCATCATATATGTAATGTACCACAACTCATGTATGAACACTATATAACAATTTAAGACTATATTTGAAAACATTATTATTATTATTATTCTTGTCAAATATATCGCATAAACAATTTCATATGTCTTGTGTGCAATAAATAATCTTAAATCCTCCAATTTGGACTTTTACATTAATACACACGTACTACCATATCCTATGCGCCAATAGTTAAGTTATTTGTGTTGTCGCAATATATTGCAATACAAATAAAAAATAAAGTAAACATTTGTTGTTAGTTTCCTGATTCTTCAGAAAAATGGAAAGAAATCCCACAACTGTTTGAGGAACTATGGAACTTCCCCCATTGTTTGGGCGCTATAGATGGAAAACATCGAAATAATCCCACCTGCTGACAGTGGCTCTCAATTCTACAATTATAAACACCGACATAGCATGGTACTTCTAGGTATAGTGGATGCGAGATACCGATTCATTTTAGCAGATTTCGGCATTAATGGTAGGATTTTTGACGGAGGTGTACTACAAAATACACATTTTTTTTAAAACTGCAAAGTAAAAAATTAAACATTCCAAACGCAGAAAACGTTACAGGAAGTTCCACAAATCTACCTTACGTTTTCGTTGCAGATGACGCGTTCCCTCTACGAACTGATATGTTAAAACCGTTCCGACAAGGGATTTAGATTCTCGTGATAAAGAGATTTTTAACTATCGATTGTCCCGAGCTAGACGCATTGTAGAAAATGCTTTTGGCATACTCTCTTCGCGATTTCGTATACAGTATACCATACGAAAATCAATTTGGAACCACACAACATACGCAAAGTAGTCATGGCCACGTGTGCTTTACATAATTTTTTTATTGAACACGTACCTCATGCATATGGACCTCCAACATGCACTCATCAGGAAGATATTGAAAACGGGAATATTGTTTCTGCAGGCGAGGACACTTTGCGATCGAACATGGAAGCGTTACAACGCCGAAAACAGGGAAACGTAATGAATGACGCGAAAATGGTCAGAGACGAATTCAAAAATTATTTTGTAAATGAGGGTAAAGTGTCGTGGCAAGATAACTTTGTTCTTAGAAACAGAAATACCTAGCTTTTCCTTCTGTATAGAGTTTTAGAATATGCTGTATATAGAATAGAATATGCTGTTAACGTGTGCTATCTAATTTACATAAACGTTATAGAAACTGAAAACATTTTTAATTGGTTGAATTTTGTTTCCAAATAAAAGTGTTTTTTGCTGCTAGAGGAATATGCTGTTAACGTGAGGTATCTAATTTACATAAAAAAAAAAAATGTTTAAATTGGTTGAATTTGGTTTCCAAATAAAAGTGTTTTTATTTAATTTTACACTAATTTATTCATCTTGTAAAACTGCCGTCATTTTCATTCAAATTCCTTCCCTTTTTTAAACCCAATATTTTAAGCTATTTCATAAAAATCAATTGTATGTAAAAAAAAAGGAATCTATTGAATATTTAAATTTTATTTTAAGTTAAAGAATTATTTTAGTAGTCAAACGTTTATTGTTTATAACGGGCGCACACTGGATCGAAAGGCGTATTTTTTGGACATAGGCCCAAAATTTAAGTGATAGAATTTTACTTTTTCACATCATGAACTTTTTTTTAACTTGTTGTAGTATGACAAAATGTAAAAAAATATCAATTTAGATATTCATTAAGCTTGACAAAATGCATAGAATATGAGCATTTGGAAATCTTAATATTTTATGTGCAGGGTCCAGGAAAGAGGAGCTGCAAAAAAACTAGTTACAAATGTCAAATTTGTTGAAATAATTTCGAATTTTTTTTTAAATATTTCCAGAAGGTAATTATCAATGTTTCTATGTGAAAAAATCGTACACAAATTTTATAATTTAGCCTTGATTTAATTACAAAATAACATTAGAAATCAAAAATCAATTCGCTCCGTTCATAATAATAACTTAATGATATAAAAAATTGCTCGAATTTGCCCAAGGTTTAATGTTCATTATATTCATCCTCAGATATTAATGTTTGAAGAAATGTAAAAAGTAGTTGCGACTTTGTGCGATCTTTGAAATAAATCTAATTTAATCATTTTGGAGACATTTGTTAAAAGAGGGTCCGAGGCATTCTCACTAATTGAATTAGTCTGTTTCTGACTTCAATTATTTGGATGTTTTCCTCGTAGAACTATTTTTATACATATGCAGTTTTAATTTCAATATTAATCAGTTATTTATTCTTCTTTTCCACTAATAAATGCAACAATATTAAACAATAAATGCATATTTTGGTAATTACGAATAAAATGTAAACAAGTACAAAAGGAAAATTGTTTTACTTACTTCACAATCTGTTTCTTCATCGTCCATGAAGAAACAACTATCATCGTTTGGCTCCGACTCTTTTAGTTTATCAACCAATTTGGCGTATGCGGCATCCCTCTTTACACGGTCGTGATAATCCACGCTCTTTACCCACCAAAGGCAAGGTTCTGTTTTGTAGATTTCGATTAAATCTTCGATGACGGCGTTACGTTTGCGATTAGCCATAATGAAAAGATCAACTAAACTTTAAATAAAATAAATCAGAAAAAAGCGGGAAAGACGGAAAAAAGTTTGCATCGTTCTCGCCCACAGATGAATGACAACTGAAGTCGAGGACGACACCTGACTGAAGTCGAGTATATATTCGTACCAGGCATGTCGATTCATTCTAAAAAAAATCGATCTCCGATCCGATTCGAATCGAACGCACTAGAATCAATTCTCGATTAAATCGAGCATTAAAAGATCGATTTTCGATTAATCGAATTTAGTCAATTTTTTTTAAACGTGCTTAATAGAGACAACGAACATTACTGATAACGAATTAGTGTAGGTACAAGTAATTGGGTAGCAATAGATCAAGCTTATCCGGCAACAAAAATGTCAACTATAAAACAAAAATGTTGTCCTCTCCAAAGATCATAAAGAAAGTTTTGTGGAGCAGTTTTGTACAAACTTGCAATCAAGAAATAAAACAATAAGTAAATTATATGCATTTATTGAATCAAATTAACGAAAAAATTACATTTCCCAATATTTCAAATCGAGTGACTTTAAAAAGATTAATTTATCTAATCGCTCAGGATCTAGGCGACTCCTTTCGTCGTTTGCAATATTTCCCGCAACGGAAAAAAGTCTTTCACAAGGAACGGATGTTCCAACTATACAAAAGTATTTATTAGCAATCGGCCTTATTGAGCTATACAAAGAATTTTTTTGATGAAACCAATATGTGATAGGATTCGTCGTTTTGAAGTCGATGACAGGCTGTGTCAAATAATGCTTCAATTCGTCTTGTAAACCTTGTCCTTGACTTTCTTGTTGAATTGATTGCAGCTGATTTTTTACCAGCTTGTTATGGAATTCCCAAATATTAGGTTCTTCTGCCTCCTTAATCTGCCACTCAGAATTGATCTCTGAATCTTCATGATTTAAATTATTCTCCAATTGTTTTTTTGAAGTGACAATCATGCTATTTATTTTGTCAATAGCTCTGGAGCATGCTATTTTATCAGAAAAATGAATTTTCTTGAACCTTGTATCCAGTAGTGTCGTGATAGCTAACATATGAACTTGTTCCACCATACCAAATCTCTTCCTTAATCCGTCCACTATTACATTTTTTGTTGCAGTGCCAACATCTGTTTCCGTCTTCATTGCACTGTATGTTTCCAAAAGACAGGATATAATTTTGCTTGACGTTACGAATTTTTCTGCGGACATTTCTTTTGTCACAGCTTCCATAGGTTTTAAGATATTTATAAGATCTTTAATAGCATCTAGTTGACTTGCTGACAACATAGATGGAGCTTTCGGGTGGTTGAGTAATATCGGAGCAATTAGCTCCGATAATTTCACAAACCGTGCTAGTTGGTAGTAAATCGAGTTCCATCTCGTACAAACTGACTGAATCAATTTGAGTGGTACTGCTGTATTATTTTGCGCTTTACGAAGAGCATCAGCCGCATTTACGTTCTGTTTGAAGTATGTAGTTATATCCTTTACAATGTTTAGCAATTGTTTGGCGCTTTCCATACCATCTTTTTCTTCAAAAGGTTTTTGAGCTACTAAATTCAAAGTGTGCGCGAAACACCACAAGTGTTTTTGCTTGCCATATACGATTTTACAGCCTTGACGATATTGGCACCATTGTTTGTTATAAATGCTGCAACTTTTTCTGGGATTATGCCCCATTTTTCAGTCATTGTTATTATTACTTGATTTAAGTAGTTGGAATTGTGGGGCTCAGTTAAATGTGACACCAAAATTTATACTCATTAATTCACTTTCATATATAAAATGTCCTGTTAGACCCATATAGCTTCTAGCATTATGTGTATTTGTCCAGATATCCATAGTTAAACATATTGATTCCACTTCTAAGAGCTTTTCTCTGAATTGCAATGAAAGAACGTCATACTTGTCGTCTATCATTTGTGTAATTGTTCGTCGTGAAGGAAGTTTATATAAAGGCACTGCTGTTTTCATGAGGTACTGGAAACCTTCTTTTTCAACTGTGTTTAATGGTAATGTATCCTTGCAAATCATTAACATGATAGCATTATTTAACTGCCCACACTTATTTCTGTTTACTGGAAAAACAAACATTAAAGCTATTAATACATTTACAAATAAGGTAAAAAAATTGTCACTGTTCATAAATAAAACATGACCATAACAGACAAATTAATTCATTATAATTACAAAAAAATCTCACCACCAAACGCTTTAATATTATTAACACATGAAACCATAGTTAGTTGATTAAGTTTTGACTTTTCCTGTGATACTGATAATGATGATGATGCTACACTTTCTAGGTCGGAATCACAGTAGTCTTTTGAACTAATCAAACTTAAAACATCATCTACGCCAAATTGCTCCTTCGATGTTAACGGAGTATCAATATTGTCATTTGTCTGTAAAGAAATATATTTTTTTTATTCTATTATTATTATATTTAAATTGAAAAAGTAATACAATAAAAGGATAAAACTTCAAGATTGCGCAATCTTTAAACAAGCATGCATTGATAGAAAAAAATGTGATAGTTTTTCTGTCTGCAACAGCAGCGCCTGTAAATTTTCCATCATCTGACTGGCATCCATTGTTTATCGATTAATTACGAATCACACTCGTCTTGTACAAAGCGTCCACTGTTTCCACTGTTAACCGTTCTATCCCAGTTCTGACACCACTGTTACGACGGTCTACTCGATCGTCGTAGGTACAGTGGAAACAAAATAAGTACAAGACACCAATCAAGTCACTAATCACACCTTTAATTGTTCTAGTAAAACAGTTCGTAATTAACAACACAGTGTCTACAACAAATCAAATGAAATTGTTCATACGCAATAAAATGTCCACTAATATAAAACTCAACTGTATTACAATTATACCGTCCGAATATAAAACGCAACACTTCACTAATAACTACTTGAACGTACACCGTAATAACCCGAACCGCTCTGTAAATATATCGCACTAATACTCTCGAACCGCACAGTCAAAAATCTCGCATTGCACTGAAAAACTAAGGCCGCGACGCGATGTATTTATAGTTAGCTAACACACACCAGAAGCTTCCAAACTGCGTCTTATCTCTCGCGAATACGTAATTGCTGCGGCCTTGACACAGTCCGAGCGCCCGAGCGAAGGCTGGCAAAGTCGAGAAATTTCTCACAACATGCGTTTAGTAGCACGTACACCACACGCTTACGTCGAGATCTTTCTGGGACATTCGATAAACGCCTAGATTGTTCTACGCTGTCGTAGCAATATGTAGTGCATTGTAAGAAAAGGGTACAAAAACAGGTACACACTTCAGTTTGTTTTATACCGCCACCAATACCATTACTTGCCACCACCTGCTTTCGTTGACTTACAGTCTTAATACATGGATGTCTACGTAATAAATGGTTGCGTGAATTTGTTGTGTTCCCGCATGTTTTGACTTCTATGTGACAATGCTTGCATATGCCACTCGATCCCTTTTTTACAAAGTGATTCCATGTATCACTTTTACTTGACATTTTAGGCTGAAAAAAAAAACAACAATATTTTAACAAAAGTGCAACGCATATTTCTTGACAAATCAGTTTCAATTTAATCAATCACTATTAATCAAATCGAATGCTACACATACACAACACTATTTAGTATTATTTTCTGATTCTGTAATTCTGAACTAGGGTAGAGACTACGGTTGTTGGCACTTTAAGGATTTCTAGCTACTTCTATCTTTATTTCTTTAATTCTGTAAGGAAAATTATCAACCAAATTGCTTTTATACATTATTTGGAATATTTTAATGCTGAAAATATTTTTTTTAGAGCAAAAACTAAAAAAACAATTTTAAAATAGATGTTAATCTTAAAAAGTCGATTTTCCACAGTTATTGGTACTAACCCCAACAGTTCTCGCCATCAAAGAACACGGTTCTCGCCATATGTTTTTAGGTGTTTAGAAATATTTACATAATAAAGAAAAAAATATATTTCTTGTGGAAAATAAATTTTATTTAGCATATACAGTATATTTAACATTTTACTGTACATAAATACTATAATTAAGTAACGTATTTACATTTTAAGAAAAACAATTTGATATATAATATATGATTATAATAAAATTATTTTACAGATTTTTATTTCCTTCCAAATAATTATAAAAATCAGTATGGAGAACCATACATGACTTCCATGTTCTAAGATTTATATTTAAAATCATATTCGAAATGAAATATTTCCATAGAAACTACTTCTTTCTATTGCTTCAGCCTTAACCACAGTACTGTGGTCACTAACGTATACCACCTCACGTTTTCGCGCTCGATTTTCACTGATGATGGCAGTCGATGGCACTGCCGAAACGTCTGGTTTTGCTGAAAACATTGGACTACGGCTAAACAGCCCGGGAGGGAGTTTTAACAAAAAACTACTTCTTTGTTGCCGATAACGTAGTACACATATAAAAAATTCTCCCCTCCCTCTTCAACTATAATTTACATTAATAGAAAATTACCCCCACCCCGTTCAACTATTTTTCATTTATAGATATTTCATCTACGTTTCTACAGTGGATTATTATGAGCTTCTTATCAGGATACTTTGTTTATCAAAATTAGGTACTTTACTCTTGTTAAAACATAAAACGTTGCAGGTAAACTACCCCTTTCTCTTAACCGATCTTCACCAAAATCAATAGGCCTTCAGTCCTCTACAATTCAGGGATGCGTGCAAAAAAATATTTGATTCTGTTTGAATGTGCGTCAGTTATCATTCATCATGAAAACATTTCTCTTGTTACAACATAAAATGTTGCAGGTAAACTACCCCTTTCCCTTAACCTATCTTCACCAAAATCGACAGGCCTCGAGTCTCTACAATTCATGCATGCATGCAAAACATTATTTGATTCTGTTTTAATGTGTGGCAGTTATCGTTCGTCATAGAAACAATTACTCTTGTTAAAACATGAAAAGTGGCAGGTAAACTACCCCCTTCCCTTACCCGATCTTCACCAAAATCAACAGGCCTTCACTTCTTTACAATTCAGGACAGTATGCAAAAAAGTATATGATTCTCTTTGAATTTACGGCAGTTATCGTTCCTCATAAAACACATTACCCTTGTTAAAACAAAACTTTGCTAGTAAACTACCCCTTTCCCCTAACCGATCTTCAACAAAATCAACAGACCTTGAACACTCTATAATTCAGAAAGGTATGCAAAAAAGTAGTTGATTCTGTTAGAATTTACGGCAGTTATCGTTCGTCATAGAAAAAATACCCTTGTTAAAACATAAAATGTTGCAGGTAAACTACCCCTTTCCCTTAACCGATCTTCACCAACACCAACAAGTCTTAAGAACTCTACTATTCAGGGCTGTATGCAAAACATTATATGATTCTGTTTTAATTTGCGGCTCTTATCGTTTGCCATAGAAAATACCCTTGTTAAAACATAAAACATTGCTGGTAAACTACCCCTTTCCTTTAACCGATCTTCACCAAAAACAATAGGTCTTGAGAACTCTACAATTCAGGGCTGTATGCAAAACATTATTTGATTCTCTTTGAATTTATGGCAGTTATCGTTTGCAAAAAAAAAATTACCCTTGATAAAAAAAAACGTTGCATGTAAACTACCCCTTCCCCTTAACCGATCTTCACCAAAAACAATAGGTCTTGAATACTCTACAAATCAGAGCTGTATGCAGAAAATTATTTGTTTCTGTTACAATGTGCGGCTGTTATCGTTTGCCATAGAAAAAAATTACCCTTGATTAAAAAAAAAACCGTTGCAGGTAAACTACCCCTTTCCCTACCCCTTAACCGATCTTCACCAAAAACAATAGGTCTTGAGTACTCTACAAATCAGGGCTGTATGCAAAAAATTATTTGATTCTGTTTGAATTTGCGGCTGTTATCGTTTGCCACAGAAAAAACTACAGACAGACACACACACACAGACACTTTTCGAAAAATGACCTTTTTTCATGTTTTGAGTGTAGTACAATCAGAATCTGCAATAATCTCGAACACGATTTTTTTTGCCATCACCATACTTCCATTTCCTTAAGGAACATGGAAGTAAAAAACCACCTAAAAAGTAAGGTTAAGTTTTTGCTATTGTTGTAGGTCTACATATGGCAAGACCTGTATAATTAGTCTATTAGAGAACATACCAGGAACCAATTTTTTACAAAAATATAAAAGGGTAGTACGTACATAATTATCATTAAGTTAAAGTTTATTTTTTGTTGAACACACTAAAAATATTTTTACTATCATAGCACTGCTTATTTCAATAAATTTCACAAATTACTTACCTACCAGGTTTCCTTAGTATCCAAAATAAGAAAATCCAGGTTTTAGAGCTGTTTGTTACTAAAAAAAATTTTATTTCTTTTAAAATAAGAATATCTGTTACAAAAGTTTTGCGAAATGCGAGCAAATAGATAACAGAACAAACTTATGAAACTTTCGAATTTCTAACACTACTCGATGTTTTTATAATTTACGAAATGCCCACGGGTGCCAACAACCGTAGTCTCTACCCTACTATAACCTCAAAACGCACTCAACACAATTAGTTAGAACTTGTATTACTTATTTTATTACACTTTTGGTACTCATATTTTGTTTATAAATGTGCTTCACTTTATCGATATTTTTTTATCGTGTTCTGCTATTATTTGGGTACCTGACGTACACAACTTAAATGAGTCATATTGTGTATTACCGCTTTTTTGTTATTGTGATCGTTATTACAAGCACCTTACACGATCAATATTATTGACGCTGTTACTTCAATCTCTGTATCAATATTCTTAAACCTTACATAATCAGTATTATTGACAACATTTCCTTCAGTACTCACCTTGCCACAAACCGTGCATGTTGAAAATGGATCCTCGTCAAAAAGCATGTATCGCAATAATTTTAGGTTTAGGGATACGACGGAGAGTTAAGCGTAAGCGCTGGATGAAGTACTGGTTTAAAAAGCGTGAGCAGTATTCTCATATGGTTTTGCTGCGAGATATAAGTTTAACGGAAAGTGGTGATTATAAAAACTATTTTTGCATGAGTGAAAGTACTTTTAATATGTTACTCGGAATGGTTAAACCGTTTTTGTCCCGGCAGTATACAAACATGAGAAATTGCTTGTCAGTGGGAGAAAGATTGGCAGTTACATTGAGGTATTTAGCCACTGGAAGATTTTGAGGATCTCAAGTTTTCTGCAGTGATGTCACCAGCTTCAATAAGCAAAGCTGTCGTTGAAACCTGTGAAGTCTTAATGCATGTACTACAAGGTTATATGAAGGTAAGTCGGCTCTCCTTACAGTTGTATATGATGAAATGTATTCTTAATTACTTGCACCTCCTGACTAAGCTAAAAATTACAGCAAATATCGTGTCACTGTAGAAATAAGTAGTTAGGGATAAATAATAAATAAATAGGAGGTAGGCACAAAGTGCAATAAAAGACAGCAGAGTAAGTTACACCAATTAATAAAAATTTTATTTTAGTTGTTTTTCATTTAAACTTGTAATTAACTGAAATGTCATAATAGAATAATCTTGAGAGAGTAATCATTCGTTAAAATTAGTAAAAAGTGTGAGCAGAGAAAGGCCGTCAAGTTCGTCGTCATGAAGCTCTTGAGTTTTCAGAGTTTACATTCTGTGGAGCCCCCAATGAGGAAGGGTCGGCTGATGCTACCGATACGTATGAGGTAGTTGACATAATTGATGGGCTAGTGAAGAACTCATTGATTCGAACAGAGTTCCTGTGCAGAGTACCGATAGAGGCCTCAAATAAAATATCATTGATGGCATTTTCAGCGAATATTCTTTGTTGGGGGTCCAACGTTTGTATTTTTTCACCCCATGCTTTTGCAATAGTTGGGATATCTTGTTGTGGTTTGTTGGAACTCTCGAGAAATGAACAGGCTTCTTGTATAAGCTCGTTTTGCCGTGCAATAGGCCCTAGCATTCGCGTTTTCTTTTGCGGTGGTTGAGAAGAGGGCTTTGCTGTTTGCTGGATAGATGACAGAGAAGTAGGAGGTATTTCCACTTCCGGGTTGTCCCCATCACGATCTTCGTTCTGCAAATAAATAAGAAGTCTGTTAATAATATCATTTATCTTTGACACCATGACAAATAAATATGCCTACGCCAAAACTTTGTTTTGTTACTAATGTTTATATTAATTAATGACTAGTTTATTATTCATATAATTGGTTTTATCAAATTTTACTGATTTATTCAAAATCTGTTTACAGTTTCCAAGAACTCCGGATGAGTGGCGTGAAATCGCTCGTGAATTTGGATGTCGAACACAATTTTTCAACACTGTAGGATCAATTGACGGAAAGCACATTGCCATTAAGAAGCCAGCTAACTCAGTGTCATTGTACTACAACTACAAGGGATTTTACAGCATCGTTCTCATGGCTCTGGTTAATGCAAAAAAAGAATTCGTAATGGTGGACGCAGGAATGAATGGTCGTATTTCGGATGGAGGTGTGCTGTATTATTCCAAATTTGGAGAACTTATGCAAAAAAAAAAGCTCTGAATTTACCAGGACCAACCTCTTTACCAAACACAAATGAACTGTTCCTATACATATTTGTCGCAGACGAACCTTTTGCACTACACATGCATTTAATGAAACCGTATGCTCAGAAATCGTCAACTCCATCCCGACATGCATTCAACAAAAGGCTATCAAGAGCTCGAGTAGTTGTAGAGAATGCTTTCGGGATCCTTGCATCCAGGTTTGGTGTATTCCAGAAAGTAATTAAACTTGAACCTGGAAAGGCATCAATAATTACAATGGCTTGTTACTTGCACAATTTTTTGGCCAGAGAGAGTGAACAAATTTACTTCTCAACAAGCGATGCAAACGAAGGAAGGAGTGAAGAAAACAGTCTTGTACAGTTACAAAGCACACAGGTTAAAAACGTCACAACAGAATTATCTAGTTAGTACTGTTATACTATTTTATTACTGACCAATAATATACTTTATAACCAAAATAATATACTTTATAACCAAAATACCAATTTTTTTTATATGGGACTTTAAAATAAAATACACTTTATATCGATTATTCCCCAAAATATAATAGGGCCAGAATTGTACTGTTACAGTACATCCTCTTCATTCACTTTTTAAATACATCACACTTACATACTACAATTCCAACACACACAAAATTGCTAACACATTTAGGAAACACAATTATAAAGTAGCCTACAGAACTACAAACACCATCAGGAAACACATAAATAATACTAACAAAGACACAGACACATACAGCAAAACAGGGGTTTATAAATTAAAATGCAGTGATTGTCACCAGTTTTACATCGGCCAGACTGAAAGATCTTTTTCCTATAGATATTCTGAACATTTAAAAGCCCTCACCACAAACTACATACATTCCACATTTGCCACACATTTACAAAATGAAAACCACAGTTACACAAACATAGAGCATAACATGGAAATACTACACTACTTACCTAAAAGTAGAAAACTAAACACAGCAGAACAATTTGAAATATACAGATAATACACACTACAACCAAACAACATATTAAATGAACAATTACATTATAGATCACACATACTTTTCGATACACTGATTCAAACACACACTTTGAATCCCAGCACCAATTCCCTCCCACCAGCAACCCCCACCACACACACCTACAACCCATAACCGTTACTTTGTACAGACATTCAGTATTTCAAATCCCACTGAGGAAGACGAACACCACGTCGAAACGTCTGGGAAACAAAACCAAAAAGTAAGTGTTCACAGTGAAAGTTTAATATATATGTCACAACAGAAGCAAAGAAAATTAGAGAAAAATTTTGCGACTATTACAATAAAGAAGGAACATTGTGAAACTGTACATAGTTTAGTGAAAAAATAAATGGTTCAAAAATTTAGCCTATCGCCTCTATTTTTTATTTCCTGGGGGTTCAAGCAAATTATAGTAGAATTCATCAGATTTCCGCCTTGTTTACAAACAGTACAGACAAAAGTGGGTTAATATTTACCTGTGCCACACCATACAATCTTGAAGTGAAATATTTTTTTTTTATTCTTCTGTTATATAATATAAACACGCGAAAATTAATTTTAAACGGGGGGGGGGGGTCGAAGCTATTTACGAAGAAAAAAAAATAAATACTCCCATAAGCATGCATGCAAAGGTGAATGATCGCCATATTAACCGTGTAGACGTGAGAAATGTTGTGCTTTAAAGAGTTGTATCACACAGCACAAGAATACGTTATTAAGAAAAGGTGAATAGGTTCCCAAATAATCAAATTATGTTACGAAAATAGCTCATAACCTTCACAAAAAATATGGCTTCAAAGCTGAGTTAGGAAGAGTCAAATCTATATTTGCACGTTTCATTTCAACTGATTTTTGTTTGTTTACGGGCAGAAATCTGAAAAAATCGACTATAATAACAACAAGGGTAAAGCTAAAATAAATTAATAACATAACCAAGTTAAAGTAGGCAAAGCATTGGTGACTTACCGTTTCAGCTTTTTGATTTTGGACATTTGAATTCACTGGTTGTTCAAATCTGTCCAAAAACTTCACGGAGTAAAACACCCAGGATGATGGAGAATACACGTCATCTGCTGAAGCACCAGACCTCTTCGATGATAAAATCTTTTTCAGCTCCTTGCGGTAATTAGAATGAAGCGAGTTGATTTTTTTTCTGACATCCTTCACGGTTGCCCCTGGTTTCAATTTAATGAAAATCTGCAACTTTTCAAGTGCGGCATTCCTCTTGTATTTATTGCTGTAGTTTGAGTCAGTCGGATTCCACAGGAGCTAAAGTGTCTCGATGAACTTCCATATCGCCATCAGACAAGCTTTCAGTGTCACGATCGGGAGTTAAAGGCGGATTATCGGTGGCTTCTTCTTCCATGTTGACACGTCGCCTATTTACGTGGTAATAAGGATTGATGCAATATTGACGTGAACGCACCCTACACGGTCAATAATACTGTCAGTATCCCCATCCCCTCCACTTCTTAGTATTGATGCCCGGATGTTGGAAATTCGAATCTTCGTCAGTTCAATCCATCAATACGTCAAACCATCAATATCTCCAATTACACGGTCAATATTACTGTCAATATGATAAGGTATTGTCAATAATATTGATCGTGTAAGGTGCCTATTAGTATCACCATATCTTGCAACACTAAAGTTGCTACTGGCGCCGCTCTCAACTAGCTCGCTAAAAACAGCTCGGTCGGACTGTATCATAACCTATGGATGGATGCGTTGAAAATAGCGTGGAAATGTTGTAACGTGAATCGGTCCGATTCGAGGGGTTCTTAGACCGAATCGATCCAGTGTTTCAGATCGATCCGAAAAATCGATTATTTTACTTTAAAAAATCGATTTGTCGATTAATCGATTTCAGATCGACATGCCTAACTCTGTGACCTGAGACCTGTGCAGGGGAGCGCACGCACGCTCCGGTCTGCCATCTAGCGCAAGTAGAAAATATCAAAAGTTGATTCTTCTCCGGTCACCGGTACAGGTCAGGTTCCCTGTGCAGTTATAACGTAACATGATACCACAACCGCTCCGGTTTACCTGTACAGGTTCACCTGTCAGGTATACCGTAACGTGTATAGCCGCCTTTAGTGAAATAGTTGTATTTAGTTAAGGGGTACCCTAGTTAAGTAACGGACACGTCATGGACAACGAAATCCAAGAATAAATATAAAGTATAAATAAATAATTTGCATACTACTGATGGGACTGCAGTCATAGCGCACGAAGGCTGTGACGTCATGAAGGGAAGACCGAATTCATATTGTTGCCGTATTGTTTACTATAAGTGAGGCAATGGGTACAGGTTAGAAGTTATCGCTTTTTCGTGTATGTTTCTTTTATTTCAGAATTTTAAACGAATGCTAATTTTAGGGAGTGAATCTGTGGAATTGAATTTATGTTTTAGTGTTGTGTTTTGACTCGGGAGTTTTCTGCCATTTTTTTGAGCGTGACTTTCAGTTGTGCAGGTATCGCTTCGGCCTAAAACTGTATACAATTCAGGGCGACAGTACAGTTAGTATCTAGAATCTATCTCGTTTTTTTTTGTCTTCCTCCATATATTATAGGCCTAAAGTAGGCGCAGAAGCGTAAAACTCGGTTAAAAATATGCACGATATTTTCAGAAATAAACCTACAAAAAAAACGTTGTTTTAAATGCAAAACTAACCGGACGTAAAACTAACCACTTTTTCATGTTCGTATAGAAATCGTATAAGCAAAGGGTATACCAAGCAAAGTACGCACTTTCATGTAAAGCTGATTCTCAATTTTTTCAAAACTAACCCAAAAAAATCTTATCTAACCTTTGTTGTTTTCGTATAGAATTTGTTTACTCAGAACGCACCCTTTCATGCAAAGCTGGTACGGAGTTGTTTTGTAATTATTTTCGCAATGTACGAATATAAAAACGGGCCTTCACCATTTTGTTTAGGCTCTTAACATACATACAGAAACAGAAAAAGAGCTTTTCATAACTTTTGTACAAACCACAGTAGGCCTGCCGGTAGTGATTTCATACTAGAACACAATTCAGTGTTTTAAAAACGTTTTTCCTTTTATTACAAAAAGACTCCATAAACAGTATAGTGTAATTTAGTATATAATTGTGTGACTTCTGGTTGTGTTGGTGTATTGGTTTGGGTTAAAACTGAAGTATGCCACACAAATGCTGTGTGCCTTTATGTAGGGGAAACTATGATCCAGGATTGAAAGTGTCTGTTTTCAGCTTCCCTAAAAATGCAGATCAGCAAAGACTTTGGTTGTCGGCAATCAGTCGGGAAGATTTCATTCCAACAAAGCATTCAAAAGTAAGTAAACTGTATTTAACAAATACTGAATGATGTACTATAAGTTAAAAGAATATACCTTGAAAACTTAGTTGTTTATTCATTTGTTTATTTATTTATTTGTATAAATTATATTAATGTAAATTCTTTAAGGTAGGCTTGTAGATAATTAATTGTCTTCTTCTTCTTCACTTCATGTTTTAGGCATTCTGCCTGTTACGGTTCCCACCTTTTCCTCGGACTACCTAAATTTCTTCTTCCTCTGGCTTTGTATTTTGTAGCTTTTACTGGAATCCTGTATTGTTGCATTCTTTCTAAATGTTCTTGCCACTTGTTTCTATTAAATTTTATGTTTTCATTTAAGTTGAATACCTGAAGTTCTTGTCTGATCGTTTCATTTCTTATTCTGTCTATTCGACTACAGCCCTTAACTCGTCTTAAGAATCTCATTTCCTGTGCCTGAATTCGATTTTCTTGTACCTTTGTCATTACCCATGTTTTGCTGCCATATATAAGCGTGGGGACAGCCATTGTTATATATAAAATTTCAACATTGTAGTTAATTGTAATTGTGGCATTTGAATAGGTTTTTGTAATTAGTTTACAGTCTTTCAGTGCATTATGTGAATCCTCCACAGTTTTTATGTTTCTGTTATTGCATTGGTGCTAGCATTGTCAGTAGGTCCATATTGTTTTTCCTTTGCAAATGGAGTGTCAGCAAATGATCAGAAGGAAGGGCATTTATTTCAGTACCCCTTAATGTCAGGAGATTTAAAAAAAGAGCCGTGCCCTCAGTTTTCCTGGTTATTCCACAAGCTGTCACTCAATACCAACTAGCCTACTACTAGTTGTTAACGTCGCTATTTAAATATCAGACCCTCAGGGATTCAACTTTTATTTTAATCTGAGCAAGTCTTTTTAAAATTAAGTGGGAGACAGTTAAAAATTTGTGAGAGGTAAAAGTTCAAAACTCTTAGTGCAGTATAAGAGAAACAGTGTTGAAAAAATGGTGAATCTGGGCTGTGGAACAAAATCTGTTTTAGAATTCTTAAGTTACATTACACTTTCTGCAGTATATACTGTTTCATTTTCTAATACCAAAACAAAATACACCATTGTCAGCATACATGTGGTTCAGGCATTTCTTATCAAATACAGTTTATAAAAGTAAGTATAAAGGTAAACCCCATTTATATATAAATGTGTAACAGTTATCATGAAGCTGTTAAGTATTTCCATTAAATGTTTATCACAGTAGGGTCATTCCATGCCAAACCAGCCAAAAAATTTTAAGATTCAACCTGACCATTTCAGATTTCAATGAAACTTTCAGGAATCATTCTCCCTTATGATAGAAATGAGAATATATTTTTAAATTTTTGATATCTGTTTGGGTTTTGATGTAATTAATTTTGAAAATTTAGAAAAAATACCGTTTTTTGGCTTTCACAAACTTTTTAATTCTTGAATAACTCAAGTTCTATAAGGCCTAGAGACTTGCTTGACCCCTCATTTTAAAGAGACTCTTACAAGGTTTAATTTAATATGCTACTTGACTATGTTTGGTGAAATTTGTTTTTTTTTTAAATCCAAAAAACGTTTACATAGGCCTACATTTTTGAGATAGGCTAGTGTTTTTTAAAAAAAATAGAAAAAATATGTTTCTTGTAATATTATAAGCTATAAATCCTGAAACTTTGAGAGTGGGATCTCAATGGGATCAGGAGTTATGACAAAAACCTTAAAGTAATGTACAACACATCTATAGGCAAATCATTTTTGTTTTGTGTTTACACGGTAACAGGCAATTTGTAAAATCTACATTTTTTTGTTAATACATCATACTAATACATAGTCAGTCAATCATCATAACAAGGAAGGTTACATACCTGGTTTTACATGATAAAAATAATAAGTTTTTTTCTTGGTTAGCACTCAGTCATTTTGTAATCGCACCAAAATACCTAAATAGATCTTAGTTCTTCTTTAATTTAACAGATATTTCTTGTTTGCCTTTTTAGTTTCCAAGTCTGTAAGGCGATAAACTCTTCCTGTTGCTGTTGTAGGATCAATTTTTGTTATAACCTCACTTTTGTGCACAACTAATATGTCAGTAAATTGTGGGTATTTGAAAGATGGAGAAGGGCCATGTGGTTCCAAAAAACTTATTTTTACTTCATTTCCTTCTACTCCTAACACAACCTAATCACCACTTGTCTGAGTATTGGCATGTGACAAAGCCAACAATGTCATTAGTGTCCAAATCAGCATCAGTGTCGTCAGCTGAAACTATTTCTACACTTGATACCTCTGAAAATGAGTGGCTTTTCACTAAAACTCTAGTCTCACTTACAGGAGTGTAACTGTGAAATTTCTGAGTGCCCTTTATTGTTGTTGATGCTTCAAACCGTCTCTTCAAGGTCTGTTCCTCTGCCTCATGTTCGTCTTTAGTGGAATACAAAAAACTGATGTTGTCAATATTGGCTTTAGCGCAATCATAAAGTCATTTGTTCATGATTTCTTCATTGTAAACCATACGTAGACTGGCCAATGCTGCTAAACGTTTTACAGTTCCTCCTACACCGTCACATCCATTCTTTCCCTGTGACGATGCAAAAAAGTTCCATTCAGCCTTAATTCCAAAACCGTTCTCATGATGGCAGATGAAGGAAGTTGGATTTGTTTTTGTACTGTGATGCTGTTCCGTCTGAAAAATAATAGAGCTTTTCGGGCTTATGAGGCAGGTTCTGTTTAAGAAAGTCAATCATGAGGCGTTGAAATAAATGAACAGCAATGGTATCGTGTGTCATACAATCAGAAATGATAACTAAGCTAAGGTATGTCAGGTTTTTGGTTTCCTCATACATGTAATATATAACAAATGGATGTATTGTTGCTTGAGCATTATTCCAATGAAAGCTTTGTGCAGCATCTTGAAGTGCAAAGACATAATTTTCAGCAAAATCACAAAGGACAATGCATTGGTTTTGAGGTAGATTTTCTTTTAAGTGTCGGAAGTACGAATACTATTGAGTAGCAATGAAAGGTGTCTTAAGAGTTTTGGCAACCTCTGAAACAAATAATCCACAAACTCTTCTGTTGGTTTTGGAGCAGTTTCCAGGACACTCTTGTTATCAATCTGCATCCATTGTTTGAAACTCACATTTTCAATGCTATTTAGCTCAGAAGCTTCATCAAACCTAGCCTTCAAATCATCACTTCGTGGGCAATTAACACAATTTGCAAAATAACATTTACATGTTGGAGTTTTGCAAATTATATTGCTTGTTACATCTTTATATGTTTTAATAGGGAGCTCACCATTTGTTAATTCAGGTATTTTACACTGAGCCATCATTAATTTGGCATTCTGATGTATTGTGCAAATGCACACAGTGTGTGTCCCACTGGACCCAGGAAGAACACAATGCTTGGGACGAAGCTCACAAAATTTAGTAAATCCAATTTTCTGATCTGGGTAACGCTCCTTGAATAGTATATTGCAACAGAACACAGGATGATAAGCTATGTTGTTTATATCAGAGCACATGGATGACGAGCATTTTCTTGTTTAAATTTGTTTTATGTAATATTTTGTCTTTAGCTGTAAGTTTTGTATTTAGAAATGGATAAGCATGTAGGGTATACCAAACTCTTCATAAAAAGGTGTTCTATATTGTCATGTATTTTTTGTGTGAATTTGTGCGCGTGTGCAGGTGTGATAATCTGTGATCGCTATAGCTTCAGTGGTAGTTAACCAATTGACGTGAAACTTTGACAAGGAATTATTTAGGTAAATAGCTTCAATTTGTGTATACTCTGAGGTTCATAACTATTTTAGAAATATGGTTTTTAAGTTAAGAAAAACTCAGTTGTAACTCTTATCAATGATAGGGTAATAAAAATTATAGATAATTTCCATGCAAGACTTTGCTAAATTATACAACGTTTTTCATGAAATTTGTTTATCTGTTTGTTCCATCAATCATGTGACTTGGGCTTAGCCTATCAGAATACACTAAATTCAGTGAGATTCATATGTTGCAGAGTTAGGATGGACACAGTCTGTCTGTAGAAGTTACAAGGGGAAGTTGTGCCCAGTGAAGAGAGTTGTTCTGTTACGAACGTCGAAATATCATATATAAAATAAACCGTGGTAATTCTTAACGAAGTTTTGCGTTAAGAACCGAGTGGGTAAAATATTTAGATAAAATTTAAAATATAATACAGTGCTGTTTCGTGTAAGTTAAGATATCCGGTTAGGGAATTTAAAGACACTTCAAGATATCGTGGAAGGTGTACATTAAACGCACCGCATTAAGTAATATCCAGATTAATCCTGAGATTAAAAAAATCTTAATTCCACGTGGCGCCCAATGTGGAATCAAATATCCTTATGCAACAGATAATAAATTTTATTATACTTTTAAGGATATAGTGAGTGTGTAAAAATCACGAACAAGTCTATTATGGAGGAGATGAAAAATTATTTATTATACACATAAATATTGTTTTAAAGATGTATAATGTATTTTAAATTGTCATGTATTGACAATATAAATAATTGTTTGTATTGTTCGATAATATAAATCGATTTTACTTGGTTGTTGCAACGTCCTCCTCTCGTCTCATCGCTCCCGTCCTGGCGTCCTCTTCTTCAGTGTCACTCCTTCCTGGTGTCCTCTTCGTCCTGGGGTCCTCTTCGTCTTGTGGTGCTCTTCTACGGCAGGCGGCTCCAGCAGCGATATTTCAATGAGTCTCGTTATGTTTGACTGCTAACATTAATTAGTTTCTTCATAAATTGTTCACTCACAATGCTTATAAATTCCACTCGTACAGTTTATTATTAATTTATATCTTGTATTTTCTTAATCTCGGGATTAATCTGGATATTACTTAATGCGGTGCGTTTAATGTACACCTTCCACGATATCTTGAAGTGTCTTTAAATTCCCTAAGCGGATATCTTAACTTACACGAATAAGCACTGTATTGTATTTTAAATTTTATCTAAATATTTTACCCACTTGGTTCTTAACGCGAAACTTCGTTAAGAATTACCACGGTTTATTTTATATATGATATTTCGACGTTCGTAAGAGAACAACTCTCTTCACTGGGCACAACTTCCCCTTGCAACTTCTACAGACAGACTGTGTCCATCCTAACTCTGCAACGTATGAATCTCACTGAATTTAGTGTATTCTGATAGGCTAAGCCCAAGTCACATGATTGATGGAACATACAGATAAACAATTTCATGAAAAACTTTGTATAATTTAGCAAAGTCCTGCATGGAAATTATCTACAATTTTTATTACCCTATCATTGATAAGAGTTACAATTGAGTTTTTCTTAACTTAAAAAAAAACCATATTTCTAAAATAGTTATGAACCTCAGAGTATACACAAATTGAAGCTATTTACCTAAGTAATTCCTTGTCAAAGTTTCATGTCAATCGGTTAACTACCACTGAAGCTGTAGCGATCACAGATTATCACACCTGCACACGCGCACAAATTCACACAAAAAATACATGACAATATAGAACACCTTTTTATGAAGAGTTTGGTATACCCTACATGCTTATCCATTTCTAAATACAAAACTTACGGCTAAAAGACAAAATATTACATAAAACAAATTTAAATAAGAAAACGCTCGTCATCCATGTGCTCTGATATAAACAACATAGCTTATCATCCTGTGTTCTGTTGCAATATATTCTTCTCTTAATGTACTTAGAATTAAATACTTTTGCACATGTACACGTTTGCCATATTTTTCACCAAAACAAAGTCTTTTTTACCTGGCATTTGACGACTAACTTCATCATTTTGATAGAAGTCGTTGACTAAGGCCACCGTTGCAGGGTCCATTGTTCTTCCAGACTTTGGGTCTGGGGATGACATAATACCTTTTTCATGTAACAGTTTTTTTGCCTTTCTAGCCGTAAAGTTAGACACTCAAATTCAGTTTCAATTGTTTTTAGAGTCCAGCTTTTGGGAAGTGTAGTTAGAATCTGCATTCTCACACTTTTGTCTGTAGTAGCGTTGAGCTTGTCTTTTAATTGATTAATAACTTCATTGTCATTATTTTTTATGGCGTCAGAATCAGAGGTACCTGGACTTAAATTTAGAACTTTTGTTCGGAAAGCTTCAGTCACTTTTTTGATCGTTTCATCTGGGTATTTTTTTTCACTTAAAAGTTTTCTTTTTATTGGCGTTTCATC
This sequence comes from Magicicada septendecula, assembly GCA_034769895.1. NCBI lineage: Eukaryota > Metazoa > Arthropoda > Insecta > Hemiptera > Cicadidae > Magicicada > Magicicada septendecula. The sequence goes on along the minus strand of CM068367.1, from coordinate 1,368,146,695 downwards.
TATAGCAGCAAGACTTTTGTTTAAGGCTTCAATTGCCTCTACTTTCTCAGGAGTTGAACATGTGTTTTGAACTTGTACTTCAGGAACATTCAAATCATACTGCGATTCTGAGCTGTCTGAATGCAATTCTTCTTGCTCAGTTGGAATTTCTGGTAGCTTTAAAACAGCTTTACGACAACCACAACATATCTTGTCGCCTTCATGTAAATTGGCATTACGTTTTAAAACATTTTCATTCACAGGTCTCAAGCTTTTTTTGTAGTAATAATGACCAGCCTTTTTAAACGGATTACAACAATATACTGACAATGTTTTGTTTGACTGGGTTCACCCATATTGTTATCACAGGAGATCACTTCTTTCACATCCACTAAAAAAGTAATAACGTATAAAAATGATACTTGTATGCAAAACACTTTTTAAGTGACACTGCCGCCAACTAACTGTTCACTCACTGAGATCTTAAAGGAAACTAAGCAAAAACTGACCTAGAGTGGGTATGAGTTACACTCCTGTAAGAACATGAATCAGACAAGTCTGTACAGGCTTTCTGTGCTGTGCCAGAACACCTGTAATTGGCAGATATTTTATTCACAATGATCTTAAATAAGTTATGGCTTGATTATTTGTTTGTAGGTTTAGTAAACCTCTATTATAATCCCTATTGTAAATTGGTTACCTTAGAGCCTATGTATATTTTTTACCTTTAAAGAAATTTAAGATTGATTGCAATTAGCCCTTACCTTAAAACATTGGCATACGTTTTTTGGCATAACTCCTGATCCCATTGAGATCCCACTTTAAAAGTTTCAGGATCTATAGCTTATAATATTACAAGAAACATATATTTTTTTTCAAATTTTTTAAAAAACTATTTCAAAAATGTATGTAGGCTAGCATGTTTTTTGGATTTTCAAAAAAAATAAAATTTCACCAAACATAGTCAAGTAGCATATCAAATTAAACCATTTAAGATTCTCTTTAAAATGAGGGTTCAAGCAAGTCTCTAGGCCTTATAGAACTTGAGTTATTCAATAATTAAAAAGTTTGTGAAAGCAGAAAAACGGTATTTTTTCTAAATTAAAAAAATTATTACATCAAAACCCAAACAGATAAAAAAAATCTAAAAATATTCTCATTTCTATCATATGGGAGAATGATTCCTGAAAGTTTCATTGAAATCTGAAATGGTCAGGTTGAGTGACAGGTTTGATTTGGCATGGAATGACCCAGTAAATATGTGTACATAGCCTACTTATATTAAATTTGTGTGAATGTACAATATTGACTTTTGTAAATCGTTGCAATTCCATAGTAGATTTAGACCTCTTTTAATTTGCTATTAACATTCCTGTTATTACAGCAACTAGTGAAATATAATAACGATTCTCAAAATAGAAAAGCAGTTGTACTTCCAAAATTTTCAAATAATCGGGTATTTTTTGTTATTCTTCCACCATCTCAAAACTGTTGCTATAAAATGATTAGCCATTTATTAAAATGGATATACATTTATGGGAAAGAATAAATTAGTCTTACAGGCCAGTGTACAGAATATATTTCTTCAAATAAAACAAATATGCCAAACCATTCACAACCTAACTTTTTTCTAAATGTAAATAGTACTCACAAAATTTGGAAGTTGTTTTGAATATGAGTCGAATACAATTCTTAAAAACCAGGGTGAGGAATTGTATGAAGGAAATCTGTAGAGCAAAGCAGCAGTGAGTGTTGGTTGGTAACTCATGACTTCATGCAAATGCTGTGTGGCTTTATACTTTTAGTTTGTAATAACCCTACCTATCCACAAAAAGCCAGTCGAGCTGGACTTTATTGGGACATCATGAGCAAGGTGGAATAACTTTCTGTGTGCATAGGAACGACAACAGACTTGCATGATTAGAATTTTTGACCGATTGAAGTGAGCTCTCAGTTTTAACTCGACCGTTTGGTGTTTGTCTGTCTGTTTGGGGTATGTCTCATGAAAACTTTTCAATGCACCAGTCTTTGTAATACTTGACATGCATGTCCATAAGAAGTCTATTGTTTCTGAGATCGATCTCTCTAAAAATAGAGGTGATGGGAGGCAAAATGTGAGGGGATCAAAATTGTGAAAAAAATCGCAAAATCCCATTTAGGGTATCAAATTAAAGGGAATTTTAACCACAATCTGAAAATAGTGTTCATTTTTGAAAATTTCATAAGTTTTGGACGTCAGGCCCAAAAATGTGGTTGAAAATTATAAAAAATCCCATAGATTCATGTGGGAGAATCAAATTAAAGAGAATTTTAACTAACGTCTGAATGTAGTGTTAAGTTTAGAAAATTTTGGGACGTCAGCCTCAAAAAAAGAGTTAAAAAGTTTGAAAATTTGTGACAATCCAGCAGGGTGTTCCACAAAAAGGATTTACAACCAAAATCCGAATGTTTTCATTTTTTAGTGTGTATTCATATGCTTGTGTGCTGTACAATTGTTACTAACCAAAAATTACTATTAGAGTAATTGAAATTTTTGTAATTTTCCCATAATATCAAAATTTATGTAATAATAAATATACTTTGTTAAAAATGCGCCAAAATTCCTGGTAACAGATATTGGTCGAATAAAGAGGGTTCAAAAATTTAAGTATCTAGGAAAAATAATTCAAGAGAATGGTTTAGAAAAAAACTGCTATAGAAGAAAGGCTTCATAAGATGGAAAGGGCATATGATATAACTAAAGATATTTACAATAAAAAGTGCATATCTAAAAATGTGAAAATAAGGCATTACAGAATATAAGTAGTGAAGCCAGAATGCCTATATGCAAGTGAATGTCTAGCGTTGAATTATAATTTAGACAAACTAGAAATATTGGAAAGACAAATTATTAGGAAAATATTAGGCCCACAAAAAACTTCAGAAGATTGGAAGTTAAGAAGTATTGATGAAATATATCAAACTATAGAAAATGTAACAGAAACAATGAGAAAAAGAAGACTATTATTTTTTGGACATTTATATAGAATGGACAACTAACAAAGCAGATCTTCAAATATCTATGGGGGAAGAAGTCAACATCAAGTTGTATTAAAGAAGTCCAAAAGGATTTAGAAAAAAATAATATACATACAGAAGAAGCAATTGAAAGAGACGTTTTTCGGGCAAAAGTGTTAAAAATGGAAGTAGCCCAGGGTAGGAGAGAGAAAAATGTAGGTTCAAAGTGGACTGAAGACAGGAAGAAGAGACACAGTGAAAAGATGAAAGAATATTGGAGAAAAAGAAAAGAACAAAGAATAAAGAATTGAAATTGGCATGTGGTCCTTAAACGGCCAATAAAAAAAAGATTACTTTGTTCAAAATAATGAGAGTCTGCAGCTCAAGGAGCATACTAGTTTATAACAAAGCTGTTGTCAGTTAAGTCATATTTTATTGATGGTACTAGTGCGTCTTTCTCATAATTAAGTTTCTATGGATGCCACATTTTGTAACGGGGCAGAATTGTGCGATAGGTTTAAATTTAATTGTGAATACGACGCAGTGTAGTTACCCACACAAGGCCTCAATCTGTAACAATAGACATTCCTGTAGGTGACGCCCATCCGCATGTTGGTCCAGAAAATATGTCAACAAGCACTGCTAGCAGGTATTCTGGAATGCGAGCAAGCGCGGAAGTGCCAGTTGAATTATCATGTACACGGCTAGTTGATCAGTTACAGTGGCACCAATGGTAGACCAGGTTGCCGTGACTGAAGAACATCGGGCCATTTTGGACGCTCGTGGTGAGCGTCTGTCGTTTAGCAATCACCCAACCGGCCGGTTGAATACAAAAGGCTCGCGAGCCGAAAATCTGTTTTAAAATCTTCAAAATGTGTTAAAAGTTTAATTTAAAGTGAGATAAACTGGAGAGAAATGTACAACACCAAAGTTAACAATTAAATTCGACTGTGTGACAAAAAATGTGGATGAACTAAAATGTACGCAGTGGGGCACGTGGTTAGCAGAGACACCGTGAGTTGCGTAAACAACGACCAAGTAACTATATAACAAATTTAAACTTAAAAGAGCTCTAAATTATGGGGAATTTAAATACTGTATGAATGTGGGCGTGAATAAGATGCTGGGTTGTCTTCCTATAATATAATTAATTTTTACGTTAAGGTTTGGAAGTAATTCTTATAATGTCTGCCATTGTTCAAGTAGCCTAAATGTTTGTTTTGTAAATGTTCAAAGAAAAGATAATTAACATGAACAGTAATAGTGTTGAGATATAAAAAAGAATACTAAGTAAATTTAAAAGAAAATTAAAACAAATGTTGCAATCGATTAATAAACAGAGCTGATTAAGATAGTCAAAAAGCGTGTTTATTGTGTAATGAACCCAATAACCTCTCTTACAGACTGTGAGTTCGTGTAACAGAATCCTGGACCCCGAGAAGGTAAGAGTTAATGATAAAAATGTATTTCTATGTCTTTTATTAATTGTGTACATAGTAAGAAAGCTCTCAATTATATAGTAGTATCAGTAAGTTATTGACAGTTTCATGCAGCATGATTACAGCTATCTTAACCTACACTTCACATGTTCGGCCTACTTGTAAATTCTCATAATTTATTTTTTACTTTATTATGTTATTATGTATTATATTACATGATTTTTGTATTAACAAAATTGTTTAATTTTTTCATTAATCATGTATTTATTTCTCCCCCCCTTACACACACACACACACACACACTGAATACATTCTGTATCTATACAGAAGTTAAAATAGAGGTCCAGTGATTAATTTAATTTAGAGAGTAAGTAACTGATTCTGAAACTGGTATATGAACATTTTTTTCAGGTCTGTAAACTGCATTTTGCTGAAGACAATATTATTAAAGAAGCAAGCGTGACTGATTCAAGAACAGGCAGAACGATCACAGCTCCATTGCGGGTATATCGACTCCGGCCAGATGCTGTTCCTACAAAACTACTGCCCGGTTCAGCTGAAAAAAGTATAATCAACAACAGACTTAGAAAGATGCAAGCTAGTTTGGAAGAAAACACTAAGGAGAAACTACAGGATGAAGTGCAAAATTGCACTCCTTTGAGAGAACAAAATTGTCAACAGAAAACTAAAGACATTAAGAGTGTAAAAAAGGGTAAGCATTAGTGTACAGTATTTTTTTGTTTAATATTGTGAAGATAAATTTTATTTTGAAAGTTTATTATATAGATTCAAAGATGATAATAATGAAGGCCTGCAGTTGTATTGAGATAATTTTCATTGTTAAGAGTTATGCCATGTAGATATTTTGTACATACCCTTTCTTCATTCTTAACAGATTTCAATTAATCTCCTCACCCGAGTGTGATCTAGACATAAAAGAAAGGCACTTATTGGCAGTGAATTTGTATTTGACAATCATCACAGTAGAATGAAATTATGGGGAATAATTTTCACTATGTCAATGGGGGGGGGGGGGTTATTTTATTTTGTATAAAATAAACTGCATATCTTTTATGGTGGATTTATTGTATTGCCAATTTATTGGAAGTAATTATCTCACATGCTTCTCAGAGATAACTGTTAAATCATTTGTTTGAAGGCACTGATAAGTAATTCTCTAAATAAGAAGCTTTTTACATTTTAAAATATTTAACTGTTCGTGATGTTATTTACATGTAACATGTATAGAGTGAGGCTCTCTCTCTCTCTCGCTCACTCACTTTAAATTGTAAATAAAGCCTGTCTTAAAATATTTGTAGCATGACTGTAGTGTAAACTTGAAAATCATATAATTCTGAAAATACTCTCAATACCCCGAAGGCAGAGTAATTATGCGAGTCCTTCTTCTTCACGGCTTAGACTGTTCCGGCTACAGACTGGTCAGACCATCTCTTCTTGGATCTTCCCAGGCTTCTCTTCACTTTCGGCTGATACAGTAACGCTACCTTAGGGAATCTGTCACTGCCCATTCTGCTAATGTGTTGTTTCCAGCTTTGTCTATACTTATTGATGATTCAATTTACTTCTTCGGCTTTTAATTCCTCTCTTATCTTGTTGTTTTTTTCATATCTAATTTTGTGTACTCAGCTATGGAACGCAAACATTTCATTTCCGTAGCCTGAATTCTTGATATTTGTCTAGCAGACATTGTCCGTTTTTACCATAAGTAAGGGAAGAACTGCCATGGATTTGTTTAATTTTATTGTGGACTCTTTCATTGCCTTGTGTTGTAGAGCACGTTGGAGGGTTCCTGTTACCTGGTTAAATTTATTAATTTTCCCATTAATATCTTCTTCATTTTTATATGAGAGCTCACAGCTTAAATAGTTAAATTCTGAGACTTGTTCTGTAATTTTACTATCCAAAACAATTATCCAAGTTCCATTTACAAACACCTAACCCACTGGGCAGTTACCTGTCCACAAATTAGTCTACTAAGAGAAGGTAATTATTTTAGACAACATGTGAGTGTTGGTGGGAGCTGTAAGGTATATTTTTTTTTTTATTGTTGTATGGGAGTGTTAGTGGTCTCAAATATTTCGACTAGTAATTATATACAAACCACTATGATACAAGTCAATATCAAAGACAACATAGTGGTTTGTATATAATTATTGTAAGGTATATGTTTAGAAGAATAAGTAAGAGAACATCAGGTTCCTGGTTGCAGTGCCAAAGCCTCCCATTTGGATGAAGATTATCCTATGCAATATGAGGTCTGCCCAGAAAGTATCCAACCATGTAATATTTTGAGGAAAGTAGTTCAGAGTTCCATTTGAAGTACTCTGTATGGGACTCTTGTTAGGCATCTTGTAGGTATCTTAGGACTCTGTATTCTTGTAGGTTAGTTACATGTTTAGGTTCATACATGTATCTCGGCATCTCTTCCACAATCAAAATAGTATGCAAATTCCTCTTTCAGAATTTCCATCAGTTTTTTCGTCACATTCTCCTGAATAGTGTTCACTGTCTGAACTCTCCTCCCTTTCAGTAGTGATTTTAGCATTAAAAAGAGCCAGAAGTCATCAAAGGTACCTAAATCAGGTCTGTACAGCAGCTAAACAACCTCTGTGAATATGACACATTGACAAGAAATCCTGTATCAAGTGCGCATACTGTGCAAGTGCATTGTTTTGGCAGATGTGCCAGTTACTACTTGGTCTCAACTGCTTCGATTGTTTCCTCAGCCTGTAAAGGATTTCTGTGTAGTACTCCTTAGTTACCCAGTTCAAAAAAGTACAGTGTTAGTGGAATATGAATGAAGCAGCTACGGTATGTCTATGTTTGGACATAAACATGGATTTCTTGATGGGACAATTCTTTTACATATCAGTATTTAAAAAATATGAAATTAGGAAAGATTCTGTCTGCAATTATTTGCTTCTGCCACCAAGGTTTACTTTCCAATTTTTTTACTTTTATTCATATATTACACCAACCACTTTATAGAAAGTCTGTAAACACATAAGCTAAAATCTGTATTCACAGATGTATAAACATATCTCTAGTGCACAGGATATGAACTGGATAGGAATTCATCAATGAGACTTCATTTGAATTATTTATACTATAAGGTAACCTGCCTTTCATTGTCCAGTTGATTTAGGATTGATAAGTTGGAGCAAAGTTATGACGAGTAATGGTTAATAGTAATGGTGATTGGGTAATGGAGGAGCGTACTCATTATGTACCAAGCCTTCAATGTTTAATAAAATGCTCAACACGCTCTCAGTGTTGTTCAGATTGTGGGTTGCTTTCTGTGTATCCACAGGCCTCTTGTAAGTGCCAATACCACGTTTAAATTTGAGCTTTTCTCATAGAATCCGCCGTTAACCCCCAGTTAATCACTCATATGTATTCTGCATCATGTCTTTGTCCAAATTAATTCAAATGAAAATTCAAGTTTGCAGCAAAACTTGATGCAGATTCACTGATCTCTCGCTGAGCCATTGTGAATAGGACAGTCACACGAACACAAGCTTACTTAATGGTATCTCACTGCTAGTGGAGTGTGACTGTCTGTACATGCACATTAAGGTCTCATGGAATTGGCTACACAGTTTTGTGAAGGTTTGTGACACAGTGTCAAGATATTCAAAACAGATAGATATTTTACGGACAGACCTAGTATATTTGTTTTGTGAATGTGGTTGGGTACTTTCTGGACAGACCTCATATATTTTTGTATTGTGTTTGTTTTGTTAGCACTATTTTTGGAGCACAGAATTGACCAAGAACATTTGGCCAATATGTTTTAATCTAGTAGGAAAAAGTAACTGGGTCAAGGATCTTTTGAAAATGGCTATTTTCAATGTTGTGTAGGTGTGTTGAAGGTAGAAATGTTATCCATCAAGCAGGTATTAACAGAAGTTTAGGTTTTTCAATTTATTATTACTGAATACGTTAAATACTATTATATTAATTTGCGTGTGTTTGTGTGCGTGCGTGCGTGCGCGCGCGCGCGCGTGTGTGTGTGTGTGTGTGTGTGTGTGTGTGTGTGTGTTGCTAATTTTAACAAAAACATTTATTAACTGGTAAAACAACTGTAAATCAATTTTCTTTGTACTTAAAAGTCCAATAGATCTCTCAGCATTTAGTTTGATTCCATTGAAGAGTCAAGAAAGTCATTGCATCGTATTTAAAGGAAGTGCTTTCTTTTTCTTCAGTCAATGCAGATTTGATTTGTTCAGCAGCCCAAAGTTTGTTCTTGGTCCTTCAGATTACTTTCTGTATGTTTTGTGTGAATGGATGTAGACTCTTGAAGTGTGAAAATAGCCATTTTCAAAAGATCCTTCACCCAGTCACTTTTTCTTAATACATGTTAAACTGCGAACTGAGTGAATAGATTAATAATTGCTTTCATTTAATTTCAGGTTCTGTCATACTTGGTAAGAAAGGAAAACCAGAAGACTCGGATGACTCAGAGGTAAAATTATAGTCAGTTGTTAATACCCCCCCCCACACACACACACCATATACCATCATTGTTACCCCTTGTCTACTACTGTTCAAATGGCTCCCCAGTCATTCTGCAGCATTTTCTGTACTGAATAATCCTTGTTCAGTTGATTGCATCTCTCAGTACTTAACACTTTAACACTTTCAGACCTATGCTCATATGTTGCACTGAATAACATTTCAGTACATGAGTACCCTTAGATCATAATTGTGTTATGTGTCATATTTTAATTTTACATAGTAATAATAATAATAATAATAATAATAATAATAATAATAATAATATTTAATGCTGTTTACTATAATCTTCTGTGAATTTGTTGATGTTAGAACAGATATAAAAAAAGATTCAGTTTGTTGTCGACAGTACAGTTCAGGGACTACCGTGTTTGTCTTGTGACACCATGTTTGGAGATAGTGATTCGAATCAACAAAACTTTGTGTATTGCATTGCTTAAAAAACATGATTTGACAGTCTAGATCTTTCTTTAAAAACAACAGAGAAGTGAATTTGATATCTCACATTTTTTATGATTAATTTGTATCATTTTCTTAATTTTTGTTTTTTTCCTACTTATTAACTCTTTCACTGCTGCGATCGAGAATCCTAGATGTTCGCACACCACACCACTACTGCTGCGCTCGAGTATATTCAGTTTTACATTTGCGCTCTTATTGCTGTTATCGAATTAACTCGATCTCTCTGCTTTGTGCTGCCATCTGTTGGCTACTATTTGTACTACGTTGAACATTTGTTCAGTATCGAAAAATAAATTAACATCGATATTATTCATTGTTTACTTTACACTTACATGTGCATAACCTCTAGTTCAGTGCGTGCCTTTGTTTTCGTTGCATGTCTTGTTCTTTTTTGATTTTTGAACTATTTTATTTGTTGTTATTTTTGTATAGTATTAACTGGTTAATACCATATTTAGTATTTAATATTTAGTGTTTAGTTTGTGTGTGTATAAATTCGTTTGTAATTTTTGTTAGTAGCTTTTCGTGTACTTTGTTGCTATTTATTGCATACGTATAGTACTTTCAAGATTATTTTGGCCTATACCGTATTTTCTCGCATAATTAACGCACTTTTTTGACGAAAAATACCGGCGAAAATTTCGGGTGCGTAAATTATTCGAGGATTTCAGATATACCCAAATTTCATTTGAAATTTATTGACTTTTAAAAGATACATTAAATATACTGTACTGTATTATACACAAAATCAGTTCAACTCATTGAAGTTATCGTCATTTGGCGTAAAATTACGGTTGAGTTTTCTTCTGAACAATCAAATAGAGTACATTAGGCAAGTTGGAGTTAATGATGTTAATAATAAGATAGAGCAAACTAATAAATAATCAATTTTTTTATACCGAGGAGGGGTATATATAACGATTCATAATATGTCGTCATATTTGAGCATTTTATGAAAGGGACAGGCTGTGTGCCGTAAGCTAGACAGAGAGCGTATAATACGCAACTATCTCACTCTTTGTCACAGTGGAGCACGCGGTCGGTCGGATCAGACGTGAATTTTACTCAATTCATTTTTGCAGTTCAACCTGCGATAACTTCAAAACCAATACATATACGGCAATTCTGAAAACTGCATTGTGTTCAGTAATAAAAGCTCTATAAGTAGCCAAAATCTCAATTAATATAATTAACAATTACAGAAGATACACAGAAGAACGTGTTTTTTTAGACGTTTCTATTGGTTTAGCATTTGTATTTGTACACTGTACTCTTTAAAAAGACACGCAAACACAGACTGCGGGTAGCAAGTGGCAGGCAGACGGCAACCGAGGTTGAGAATAAAGGAATGGGTTTCCGGGAAAGAGCCATTGACTGAGTCAAGGCCACAGCCCCGCTCGGAATAGACTAGGCGCGTAAACAACATTCCAGCTGCAACTTTCACTTTTCCATCCCTAACCATTTCGCTAACCAAAATTGAAAAATTACGTAGTTTGGAGATACGTCCGGATATCACAGGACCGGATGTGACAGGTTGTACTGTATACCCAAATTTCATTTGAAATTTATTGACATTTAAAAGATACATTAAATATATTATACACAAAATCAGTTCAACTCATTGAAGTTAATCGTCATTTGGCATAAAATTACGGTTGAGTTTTCTTCTGAACAATCAAATAGAGTACATTAGGCAAGTTGGACATGTGAGAGATATTATTTAATATTGGAATTATATTGCCAAATACAGTTAGACAACACGTTGATTAGAAAAGACTTTATTCACTAGAACTAACCTTCATAGAATACATACATCCGTTATAACAATAATAATACGCGCATGCGTATTGTACATACATTGTTTAACCATATTTAAATTGTACATATGATATATTTGACAGGACACACAGTTTCAAGTACGGACACCGGAAAATATTCTTCCCGTCACGAGCTGATAGTACGACCTGAAGCAAAATAAATATGAATTAACGAAAGTACTAACGACGTAAGTAATAATGACATACCTGCTAAAAAGGAAGAAAAATAATCTTACCTTTTATAGGCTACCGAGTTGGTCGTCGCCACTGGAACTGCAGGAAGAATTGGTGCTGCTATCACTGCTCACATCTCTCCATAAGAAGTCATCTTCAGTCCCGTCTAACGCATTCGAGATTCCCGTCTTTTTGAAGCTCTTTTCAATCACCTTCGAAGATATCATGTCCCAAGCGCGCAATATCCACTCACAAAGGAGTTCCACAGATGGTTTCCGAATTTTGCCTGTTGGAGTAAGTTCGTGCACATTTTCTGCCATCCAGCACTGATAGAGTTTTCGCACATTGTCCTTGAATGGTTTATTTATTGAAACATCCAAGGGTTGAAGTACTGATGTCAGTCCACCAGGAATCACAGCCAAATCGGTTTTCATGGTTTCCAATAATTTTTTAGTGTTTTCCGTCAGATGGCCACGAAAACTGTCCAACACGAGAAGAGCCGGGCACCGAAGGAGAGACCCCGCTCTATTTCCCCAAACCGTTCGTATCCAGTCTTCTACGAGTGACGTGTCCATCCACCCTTTTTCTTGGACACGAACGTGGATCCCACGTGGAAATTTTACTCTCGGCATTGTTTTTCGCTTCAGGACAACGTACGGTGCAAGCTTTCTGCCATCAGCTGTTACAGCAAGCATTACTGTACACCTTTGTTTTTCACTTCCAGTAGTGCGCACAATAACACTCGATGTTCCTTTCGTATCGATTGTTCGACTTTGTGGCATATCGAAACTGATGGGCGTCTGATCTGCGTTTCCTATCTGGGAAAGCAAATATTTCTTCGCTTTCCGTTTCCTAATCATGAAGCGATGAAAATCAATGACTTTTTGGTCGAAATCATTCGGCATTCTTTGACATAAGGATGTTCTTCTTCGAAGAGAGAGTCCATTTCTCTTCATAAATTTAATCACCCAGCCTCGGCTAACCTTAAAATTCGAGACACTGATCCCATGTGCTGCAGCTATTTCTCGTCCTTTAAAATACAGCATTTCGTAAGAAACGGCATATCCATCATTGCGTAACGAAATCACATATTTCAGAAGATCCTCCTCTACTTGCGGAAACTTGCCACTTTTTGGACCGCGAAATGCTTTACGAGACTTGTTGGTCTCTTGAAGGGCAATTTTCTGTTTTCGCCAGTACCGCACGTTACACTCGGACACAGAATATTTGCGGCCTGCTGCCCTATTCCCGTGTGTTTCGGCGTAAGCGATCACCGCAAGTTTATATGACGCAGTATTACTCGAATACTTGCTCATTGTGGATTAATGAACGACTTTGAGATCACAAAACATCCGTGTACCCGAAATACTCGTAAAATGAGTTTCTACCAGACTGGAATAAATCGTCACTAATCACGTCTTCGCTGATTCACTCACCGGACTGAATACCGCAGTGAGTAATAACAGGAAGTTGCACGAGGGTTTGAAATGCTAGGTTGCGCAATAGGAAAGCTACTACTTGACATCTTTATTTCGAAACGCATCCGGAACTGCGTGATGAAATCATCGAGAAAGTGGGTGCGTCAAATACGCGAATATTTCTTTTTTCCCACTTTGAACCCCCCAGAAATGGGATGCGTAAATTATGCGGGGGCGTTAATTATGCGAGAAAATACGGTACTTTTATAACTGTTTGAATATGTCTAATGATGTTTTCCTTTCTGAAAAAGAAATTTTATATATTATTTATCAATCAGATGATAATGTACTTCTCAGTGTTAGTTTTTCATATGATGATTTTGGTGATTGTGAACTTACAAAATATAAATATTGACTCAACATAATACCTTACCTTGTACGGGTCCAGAGTCTTTACGTGAACTCGCTATAAATAAGTGATTTGGGGTTGCGCAAATTAAGAAACTCGACTCTTGTTACATTTTTGTTAATCAACTCAATTTTTATTTAACATTTCTTTTGAATTTATCTGTTTACTCCTCTTTCCTCTAAAATTAAAATCTTACTGTTTCTTTCAATAATTATCTTTTTAACATGATAGATATTTTAATAACTAGTTTCAAAATTACTTAAAATCTAGGAAGACGACCCAGTTTGCTCATTCACACACTCATACCGTTAAATTCCCCTTTTTATTTTATTAGAACTCCCTTTTTATAATGAAATTATTAATATTGGTCATGGATTACCCAACCGGCATCGTTCCTCTCGTCACCATGTGCCGCTTTATATGTATATGTCCGAAAGTTTCTTTTTTCAATTCACCACATTTTAATTTTGATTCGCTCACTTCACTGACTTCATTCTGATATAACGTTTCACTTTTTTGATGTAACTGTTACTGGATTTCACAAGTTGGGTCGGCCGACCTGAAATTTGCTCGAGCGATGTTAGTGTTGACCACGCGTGGCCTATAGTTGTCGTCGACTGGCTGACACTACTCTAAACGTCGGTAAAGTTCACTTCCGTCCGCCCGGGCTCCGATTGGCTGATGCACACACGTAGTCGGTTTAATGAGCCACGTGGCAGTAACTTCCGCCATCTCAAAACCACGTGGCGAACCAAATTTTATAATTTAGCCATTTTGGGTTGGCGTCGTTTGAGTTTGCGTAGCATCATCTGCGCGCGCTCTGGTGTGTGTGCGTACATTGTGCGTAACAAATTCTTGGAACCACTTGAGATACAAAACATACATCGCATTCCACTACAACACCTCCGTTCAAAATCTCACTCCACTGGTCTTTGTTTGAATAAAACCGTTTTAGGTATGGGACTTGCTGCGTTGGTCACATATACATTTAATAAAATAGAATAAAATAAAATACCCCTTTTCAACCCGTTACAATACCCCCCCTCTCGGCGACTATGACTGCACCTGAACGAGATTACTGGACTTCTCTGTTCGAGATCCCAACACCATAAACTTGGACAGATACTCACCATAGTACACCTAACCTTCTAACATTCCACCCCAAGATTAAAACCGTGGCCTTATACCATACCAGTTCCTCAACCGATATGTTCCCCCTTACATGCATACTGGGTTGCCTTTAGCAAGTACTGGGTGCGTACACATACTTATTATTACATTTTTCACAAACTCCATAAAATATTTTATCCTTCCAAATTCAATTTCTTTTCTCAATTTAACTTTACGTTTCAAATCAAAACACAGCAGCTAATTAAATCCAAATCACTTAAATTTTGTTCAAAATTAATCTAAGTTCAAAATCAAACTTTTACATTACCCTTAATTTCATTAAAATCTCAAAATCTTTTACATGAATCTATATTTCTTCTTCACTACTACTAACAATCATAAAAAACACATAAAAGGAACATCTTATTAGATCATAAATTCACTTATCATTACCTTTGCTTACACACGTATACTAAACAATATAATTCCATAAACACACTAGTAATACATATAAACAACAATATACTCAGAACCTCAAAACATCATCATCTATACGGCAGGGATAAAAAAAATAATTTTTTTTTTTCAGAAAAATTTTAATTTCCCAAAATTATTTCTTTTATCATTATCAAGAAAAGAAATATATTTAATTTAATTAAGTAACACAACTGTGTGAATTAATTTACTAGAAACTGGTCCTGTCTCTAACATCAGTCATCAGCTGATCTCTCTGGGTCATGTGAATGACCTTGACATATATACACTACACTACACTATAAAATACATGAAACATGTTTGTAAATGTTTACCTTCAAAGATAATACCCCATAATAAACATAGAACACTTAAAAATAACATTGTTATCATTACCTTGCAATAAACAATAAAATTCATATTTAAATTGACCAAAATTTACACATTTTATAGCTTTATATTATTTTCAAATTCTACTCAATCTTTTATCGGTTTCATTTATTATTACATTTGAACTCTGACTTTCTCTCTGACATTTTCATTCTCAATTAGCTTGGGTGACTCTTAGTTATTCATAACATTTCGATTTACTCCTTGGCATTTATATATAATCTTACCCCCCTTCTGACTCTAACAATCACTAACAGATTTTATCTAGTATGACACCCCTCTCTCAAAACACTTATCTCTACTAACTTACTACTCTAACTCCATTCACATTATTCTACCCTTATAACAAAATACTCTCTACCCTGTTTGTACTTAGGATGTGTGTTCCCTTCCCATACTCATCCCCTTATTGGGCCCTGGACTCTCCCTAGGCAACCCCTCCAACCTCATTTAAAACTATTCACCTCCCGCCACAACGCTTTTCGTTGAGGACTCCTTATCACACCATCCCCCTTTACAAAATTCCTCTATCAACTAATTACTCTCCCATTACCTCCCTTTCATATTCTACATATACCCACTATCACTACTGGGTCACTATTACTTCTCAATTCTACATTACTTTTACTCCCTAGAATCTTATTCTCTCTAACCCCCATTTGAAACTACCTTTGATTGACTCACATGCCCTACTTAAACAATTACTATCCCCCAAATTCTATCTTTTACAACCCATTGAAAATTCATAACTATCTCAAATTGCTTTCACCATTTAATTTAAAATCTCTTAACCACATTGGAAATCTATTATTGAAACATTTAATTACATTGAAAAAACTGCAAATCACGTATAAGTGACATACTACATATACAGGGTGATTCACAAAGAAACGGAAATACTTCGGGAGATGAATCTACATCGAAAAATAAGAAAAAAATTCATATAAACATAGGTCCGGAAATGCTTCGTTAGCGAGTTACAGCTAGCGAAAGATTTCGCCCGGGTTTCGGTTCCCCCAGGTAAATGAAGACTTTCTGAAATTCTGGGAAGGGGCGAATTCTGGTGTTTCTTATGGTTTTTGACCTGAAAAATTGAATAAAACAGGTCGCAGAACTGTATCTCCCATAAGTTTCATGATATCTGACGTGAAACAGAAAAATCTTTGCCTAAAAACAAATTTTGGAAAATTGGAAACGATTGGAATTTTTGTTGATTTTTATTGACTTTATTTACACCATTTTTCTCAGAATTAAATTCTTTACAAGTTTTGTTATCAACTTTTATGCATTTATTAGTCATTTAACAAAGTTATTGTACTTCTAACCTAACCTTAGGTTTGAAGTACAATAACTTTGTTAAATGACTAATAAATGCATAAAAGTTAAAAACAAAACTTGTAAAGATTTTAATTCTGAGAAAAATGGTGTAAACAAAGTCAATAAAAATCAACAAAAAATTTCAATTGTTTCCAATTTTCCAAAATTTGTTTTTAGGCAAAGATTTTTCTGTTTTACGTCAGATATCATGAAACCTATGGGAGATACAGTTCTGCGACCTGTTTTATTCGATTTTTCAGGTCAAAAACCATAAGAAACAGCAGAATTCGCCCCTTCCCAGAATTTCAGAAAGTCTTCATTTACCCGGGGGAACCGAAACCCGGGCGAAATCTTTCGCTAGCCTTAACTCGCTAACGAAGGTTTTCCGGACCTATATTTATATGAACTTTTTTTCTTATTTTTCGATGTAGATTCATCTCCCGAAGTATTTCCGTTTCTTCGTGAATCACCCTGTATAACCCCAGCAGTCAGCTGATGTCTCACTGTCATGTGAATGACCTTTCTCTAGATACGTTTCAAACCATTATACCGTGTGAAATACATCCTATGTTTACAATCCTTATATTCTAACATAATACAATAATAACACAATAAGACATAATAAACCACATATGATAAACATCTTCTTCACTTGAAATAGTCTTTTCAAAATAAGTAAAGTTCTTTATAAAATTATTATACAGAGCATGACACATTTAAATCACTTACTTCTAAACAACTATCTATTCCACTATTATTTCTTGAATCAACATAAAATCATTATAATTGACCCTATCACATAAAATTGTTTGCTCTCATGCGTGAAATACATCACTAATCATTGAGTCATAGTTATAGCAACAGTTACTGAACAGCTCTCTGGGTTGTCAACCCCCAACGTTCTCTATAGAGCCGTATAAGTTGACCGCCCACTGTGTACAGAGGTCGTCACCCTTTCACTGAATTTTCAGCTACTCTCCTACTACATCAATTACTTAAAGTCCCCCCTTATGCCCAGTTACAATTAGGTAACCACCCGCCGGATAAACCGGATTGAGCGTTTGCCTTATGCACAGATGCGTTATCTGTGCCCCTGGCTTGTAACGGCCAGCTCCTTTTCCACACACACTATTGTTTCCTGGTGTTGGACTGTGGCGTCCATTTGCATCCCCAAGAACTGAAGTTTACATATATATGGTATAGACGCTGCCTATACCGTTCTTGGTTCAGCGTTATATAAAATTCGGTATTACTGATGTCCGAGGACACCAGTAATCCTACTAAAATGATTCACACACCCTTAAAACGGCACTATCACCACCTTCGACGATAGCCGCTGTTCCATAGTTATGTAGTTTCCCCTGTTACCCCCCAGTCAATTTCTATGTTCACTAATTTAGTATCTACTTACATAATTCCACGGTCAGGGTTCGGTGAAGCCGTGACCGCCCGAAATGTGGGGAAACTACCAAAAGACATATAAGGCTCACACTGACACCGTTACTACAATTCACGGATGGTCAACTCTTGTATGTTTGGTTATTTTATTAATTGATTTTCATGTTTACATTTTTAGACTCTTCTACATTTTCAACTTTTAAACAGCAAACATTTCACTTTTCTTAGCTCGTACTACAAACTTCATAATTATATATGGTCACTTATTTACATAAACTAAAATACAGCTACTGACATAGATTTAAAATTATAAACATTCCAAATTATATATTGATAAGTATTTACACTTGGAGGCAACATTTTATCCTTAATGCTAATAATTCTGTAATCGCCCGAAAAGACGGGGTTTTGCTGGGATGGCGTTGGGGACGGCCAGACGCACTACGTGAATTCACGTTCCCCTTCTGCTACCTCTAGTTGACATTACCTCTAGCTAATTTCAATATCCAATTTTACTCTCCCATTTATTCCAACCCGCCGTCTGCCCGTTCCCAAACCCATCCCCGCAAAACTCATCTTTTTTTAAATACACTGTAACTGCAGCCATCTGCTGATTTTGCATTTTGCAAATGACACTATTAAATTATAATTGAATACATTGCCTCATTGAATTTGCCTCCATTAAATTATATACATTCACTCTTAGGCAATGTTGGTACGTGGTAGTGTGCACCTTATCTATGCACCTTGAGTGTAAAATATTTTGTACCACGTACCTTATGGGTCCCCCTCCCCGTTCAATAGTATAGTGAAATTTCTACTTCATACCAATTTTGGTGGAGCCGGACCATCGTCGTTTCACCACCTGAAGGAAGTTCCACCAACCATGGTCCGCCTCCGAGGTGCCAAAACCCACGGCCAGGACTGGTAAGGTCGTGACCGCCCGAAAATGGGGGAGGATCCCTTCTGAAAACATAAAAAAACATATTAGATTCATGCCTACCTTGACCAATATAATTTCAAATTTGTAGCATTCTGTGTACCCATTATTTCTCGTGTCTCCCGGTTCTGCAAAACATACGAATTAGTCATTTTAATTTCTATTATCTCGTAGGGGCCTTCGTACAGCAAAAAGAACTTTTTTATCTCCTTGTCTTGAGCATTTGATAAATCATGGCGTTTTACCAATACTAACTGTCCAATTTCATACTTCACGCACTTACCTTTCCTATCGTGTCTCCGTTTCCGCCTTTCTCCTTTCATCAGTAACCTTTCGTTTGCCAGTCTCAATTTTACGTCCTGGTTTATTGTACTCGTCTCTGGTGGAAAATCGAATAACTGCTCTAAAATCCGTGGTGGACGCTTTCCTCTTACCAGCTCGTAAGGCGTGAACCCTGTCGACTCATGTGTTACGCTGTTCAGCCAGTTCTCAATTCTCTGAACGTACAAGGGCCACTCACGATGTTTGGCGTGACAGTATGCTCGGAAAATTCGGCCCAACTCCCTCATGACCCTCTCCGCCTGGTTGGACTGCGGATGATATACTGCGGTGTGCTTTGGGATGATACCTTCCCATCCGAGAGTTTGGCGCCATTTTCCACTGATGAACTGTGGTCCGTGGTCTAACAGGATTACTTTTGGCTTTCCAATGTTGACCATGTAGTCGCGTGTGATCTTCTCACTCAGCACCTTAGTCGTCGCTCTCTTCACACTATACAATCTGACATATTTGGAAAAAGTATCAAGCACAACGAAAATATACATAACACCACCCCTACCCTTTGGCAATGGGCCATACAAATCCACTGCTACTAAATCAAACGGTCTCCACCTTAATATAATTTAACTCACCTTCTACCCTATAATTCACCACTTTGGACTTCTGACATAGTTCACAAATTCTAAGTATTTTTCGCACGCGCCTTTCCATATTTCTAAATATACAAGATTCCCTTTGTACACTCACACACTTTTTTGCCCCAAAATGTCCATACCTATAGTGACAGTCCCACACTATTTTTTCTATCAATTCCTTCGGTCTTACTAACCTCCAATCCCTCTCTCTACCCTCTACTCTTTTAAATAAACTCCCATTAAACACCTGAAAATATTGTCTATACCCAAATTCATCTAATTCTGATTCTACGCTGGTTATAATTTTATTTAGTTTACTATCAGCTCTCTGAATTATGTTTATATCTTTTAATTCTTCCCCAAAAAGTTTATCTTCCCTGGATAGCCTATAAATCTCTATTTCCGTAATATCTCTACCCATTCTATTTCTATCTGTGTCTACTCGTGATAATGTGTCAGGTACCCTGTTCTCTACCCCTTTTATGTACTCCCAAGAGAAATTATATTCTTGTAAAGCTAGTACCCATCTTGTTAGTCTGCTGTGCGTGAGTTTACAGGTGTTTAGGAAAGACAATGCCTTGTGGTCAGTCCTGATGATTGTGGTGTTTCCCAGCAGGTATGTTCTGAATTTCTTGACCGCGAAGACTATACTGAGCAGCTCCTTTTCCGTTGTAGTGTAATTCCTTTCGGCTGCTAATAAGGTACGACTGGCGAAAGCGATGGTGTGATGTTCCTTCTCGTCATCCTCCTGGTACAGCTCTGCACCCAATGCGATGTTACTAGCGTCGGTCTGCAAATAAAATTTACGTTCAAAATCAGGATGATTCATCATCACCATACTTACAAACTTCTCCTTTATCTCGTTAAAAGCCTCTCTCTCAGTTTCACTCCATTTCCATAGTTTATTTTTCTGTAATACTCTACTCAACCTTGCAGTTATGTGTGCGTAATTACGCTGAAATTTTCGATAAAAATTACATAAACCTAAAAAACTCTGTAATTGTTAAATATTTCTTGGTTCTGGGAACTTCAGAATAGACTCTGCCTTATCTGGATTGGCTTGAATGCCCTCAGGTGTTATAATAAACCCCAAAAAATGTATTTCTTTCTGCAAAAAATTTGACTTCTCCCAATTCACCATCAACCCACCTAGATACAATTTATTTAACACATATTCTATGTGCTGTATATGTTCTTCAAAAGTTCTTGATGCTATTAAAATATCATCTACGTAAATAGTTAAAAAATCTAAATTTTTGGGTTGCAATATCTCATCTAAGCATTTAATGAAGCTGGCAGCGCTGGTGTTAAGTCCGAACGGTAACCGTTTGAATTGATAATTTTTTCCGTTGAACAAGAAAGCTGTATATTTTGTACAATCTGCTGCTAACGGCACTTGCCAATATCCTGCGGTTACGTCTAAGGAGGTCATATATTTTATGCCACTAAATTTCTGAAAAATTTCCTCCGGTCTGGAATAATTATTTGATTAATCTTTCTCGCGTCTAGACATAATCTAACTCTCCCGTCTTTCTTTATAACTACCACTAAAGGGTTGGAATAGGTTGACACCGACCTCTCTATAATACCACCCTCCAACATTCTATCCAATTCTAACTGCACTGCCCCCCTTTTTGAATATGGTACCGGATAACTTCGTTGTACATATGGCGCATGCTCCCTCACCTTTAATTCACACTCATAACCTTTTGCCCTTCCTGGTTCCTCGGCAAACACCCCTCAAACCCTCGACTACCCGCCACAACGCTTCACGTTGAGAACTCCCCATTGCGCCACCCTCGCCACAAAATTTAACCGCTCTATCCGCCCATATTTTCTCCTCTCATCACTCACTCTCTCTCTACATATATTCATACTAAACTCCGTGTCCCTATCTATGACCCTATTTGGTATAACCCTTATACCCGAAATCTTTACTGTATCTAACACCTGCTCAAAATTAACTGTTATTTGTTTACCTTCATTATTTAATTCTAAAACTCTCCTTCTAAAATTGATTATTGTATTATTCCTGATCAGAAAATCATTACCCAATATTACTTCTAAGTTTAAGCCCCTTACAACTAAGAATGTATTTTCATAACTTTCCCCGTTTATTAATATATTCAACTGGACTTGTGTTGTAACCCATTTACTTCTAACACGCGTAATACCTACAATGGTTACTCCCGCAACTGGCAAAGATAGAATATTTTTATTAGTTTCTCTTAACTTATTTAATACATGTTCTGCGATTACCGATACTTAGCTGCCTGTGTCTATTAGTGTCGTAACTGGCTTACCTTCTATTTCCAATTTTACCTCCGTCAACCAGGCTCCCGGTCGCATCGTTCCCGTCTCCTCTTCTTCTTCCATTAATTCAGTCGCCATATCGGTGTGAATTGTGTGATTCCTGTATCTATCTCCATGGACCCCGCAGTCATCTCTCGACAATGGCCGGGTCTCTTCATCCATTGTCCTTTTCAGTTTTCCGCCCGCTCGGCCATACCTCTGGGTGTGTACACCCTTCCCGCTTGATAATTTCCTCCTTCATTTCTGGGATTTTCTGCTCGCTCTTTGCTGTTTCTCGGATGTGTGTTGTTATATCTCTGCTGCGTCCATGGCTGATGACCGGGCCTCGCCTTCTACATCTATAACAAAAATTACGGTCAGCATAACTCTCCCCGTTACACCCATCACATTTCCACATAGGATATCGTCTGCTTGGTTCTCGACCATTATATGTAGTTCCCACGTTTTGTCCTCCTCTTGGTGCGTAACTCCCTCCACTGCTCACATTGGGTTGTTGTGGACGTCTGCTGGCTTCCTGGTCCCTAATATTCTGAAAAACATCCAACACTTTTTCTAATTCATTGATATCACTCACCTCTCACATCATCAGCGTGATCTGGACCTCTCTCGGTAAGTGTTTGCTGACATGGCGTACAAACGATGGGAATGGCAACGGTGGCTCTAAGTATTTTGCTTCATTAAAAAGTTTCATTGTATACACCATAATATTACTGTTGTTTCTCCCGAAATTCCCTGTTCCCATTATTTGACTTCGCAAGATCTCCTGCTCCTCTTCTGACCAGTATTTATTACGGAACGTGGTTTCAAAATTTTCGTATCTCTCCCATTCGTTTCTATGTATTTCCGCCCATATTTCGGCATTGCCCTTAAAACATTTTAAATTTTTATAAGTTTCACCTCCCAACTACTACCGTTAAACTTGTTAAACTCCCGTACTCTATTTAAAAACTGCATTGGATGCACTCTACGGTTCTCACTACAAAAAGTTTCAAGTTCAATTTCATTATTTGCATCTCTTGTAATTACTACTCGTTCGGTCATATTGTTTAACTTTTGGTTAATTGCTAAACTCAACTCATCTTTAACATTACTAATACTCTGTTCAATTGAATACAATTTTTTATCATTAATACATTCGGACTGAATGCTATTTTTGGTTATTACATTAACTGATTCATTTAACGCCTGTATTTCTGTTTTACAGGTATTCTCAATTTCATTGATTTTCATGTCTGTATTACTTTTATGCTCATCAATATTTTGATTCATTTTTTCAATCTTAACCACTACACTGCTATATTTATATTCAGTGTCAGTATTACATTTGTTTATTTTAGATGCTATTTCATTGTTGTACTCATTTATTGTACTTACTAATTTCTCATTATTCTCATGTATTTGTTTATCAATTCTTTCTGACATCTGACTATCTATCTCATTAATTTTATCATCTATATTCTTTATTGAATTATCTAGCTTGGTATCTAATTGGTTAAACTTATTGGCAAACTCTTCATTGGTACTTTCACAACGCTTATTAATTTCATTAATATCGTTTTTTAAATCGTTATTCTGTTTTTTTAACTCATTGAAATTGCTTTCACATTTGACTTTTTGCTCATGTATTTCATTTTTCAACTCATCAAATTTGTTATTATGTACATTAAATTTTTTATTAAAATTACTATTAATCTCATTGAATTTAGCGTCAGAATCACTCTTCTGTTCATTGAATTTCATATGTAACATTGTTTATATCATTTTGAACATTTCATAACTATTGTCAGACTTTTTACTTTGGACCAGCGTCGACTGACTCGTTGCGCCTTCCATTACTTTTGAATTTGTCGACTGACTCGTTGCGCCTTCCATTACTTTTGAATTTGTCGACTGACTTCCTGTACTATCGTCAGTGAAGCTGACTTCAACATCATTATTTTTATTGTTATTAAAATTGTTATTGTTATCCCTACTTAGTTTTGGGGTTATTTGAATCCCCGAATCATTCGTGACATTTATTTCGTTTGTAATATTTAGTTCGTCTATTTTATTGTCCTGACCCACATTTGGAGTCGAATGGACTTCAAAACTACTCATAATAGCTGATTCATCAAGATTGGTAATTTCATTGATATCATTCTCGTTATTATTACCTGCCATTATTTACTAATTTATAACTTTACTGATACAATTTGACTTACATATAACCTAATTTTTTCGTAATTTTTACGTACCACTAAATCACTTATTATGAGTATATGTGGTCTACGCAAATTATGAATTTGCACCGACTGTGCCTGTTCGTATGCGCCATTGTGAACTTACAAAATATAAATATTGAATCAACATAATACCTTACCTTGTACGGGTCCAGAGTCTTCACGTGAACTCGCTATAAATAAGTGATTTGGGGTTGCGCAAATTAAGAAACTCGACTCTTGTTACATTTTTGTTAATCAACTCAATTTTTATTTAACATTTCTTTTGAATTTATCTGTTTACTCCTCTTTCCTCTAAAATTAAAATCTTACTGTTTCTTTCAATAATTATCTTTTTAACATGATAGGTATTTTAATAACTAGTTCCAAAATTACTTAAAATCTAGGAAGACGACCCAGTTTGCTCATTCACACACTCATACCGTTAAATTCCCCTTTTTATTTTATTAGAACCCCTTTTTATAATGAAATTATTAATATTGGTCGTGGATTACCCAACCGGCGTCGTTCCTCTCGTCACCATGTGCCGCTTTATATGTATATGTCCGAAAGTTTTTTTTTTTTCAATTCACCACATTTTAATTTCAATTCGTTCACTTCACTGACTTCATTCTGATATAACGTTTCACTTTTTTGGTGTAACTGTTACTGGATTTCACAAGTTGGGTCGGCCGACCTGAAATTTGCTCGAGCGATGTTAGTGTTGACCACGCGTGGCCTATAGTTGTCGTCGACTGGCTGATGCTACTCTAAACGTTGGTAAAGTTCACTTCCGTCCACCCGGGCTCCGATTGGCTGATGCACACACGTGGTCGGTTTAATGAGCCACGTGGCAGTAACTTCTGCCATCTCAAAACCACGTGGCGAACCAAATTTTTTATAATTTAGCCGTCTTGGGTTGGCGTCGTTTGAGTTTGCGTAGCGTCATCTGCGCGCGCTCTGGTGTGTGTGCGTACATTGTGCGTAACAAATTCTTGGAACCACTTGAGATACAAAACATACATCGCATTCCACTACAACACCTCCGTTCAAAATCTCACTCCACTATTCTTTGTTTGAATAAAACCGTTTTAGGTATGGGACTTGCTGCGTTGGCCACATGTACATTTAAGAAAATAGAATAAAATAAAATACCCCTTTTCGCCCCGTTACATGATAAGAGTGAAACCACATCAGAGTGTAGATGAAATAAATGACTTGGGTATTAAAATTTACAATATATACAACAGTTATAAACATAATATAATTATTTAATAATAATACATACATAACTTTTTAATTTAGAAGTGTGAATTAATGTATATGTTGTGAAATGTAAATACAGTGAAATGAAACATTTGGCCAGCACTGGGGTGTAGGGTAGATCACTTATGTCAGTAGCAGCAAAAGGGTTAAGATGCTCTTCTCATATTAAAAGCCTTGTAATCTTTGATGATGATAGAGTACACTCCCGATTTTTGCCTGTAATATCAAACAAAAAATCTGCTATTGGCAGTTTTGACAATCAGAATGTCTGATAAATGTAAAATAAATCATCCCCAGCTAAAAAATTCATAACTTATTTTATGAGTAAATGCACTGACCTGTTAATAATTGCTGCTAGTTAATTAGAAATTTTTTGTTAAAAAAATTCTTTAAATCTGTGAGAACTTGAGGTGAACTGAATACTTATGTGTAAGGTAAGTCTGTTAAATACACTTTTAAAACACATTAACATGAAATTTTATAAAAAATAATAAAACGTAACAATTGTAAATGATACAAAATTCACTATTTTTTAATAAATTAATTTTCACTAGTTCAACACAATGTTAAATTGTTTATTTATGCAGTGAAACCTGCCTAAGCCAGACGCCCTATATACCGGAAACCTGGAGAAATGGAAAATAAATTTCGGAACGGAGTTATTTCCTATGTAAAATAATACTCTAAACCGGAAAACTGCCTAACGCGGAAACGGAATAATTTTTGGGAACCGTTTGCATAAATAACCTGACTAAGACGGATTATTTTATGCGTAATACATAGCTACGTACTGAATTTTTTTGATTATTTTAAATTTTGAAAAAGTGATAGGCATTAGTTTTGAGCGCGACTGTACTTGCACCGAAGTTGTAGGAACCATTAACTCTAATCTTTCTTCAAGGATGCAGCAGGTATGCTACATGGGCCAACATCTGTAAGTGAAAGCAATGTACTGTTACTTCTTCCAACCCTCTTGTAATACACATGGTAGGGTACAAGTGTTTGGTACTGTATAGTGTATTCATTCTCAATTTCGTTCTGACAAGTGATTAAGTACGAGTGGAAGAAAACTGCGAACTTGAGTGATTTTTAAATTTACTTTTTACTGTATTTGTGTACGTAATTCAGTAACAGTGACTTCTAAACATAAGACACTTACACTGGAGGAGAAAGTTAAAGTTATTGAAGAACACGAAAAAAACAAACGTCCAGCTAAAGAATTAACTGTGTTGTTTAAAGTGGGAAAAACTCAAATTTATGACATTTTGAAAAACAAAATAAAAATTTAAGACGAGTGGGTAAAGGGAACAGCAGGACATGTGAAACGCATCACAAAATCTACGGACTATGATGAAATAAATCGTGCTATGTTCGAGTGGTTCGTTAGTGCGTGCGCTAAAGGAATTTCTATTTCTGGACCATTGATACAGACTGAAGCTTTAGAGACAGCAAAAAAATTAGGCAAGCACAATTTCAAAGCGTCCAATGGGTGGCTCGAGAGTTTCAAACATCGCCATAACATTGTTTTTAATGCTGTGTGTGGTGAAGCAAATGATGTTGATATGCAGACTGGAAAGGGAAAATTGGAGATCTAGTTGCAGGATATGAACCTAGTAATGTGTATAATGGTGATGAAACAGATTTGTTTTTTAGAGTGTTGCCTTCAAAGACACTGACTGTACGTGGTGATAAATGCACAGGTGGCAAGCTGTATAAAGAAAGACTTACGTTATTTATTTGTGCTAACATGACTGGTGAAATTGAAAAACCTATAGTGATTGGAAAATCAGCATGTCCCAGGCCCTTCTGACACCTGGATCGTAATTCCCTCCCAGTCAATTGGCGATCTAATAAAAAAGCCTGGATGACCAGTGTTATAATGGAAGAGTGGCTTCTTTCTTTTAATGGAAAAATGAAAACTCAAGGTTGTAAGGTCATTTTGTTCTTGGATAATGCAACCTGTCATCCAAGGATTGATTTGTCTAATGTGAAGCTAGCCTATTCCCCCCCCCCCCCAACACAACTTCAATTACACAACCTATGGATCAGGGTGTAATTTATACACTTAAATCCTTTTATAGAAAGTTTGTACTGCAGTCACTTGTTGCTAAAATCAACACCTGTACCATTGTTTCTCAGCTTGTTAAACAGATTAATGTCCTTGATGCTGTTAACTGGATTCATCAGGCCAAGAAGAAAATTCTCCCCGAAACAGTGAAGAAGTGTTTCCTTAAAGCTGGTTTTCCTGCACAAGCATCGGCGGATACACAAGATATTTCAGTGGAAAATTTACAGGAAATTTCCGTTCTCTGTAAGCAGGGAAATCTGCCAGATGAAGCTGAAGATGTAGTAAATTTTGATAATGAACTTGCCACGACTGAAGACATTCAAAGTGCAGCTGATATTGCTGCCGAAAACAGCAGGTGTGAAGTCATGGAAGAAATGGATGACGACGAAGGCAACGAAAGGGAGCTAAAAATACGCACTTTTGGAGAAGCAGTATCTGTTGTGAGTGACCTTCAGGAATTTGCAGCTTCCAAGAATGTTCCAGAACTCCTGGAGTTGATGCAGGATGCAAAGGAGATCATACAACGTTCTCTTGTGAAGAAGTCATGACAATGCACTTTGAAAGACATGTGGGACAGAGAAACTAGGAGAGAAACTGCAATTATTGTACATAAGTTGAAAATACAGTAATAAATACATGTGAACCTATTTTTTATTTACAGTCTTTTATTTTAAATTATTCCTTCATTGTAATCCTATGCGATCATATTTTTTGTACTTTGTTTTATTAAAACACAACCCTTTGTAAGACGGAAACCTGTGAAAACGGAAAAAATACTGGAACGATCGCGTTCCGTTTTAGGCAGGTTTTACTGTATATATTTTTTAAAATAATTAGTAAGGTCTATTTGCTTTAAATTTTTGAAACAGTTTATTTTTATTCGAGAACAAAGTTTCTATAACAGTGCTTTAACAGTGCATTGTGGGCCATCACTTTTGCTTTCATTACCAGTACACTATAAAAAATCATGTCATTAAGCTAAAAAAAGTTGTGAGCTGTACTGGACGCTGTAATGTATAATAGAGTTTCCGATTATTGGGAGTCTACTGCACTGTAAAGCAATTTTTTGATTTTTTTAAAAACCTGCTCATCTTCCTCCCCCTCCTGTAACTGTGATTGTTTCATATGGAACTTTTTTTTCTGTACATTTAACTCAGCTGTGCAAACCTGTGTAAGGACCTTCATATGAAATGATAATAATGTGTAATTGTTGAATATTATTTGCAAAACATATCTTTTTAATTATATAATTTATTTTCAGAATCTTCTTCCTTCATTGGATGTCACTTCTGTTATAAAGGAAGAAAGTACTATTGAGGAATCAAAGCATGACTATCGTGAAAACAAGGTAGTTTGGAGTAGATTATTCCACTTAGTAGTGTTAATGTTGATATAAGTAATGTGAATGTTTTTTCATCGTAAAGCTGTGTAGAATAGCATGTAATTTATTACAAATATGTTTTAATATCCAAAAGTTTGGAGAATTTGTTTAAATAAAATAATGTTTCATGGTAACTTTTAGTTTCCAACATTCTTTTTAGCAGAAGTCATGGCTTGTATGCAGTGATTCTAGCGGACTTTTTTTATAATTGGAAGCACTGTCTCACTCCAGATCAGCTGATATTAATGTGTTTAAGATATATTTAATATATATAAATGTATAAGGACATTAAGCAAAAGTGACCCTCTTCCCACAGCATGTAATGAATGTTGCCACTCCTTATCAGCATATATGACAAACATGATGTTGTTTTCAAAGTATATTCAGTACATACCAGGTATTCTGTTTTGTTTATTATGAGTCAATTTGTTTTTTAATTAGTTTTTTGTTTTCTGTTATTTGTTACAAGATTGTTTAATAGAAACATGTTTGATCTGTGCAGCCATGACTTTGTCGCCATGGCAATGGAATTCATTTTTTTGTATTGTCTGTTTAAGTACTAGTGACACGTCTGTCAAAAATATTTGCAGTTTGCTCTTTTGTAAGCGTTGTGACTGCGTTGAAAAATGGCATGTATGATAGAAAATCAGTCCAAAGATAATCTGCGTGCTGTTATTCAGTTTTTGGCCGCTGAGGGGCATCAGCCAATGGAAATTTATATGAGAATGAAAGCTTAATATCATGACTGTAGTTATTCTCATACGGTAGTGGTTGAATGGTGCAATAAATTTCAAAAAGGAAGATAATCCACTAAAGATTTGGCCCGTCCCAGACCTGCACATGTTGCAGCATATGAAAATGTGAGACAGCTGGAAACTGTTTTATGTACAAATAGGCGCATCACAGTTAGAGAACTTTCTCAAATGTTGAGCATCAGCGTGGAAACTGTTCATTCCATCATTCATAGTCTTGGCGATCACAAAGTTGCTGCTCAGTGGATTCCACGACTGCTTACTGATGAGCAGAAAAATTTGCGTTCGGCCTTATCATTACACCATTTGATGCGCTATTAACAACTAGGTAATGCCTTTCTACACCAAATTGTTGCCAGTGATGAGTCTTGGTGTTATCACTATGAACCAGAATTCAAGCGTCAGAGTATGCAGTGGAAGCATGTACAATTTCCGAAGGCGATAAAATGTCGGTCCCAACCTTCGGCAGGAAAAGTAATGGTGACTGTATTTTTTTATTATCAGGGTGTGCTGCTCTTAGATTTTAAAGAACCTGGTGTGAACATCAACGCTGAGCGATATGCAGACAGCTTAAAATGCTTACAGGTCAGATTCAAGAATAAACGTGCGAAGCTCACAAATGGTGTCATTCTTCTGCATGATATTGCTCGACCCCATGTAGCCCAGACGATTCAAGATCTGCTTGGTCATATGAAGTGGGAAGTGTTACAACATCCACCTTACAGTCCCAACGTGTGCCTGTGCGATTATCATGTTTTTGACTCATTAAAGAAATCACTAAAAGGACGTAGGTTCAAATCGGATGCTGAGGTAGAGTTTGCTGTTAGCGAATGGTTCCGCAAACAGCTGCAAGAATTTTACAAGTAGGGAGTCTATAGATTAGTGCAACAGTGGAACTCTTGCCTTAATGTTAATTGAGACTTCTTTTTAAATCATTGAATAAAAAATGCTTTCCAGCCTCTAAACGTGTTTCTATTGAACACTCCTCATAATAAACAAGTGGTCATTTGTAATTACTGTGCTATTAGACTATACTTATATATAATGTTCAGATTTTTTGTGGAAGTAGAACTGTGAAATCTTCAGCTCTCATAATAAAAACTAACTTTAAACTAATTTATTTAAATAAAATAAAATAATTAATTTAATTAAAACAACACATGCCTTTTTTTTAGAGTACTACACTGTGTTGTGATGCTGTTATAAAGCAACAACCTGTTGAACCTGTTGAAGAAGAAGAAGGCAGTGAACAGTATATGGCACAGATAGTATGTATACTGTATTTGTTTCTCATGTTAATGTACATATTCTGTACATGTATCAGTGTTACTTGTCAAAGTGTTATGTACATGATTTGAAATACAATTCATAAACTTTCTGCAGTAAAATTTCCTTGTACCTTACTGGCAAAAATATGATCGTGAAAGTAAGACAAAATATGCCCTTGAAAGTAATCTCTTTGGGAAGCAGTCAGCGTACTAGTGTCCACTTATTACTTCCTTGGAAGCAGCTTTGAAATTGGTTTTGCGGAATCACCATTATAGCTGGTATGTCATCAGTGCCACTTAAATTAGTATTTGATACTGCGTTTACTTTGTCTTTAGAAAAAGAATAAAGGCACATTGGGTCAGAACAGGTTGCTGTTCCAACAGCATTTTTTCCCAGGGCTGCCCACAGCATGGTGCAAGTTGCACCACTGGAATTTTGGGGGGGATTTTTCAAGACGATTTTTGTAATTTTGGGGGGATTTCCGTAGTACTCAAACTTTTCTTTTACTTTTAAATCCTCCCTTAAATCTTCATACCGGTATTAGGTTACTTGCAAAAATCTTTCAATCCTAGACAACAAAAGTCTGTTTCAAGAAGAAGGAAAAATCTTGTTATTTACACACAGACACGTTTTTTATTATAATTGAACTAATATTCTACTATTATTTCTGTACTGTTCGTTTTATAATTATTTATTTTTATTGTAAAGATAAGCAAGATGTTAATAAAAATGTTCAGACTCACTCAAGTATGTGTTAAAGCTAGCATGAATAGTTCCATTTAAACTATTAAAATGAACTGTAAAACAATGGCATAATTAATAATAGACTGAGATAGTACGTAACAAAGTAATTAACAACGTAACTAAAATGTGACACGCATGTTGGCAACACCTTCACTTGTACAGCAGCTGATTCTCTGTTATCCTCCCGCCATTAACAATTTCAAAGTGGACTCGTCCGTGAAGAAACTGGTTTCTGCACATATGCTATACTGCGCAGCTTTAATTTTTGCTATACTAACAGTGATAAATGCACAGAGACAGTGTCGGACTTTTAAGAACACAATTGTTATATCAGAGGCTTCCGACTACTAATCGTTTGGCTGAGGCAGTATTGTAAGTTTCTGCCATTTTTACCACCCTGCATCCCAAAAGTTTCAGTCAATCCAGTCTCCTCATTGCAGATTTCTCATATCCATCGCTTGTAACAGTATACAATAAAATAAAATGTTCACTGAATGACAAATTTTGCCCCCAAATCTTTCATGTATCACACTAACAACAGATTGTAAGGAAATCAGTGTTTTCTAAATGTGATGCCAATGGTTACATTACAGATGAGCATTGGTCGTTGACTGTAAGTGTTAGCAAACTGTAAACTACTTTGATCACATCATAAGAAGAGATTCACTGAAAACTAATAGTAGGACAGGTTGCTGCCAAAAGATCAAGGATCAGTCTCTCACCAAGTCGGCCAGTTTTTCCAGCGACTCTGGCAAGTGGATGGTTGGATCTGAAAAAAAAAACTAAATGGGAATCATGCATAATGTGGCTTCATATTGTGGTTCAGGAAGTGCATACATTATTTTTCAACATAGTCACTTTTTATACTGTTGGACTAGCTTTTTTAAACCTATATCAAAAAAATCTGCCGCCTGTGACTTCAACCAATTTGTCACTCCTGTCATAGTTCGTCATCGTCATGCTGAGATTGTAGCCACTGCTTTAACTGAAGGAACAGGCGGTAGTCACTTGGTGCAAGGCCTGGGCTGTAGGGTGGATAGTCAAAAACATCACATCCAAATTCCTCGATGAGGTGAACAGTTGATCAAGCAGTATGAGGGCGAGCGTTGTCATGCAAAAACACAATTCCAGATGACAGCATTCAACATCTTTTGTTCTGAATTGCGCGTCTAAGTTTCTTTAACGTTTTATGGTACGCATCGTAATTAATTGTAACACCATGTTTGGGAAACTCTACAAGCAGCACACCTTTTATGGTCCCAGAAAACTATAACCATCATTTTTCTTACTGAAGGTGCTTGTTTAAACTTGTGGGGGTGATGAGTGGCGCCACTGCATAGATTTTTGCTTTGATTCAACATTTGTATAGGAAATCCAAGTTTCATCTCCAGTCACTAAGTGGGAGAAAAATTCCTCTCCGTCATTTTCAAAACGCTGCAAAAATTTTTGTCCTGCTTCCACACATTGCTGTTTGTGGACATCTGTAAGCATTTTGAGTACCCGTATTGCACACAGCTTCTTATAGCCCAGGTTTTCAGTTACAGTTTCATGAATAGATGAGAGTGAAACTTCAAGAAATTGAATTGTAAGTTCAGAAATTGTGAATCGACGATTCTCACGAACCTTTGCATTCACTTTTTCCAGTAAGTCTGCGTTTGTCATCATGGACATTGGTTCACCCTTCTTTAAACAGATGACACCAAAGTCGAACCTTATTGTCACTCATTATATTGGGACCATAAATGTCAGAGTTGTCTATGAATTTCTGCAGCAGTATTGGTTTCTGCAAGCAAAAACCGTATTAGACCACAAACCTCACAACTGGCGGAATTTTTTATTACAGCGCTCATTATAAATCATGTGTATTCACAAAAAAAACTTAATGGGAATCAAGTATAATGTGGCTTCATACATGGTTCAGGGGGTGCATTGTGTGGAGTCAGACACTTGTCAAGTCTGCTAGTCACATTTCAGACATGAACTGTTGCCAAACTTGTAGGCTATCGTTTTAAAATTGCGTGAAGTACTACAATAGAATTCTGCTGACTAATCAGTGTAGCCGTTACTTAGTATGTTTTGAAAAAATGTTTGTGTCATTAAAAATTTTTGTAGAACACCATTTAGAAGCTCCAGACTGCAAAATATTCACTAAAATTTTATTGTAATTATAAAATAAATGAACTTTTGTTGACATTTTCTTTTGTTTCTTTTATAAAGAAAAACATAATGTGTGTCTATTAGTCTACCTATTTAAAAAAAATCGGACATTTTGTGTGTGCCAGTTTATTGCTGCTACCATCTTTGCAGTCTGTAGCAGGATTTAATTTAATTTATATGGGGAAACATTAACTAAATCTAAAATTGTAATAGATTTCTTTACCGTTTTTATTATCTTAATGATACGCAAAAATGGTAAAATAGAGCAAATAACTTGTGTTAGTTTTTCTAGGACTAGCAATTGGGCTTCTAATTTCTTCTAAACATAAAAATCTGAAATTGTTTTTTTCTTGTTTAGAATTTTTTACCAAGAAACATCGAGATCTTAAGTATAGAAGAACCAGTTAAACAAGAAGATGCAATTGATAAACAGGACATTGAACAGCAGGTATATTTAGAGGATATGTAATATATTTACATAATTTTTTTAACTTTAATAAATAAAAAATTCATATTGCAGTAAATTTGTTAGATTTGTAGTTTTTAATTGCAACAGTACTTACTTAATTCTCTTGGTTATATGTTTAAAGCACAACTTCAGAGCTGTGACTACTGTATGTGCAAAATGTACACTGCACATGGACAACCATACGCGAGGTCTGTCCAGAAACTATCCAACCATTTTGAATATCTTAGTAACGTTTCATATGACCATAAAACCGTGTAGCTAATTGCAGGAGATCTACTGCACATGTATGAACAATCATCGGACTCCTCCATTGGCAATGAGATGCCATATGTAAGCTTGTGTTTTTGTGATTCATGATGACTGAGCAAGTAGGTCATTGAATCTGCATAAAATTTTGCTTCAAATTTGAATCCGTTTTGACATATGCATGCTGCAGAATTCATTAACGGGGTGTTCTGAGAGGAGCCTATGAGAGATGCTGAAACTAAAATGCAGTGTTCGTGCTTTGAAGATGGCTGGGAATCCGTAGACAGTGACCCACAAGGTGGAAGCAATATTGAGGCTATGTGGTGTGTTTTATTCGACAATGGAGCTCTAGTCTATCGTGAACATGCTCCTCCAGGTCAGAAAATAACTAGGAATACTACACGGAAATTCTTAGTACTAATCCAGAGAATTATTCTCAAAAACTAGATCTCCTAATTGTTTACAGCATGAATGGAAAACGTCTTAAGGTACTCAAAACATATAAGAACCAGTGTTGCTCCCACTGAGTTAAATCTAATTAAATGGGATCTTAAAGACATGAATGATAATGAATACAAATATGGGAAGTTCCATACACCAAGTAGTCAAACCACTTGCATACGGAACGTAAGCAAGACAGCGACACTACACGTTTTTGCGGCGAGAAGATGTAAATATGTCTGGATGTGAAGAAGAAAGATGATACTGTAGTAGTTCATATAGTGCCATTATAAGAATTCACTTCTCTGTTCAGCATTTGTAGTTATCATCATCATCATCTTTAAGGATTAAACCAAGGAGGATGGTTTGTTCCGGTCTCAAATAGGCAAAGATTAGATCTGGTCACTCCAGCGCTTCCTCGGACGTCCCACACCTCTCCGTCTCCTTGGCTTATAGTTCCATGGTTGTTTGGGGATGCGGCAGTCATCCACTCGGCAAAGATGTTTCCACCAATTCAGCCAATACTGGGCTATTCTGTCGAGTATACTCGTAATATTCAGTTCATGCCGTATATCTGTGTTTCTTCTATGATCTTGGAGAGTATACCCTACCATGTCCCTGAGAAATCCCATTTCAGCTGCTTGGATGCGACTGGCCTAGCCTTTTTCGTTAACCCATTCACTGACTATTTTTTTAAGAAATTTATTTGCAAAAAATAACAATTTTTTTATTGCAGATAATTCTTACAAATATGTTATAATGCACAAAAAATTATTAAAAAAATTGTACGTACAGTTTATTTTTTCAAATTTTGTAATTTTCATTCGTTCGTACCGAAGCACTGTTACAGAAGCTTTAAAGAGACCCTTTTGAATATAAACTTTACAAACCATATATTGGAATACACAATTACTTACAATTAAGAAAATATTTAAGTAATAAGCAGTTCCACCACAGACTTACTAGTCCAAAAAATTTAATTTTGAATGATAATCCTGAAAGCATTTTGGTACATGTAGTGGGATCTCTCACTTTTCACACTGCCACGCTGTTTCACTTTTAATTTTTTTTTTGGAAACAACATCTCTTAGTAGGAGTTGCTTTTGAAGAAGTTGGTGGTATCTTTACTACAAAATGTCCCCACTGTTTGTCCTGAAGTCGCAGAGGAGTAGGTCCAACTGATGGTCTTTCACGGGTTGGATACTGAGGTAATGTAACATTTTCTAAGACCTGGTCTACAAAACTCAATCGAAAATCTGTGAATGACTCTTTCTTTCCTGTCATAATTTTCCATATCACAAAGGAATTATATAGAGCCATGTCAAACATATAAAAAACAGTTTTTTATAACTTTTAGAATACCTTCTCAAAACTGGAAAACATGAAAGGACCTGATTTTGGCGGTCTACGCCACCCATAGCACTGTTATAGTCTATAACAACATTAGGTTTTGTTACAGTTATTTCTTGTATATGTGTGTGGCCCCTAATCTTTTGCTTCACCTTTCTAGTTTTTCCAGTGTCAGTCATGATGGGTGATTCATGAAGTGATGATAACATTAAAACGTCTTTCACGTCTTGCCATTTGAGACATAGGATGTTATTGGAACTTTGGTATGGTACTTCTCCTATAGATTAGACAATTTTTTTGTAACAACAACTGGAGGCATGTTTTTCCTATGTCCACGAACAGTTCCTGTGGCATATGTTTTATTTTGCAACAGTGACCTGAATAATAAAGGAGAACTGTACCAGTTGTCTAAATAGATAACATAACCCTGGTTCAAAAGTGGCTCACTCATGTTCATAACAGCTTCACTGACCAACATATTATTATGAATATCCTGGCAACAATAAACTGAAAATGTCCAACAATATCCTGATTTGGACTCATTCAATTTGTAAAACTTTACTCCAAACCAAGAACGCTTTGATGGATTGAATTGAATGTAAGATAGTCGCCCTCTACACTTTACCTAACTTTCATCAACAACTACATTTCTGTCAGGAGTACCTATATGTATGTTGAAATTTTATATTCATGTATTCAATCATAGGCCTAATTTTTTTCAGCCTATCATCATCACCTTCAAAGTCATTTGCAAAATGTATATATTTACATAAAAGTAAAAAAGTTTATAAGGCATTACCTCAGAAAAAATAGGTGTACGAAGAATTTTCCTCTTCGTCCAGCCATTGTTTGGGGTTCTGTGACATCAGCACTATAATTGCAAAAAGCGATTTTAGTTCGTCAACCGTATTCGGAAACCATTTCTGCCAATTCTGAACATCAACAGTGTCCAACTTTACTTGAGCATACCGATTGGTTTCAAGAACGATCATTTGGTAAAAATCGTCACTCAATAATTGAAAATATCGATTTCTTTTGTCACAGAATACTGACTAAGATTTTGTTTATATCACTGTTTACCCCAGAATCACCAGTAAAAGTAATTGGAATAACAATATTAATTCTATTTTGCCAGTCCCAGTCATAAACATAACCTCTCTGTTCTTCACTTTCACTGTCACTACTGCTTTCTGAACTGTCATTTAGCTCCAAATTTGTAGGAAGTACAAAATCTTCTTCATCTGTAATTTCACTGTCACTTTCATATAATACTCTTTCAATTTCTTCTGGTGTTAAATATTTATCACGCACATAACTCATCTTGCAGGATGAAGACGGTATCAAACAAACGGTTTGTTTACAATGCTCACAGAAAACAACGCTACATAACAGTAAAAAAAACCACATGTGGAAAGCATTTACATCTGCCCGACATCTGTTGGAGATTCATAAAACTACTACAAAGCAGTTCTTACATTGAAACAACACTGGCAAGTGTTTGCCGTCAAAGTCAGTGAACTGAACAAGTGGCGCGAGCTACACTCGTCAAAGTCGCCACAGTACTGGTAAAATGATGCGAGCTACACTCGTCAAAGTCAGTGAATGGGTTAAAGTCCAATTCTCACACCCATAAAGAAGTGTGGGAAGACCCGTCACCTAGTAGAATTTTAGGCGTGTTCCTTTACTTGCTGACTTAATGGTTTGCCATACTGTAGCCCAGGTATTCAAAATTGCTGACTTGTTCCAGGACAGTACCATCTATAACAACTTTTGCCTGTACGGGATCAGTTCCACGAAAAGTCATCACCTTCGTCTTAAGTGTGGAAATTTGCAATCCACAGTCTTTGCAGATTCGATTTAATGGATTGCTGATCTGCAATCTGTTTTCAGAGTCCTACAGAATAGCCTGATTGTCCGCAAACAACAAAGTGTCAATTGTAGAGTGACCAATCATAAAATGTTCTGGAAGACACATCTGCCAGTTTTGTGTGACATCGTCAATATAAAAATTAAAAAGAGAAGGTGATAACGGACACCTTTGTCGTATTCCACAATTAAATCAGGCCAACTCTAGGAGCTGTTCTTGGTGCATTTGTAGTTCTTGAAATGTATTGCATCATTTTCAGTGCCAACATGAATCACGAAAAACATGAGTGTCTGGGCCATATTACAAACCACTCAAATAAGCCAATATGCAAAGACAAATCAGACTCACTGTGACTGACTGTTTTCAGTAATAAATCATAGCTCAAGCCAATCATAAAGTTATACTAAATTATTTAACAAAATTAAACATGCACAGTTTTTTTATTATATCTGAATATTCCTTTTAAGTAAATTATACCCATTATTATGTTGTGGTGTAACATAACTTCATTTATTTTTTAAAATATAGTGAGATACTATAATTGTTTTGACCAAACCATTCATTATTTCAAGAATAGTTAATTCCAAGCTTAACTTTGCAATATAGTCGAAACACTCCAAGCTTAACTGACCTGACCTGTAGAAAAATCTTTTTTTTCTTAATTGCTTCTATGTCTCTTCTGTTTGCTGGAGAAGATTTGCTAACCTGAAGAATTTTGTATTTTAATTTAGAATTGTAGTATATTAAAAAAAATTATAGTCAGTGGTGAAACATACTACTATACTGTGGAAATTAATTGGGACAAAGTAAAAAAAATCACTTTTTCAAAAAACTGCTTTTATTCATACTATGCCTTTATGTACACTGATAAATACATGTATTAGTATGAAGTATGTCCTCCTTTAGCAGAAATGACCTCTTGAAGACGTTTTGGCATTGACTCCACTAGATTAGTGCACATATTCTTGATTTCATCATTGTGGAACCACACGTTTATAGCCCTAGTTATCATGCGTTCTTTTGTCGAACAGTCCATCTTACCTAAACGACTTCAAAATATTCCACAAGTTCTCAATGGGATTTAAGTCTGGTGAGTTTCCAGGCCAATCAAGCACATTTATTTGATTTTCCGGCATGAAAGTCTTGACTAATTTTGAATTATGACAAGGGGCCAAGTCATGTTGAAATGTCCCGCTTAAAAGTTTGCATGAATGGAACAATCCTTTGTTGTAATATTTCTATGTACTTGGTTGAATTCATCATACCTTGAACGGGAACTAAGCTTCCAGTGCCATTTGTCGTGAAAAAACCCCAAAACATCTGTTTCAGAGGGTGTTTTACAGTTTGTTGGAAATGCTCAGGTCCGAGAGGTTCACTGTCACCTCGTCTCACGACATTTCCTTTGTAACCCTGCACAAATAAATGAGTTTCATCACTAAAAATTACCTTCTTCCAGTCATCAGCAGTCCAAGATTTATATTTTTTGGCCCATTTTAAACGCTTTTCCTTCATTTTATGAGTTAACAATTGTTTTTTGACTGGTCTTCTTGGCTTCTGGCCAGCTTCCAGAAGCCTACGGCGTACAGTTGAACTACTAACATCGAAACCAGTTGTCAATAAATCTCTTCTAAGGTCTGAGCTTGTTTTCCTTGGATTAATTTTACTATTTCTTATTTGAATTTTATCAGTTCTTGGAGTAGTTTTCCGTTTGCACCCACATTTTCCTCTCCTTTTTGGAGACGATGATCCAGATTCTTTGAACGTTGTCAGAATTCTTGATACACTTGATTTGCCTACACCAACTGCAGAAGCGATATCTCTCACTGTCATAGAAGTGTGATCTTTCAAAGCAATAATTTTTGCACGCTTCCTCGGCGTAATATCCATTTTTAAACACACGAAAACAACATGTGTTACGCAGAGCGCAAAAACTAGCATCAAACTGCCACAATCAAAGGCTCACAACTGAAGATAAACCAGTCAAAGTGCTTTGTTACTGTCAAGGTCGAACAGTCACACACCACCTCAAGGCAGATAATACCAGTTTAAGGCAGTTTCAGACATCAAATGCCAATCACAAACAATATACAGAAAAAAAAATAGCTTGTCCCAACTAATTTGCACGGCATAGTATGTACATTTAATATTTGTATGTTTATTTTCCAGTGTGTTTTATTACCAACCATCGTAGAGGGAGGGCAGACTGCAGAATCGAGTGTGAAAACAAAAGAAAGAATAGCTCAGAGCATTGTTGGAGGACTAGAAGGACATATATATCAGGTAATGTGTATTAATATAAGTGGAGCTCAGAGGAAAAGTCGATCGGGTCCATTTTTGTTCATTGTTAGAAACTTAGTTATGAAGTACAGCTGTTTCTCTAATTATGGGCGATATATGGGTACTATAGTAGCTTTTAATATGAACGTTTAACAGGTGTACTTCTTTTTAAATCATTCAGTGATGACTGTTTAGTTTTTTCTGATTAACACCTTCACTTCCAGACCTTTAAAAAACTCTCCAAGCGTATACACCAGATAACTCTAATAACTATGGGAATTGAAATAAGTTATTATAATAGCACATTCTTTTACTTTTAAATTATGTTTTACTCATTCCTCAAGCATAATATCTCTTCCTCCCCTCTCCTCTGTCAACCCACCCCACCCTTACTACCCCCCCCCCATACACACACAGTTATTCATATTTTCTTCTTCTTTTTTCATTATATTCATTACTTTTTAATATTCACTATATTATTATTTTTTTAAATATAGGTACAGTAGAACCTTGCTAATCCGTCACCTGTGGGACTGTGGGTATGGTCGGAACGCAAAAAAGGTCGGATTATCAGAAGAATACAAAATGTTTATTATTTCATTAAATGAGACAGTCTAAAATAAAATAAAACTTATACAGTAGGCTACCAGCCTATATGATTGGTTATGTACAATAAATGTGTAACGGGACAGATCAGGGAAGTAAATAATTTTTAACAGTTGAAAGAAATGTTAACTCAGCCAGTGTTCATCCTTTAGGGAACCTCTTTTAACCCACATGCTTGCAATTTTATTATGAAACATCAGTCTGTGTTTGTGTCTGGCATCAGTTAGTCTAGACGAGTTACATAATCCCCTACAACTCAGGACATCTGTGAATTACAGAGAATGCGAATGTATTCGTCATTAAAACCCAAATAATCATTTCTGCAATAGTTTCGTGTATAGAACCCTGGAGGAGAACCTAAGGTAGGAAAAGAAGTAAATTGTAATATTTGTGCGATAATAATAAATTAAAGAAAAGTGAATTGTTACAATTGGCATCCGAACTGGGACGAATTTATTTGCTTAGAAAATTGAATTGTTACAAATGATAATATGTACAGTCCTGCAATAGTGTAATAAAAAACAAGAAACCATTTTATTGGTGAAAAAAATCAGTAATGTTCTTTTGTTTGGCAGACGACTGTCTAGACTTAGCTACAATGTTCCTCCATTTCTTGATCCACAAGATATCCATAGGTGTAGAGGACGAGTTCTGTTCGATGTACTGAGGAGCACCATCAAAAGCTTTCTTGGCTTCCGTATGCGATACACGGGCAGGCGGTTCATCATCATCATCATCATCATCATCATCAGGGTCTTCATTTACGGTTTCTTCATCAACTTGCGAAATAGCGGAAACGATCTGATCATCATTTAGTTCTTCATTTGTTTCACAATCTTCACCACATTTAGCAATCCACTCATCAACGTCATTTGCTTGGATATCATGTTGCAAAGGTTGTAAGTCGTTGACAATTTCCAGCGTGTCTGTGTCTTGCTCATTCCCAGTTTGTTCACTCTCGATCATCACTTCCGGCCAAAGTTTACGCCAAGATTTTTGCAGTGTGTCAGGTTTCATTTCATCCCATGACTCGGCTATTGTGTAAATTGCATCTTTGATACTAATGGATTCGTAGCTTCAAAAAGGTTACAGCCTTCTGTCTTTTCCGAAATCGAGCTGATGTACTTTCGGCGATAACTCTTTTTCAGCCACTCGATCACTCCTTGATCTATTGGTTGGATAAGGGAAGTTGCATTGGGTGGAAGGAATGCAGCTTTTATTTCTCCTTTATCAATTCTTCTTCAGAAGGGTGTGATGGTGTTGTTTATCTAACAACAACAGAGCGCGAACAGAAAGTTTTTGGGCCTTTTAAGTTTTTTTCAACAGCAGACACAAATTTGTCAAAAAACCATGACTTAAAAAGTGTACAGTCCATCCAAGCTGATTTTTGGTTGCGGTAGTAAACTGGTAGCGATGATAAATTAATGTTGTTGAATGCTCTTGGCATTTTGGACTTGCCAATGACAAAAAGCGGAAGCTTGTGTGTACCGTTAGCATTGCTGCAAGTAGCAACGGTTAGCCTGTCTTTGGCAAGTTTTGATCCTAGTATCACGGTCATTTGATGCAACAAGTGTTTTAGTTGGTAACATTCTATAGTTTAGGCCAGTTTCATCTATATTATAGACTTGGTCAGGTGCTAATTCATTTTCTTCAACAATTTTTTTAAATTTCAAAGAAACTCTTTTGCTGCCTCGTCATCAGCTGATAGTTTTTCACCTGATATTGCAACATATCTAACGCCATGACGGGTTTTTCACTGTTCTAACCAACCTTCACTAGCTGTGAACTCGCCTTCAACTTCCAATTTTTTGTGCAGAATTAGTGCCTTTTCTTTGACAATAGGCCCAGATAGTGTGATTTTACTCACTACGTGTTATTTAATCA
The DNA here is from genome assembly GCA_034769895.1 of Magicicada septendecula. Classification (NCBI taxonomy): domain Eukaryota; kingdom Metazoa; phylum Arthropoda; class Insecta; order Hemiptera; family Cicadidae; genus Magicicada; species Magicicada septendecula. The sequence goes on along the minus strand of CM068367.1, from coordinate 1,368,103,633 downwards.
TTTATCGGTGTGTACATAAACACTTGTTGACGTCTGTATAATTCCGACGCCATCTTTAAGGTTTGCCAAATATATATAAAATAGTTACTTACCAGGGTTCTTTTCCAACGAACAGGAAGGCAGAATAGGATTATTTAGTAAATAAATTAATTATTTGTTCCCAAAAAAAATCTATTACCTTTTATTACCTTCATCACAATCATACATTGAATTCTCCCATTGTAACGGGCCTATTTTGGGGTAATAAGGCAATTTGTATTTTTTTTTATAAACGAATAACATTTTTTGATGATAGGGACAAAAATTTATAAAGAGAGGTAAATTTAGTGGTAGGCGATGAAAGCAACGGTGGCCGCACTGCATGTGAATATCAAAAGACGCAGAAATCAACAAGCTGGAATTGAGTCAAGGTCAGCTCCAGTGACACAAAACAGCATAACAAGTTATGTAACGAATCATCATACCACCTTACGTCAGCGCGTTACATAACGAAGAATGTGGGTGCAGCAACACCAGTTGCTTGGTGACACACAGAGAACAAAGACCCAGTCGGAAAACAACATCTGAACACCTCGGACGCAACCAACTGTGCGTTCGCCGGTTTTGGGCGAAGTTTTGGTGTTCGCCGGCTGTGCGTAATTTTGGCCCGCAACATATAAAAATGTGAATACCGCGCGTGTAAAACTTTTAAACTTTCGCCCAGTTAAAATCATTTAAAATGTAACATTTTAAGAAAAGAAGCAGTTCCATTTTATTAATATAAAACGAAGTGACAGTGAAAATGGCAAAAGGGGATATGTGAGTAGTGAACGAGAATACGGGTGGAGCCTGGACTGTTTCGGACTAAAATGACAAGATAAGTAACACAGGATGTATAAACCAGAAATAATTTCAAAAGGGGTTAAACAAAATTAAGAAAATAATGTATTCCAATTAAATTTTGAGATCTCAAAAAGGTATAAATGTGTGTGTGACTGAGGCGCTGGTTTGTTGTAAGTATAAAGTTAATTTGCATAATGAATATCTTGTTCTGTTTTTGTTGGAAGGAAGTAAGCTCATAAGTAGATATATATATAAGAAAATAAGTGTTGAATTGTGTCCAGTTGATTACTAATACGTAAAAGGGGAGGAAATCTTTTGTGATGGAAGGTAAATGATTTCAAAAATTTTACATTTGAAAAAAGTAATTAATAAAACGTAATTCTTGGGAAACAAGTAAAGTTTTCTTTATTTCAAATAACCAGTTCTGCACTTCCCGGTTCGCTGATCCGAACCTTGGTAATTAATTTCTTGCAGTACGCAAGATGGCGCCCGATTGTTATATGATGTTCATTAGTAAATGAGTTAATTTTTATGTGACACAAAATATAGTAGCTTCACATTTGGCTTCTGGAACAGGGACAATTTTATATAAAGAGATTTATATAAAATACGGCCTACTTGGGAGGGCAGAACGGTTGTTTGAGTTGAAGATAAAAGTACGTAAAATAGACGCAAATATGGGGTTATGTCTTGATAGTGTTATGTATGTAGTGAATTATTTGTTTATGAGTATTGTGAGCTAACATGGGTAACTAGTGTGTATGAGGTGAGTTGTATTATATAAAGGGTATTATAATAAAAAAAAAAAATTTTTTTTAAATATGGCTAAGATACAAGAAAATGATAGTGGTTTCCTATGGAAGGAGTGGCAAAGCGAATTTAAAGGGGTTGTAGGTGAAATGACAGACGAGGAATGGGGGAGGTTAGACGATAGTTTAACACGAATGGAAGAAAGGGAAGAGGGAATATTCGCAGAAATTAAGAAGCACAGTGATGATATTGATAGTGAGGTGACAAGTAATAAAGGTAAGATCGTTGAAGCGACAATGGTAGAGAATGAGACAGAAAATAGGCCTAACGATAATGATGTCGACAGTGTGGGAGTAGTAAAAAAGGAGCGTTCATGGGAGGATGTGCTGAATTTTTTAATAGCAATGGAAAAACAGTGGGATAAACGTTTTGACGAGTGGGACAAAATGATGGATAAACATTTTGATAATCTGAATAAAATAGTGGATGAGGGTGTCAATAAAGTAAAAAATGCTATTGATAAACCAGACGAGAAGGGGGAGGAAGATAGATGTCAATTAAACGTTGAGTTAACACAGGTAAGTGGTAGTAATGTCTTTGAGAATAGTGAAGAAATAACCAGGTGAGTGACAATTCAAATAATGAGTTAATAAATAACAGTGACCAAATAGTGGGAGAAGTAGTGTTGACTAGTGATGATAATGATATTAATGACAATTCTGAGGTAAGTAGGAATGATAATTATGACAATATAAGTGAAAATATGATGTTAAAAAATAATGGAGTAAATGTAGAGAGTACTGATGAAGTTTTAGAATGTAATTATGGAATGTTAGTATGTGTTAATGGATTAAGGAGAGTGAGTGAAGAGAGTTATGTTGGGGTTATGAAGCAGGGGGTAAATTTTCCCCATATTTATGGTGAACCAAGGTGTTCACAAATGTTGTTGTTGAAGGGTAAGAATCCCTTGTTATTGGAAGACATGAGGTCTTTGAATTGTTCCCCGAATTTTTATAAATCAGTACCCTCTGCATGGAGTGAGAGAGAAAGTGAGATATGGTGTTATGGTGAGGGAGATATAGATAGAGGGTGGTGTAGTGAGAGAGAGATAGAATTGTATAAGTTAAAAAGAAATTATGATGAATTGAGAGAAAGGTTAGGAGGGGTGAAGATGAACCATATAAAATACTTACCTATTGAAAGAGAGATAGGGAATTATTTTGATAATATCTTTATAAACGATAATGACTTACCTGACGTAGTAGTTGAGGAATATAAAAGTAATGAAACAACTTACCTGACATTGACCAATAATACTGATGGAGACTGGACAATGATGACTGATGTTGACAAGGTTTATGAAAGATTAATAGGGAATAACCCTATCAATTATAATGGTATAATGACAGAAATAAAGTTGATGGATTATTATAATAATAATAAATTGTATGTTGATAACAATGATGCGTGTTACAAATATATTAGATATTTATACGATGATGGAGGATGAACTAAAAAAATCAGTGAATAGACATTGTTAGATATTTGTAGCGGGTCGAATTTTGGGTGTTTTTATTTTTACTGTATGGGGCAAGTACATTTTTATTCATTTCATTTTCGGGCGGGTTTGGATAAAATATTACGAAATAAATGTATTATTGTGCAACGTATGTGTCAGTATAACAGTCAGTGTAACAGAACAGTGAAACAACGCAATAGGACGCAGTTGTTGAGGAATGCGGCAGGGCATTTGCACCTCCACAAAATTCTAAGAACTTTGTACCTGTGTGTGGCAGCGCACATACGCAACTGCTCAATCACGCTCCAAGTGACGCTCTGACAAAAAACCAAGATGGCCAGAGAGTGAAATTTTCATCGTTCATTTGGTTTCACTACGGAAGTGTCGTTTAGACCAAGCCCACTTAAATGACGTCAGCCAATGCCTGTAGAAGATCATATGCGACATTGACTCAAAAAAACAACATGCATAAAATGGTTACGCGACAGCAGAGGAACAAGGAGCGACGACGAAAACATCGTGGCATTGAAGGAAAACTTCCATGCAGGAACAGGTAGATGTACCTGTTACGTTCACAACCACACAGTCGACTTTAAGCAGAGACGCCATATAGTCAGCTAGAGCCGCACCCAGTTAGAGACGCTTACAACTCTGTCGGCGTCCCGGTCGGTGTTGTTTTATACGATGTGAAGTGAAACAACAATATCGTTAATACCGACCGGGACTCGTGAAATCAACGACGTAATAAACTAGTGTAGCGAAAGTGCGAAACGCCAAGAGTGAAATCGGACATTAAACACGTGTTCGGTTGGCATCAGGACAGTTAGTGAATGTAACGAAACAGGAATGTATAAAGGCTAACTATTTTCTATATTGACTACAATATTTAAAAGGGGTTTAATTGGTGTGATAGTGTGTGTGTGCAAAGCTGGGCTACTTTCTTTTGTAATACATAGTATGTAAGGTAAGGTCGATGTAACCAGTAATTAATGTGTTACCGTATTCTTTTGTGTTGTGTATAAGGAATTTACGTCTTTATGAGAGTAAGTAAAATGTTCATTTAATAACCATGTGTTAGTTTTAGTTATTTCGTCATTGCCATTTCCTCATTTCTGTGTTAAAAATTCGTCTAACGTTCCGGAATCTTTCTGAGTTATTAATTGGGTGGGTCAGATTGCTAAATTGTCCGTTTTATTTAGGGTGGAGTGTAAAGGTTTTCGATATTTTATCCTATAAAAAATAATCGTGGCGACCTTGGTCTTCTGGTAAAATTTTAGCAGGTAAGTGTTGTAATTGCGCACAGGTAAGTTCTGGCAGGGTATTTTATTTATTTTATATATTTCGGCTTCTTTTTTATTGTTACAAATGGCTCTCGCTGCCAGGATTTTCGTTTAATGGTAATTTTATACGAGATAGACCTATTTTAATACACAGAAAATAGGATGTGGTAATGACGAATGTATAAAAATTGTAGTACACTTATTTGCGTAGGTTATGTTCGTGTTGTGATTCACAGTGTGTTAGGTGTTTGAGTATAGAGAAAAAGAGTAATTTTATATATAAAAGTGTTATACAAACGAACTTTAAAAATGTCTATAATACAAAGTAATGATGGTGATTTTGCTTGGGATGAGTGGGAGAATGAATTTCGAGGTGTTGTGGGTGAGATGACAGACGAGGAATGGGGTAATTTAGACAATAGATTAACACGAATGGAAGAACAAGAGGAAGGAATATTCGCAGAAATTAATAAACATAGTGAGATGACCAATGTTAAAGGTAAGATAGCTGAAGTAAAACTGGTAGAAAATAAGGCAGAGAATAGGCCTAGTGATAATGATGATAGTGTGGTGGTAATAAATAAAGGTAGAGAGATAGACCAAGTTAACAAAAATAAAGTCGACCAGGTGACAGACAATGAGGTAAGTAACAATGAAATGAGTGAATCTGATTATAAGACACAGATGATGAATATGATGATTATGATGTGTAACAAGTTTAATGAACATTTGGATAAACAAAACGCAATGTTAGATGACATGATTAGTAATACCAAGGAATTCAACAAGGAATTGAAAAAACGAGACGAGAAGTGGGAGGAAGATAGATGTCAATTAAAAGTTGAGTTAACACAGGTAAGTGGTAATAATGTCTCTGATAATAGCGAAGAAATAATTAACAAGGTAAGTTACAGTTGTAAAACTGAATTAATAAATAATAGTGATAAAATAGTTGAAAACGAGCTATTTAAGAATGATGTGGTGAAAACAAATAGTGATGATGAAGTTTGTGGTGAAGTAGAACTTAATAAAATGTTAGCGAGTGTTGATGAAATTGAGAGAGAGTGTGGTGAAAGGTTAGGGTGTCAAAGGGCAAATTTTCCCCGTGATATAAGTGGAGTAAGGACTCCGCTAGTAATGAATTTTGAGGACAGAGTTTCCTCCGTTAATTGTGTGGAAGACGAGGTGTCTTCAAGCAGTCCCCTAATTTTTTGTAAACCTGGAAAAGCCAGGAAGTGGTATAGTAAGTTTGTTGTGCCCTTTGCATGGAGTGAAGTAGGTCAGTGGTGTTGTGACAGGTATTGTGATGAAAGTGATTATGAGAGAGAGAAAGAGTTAGAGTGGTTCAAAATAAATAGAGGTTATGTAGAGCTGATAGAGAAGATGGATATAAAGAGAGTTATGATAAATAATGTAGACATACCTTGTGTAGTTGTAGACAATGATTATATTGATGATAAACGTGTACCTGTACGAAGAATTAGTGTACTTGTAGTGGAGGAATATGATGAGAAAATAATTTACCTGGGTGTAACAACAAATATTCACGGAGGCAGGATAAAAACAAATAATAGTGACAAGTCTTATGAGATAATAAAAGGGAAAATGAATGACATAGAGGTAATGGTTTATGATAAAAATAATAATAATAAACTGGATGTAAATAAAAATCATTTAGTATACAAATATGTGAGGTATATTTTTGACGATGGTGGCTAAAATATAAAACAGTAAAAGACAGTTAAATATTTTGTTTTAAGCTATTTGACTTTGCTGATTTGGATATTGAGATGTGATGACTGAATAAATACCGAAGTAAATTTGTAAATAAAGATGTAGTAAAGACAATGGTATGTGTTGTGGTTAAGTGAACAGTGTATGTAGGTAATTAATTGTTGTAAGAATAATATTAAAATATTTGCAATTTAAATAAATAAACCAAATTAATTTTGAAAACAAGTAATCAGAGAATTATAATTGTTTGGATGGTAATGAATTCTATATTGTTAATAATTAATTTAATGAAAACAATTTGATATATTTTAAATATTTTAATTGATTGCGTAAATGTTGAATAATTAATTTTGTTGTAAATTCAGTTTGTTTTACGAGATGGAAATTTGGAAATGAATGATAAATTATTTAATTTAAATTAATAAATTTTGTGAAATGTTTCAGAGATGGTGGTGATTATGTTTTGTGGGCATATCATGTTAAATGGATTGTAAGTAGAAAAAATTTTATAATCATGTGTAATAAAAATATTTACAGGTGTAATTGAGATTCTAAGTCAGTAATAAGATGTTATTTGGAAATAAGTTGGTTCAAGAAATAAAGATAATTAAAAAATTTTAATACTAAATGAAAAACGATATATAATGATTATTAATAATAAGTTTTGAAAATTTCAAGAAAGTTAAACGGTAAAAGGTTATGAATGGGTTAGACGATTATTGATGTAAATATTATATGATAATGTATACAAAAATTTTTAATTAGTTTTCAATTGTAATTAGGTATTAAGTGGCTATTGTGGGGGTTGCCTGTGCTCTCGCAAATAGCGAAATGGGTTGGGGGTAACAGTGAGTGTTACCTCCATCGGAGGCCAAAATGGCGATAAATGTGCGGCACACCTTATCAGTGTAAATTAAAGTGTACACACTGCCAACTACCGTGTCGCACATAGTAGTGATGTGCAACAGGCAATTAAATTAAAGTTAGATTTCCTCGACTTTTCGGGCGGTTACTGTCTTACCAGCACTAACCGTGGTTTTGGCTAGCGGCCAGCTATGGTCATACCAAGTCCTTTGACCATAGCTGACTTGAAATTGGTATAAATTTGAAATTTAATGGGGGGACAATTAGAGGAAATCTCCGGAACTAGGGAACAGCGGCTGCCACTCTGTTCGAGGAGGAACAGCAAGACCGGTGGCAGATCCGTTTTTAAGGGTGTATGATTTTATGACAAGAACATGATGATGTTCATAACTTTAAAACTTAACAGCGGAAGCAGAGACACGGAGAGGTAAAACCCTGCTCCAAAATATACCGTCTCTGTGGAAGCGAAAAGGCGAGACAGTCTTACATAATCTGAAATAGTGTGTGTGGCTGGGAGGTGACGTAAAGGAGTCACGAATTTAAAATTTTATGACGTAAAAGTTTTGCTTATTCAAAGTTTAATTCAATCAAAAAATGCTTGTGCTCTGTCCACATAATTATATGCTCAGACTCGTAAATTAAGGTGTTCATGCTATAATTTTAAGTGTATTATTTTATTGTTGTCTATTAGATAAGCATTGAGAAGAACATGTAATTTTATTATGTGTGTATTTGTTTAAGCTTATAAGTAAATCATCTGGCAGGTTAATAGAAGCATCAGAATCAGAAAAGTGAGAAACAATGAGGTGAGAAGGGAGAATAAATAAAAATAAATATGTATATTCCATGTAATTTGTTCAATTTTAAGATGTGTTTTAATTATCCTAGGATATCAGCTGATCAGCAATAACGTCACTGGTATATTGGTTTGTAAATGTTACAAGTAATTAATGTTTAATGTATTACGGATATTTTGAAGTAATGATAAAAATAATTTGCTACAATGAGAAATAAAGTAACAATTTATGCAAATTAATAAAAGATAATTCATGGGTGATAAATATGTTGTGGGACATGTAGATCTGTCCAAGTTAAATTCAAAGTTGAATTTGAAATAGTATAGATGAATATGATGTAATGTTGTTTTTGAGTTGATGTAATGTAATTGAAGTTGTTGGTGAAATATTGATGTTGACACGGTAGTTGTGGAGAATTTATGTAGAGTTTGAATGATATATATTTATGTTTATAATTAATGAGGTTATTTTGTGTATTTGTAGTGAGGTAATGAGATTGAGAATTTTGGGGATGGCAATTTTGTATTAGGGGGTAGTGTATTTGGGGAGTCCGCAACAAGGGTTGGGACGGGATAGGGACCGATTGGCGCCGGAAAGGGTTACCTAGGGGGAGTCCAGGGACCAACATAAGGGAATGAGTTTTTTGGGGGCAGGGAAACACGTATCCTATGTACAAAGGGTTAGAGAGTATTTTATATGTAGAGAAGGTGGCGTTTTGTGTTTAATGGTAAGTTGGGGTTTAGAGTGGCCTGATTAGTAGAGATTTTGGTAGAGATGGGTGTCATGATAATTGAAGTTGATGAATATTAGAGTCAGAGGGAGAAAGTTTATATATGCATAGAGATCTAATACAGTAAACGAGAATAAATAATTTACATCACCCACAGTAGATTAAAGTAAGATTGTTGAAAAGAAAGAGAGATTCATGATAAAGAATATACAATTGTTTATTTTTTTAACCAGTGACAGAATTTTGATAAAATTTGAAAATAATGTAAAATTAAGAATTGTTTGTTTTAAATAATTTAAATGTCAATCTGTTTATTATCTATATTAATATTTTGTTTGTTTTAAATATTTTGTGTTATTACGTTTTGTATTTCAAGTTAGGATATTGCAGATGTTCAATGTATTTTCAGAACTTATATATATAACATATGTAGGTCAAGGGTTTTGGACTTGACCTAGTTACGATCAGCTGATGAGGTCATACACCTACTAAGCTTGTGTATAGTAGGAATCCAATTTTAATTTGTTTGTTTGATTAATTCAAACCAATATTTGAATAATTTTAATAAATGTTATTTAATAAACAAATTTAATAACATTTTTTAATGAATAAATTTAATTTGTTTTGAATTTTAAAATTTTGAAAATTTTATATTTTTTTGAAAAAAAAAAAAAATGATTTTCACCTGCCAGCGAACGCAAATTTTTAGATAATGATTCTTTTATTATACGTGCATTAACCATGTTTATTTTATTGTATTGTATTGTATTGGTAGTCTATAAGTGGTTCTCATGTTAGAGTAAGGATGTGTTTATATTATTAGAAATGTCTAGGTTGTCATTTGAAACAAAAAATTAGAAAAAACAAGGAAGAGAATTTTTTGGTAAAAGATTTTTTTTTGAATATTGAATTTTTTGAATTTATAATAAATTTTAAAAGGAAGTTTTTATTTTAATGTGTTATGATAATATGTAATGTTAGTGTGTGTGAGCCCAGTATCTGCTAAAGGCAGCCCAGCTTGCAAAAAGGGGATCCATATCGGCGGAGGAGCTGGAGTAATTTTAGCCAGGGGTTGAGGATTTTTGGGGGTAGCATGCGAGAAGGCGAGGTGCGCCGTGGTGCGAGTCTGATCGATTTCTCGGTGTTGGGATCTCTTACGGAGAAGTCCAGTGATCTCGTTCAGATGAGTCCATGGTCGCTGAGCCAGGGGGGTCGTGTACCCATGAGATTAAGAACTAGGGGGTTGATGGCACCAGTTCCTCACCGGTCCTCTTCGGGGTTATCGATGAGATTTCTTCTGTCGTGGACAGCAGAATTCTCATCGAGGGGGTATTGTAGCGGGTCGAATTTTGGGTGTTTTTATTTTTACCGTATGGGGCAAGTACATTTTTATTCATTTCATTTTCGGGCGGGTTTGGATAAAATATTACGAAATAAATGTATTATTGTGCAACGTATGTGTCAGTATAACAGTCAGTGTAACAGAACAGTGAAACAACGCAATAGGACGCAGTTGTTGAGGAATGCGGCAGGGCATTTGCACCTCCACAAAATTCTAAGAACTTTGTACCTGTGTGTGGCAGCGCACATACGCAACTGCTCAATCACGCTCCAAGTGACGCTCTGACAAAAAACCAAGATGGCCAGAGAGTGAAATTTTCATCGTTCATTTGGTTTCACTACGGAAGTGTCGTTTAGACCAAGCCCACTTAAATGACGTCAGCCAATGCCTGTAGAAGATCATATGCGACATTGACTCAAAAAAACAACATGCATAAAATGGTTACACGACAGCAGAGGAACAAGGAGCGACGACGAAAACATCGTGGCATTGAAGAAAAACTTCCATGCAGGAACAGGTAGATGTACCTGTTACGTTCACAACCACACAGTCGACTTTAAGCAGAGACGCCATATAGTCAGCTAGAGCCGCACCCAGTTAGAGACGCTTACAACTCTGTCGGCGTCCCGGTCGGTGTTGTTTTATACGATGTGAAGTGAAACAACAATATCGTTAATACCGACCGGGACTCGTGAAATCAACGACGTAATAAACTAGTGTAGCGAAAGTGCGAAACGCCAAGAGTGAAATCGGACATTAAACACGTGTTCGGTCGGCATCAGGACAGTTAGTGAATGTAACGAAACAGGAATGTATAAAGGCTAACTATTTTCTATATTGACTACAATATTTAAAAGGGGTTTAATTGGTGTGATAGTGTGTGTGTGCAAAGCTGGGCTACTTTCTTTTGTAATACATAGTATGTAAGGTAAGGTCGATGTAACCAGTAATTAATGTGTTACCGTATTCTTTTGTGTTGTGTATAAGGAATTTACGTCTTTATGAGAGTAAGTAAAATGTTCATTTAATAACCATGTGTTAGTTTTAGTTATTTTGTCATTGCCATTTCCTCATTTCTGTGTTAAAAATTCGTCTAACGTTCCGGAATCTTTCTGAGTTATTAATTGGGTGGGTCAGATTGCTAAATTGTCCGTTTTATTTAGGGTGGAGTGTAAAGGTTTTCGATATTTTATCCTATAAAAAATAATCGTGGCGACCTTGGTCTTCTGGTAAAATTTTAGCAGGTAAGTGTTGTAATTGCGCACAGGTAAGTTCTGGCAGGGTATTTTATTTATTTTATATATTTCGGCCTCTTTTTTATTGTTACATATTATAATTTTGGTAATGACCTTGCAGACTGGGACATATGAAGTGGGAAACAATTGAACAGTTATTGACGTATACTGTGTAAATAATATAGTGAATTTATTTGTGTGCATTGTAGAATATTAAGTAAATAAGGTGTGTACGTAAGATGAATGTTGCGATAATAATAATATCAATATTTTGCAAGTTAAATAAACATCAGAATTAATTGTGAAAACAGTAATTGATTAATGGTAATTGTTTCGATAATTATATAATTTATATTTTTGGTAATTAATTAAATTAAAACAATTTGGTACATGTTAAATATTTTGATTGATTATTTGGATGTTAATTAATTAAACTTTTTTAATGAATTTAATTTATTTTATGAGATGGAAATTCGGTAATGAATGATAAATTATTTGATGTAAACTAATAGTTTTGTAAAATGTTTCAGAGGTGAGGTGAAAGTATTGTGGTATGGGGATTATGTTTTGTATATATCATGTTAACTGAATTGTAAGTATAAAAATTTTATAATCATATATAATAAACATGTTTACAGGTAACTAAGATTTTCATGCAATAGTGAGACTATTTGAAATAATTGTGTTTAATAAAAATGAGAATTGAAATTTTTAATAATAAATGAAAAGTGATATATAATGATTAGTAATAATAAATTTTGAAGATTTTAAGAAAGTCCAATGGTATAAAGGAATGAATGAGTCAAATGATTATTGATGAAATGATATATAATTATATAATCTATATAAAAAAAAAATTAAATTAATTAGTTATTAAGTTGCTGTTGCTGGGGTGGCATGTGCCCCAGTAGATAGCGGAAAGTGTTGGGGGTAACCGTGAGTGTTACCTCCATCGGAGGCCAACATGGCGAAAATGCACGGCACACCTTTTGTACAATTCTATATTGTACCTTGATAAATTGCCGTGTCGTGCATATTAATGATGAAGTGTACATGCCTGAAGGAAGAGATGATTTCCCCGACTTTTCGGGCGATTACTGCCTTACCAGCACTAATCGTGGTTTTGGCGAGCGGTTAGCTATGGTCATATCAAGTCCCTTGACCATAGCTGACTTGAAATTGGTATATTAGAAATTAATGGGGGGTGAAACTAGGGGGAATCCCGGAAACTATGGAACAGCGGCTGCCACTCTGTCCGAGGAGGGACAGCAGAGCCAGGTGGTAGACCCGCATTAGGGGTGCATAACTATAGACAAAGATATGTTGATATCTAGAGCTTTTAAAATGTAACGCAGAAGCAAGGACACGGAGATGTCACATTCCTCCAAAACCTCAGTCCTTGTGGACGCAACTGGACGCCACAGTCCAGGGGGGGTCATAGTGTGTGTGGCTGGGAGGTTGTCCAAGGTGATAACGTATTAGAAATTTGTTATGTTTTAATAATGATGATTTGCTACTCAATAATTTTGTTTTGATTTGAAAAATAGATGCACTAAATACTTCCTATAATGTGTTTATTAAGGCTTATTGTGTTAATTGCATTTAGTATGTTAGGAATAAGGATTATAAAAATATAATAATATGTTTTCAATGTGTTTATAGATTTTAAATAAAAATTAAATAAATTCGTGATAGTTAAAATTTTCAAGGGGTTGCTAAGATAGAAATGGGTGATAGTAATTGTTTGAATAAAACGTTTGAGTCAGTCCAAGTTAAAAAATATTGAGGTATTAAAGAGAATGAGAGATGAAAATATTGTAATGTTGTTTTGAATTAATGTATGTTATAGAATTTTGAGAAGTATAAGTGGAGACACAGTAGAAAGGGAGAAGATATGTAGAATTTTGAGCGATATATTGTTTATTTTGATGATGTTATTTTGTTATAGTTGTAGTGAGGTAATGAGATTGAGATTTTTTGGGAATGGCAATTTTGTAGTAGGGGGTAGTGAGCGTGGGAGTCCGCAACATAAGGGTTGGGACGGGATTTGATATAGATTTAGTGGGAAGGGGTTGCCTTAGGTAGAATCCAGGAACCAGAGAACGGGAATTGAGCTTTTGGGGGGGGGGGAAACACGTATCCTATGTACAAAGGGTTAGAGAGTATTTTTTTTTATATATTGGGAGAAGGTGGCGAATGGAGTTAAAGTAGTAAGTAGTTAGAGGTAGAGAAGGGTTAGTAGATTTTTGATAGTGGGGTGTCATACTAGTTAAAGATTTTGTAAGGGAGCGTTAGAGTAATAAAAGGGGTAAGATTATGAGTAAATGCCAAGTTGATAAAGTGAATTATAATGAATAACGTAGAATCACCCAAATTAATGAAAAGGAATAATAAATGAAATGATGTGTAAAACAGGTTGAAAAAAAAAAAAAATTTTTGAGAAACGAATTAATAAAAGTTAAATTGAGATTAAAAGATAATTTTATGATTTTATATGCAAATTCAATGATGTAAAGTGTGCAAATTTTAAATATAAATTGTTTATTTTAAGATGATAATAACAGTGTGAATTATTAATGTACTATGTTTTCTTATGTTATATTGTGTTTGTTAGTGTAAGAGAATTTTATGAATTTAAATATTTTAAATGCATTTTAAATTGGGGATGAGAGACATGTAATATGGTAATGGGAAATGTTTATTTAAATTCTGATGGGAATCAGGGCAGTAATTTTGAATTTTGGGGCAAAAGTTAATAAGAGAAAGTAGATAGAATGGGAGTATGGAATTTTAAAATGGGTATCATGTTGTTATTAGGTATTTTGATATATATGTTAGAAATAAGTAGAAAACAAAACCAGTGCTTCTTAGCGCAAACCAGCACTGCTAGGGGGAAACAGATCAGTTGGGGATATGGTGTTGTATAAGGCCACTATTTGATATTTGATTTGTTGTTTCAATGTTTGGTGATGCTGTGGCGGCGGACCTGAGCTGGCCTGCGCGTCAGAGCAGGGGCGTTAAGTATCTGTCTGACTCTACGGTGTTGGGATCTCGAGAGAGAAGTCCAGTATTGTCATTCAGGTGCGGTCACAGTCACCAGACCAAGGGTGAGTTGATTATATTTTTTTTTGTAAACCATACAGGGGGTTGTGGCGACATATCCTGGCTGATCCCTTTAGCAAGTATGAATGTGTCAATGAGATTTTTTATGCTTCGGCATAAAATATCTCATTGAGGGGGTATTGTAACGGGCCTATTTTGGGGGTAATAAGGCAATTTGTATTTTTTTTTATAAACGAATAACATTTTTTGATGATAGGGACAAAAATTTATAAAGAGAGGTAAATTTAGTGGTAGGCGACGAAAGCAACGGTGGCCGCACTGCATGTGAATATCAAAAGATGCAGAAATCAACAAGCTGGAATTGAGTCAAGGTCAGCTCCAGTGACACAAAACAGCATAACAAGTTATGTAACGAATCATCATACCACCTTACGTCAGCGCGTTACATAACGAAGAATGTGGGTGCAGCAACACCAGTTGCTTGGTGACACACAGAGAACAAAGACCCAGTCGGAAAACAACATCTGAACACCTCGGACGCAACCAACTGTGCGTTCGCCGGTTTTGGGCGAAGTTTTGGTGTTCGCCGGCTGTGCGTAATTTTGGCCCGCAACATATAAAAATGTGAATACCGCGCGTGTAAAACTTTTAAACTTTCGCCCAGTTAAAATCATTTAAAATGTAACATTTTAAGAAAAGAAGCAGTTCCATTTTATTAATATAAAACGAAGTGACAGTGAAAATGGCAAAAGGGGATATGTGAGTAGTGAACGAGAATACGGGTGGAGCCTGGACTGTTTCGGACTAAAATGACAAGATAAGTAACACAGGATGTATAAACCAGAAAAAATTTCAAAAGGGGTTAAACAAAATTAAGAAAATAATGTATTCCAATTAAATTTTGAGATCTCAAAAAGGTATAAATGTGTGTATGACTGAGGCGCTGGTTTGTTGTAAGTATAAAGTTAATTTGCATAATGAATATCTTGTTCTGTTTTTGTTGGAAGGAAGTAAGCTCATAAGTAGATATATATATAAGAAAATAAGTGTTGAATTGTGTCCAGTTGATTACTAATACGTAAAAGGGGAGGAAATCTTTTGTGATGGAAGGTAAATGATTTCAAAAATTTTACATTTGAAAAAAGTAATTAATAAAACGTAATTTTTGGGAAACAAGTAAAGTTTTCTTTATTTCAAATAACCAGTTCTGCACTTCCCGGTTCGCTGATCCGAACCTTGGTAATTAATTTCTTGCAGTACACAAGATGGCACCCGATTATTATATGCTGTTCATTAGTAAATGAGTTAATTTTATGTGACACAAAATATAGTAGCTTCACACCATTCAAACCCAAAGCCAACATTATCGGTTCATTCCTGAACCCTCACTCTAACATGATTATTACATTTTTTCTTTTATTAATAAAAGTAAATATAACTGAAAATTAGATTATTTAATTAATTAACCCACAATCCAGCACCTCTATGTTAACATACTTTTCACCCGCTCACGCACACGCAAATACCCCATACCTTTAGAGATCTCATTTTCTTTTAAATTGACATTATAATGATAATATTTTGGTTTAACCCTTATTAAAATTTTGTTCAAACCACATTTTGTTGCTCCGCTGAATTTTGTCCACGTAGTTCCGTCTCCTTACGTAATTGGCTTCATCTCAGATTTTCTTCTCACTTTTTTATTCACCACTCTTATCGAAATTGTTAATTAAAACTCAACTTTCACTTCATTTCAATTAATACTGTATCTGTTATACTTTTACATATTTAGTTGTTGCAGGTGCCCGTAATTTTTTTTGTTTCGAAACTTATATTTGTGACCGGCCGGCTCACGGAGTAATTTTATACTGGGCGGATCTTACTGTGTTGAGTTCTTTGTTTCTGCACACTGGGCAAGAAAGACTGCTTCGTACGTGCTTTTCAAGCTGTTCACTGTGGCACACCCATGCGCGAATACGCTCCCCTCGTTGCTAACTTTCACATTCCCAGACTCATTAATGGCTTTTGTGCAACAACAACACCTATGTACGGCTTGGCTTGTTACCGCACTGAGTGCAGTGTGTTAAAAAACTGTCCAGCGTTTATGATTCACATGTTGTTCAGCTGGAGTGGCAATTACATTTTACAAGTATTTAAGAAAAAAATAAACCCCAATAGTTTGTCCTGTTACAAAACCCCCTCAATGAGATGTTTTATGCCGAAGCATAAAAACTCATTGACACTCTCATACTTTCTAAAGGGATCAGCTAGGATATGTCGCCACAACCCCCTTACTGTTTGTAAAAAAAAATTATAATTACACCCTCGGTCCGATGAGGGTGACAGTACCTGCATGACCTTACTGGACTTCTCCTTCGAGATCCCAACACCATAAGGCCAATCAGGCGCTTTACGCTCCTGATCTGAAGTGCAGGCCAGCTCAGGACCGCTGTCACAACATCACCAAACACTGTAACATCAAATTAAAAATATCAAATAGTGGCCTTGGATAATACCATATCCCTACCTGATCTGTTTCCCCTTAGTTGTGCGCTGGTTTGTGTTAAGAAGCACTGGTTTTTCTTAATTCTTAACACATTTATATATGAACCCTTAAACTAACATGACACATTTATAAAATTCCTTTACATCATTCTGCCTACCCTTATCTTGTTAAGTCTTTTCCAAAAATCAAAATTATTGCCCTGATTCCCATCAGAATTAAAATAGACATTTCCCCTTACAATATTACAAATATCTTCCATTACTCAGATTTCATCTAAAATATTTAAACACATTGTTAAAATTCTCTTCAACACATTATCAAAATTTAATCAAATACAATTCATCTATATCTCCCTTCTTCTATAATTCTTAAACATTTTCCCTTTTATCTAAAACTATTCAAAATCATTTAACAGTTATAAAATATTATTAACAGAAATTCTATTTATCCGGCGCTGTTAATAATAATCATCCCCTATGTTCTCCTCCACACACACTATTCCCCCCCTGGACTGTTGCGTTCAGTTGCCTCCACAAGGACTGAGGCGGAAGGAGTAAGCACTTTTTTCTTTTCTCTCACTCCCATCCTTGCTTCAGCATTACAAAAACTTCAAGGTAAGTACCCTTACTTATTATCTTATAATATATGCCCCTAAGGTCTACCACCCCTACTGAGGTGAAATATCCTATGCTCAAAAATAATCTTCGATTCCCTTTTTGTTCCCCATTAAGTTTCTAGGTTTGACCAATTTCAAAGGCAACCAACTGTGGTCAGTTTACAATAATTCTGCCCACAGCTGATTGTCATCCAAAACCACGATCTGGGTTGGTAAGGCCGAGATCGCCCGAAATGTAGGGAATCGCAATTAAAACATGTTATACATACATGCAAATTCCTACACTAATACATAATAAACATAATACATAATAATACACTCATAACTAAAATTGCGATTATTACATTCAACAAACAACTCACATTTAACTTTGATCAAAATGTACACACCCTACCATCTGTAAATTTGCATATAACATTATAAACATTACCTTTTAATTAATTAATAATTTTAATTGTTAAACTTTTATTAATTAACCATCAATTATTTATCATTTACTCATCTACTATTTACTATTTATTTATCATTGAATTCTTCACAATTTCAAATGTAATATTAACCTTCATTTTACATTACCTTTCAGTTATTATTACAAACTATGAATTTTCTTTTATTTCACCTTTTCATCCCTATTAGTTTGGGCGATTCTCCGTTATTCACAATGATTCAATTGAATAGGCATTTATATATCTAACCTTACTCACCTTTCTATTATGCCTCCCTCCATCATTCTGTCTAACTTCTCTTGCACCGCTCATCTTTTGGAATAAGGAACTGGATAACTTTGCTGCATGAAAGGTGTATGTTCCCGTACCTGCAGTACACATTCATAACCCTTTGCCCTTCCCGGAATATCGGCAAACACTCCTCGAAACTGCTCAATCACCTGCCACAACAACGCACGTTGATCACTCCTTACACCGGACCCTCCATTACAAAATTTATCCTCCCTTTCTTCCCACAATTCTTCACTATTATCTCTCAACTCCCCTTCAAAACTCTCAATATACTCTACCTCTCTACATGAATTTACACCACGGTGTCCCTAAAATATCTAATACTCTCTTTGTGTGTTACTGGTATTTCAAAATTCTTATTCTCTCTAACTCCCATTAAAATTAATTCTGCTTAACTCACCTGCCTTATTTCATTATCACCCAAACCCTTTTACAACATTTTCACCTTATTAATCATTACATTACCCTGGAAAATTCATCACTTCTCTCCTTATAATAATATACCTCAATTTGAACATATTATCTGTTTAATCATCTACTAATCATTATAGAATCTTAATTTCATAAAATCATTTAACTTCATTATCAAACTTTCTTTTGTACAACCTTAATTAAGTAATTAAGTTTCAATTATTTAATTCAATCCTTTTAAAATCTCAATTACTTTCATCGCTTATTTAGTCTGTAAAATTTTATAATTATTATTAATTTATACTAATTAATTGAAAATTTAATTTAATTGATAATTAATATTATCAATTTCTACTACATATACACATTGTTTACATAACACATAGTACATCATAATGTAATACACAAATACATTTAACATAATGACATCAACACATAAAAGAATATACAGTCCAACTTATTATTTGTTATCATCAACCACAAATCGTTTCATAAGACAATCCATTTCAAAACCACACTATTCACATAATTAAATGTTCATACACAATAAAACAATTACCCTCCATCGTCGAACAACAGTCGAATCTTAGGTCTACATACATTATTTTTTATTAAATATATGATATTATTATTATCAATATAATACTTATTTAAATTTTTATATCTTTCCACAATATCGTTTGAATTGATATGATTATTCCATATTATTCTCTCATGTACCTGGTCACGCTCGAGTATAGTCCTGTCGCCTTTAGTATATTCTGTTAAAATCAGGTAAGTTATATTATCATCTTTAACATCATCTGCTATCTCAATTTCACTATAAGGTAAGTACTCGTTATTATTATTACTTCTCTCTCCGCCTAACCTTTCTACGAATTCTTCATAATTTCTCTTTACTTTAAATATCTCTATTTCTCTCTTTCTCTCTCTCTCTCTCTCTCTCTCTCTCTCTCTCTCTCAATATATTTCTCACCATAACACCAAGCTACACACTCTCTCTCTCTCTCAAAATATGCAGGGGACACTAACTCATCATTACTGCACCACCTATGAAGTGCACAAAAAACCCAGGGAAATTTATTTGGAGACATATCGTCTCCCAAATACTCACGTGAAGCCATTTCTTCACCCCCTACTACAACATTAAGGGAAAATTTTACCCCCTGCAATCCCCTTACCAATATACTTTCTCTCACATTTCTCTGACTCAATACACACAAACATCTCATTATCAACTTCGACTTTCTACAATTTCGTCATCACTATCAACATCTACACAATCATTTTCTAACACCATATTTTTACTTCTATTATCATTGTTATCTCTTGTAAACTCATTATTCAAATTATCACTGTTACTCACCTTATTAATTAGCACCTTGTTTTTCGTCATATTGTCACTGCTACTTACCTTCTTATTCCTTATTTGACTTAATCTCTCGTCTAACCTTTTAGTCACCTCGTCAAATTGTTTATTAAAATTATCATTTCGTTTTTTACTTCCATATTCCTTAAGGAATGGAAGTATGGTGATTGCAAAAAAAATCGTGTTCGAGATTATTGCAGATTATGATTCTACTACACTCAAAACATGAAAAAAAGTGGTTTTCCGAAAAGTGTCTGTGTGTGTGTCTGTCTGTGTGTGTGTGTCTGTGTGTGTCTGTAGATTTTTTTTCTATGGCAAACGATAACTGCCGCAAATTCAAACAGAATCAAATAATTTTTTGCATACAGCCCTGATTTGTAGAGGACTCGCGACCTATTGTTTTTGGTGAAGATCGGTTGAGGGAAAGGGGTAGTTTACCTGCAACGGTTTTTTTTTAGCAAGGGTAATTTTGTTTGTTTGGCAAACGATAACAGCCGCAAATTCAAACAGAATCAAATAATGTTTCGCATACAGCCCTGAATTGTAGAGTTCTCAAGATCTGTTAATTTTAGTGAAGATCGGTTAAGGGAAAGGGGTAGTTTACCTGTAACGTTTTATGTTTTAACAAGGGTATTTCCTATGGCAAACGATAACAGCCGCAAATTCAAACAGAATCAAAAGATTATTTGCATACAGCCCTAAATTGTAGAGTTCTCAAGATCTATTGTTTTTGGTGAAGATCGGTTGAGGGAAAGGGGTAGTTTACCTGCAACGTTTTTTTAACAAGGGTATTTTTTTTCTATGGCAAACGATAACTGCCGCAAATTCAAACAGAATCAAATAACTTTTTGCATACAGCCCTGATTTGTAGAGTACTCACGACCTATTGTTTTTGGTGAAGATCGGTTGAGGGAAAGGGGTAGTTTACCTGCAACGGTTTTTTTTTATCAAGGGAAATTTTTTTTTTTTGCCAAACGATAACAGCCGCAAATTCAAACAGAATCAAATAATGTTTCGCATACAGCCCTGAATTGTAGAGTTCACAAGACCTATTGTTTTTGGTGACGATCGGTTAAGGGAAAGGGGTAGTTTACCTGTAACGTTTTCTGTTTTAACAAGGGTATTTCCTATGGCAAACGATAACAGCCGCAAATTCAAACAGAATCAAATGATTATTTGCATACAGCCCTAAATTGTAGAGTTCTCAAGACCTATTGTTTTTGGTGAAGATCGGTTAAGGGAAAGGGGTAGTTTACCTACAACGTTTTTTTAACAAGGTTATTTTCTATGGCAAACGATAACAGCCGCAAATTCAAACATAATCAAATAATTTTCTGCATACAGCCCTGGTTTGTAGAGTACTCAAGACCTATTGTTTTTGGTGAAGATCGGTTGAGGGGAAGGGGTAGTTTACCTGCAACGTTTGTTATAAAGCGTATTTTCTATGGCAAACGATAACTGCCGCAAATTCAAACAGAATCAAATAATTTTTTGCATACGTCAGTGAATTGTAGAGGACTCAAGGCCATTAGATTTTGGTGAAGATCGGTTAAGGGGAAGGGGTAGTTTACCTGCAACCTTTTACGTTTTAACAAAAGTAAAGTACTTGAAAATTCATTTAAACTTTTTCAAACAATGGTAATTGTTAAAAATAAAATAATTTTGTTGCCAGGCAATAAAATTATAATTTTTTCATTTTAATGTAAATTATGTATATATTAGAAAATATATCGTGCTTGGCAGGCAAGCATATTTCAGATTATAAGTCTTAGAATATGGAAGTCATGTATGGTTCTCCATACCAATATTTGATCTCATTTTTCATTTCATCAAATTTTACGTTAAAATTATTTTGGATTTCTCTAATTTCACTTTTCTGTTCGTTAAATTTTTCATCAAATTTAGCATTCTGTATATTAAAAAGTGTTTGCATCATTTTCACTATCTCATTCTCGTCAGTCCTTTTAGTCGGGACTGGCGTTGAGTGAACACTCTCACTCATGATTTGCGATTTAGTTACACTTGTCTGGCTATCATTTGCACTGTCAGTGATGCTGACATTTTCCTTATTGTCTGCCATTTAAAAAAAAAAATTTATTTACATATATTTCTTTCAAAATTTTACTATATATAACATATACTTATTATCAAAAAGATATTCTATTTACCCATACTACACATAATCATAACATAACCTTCTTACTTACGTACCTTATTTATACATTATTTACTTCAAATAACCATTCTGCTCCTCCCAGTAGGCTGTATTTATATAAGTCACTGTTCGGAAGCGTCATTTGTTATCTTACTTACAAAGTGTTATTTAATCATTTATCGGTTTGTACATAAACACTTGTTGACGTCTGTATAATTCCGACGCCATCTTTAAGGTTTGCCAAATATATATAAAATAGTTACTTACCAGGGTTCTTTTCCAGCGAACAGGAAGGCAGAATAGGATTATTTAGTAAATAAATTAATTATTTGTTCCCAAAAAAAATCTATTACCTTTTATTACCTTCATCACAATCATACATTGAATTCTCCCATTCAAACCCAAAGCCAACATTATCGGTTCATTCCTGAACCCTCACTCTAACATGATTATTACATTTTTTCTTTTATTAATAAACTTAAATATAACTGAAAATTAGATTATTTAATTAATTAACCCACAAACCAGCACCTCTATGTTAACATACTTTTCACCCGCTCACGCACACGCAAATACCCCATACCTTTAGAGATCTCATTTTCTTTTAAATTGACATTATAATGATAATATTTTGGTTTAACCCTTATTAAAATTTTGTTCAAACCACATTTTGTTGCTCCGCTGAATTTTGTCCACGTAGTCCCGTCTCCTTACGTAATTGACTTCATCTCGGATTTTCTTCTCACTTTTTTATTCACCACTCTTATCGAAATTGTTAATTAAAACTCAGCTTTCACTTCATTTCAATTAATACTGTATCTGTTATACTTTTACATATTTAGTTGTTGCAGGTGCCCGTAATTTTTTTTGTTTCGTAACTTATATTTGTGACCGGCCGGCTCACGGAGTAATTTTATACTGGGCGGATCTTACTGTATTGAGTTCTTTGTTTCTGCACACTGGGCAAGAAAGACTGCTTCGTACGTGCTTTTCAAGCTGTCCACTGTGGCACACCCATGCGCGAATACGCTCCCCTCATTGCTAACTTTCACATTCCCAGACTCATTATTGGCTTTTGTGCAACAACAACACCTATGTACGGCTTGGCTTGTTACCGCACTGACTGCAATGTGTTAAAAAACTGTCCAGCGTTTATGATTCACATGTTGTTCAGCTGGAGTGGCAATTACATTTTACAAGTATTTAAGAAAAAAATAAACCCCAATAGTTTGTCCCGTTACAATAGCGGGCTTCCTTTCCTCCTTTCTTGGCAAAACCATATCCATAACGCGTTGTCTAGCCGTTCCAATTTTGGCTTTTTTAGTGTTTTGGGACTTTTTAGTACTTTCTCGCCGTCTACCGTCACCATACAAGATTCAATATCCTTTCTATTTTTCCTCCAGTCCTTTATTGTAGTAACTCCCACATTGAGTTCCTAAGCAATTTTTTGGAGTGATTCCCCCTTGTCCAGTCTCTGTAGCACTTTTAATTTTTCACTTAAAGGAAGAGTAATGTGTTTATGTTTTGCTCCTGACATAATGCAAAAACTACAACAGTATGCACACACAGTATTAATAGTGTAAAAAAATATTTGTAAACACTAAAACTGTCACCAATTACTACGTACACCAATTCACACAGGACGAGTAATTAGCACGCACTAGACACTAGATGACGGCTCACTGAGGCAGCAAAACAACTGACAAGTATGTAAACAAGCTGGTGAGTCATCAACAAGTCGGTGCCTGAGCCGCGGTCGGACCAACCGGAGCGCCGGACCAGCCGGGGGTCGGACTAGAGAGGTTTTACTATATATCAATACCGACTCAGAACACAAAGTTTTTTATTGCCAGGCGTAGCTTATAATAAGCGAAAACTGATTCAGGCTATAAGGTAAAACTTTTACATTTTTACCAATAAAAAACTTTGTGTTCCGACTAGATAGTGACATACTTATGATATAATTTACCTTATGATTTCCGTCAAGTGACTTCTAATGTAATTTGAGCTGGGTTACGCGTTTCAGGCCATATGACCCATCTTCATATCCAGTTACTACGTACACCAATTCACACAGGACGAGTAATTAGCACGCACTAGACACTAGATGCCGGCTCACTGAGGCAGCAAAACAACTGACAAGTATGTAAACAAGTATGTAAACACCCATCTATCGTGTTAAACAAGAAATTAAATCATTATACGTCAAAATAGCCATTCTTAACAAAATTTTGTTCAAGCTGCATTTATTAATATATAACCAGATTCATCCTGCCATTATTGATATTATAATGAATAAAGTAAACACATACATTTCAGACACAATGCGTATGATACGACAAAAACAGACTTTGAAACTTAAACGTTTGATCTCAACACAACGCTCACATCGTATTCCTGAATGTAAACATTCGTTTAACCTGTTAATTTTACTATTATTTAGTTGACCTATTAGTTAATCAGTTAATGTGTTGTTAATTGAAATAATAAGAATGAAATTTTGCATATACTGTACAACCAAACCCAGCACTGTACCCTACTTGAACCTGTGCATAATTTCTAATCTTCTCTCATATTGTTTCTTCATCACTGTTCCTAAGTACAACATTGTTCTGAATACAAGCTACACCCAAATATGAACCATGCCCTAAAAATTAGGCTTAACCTCAAAAAACAAGTCAAACTTTTCTTATTCAAATTATTTAATTTTGATAAGGTAAGAAAGGACTGTTTAATGTACACTATGATATAATTATTGTTTATAATTTACAATTCAAAAAGATTCAATTATCTAATTTTAAGTTAGTTTATGTTAGTGTTCATATTTTGTAAACTTTATAAATACTTTTTAAAATTCTTATATCTTAATCACTGTCATTGTCTTAATTTTCACTGTCATGAGATCTCAATCATCTACTTTGCCTCTGAAAATTACAGTTTTCTGTACCCTGTATACTGTTTGTTATACTTTTTTGTGAACCACGGATTATGCATCGGAATTGGAATACTTCTCCTGGATGTTGACAAAGTTATCGATTTTCTTACATTCAAATGATTTTCGTATTTTGCCGGTAAGAGTTAATGGCTGGTTTCCTGTCACCAACCAAATACTGTATAGATGTCATAAATTGCCTTTGCGAATTTCATTTACTTGACATTTGTCCCTGTAAGAGCTAGAATAACTTCTTAGTTCTCAAATCTGTACTCTCCTATTTCAATCATCATACTGTCTGGTCCTCTCCTTTGTTCCACTCTCATTAACTTTATTTTGTTTTATTTTAGTATATCTGTAAGCCCCTATTATGTGTCTGTTCTCTACTGTGATCTCAAGGCTCCTTCTGTCCTCTTGCTACTTATCTCTGTGTCATACGTGTATGCTACAATTAGTGTAGCCTTTGTGCTGTCGTGCTTACTATTCCACAATCTCGTACGATTCTGTATAAAACAATATTATGAGGATTGTTCAATAGAAACACGTTTAGAGGCTGTAAAGCATTTTTTATTCAACAATTTTAAAAGGCGTCTCCATTAATATTAAGGCATGAGTCCCACTGTTGCACTAATCTGTAGATTCCCTGCCAGTAAAATGCTTGCTGTCCTTTTAGTGACTTCTTTAATGGGCCAAAACATGATAATCGCATGGGGACAAGTCGCTACTGTAAGGTGGATGTAAGACTTCCCACTTCATACGACCAAGCAGATCTTGAATCGTCTGGGTTACATGGGGTCGAGCATTATTGTGCAGAAGAATGACACCATTTGTGAGGTTCCCGGGGCATTTTTTCTTGATGGTGACCCATAAGCATTTTAAGCTGTCTGCATATCACTCAGAGTTGATATGTTCTTTGTTAAAGCTAAGAGCATAAAGCTCTCTGTTCTTTACAATTTAAGAGTACCATTGATAAAAAGAATACGGTCACCATTACTTTTCTTGCGGAAGGTTGGGACCAACATTTTTCCACCTTCGGAGATTGTGCATGCTTCCACTGCACACTCTGACGTTTGGATTCTGGTTCGTAGTGATAACACCAAGACTCATCACCAGCAACAGTTTGGTGTAGAAAGGCATTACCTTGTTGTTGATAGCGCATCAAATGCTGTAATGATAAGGCCGAATGCAAATTTTTCTGCTCATCAGTAAGCAGTCGTGGAATCCACTGAGCAGCAACTTTGTGATTGCCAAGACTATGAATGATGGAATGAACAGTTCCCATGCTGATGCTCAATATTTGAGAAAGTTCTTTAACTTTGATGCACCTATTTGCACGTAAAGCAGTTTCCAGCTGTCTTCACATTTTCATCTGATGCTGCAACATGTGCAGGTCTGGGTCGAGCCAAATATTTAGTGGATTCTCTTCCTTGTCGAAATTTATTGCACCATTCAACCAGTGCCGTGTGAGAATAACTATAGTCACCATATACAGCTTTTATTCTTGTATAAATTTCCATTGGCTGACTCCCCTCAGCGGCCAAAAACTGAATAGTGGCAATTATCTGTGGACTGATTTTCTATCATAGATCCCATGTTTCAACTCAGTCACAATGCTTAGAAAAGAGCAAACTGCAAATATTTTTGACAGACGCGTCACTAATACACAGACAATATAAACAAATGAATTCCGTTGCCATGGTGACTAAGTCATGGCTGCGCAGATAAAATGTGTTTCTATTGAACAATTCTCATAAATAGTGTCACTGACAAGCCACCACGTGTCTTCCTCCCCACTTCATCTCAACTTTTTCTGTCAGTTCCCCCTCTGTGACCACTTTTACAATGTTTAAAATATGAACTGATTTTCAGTGGTCTCTTATAATGGTATTTAGTGCTTCAGAATATTAATGAAGAAAGTTGTGTTAGTGGTTATAATCACAAACAGAATTATCACTGTTGCACACCACTATAGAAAAATTATTCCGAATAGCGCACTCAAGCTTCTCAGCTCATCTCAGCTTCATAATTCTGTTTGCTCCAGAATAGTATACACCTTTTCTTAATTCTTCAAGCTTCTGAAGTTATTTTCCACAGAATTATTTTTTGAATTGCTGTGTCAAACTTTGCTGCAATTTGTTTGACTATGTAGAGTTTGTAAAAATTTCCTGGTGTTTTCAGGCTGTTACTGCTGTTTTTATTTGTGGTGTTATCATTATAACAAGGAATATTATTTTTAAAATGCGGATTATTACTTCAATAATACACATTCATGCTAATAAGAATATCACAATAACCTCCACTTTCATTTGTATGAACAAAAATATTTGTTTTGAAATAGTTATAGTGGAATGCAGACAAGGTTAAACAAAATGCATAACAACTTAGAAAAATTTATAAGTTATCTGCTATATCCAAATTCACCGCTTTTGAGACAGTATACTGTAATAATGGGTTAAAATGAAGCAATAAGTTGTTTTTCAACAAAAGTTATATTTCTGAAAACATGAGGTTATAAAACCTGGATTCACATTATTTTCATCACTAAAAATGTGTAATTGATTTGCAACAATGTGTTTATGTCAGTATTTATAATCTCCATAAATCAGAAGTTTAAATTAAACCAACAGCGATTACATGTTCTATGCCTATGAGACAGGTAATGTCACTTATAAGATTGGCTAATGTCACAGTTTTTGTGGACCATAATGTTGATGAGAAAGATCCACATTATATTACATTAGTTGGACAATACTAAGAATTTACGAGTTCAGTTAGTGCACAACAGACCTGTGGAGACACCTCGTACATCTTTCTGCTAATTCAGCAGTATGTAACAAACTTCAAAACTTCATTTAGGTTGTGCAAGTATTAATGTTGAATTTAATTTAAATGACAAAGAGGGAACAGTAAAAAATTTACTTTTGTGAAGACAGAAATTTGGAAACTTTAGTGAATCATCAAAGTTTTGGGATCTTCACCATTTTACATATTGTGTTGTGGTCTCCAAGTTGCATATAACTAACTATATTTAATATTACCTTGTGTATCCAGGTACACTGGTGCTCCTCCTTGCAACTTCAGTGTTTCTTTAAAAACTACGCGTTTCGGGACTCATGGTCCCATCATCAGGTTGGTAAAAAACAAGAATCACTCACATGGAGTACGTCAACTTAATAAGATATAATAATAAGATATAAGTTCCGATACGATGCGCATCGTGTCGTTGTGTAATTGTATACACGCGGTATGTGCGAGTGAAACTTTTTATTTTTATTTATATCTTATTAAGTTGACCTACTCCATGTGAATGATTCTTGTTTTTTACCAACCTGATGATGGGACCATGAGTCCCGAAACGCGTAGTTTTTAAAGAAACATTGAAGTTGCAAGGAGGAGCACCAGTGTACCTGGATACACAAGGTAATATTAAATATAGCTTCACCATTTGTTGGCTGGGTTTTCTTTGTTATATCTGCACAATTACCATTTGACTTGTGTCATTGATTCCACATTTGTAAAAAAACTATATTAAATTTATTTGAGTTTTTTATGTAGTGATTCTACTCTGGTAACAGTAACTGGACTCTATAAAGGCACAAAAGTGAATGAAACTAGAACTATTCACTGTGTGCAGAAGTTTCAGTTACTGTGAACATATATAGTCTGTTGTATTAACACATTGATTGCTGCATGTCGTACCGGCATGTCATCCAGTCTGGTACCAGAGTTGGTGATGCTCCTGCGTTTCATCTACCTAACTGAAGTGTATCCACAAAAAAATGTCAGTTACCTAGTATATTGCATAGGTTTAGGCCCCACAGTCAATTTATTAATATAAGATGTAAACCATTAGTTATTTGCAGTGAGTAAAATCAGAAATTAACTTCCTGAATTGTAATTGTACTTTTTTCTTCTAGGTTCGTTCAGTGTTGAACAGTGATGTAAACAAAACAGTGAACGAAACAGAAGACAATAGCAGTGAATGTGGAAATGGTTATAGCCTTGACACAATTAATGTAACATATGTTGCTTCATCACCTTCGCTCAGTTTATTGGCTCAGAATACACTTGTTCATGTGGACACATCACTGCAGCAGTGTGATGTGAGCAGTAAAACTGTTAATAAGAAATGTTATTTGTTGGTTCATAAATCAATCAGGATTGGAAACAGGAAACAATATCAGTGCGGAGTATGTAATAGAATGTTCCCTAACACAGACAAATTGACACAACACGCTTTAAAACATACCACTGTCAACAAATATCGCTGTGGTGTATGTAACAAATCCTTTGAGCGTCCGAGAGCTTTGTCACAACATAAGCTGTTACACATGTCTATTAAAAAGTATTACTGTGATGGATGTGGTCAAGTCTTTGTTTGTGAAAGCAGTTTGTTACTACATAAATCATTGAACACTGGTAGTGAAAAGTATCAGTGCAACATGTGCAATGAAACCTTTACTTATTTGTGCTCTTTGAAAAAACATAAAGTAAACCACCCTGTTAAAACATATAAGTGTGGTGTATGTAGCAAAATATTTACTAATTTACACAATTTGACAACACATGAAACAAGCCACGCTGTTGCTAAAATCTATTATAGGTGTGACGTTTGTAGCAAAACGTTCACTAAATTATATCCTTTGACAGAACATAAAAGAAGTCACACCAATACTAGAAACTATATGTGTGATGAATGTGGCAAAACATTTACTGTGTTGGCTAGCTTGTCACAACATAAATTAATACATGCTGGTGTTAGAGAATTTCAGTGTAATCTTTGTGACAAAACTTTTACTCATAAGCGCTATCTGATAAAACATAAATTCAGACATACTGGTATTAAAAAATACAAGTGTGATATTTGTAGCAAAACATTTACTCAGTTGTCTGGTTTGTACCATCATAAATTTGTTCATACTGGTATTAGAAGATTTCAGTGCAATATTTGTGACAAAATGTTCCATCAAAAATCCAGCTTAAAAACTCATCTTAAAAGTGTTCACATGGTTGTAGAAAGTTTAAATAGTCTAAAGGATACCTGCAGTCTGTCAGACAGGTACGTAGGACGTAATTCTTCTAACACTATCAGGTTATATCATTGTGATGTTTGCAATAGATCTTATTCTAATCAATATTACTTCTCAATGCATAAATCAATACACACAGGTATTAAAAATTATAAATGCAGTGTTTGTAACAGAACGTTTATTAGTTACGACAATTTGTCAAAACATGCACTATTACACACAGGTTTGAGAAAGTACCAGTGTGAATTGTGTAACAGAACCTTTGTTGATTCAGATGCTTTGTTGAAACATAAATTGAAACATGATCAGATCAAAAAATATCAGTGTGGTATTTGTAAAAAATTCTTGATTAGTTCTGATGGTTTGTCACGACATAAATTAGCACATGCTAGTATTAAAAATTATCAGTGCGAAATTTGTGGTAAAGCCTTTGTTCAAATGTACTCAATGTTACGACATAAAGATATGCACAGTAGCATTAAGAAATATCAGTGTGAAATTTGTGGGAAAACCTTCCATCGTTTAGACAGTATGTCCAAACATATATTAAGACATAATGACACTACTACAAATTCTGAGTATTCTCAGTAGTGCTTGTGATTAGGTTTCCAAGTACTTTGTCAGAATGCGAATCAATAAATGGTATTTGTACTCTTTTGTTGTACTCTTATTGTTCAAATACTGTTGTCTCTCTACTCCTGCCCACCGCTCATGTGTGTATAGCAAAATTGAAAGTTAAGGGCATGGGAATGGGCAAAACGCTTATGGTCAGACGGGAATGGTGATGTGGGAGTCGCTTTGAGGTGCGATAATTGTTATGAGCGTCAGTGCAGCCAACGTATGAATATTATTTCGAATAGTAACCAAAACTCACATGCAAGGTTTGTTGGCAATCTGTGTTGTCACTTACCACAGATTCTCTCTCTCTCTCTCTCTCTCTCTCTCTCTCTCTCTCTCTCTCTCTCTCTCTCTCTCTCTCTCTCTCTCTCTGTTAAATATCAAATGTTATATAAACCTACCTTGTCTTTTTTGTTAGCCCTGCAATTGTCTGTTGTTGCTGTTGTACTACCAGCTCTTATTGGAATGGAATGTGCGAAGTATGCACTTGTGCACATCCGCTCCTTAATTACACTCGACTATCTTTGCAGTTTATCATAAAGTGGCAACTTGTTCATGCTGGTATTACCTTACTTGCAAAAATCTATTAATCCCAGACAACAAAAATTATTTCAAGAAGAAGGAAAAATCATGTTATTTGAATACAGTATTTTAGGTAAATAATGCCTTTTAGCCCCACAAATGTTACAACTCATAAAAGTAACAGGCGAATGACAGAGAGTCACTTATGTTTTACTAGCTGGCAAAACAACCTTTTATGTAAATAAGCAAAAAGTTATAACATGGGATAATCAAAATTTTAATAAATTTCATTCATTTCAATATTCTACTTCATTTTATTATTACTCAAAATGAAAACGCGCATGTGCATGCATTTTTATAATATAAGAACTAATATTCTATTATTATTTCTGTACTGTTTGTTTTATAATTATTTATTTTTATTGTAAAGATAATAAGCAAGACATTAATAAAAAACCTTCAGACTCGCTGAAGTATGTGCTAAAGCTAGCATGAATAGTTCCATTTAAAGTAATAAAATGAGTTGTACAACAACATAATTAATAATAAACTGAGGTAATAATATACAGACTGAGGTAGTATGTAACATAGTAATTAACAACGTAACCAAAACGTGACATGCATGTTGGCAAAACCTTCACTTGTATAGCAGCTGATTCTCCGTTACCCTTACGCCATTCACAATTTCAAAGTGGACTCGTCCATGAAGAAAAAACTGGTTTCTGCACATGTGCCTCTAGCTTTCAAGTTTGCTGTATGACATCTATTTGTATCCCACCCAGGTTTTGGATGTGTGTATAGCAGATACAGAATTAATATAAAAATGAATATTGATTGTGAAAATATTAAGCTACAAATTTAATACACGAAGATAGATAATAAAACATAATATATAATTGATGTATACCTTATTGTATTGTACCTATTACCCTGAATTGTATTTTGTATTTTAGCATTTGTTTCCTCTACATATAAACAAACACATTTCAATGCAACTCTAGATAAATATGAAACTTTTTACTATATCATCACATTGCTATATGAAAAATGTTAATTAAAAAAAAAAGTATTTTACATTCTACTGATCTGCCAGTTTTAGGTTCAGTTTTTTGTACTTGCAGTGTTGGTTTTGATATATTCTCACATTGTTTCAACCAGGTGTGATAAAACTCCTCTTTACCTCTGCACTAACTTCACAGTTTGGCTTCGTGTTTATCTGGAGTCAAATTGAAATTAATTATTTTTGTTGTTTTCATCATTTTATCTGAAGAAAAAATGCTGAAACAAAATAGACAATTCAGGATAATAAATGGAAGAAACAATATGGTATAAATTGTGTTTTAGTATTTATCTTTGCACGATACATAACACATACAAGGGGGCCCCAAAAGTAACAAGAATTTTTCTCTGGCAGTTGGTAGAACGCTAGTTCTGACTTCTCCTGCTAGGTGCCTTCACTAGACACCATTTTGTATCAGTTGCCCTAGCGCCATTGTTGTGGAAACATTAGCGCGGTCAGTGTGACTATTTTTTGTAAGCGCTGTTTCACGTTTTCGGCGATTTGTCAATGGCAGACATTAAATACCAACGTGCTAACTTCAGGTTCTGTTTCCTGTTAGGGAAATCAGCAGCAGAAATTGTCGCAATGCTTCAGATGGCTTATGGGGAGGAAGCTTTGAGCCAGGCAAGGATTTTGAGCCGACAAGAAAGCACACGCGGAACAAATTTTGCTGCAACACGTTTCATCTTTAGTCAAAATTCGTTGGCATGAACTCTAGGATATTCCAGTCATTTCCTCCAATTCATCGATTGTTCTATGACGATCAAACATGATCGCAACATGGGATTTTTTCAATGTTTTCGTCCATTTTGGAAGTCGAGGGACGTCCCTGTCGTGGTTCGTCTTCAATTGACATTTGACCACTTTTAAAACGAGAAAACCACTTGTAAATCCTTGCCTGGCTCAAAGCTTCCTCCCCATAAGCTGTCCGAAGCATTGCGACTGATGTTAGCACGTTGGTATTTAATGTCTGCCATTGACAAATCGCCGAAAACGTGAAACAGCGCTTACAAAAAATAGTCACACTGACCGCGCTAATGTTTCCACAACAATGCCGCTAGGGCAACTGATACAAAATGGTGTCTAGTGAAGGCACCTAGCAGGAGAAGTCTGAACTAGCGTTCTACCAACTGCCAGAGAAAAATTCTCGATACTTTTGGGTCCCCCCTCGTATGTGTTATGTAACGTGCAAAGATAAATACTAAAACACAATTTATACCATATTGTTTCTTCCATTTATTATCCTGAATTGTCTGTTTTGTTTCAGCATTTTTTCTCCAGATAAAATGATGAAAACAACAAAAATAATTAATTTCAATTTGACTCCAGATAAACACGAAGCCAAACTGTGAAGTTAGTGCAGAGGTAAAGAGGAGTTTTATCACACCTGGTTGAAACAATGTGAGAATATATCAAAACCAACACTGCAAGTACAAAAAACTGAACCTAAAACTGGCAGATCAATAGAATGTAACATACTTTTTTTTTAATTAACATATTTTTCATCGTCCTGTATTCGACGATGGAGAAAACAGAAGGAACGACTTTTAAATGCAAATACTGCGCGACGAGCATTTGCGGGACCTCAAGTTGGGCGTTTTGTAGCAGTAGAGTTCAGCGTCTGTGAATACTTAACGGCTTTTAAGAATGCAAGGACTCCCTGTCACTAGACATGTTTTAAAATTAAAAGCTTTAGAAATCGCAGAAGAATTAAAAAGTTTCCGGTTTCAAAGCCAGCTTTCGGGTGTAAAAGACGAATGATGCGGTGAAATGGATTTGCGCTTAAATGACTTACATCACTTGCGCTAAAACTACGAGTGACTACGAAGAAAAACTCCTACAGTATCAGCGGTTTGTCATTCATTTATGCAAGAAGCATAATTGTTCACTTGAACAAATGGGAAATACAGATGAAACGCCCGTATTTTTTATTTATGTATATTTACTGTGGACAAAAACGGAACCAAATCTGTAACAGTAAGATTACGGGAAATGAAAAGTTACGTGCCACTGTAATGCTTGCTGTATTAGCTGATGGACGAATATTTCACAGTGAAATAAGATGCATATCAGTGTATATTGTTCAGTGTTAGTCGTCGTGATGTCTTCCACTGAACATGTGCGATGCCTGCGTCAACGACAACGCAAAGACAGGGATCGTGAAGAATTAAATGAATTCTTGATGAATACTCCGTTCTCATCAAATACAATTGAAGATGAGAAAATGTTTGTGTTTCAAAACAAGAAGAAAAGAAACGAAAGAATGCTCCAATAGCCAAGCAATATCGCCAGAACAGGAGAGTCTGCAGTTTATGCACATTATACGTTTCAAAAGCCTAAAAACATTATCATGCTTTGATGTTTCAGTTTTTTTTTCCGTTTTGTCTGTCAAATTCTGTCCGTTAAATCGAGGGTTTACTGATACAAAAATGGTCCAGCATGGGCGAAGGGCTGGCGTCAAAGTGTTAATGAGAGTGTGTATTCCTTTTTCCAGTTTTTGTTTGGTAAAACAAATTTGCCACTTGCAGAGTTGATGTAGCAGCTTTATAGCTAATTTCTATTACGAGTTAAGTCTTGACTGTTAGGTTATGTTAGGTTTTAAGTCTTAACTGTTTTAACGATTTTAAAATTTCCATAACTATAATCTTTTACACTTGACAGCATTCAGAATTATTTTATTAGTGTAGAAGATTTTGCACAGAAGTCTCAAACTCTCTCTCTCAAACAAAAGTATATTGCAACAACAGGCACCAGTATCCTCTTACTCATTTGCTGTGTTTTTCACTAATGATGTGCACATTTTTAAGGAATTCAAGTTATTCTTTATTTTACATTTCTGTTCATTAAACAGGACAAGACTTGTAGATTAGTTAATACCACAGTATATTTAGATTCCCTTTAATAGTACACTTACAAGAGTTTTAAAATTTAAAACAGTTACTACTGCGGCAAAAGGAGTTCTTGCTCGCTCATGCTTGATATCGACTACTTCTTAGGCACTTTAGTTGAAAAGAGCCATCATGGTTCAAACTTCATTCGTTTTAAACAAGATGGTTGCAATTCCAGAGGAAGAGCTCATTTGAATTTCCTGGCTTCTAATGTCAGTATAATAGGTTGAATTTTAGCAATAACGGTTTTAAGAGTTTAACCGTACTTTGCTTTTCGTTTTCATTGTGTAACAGGTGTTGTAATTCCTTTACTATTGCCTCTTGTTTTGCAGAGTTCAGAGATGTTCTATTATTAAATTTCTTCTGAATCATCGTTTTTCTTCTTCATGGATCTCTTTCATTTTTCTCCCTACTGTGTGGATTTGTTTGCGCATATTAAATTTTATAGCCAAATCCAGACAGCTGCACACATAAGCTTGAATACACACTTTACACTCAGACATCATAGGTCACATGTACAGTACACTTGTTCTGTGTGTCCTATTTCATAGACCTCATTTCTGCTTGCTGACTGCATTTTACACAGAGTTCCATCGAAAACAATCTTTTCTGTTGAAAGTTTTAAGAAACTCTGTATGTCTGTGATGATGGGCAGAAATCTTGCTCGTTAATTTACCTCTTTTTAGGTGAATTAACCGATCATAAAGTTTGTCCTTCACATTAACATATGCAGTGCAACATCAAATCATTTGGGTTTCTTTCCAACCATGTAAATATGTTTTAGAATACCGTGCATGTGTTCCAAGTGCTTATTAGTGTTAAGATCTGTGTGTAGATGGAAGCAGTGTGCCCAGCTCTTGACGGAATCTGTATATTTATTCTCAAAACATGAACCAAAGTGTTTTCTGGTCATTATCACTTTCTATTGTATTAATAACATGTGGAAGCATATGAACAAATGCAACTTCATCTTTTTCTTTTAACAAGGTTCAAAGCAATTTGAACATCTTTGACTGTTTCTCATGATCTTTTGATCAAGTTTTTCTGGCACGGTCCACATGCTATGAGCAGAAGAGACAGAATGGAGGAGGTGGCATAAACTTGACCCAGGCATAAAACATCTTAGACATTAAAACATTTGTCTGAATTGGTGATTTAGTGGCATCTGTTATCACAGACAAAAACACTTCAAAAATTTCTGAATCTCCTCTATTTGAAAACATAATAGCACAAGAAAATCCTTGGTTAAGTTCATCTAGGACAAGCAAAGCAGACAGCTTGAAACCATAACAATTCAGGCAATGAGTACTGTCAAAGCAGATGTAAATTTGTTACCATACTGTTTAAACATTTTTTTGTGTGCTTCATTTACTATTATCGAAACAAAATCTTCAGCAGGAAATTGTATGTTTCTACCTCTATAC
This sequence comes from Magicicada septendecula, assembly GCA_034769895.1. NCBI lineage: Eukaryota > Metazoa > Arthropoda > Insecta > Hemiptera > Cicadidae > Magicicada > Magicicada septendecula. Next base: position 1,368,067,229 of record CM068367.1, on the reverse strand, counting down.
CTTGAGGTTTGTAAAAACACACCAGCTGTTTCCATTACTTCGATCCATGATTGCACGCTAGTAGCATCATTGCTGTGCCTAATAGCTTCCAATTTCAAATTGTACTGCTCTTCAGTATTAAAGGTCTTTTCTTGAGAGCAAATTGTTGTGTTACAAGTCCTTGTTAACTGTAGAGAACCTTACAGTGTCTAGTGTCTTATCAAATGGAACTTTCATCGCAGTTTGTAGCATAATATCATTCTTTTCCATCTCTGATAGTCTCGTACACCCTAAGTCTGCAATGTGGCCAACATGAGTTTTTCAGTATTGCACTGTTATAGTTCATAATGGATGAAACATGACATCAAGTTTGGCCAGACTGTGACCATTGATTTTGTTGCTACTAGCTAGTTTAGTATGTTGTACGTGTTTCCATTTTGCTGTAAACTCATCATCGTGGAGGCATGTAAATATTCTGGACAAGCTATCTGAATTGTGGTTATACTTATAACAAGCGATGATAAATTCACGTACTTGTTCTTTCTCAGTTTTTCTCTTCCAGTCATACAATTTCTTCTCCTCATTTTGAAAATCTAGTGTCCATTCACAATATGGATTCACTGTGTAGTTAATGACTCATGATTTCATATTTTTGAGGATCAAGTTTTGGTACAAAGAGGACATTTCACACTCTAATAATAATAATAATGGCATCCCTCTATCGATTAATCTCTTTGTTAACTATTAACAAATGGGTTTTCAATGTCAAAGAAGATGAGAGATACAAGGCAAGATTGGTCCCAAGACATTTCATTGACGCTGCAATGAGTACTTTGTATTGCAGATAAAAATCACAAAAACTGCACTCGAACTTCACATCACTATGCTTACTAGTGATATGTGAATTTAAATCTTTCATCTTTCAAATAAACTTTTGTCTTGCTAAATATTCCAGTTAGCACTAGAAATTATTAGTCTCAAATGGATTTTGACTATTTAGAGGTACTAAGACACTTTCTTATGTTGATTTGGTTTTGTGTTGGTACCATGTTCAGGTTTGTTGGTAATAAATGTTGGACATAAATGTCTAAAATAAGTTTCACTATTACGTACTTCTGCATGATGTAAATATAACTGTAGGTTTTATGTTGCCTTATTTAGTGAGATCATATTTATGAATGAATGAGAAAGAGAGAGAGTCATTATTCATATTATTTTGTGTACGCGTAAGTATTCCACTGTGTTTGTATTATTGCAATATAAAGTAAATGTATACTTTGTTATTACAGTTAAACTAGTAAACGGAACTAACAATGGTTTTGTTACTTTCAAACTTTCAAGGTACTAGCTAATTGAAAAATATGTTGAAAAACATTATTTCGTTACTTCATAAAAATTACCTTAAAGTCACCGCTCGCTGCTCTGTGTAAACCTTCTTCTTCTTATTTGTGTGTGTGTTTGTGGGGGGGGGGGTTGCCCACATAATATCACTCTTGTTCATGTGCCTTTATAACTATCTACTACTACTACAAACATAAATTACAGCCAGAAGTTGGTGGATTAAAATATTCCGTATGTACAGAAGTTTAGAAGTAAGTTGGAAATTCAGTTAGTAATTTTCAATGCAGAAAAAACTTGAGAGCTGGTTGTTGTAGGTAACCATATTGTTTTTAACTGTGAATGTGTTTTTACAGAGATCGAAAAAGTGCCTTGAGACACCTTAAGTAATTTACATATTTTCATGAAGCAATGTTAGAAAAGGCTGTAGTTTTATGCTGTCAACCCTTAACCGGAATTGTTGGCGTCGGTTAAATTGACAAGACCCCTTTAAAACATTACACAAAACTTCATATCGAAAGCTTACAGCGTGTGCACCTAATAAAAGTTGTTACACTGAAATTAATACACAAAACCACAGTGAAATGTTTAGCCAATGTGCATGTTGAAGATAGATAGGCAGGAACAATCAAGAAGGAAGGTAGCCAAACGACTTAACTAATGACCCGAGCGGGTTCACAGCTTTAAATCTCTAGACTCAAGTATAAATTAATAAATGATATTGGTACTCTTTTATTGTTTTACAGTGTTAACAACTTAAACTATTAATCATGTATTTTTTTACAATACAGATTTTTTTGTAGTTAGTAGTAAATAATTGTTTTAAATGATCAAATTTCCATCATCGTCTTGCTAAAGATCGAGAATACACTTCTCAAGCTTGTGCGATGGAAAATGACAATCAACGCGCTTCTCGACGCGAAAGAGATAGAGTATACACCTGTCAAGCACGACTCTATGAGACAGAACAAAAGCATAAGGATATACAGCAATGTCGCCGCGATGCTTGTGCTCAGCGTGCTGCTGATGCGCAAGAGTTCCATAAGGAAATCAACAACTTCTGCGATAGGACATGTGATATCTGCACAAAGCAGTGTTATGCTAATCAAGTGGTAAAATATCATATGATTGCTGCCAAATCATATCTACCTCCGGAACTCACGAACAAAAATGTATTGGAAGTTTGCCATCGATGTCATTGTCATTTGAAAAACAATCTCAAGACTAAACGTCCATCAAAGGTGTACTGGAATAATATGGAGCCCGGTGATATTCCAAGTGAAATTAAAGTTCTCACTCAGTTTGAGCAAAAACTCTTGTCTCGCATGATACCTTACGTTAAAATAGTGAAATTCGACGGCAGATATGGCCAATACGGATTCAAAGGCCAGGCCACGCTGTCACACTTGACATTTTCGAGGTAAGCGAGAAGCTGCCTTCTATGTTGCCTCGCGACAGTGATAATGCGGGAATGGTTGTAGTCACAGAGACTCTTGAAATTTAAATATCTCTTGTGAATACACAATTTCACGAGAACGGGTGTATGCTGCGCTTAGGTGGCTCTTGGCAAACAATCCGCTTTATAAGGACGTGACAATCAACGAATTTGCAAGACTCGACCGACAAGACATGATTCACGTTGTTCCAGCTGATCCTCAACAGAAGCAAGCTTATTGCAATGAGGCTCATAGCAACGATAATTTTGCCAATGATGATCAGTTGCAAAGTGCATATATGCCAATTTTGTGACGCTCCAAGGATTGTTCGCGCTTCCTGGCATCAGGGTGGGAGTGACATTTTCAATTCCAGTTACGCTGGTTCGCAGTGCTTTGCTATGGTCACAGCAAATATTATTAGAGCCACCATTCTTCCTCCTGGTCGTTGGACCACTAATACCTTGAACCAGAATATGATTGAAGCGGATGGTTTTTGTGCGCTAATTCACTTTGAGACTGAAACAAGAGGAGGGGAGGCATTTCCAATACCTCCTGATGGCTACCTGCAACTACGCAATCTGGAAGTAGTCAAGAACGATATTCTAATGTTTGACAATTCGTTCGAGCTCGTTTATGATGACAACTGGCTATGCCAGGGCAGCTTGATGGATCGCATGAATGATGGAATCATCGGCCGAACTTTGCAATATGCTATTAGTCATTTGTTTGCAGAACATCAAGCTGGCGTTCTTGTTGTTGCGTCAAAGTCATTAGGCCTCATGCACTTCAATGACAAGTATTACTTTACCGACTCGCATGCTTGCGGCATCAAAGGTGCAAGCGCACGATATGGTGACGGTAAAGCATGGCATCATTGAATGTGACACGATTAAGGAATTTGTTCGCATTTGTTGACGCACCATTCACTCGAAAAATGAACCTTTTGTGATTTACTTCATCGACGTGCGTGTGAAGGGCGTTGTCGTTCAGATGGATGAATGTCTGCGACAACATCAGCATGATATACCACAAGCAACTCATGATGATCCCGTGGTTGATGTGCATCCTATGGTTGATACACATCCCACACCCGAAAAGCATATTCATGTTCAGACATCAGTCATGGCTTCTATCGATGTCGCTCAGCCAGATGTTGACGAAGTATTAGATGATGCATTTGTTGATGGCGAAAATTTAAATGAAATTAAACGTAAGACGAAGGACAATATTGTTAACATAAATCACGAATTAAGAGCAGAAGAGTATTCGTGGTGGATACTTTTTCCATATGGAAACAATGGTTTGAAGGAGAACCGTGAAGTGATTATTACGCCATTAGATTACTTTCAATCGAGAATCCTTGGTCGCGATACACGGTTCCAGCGCAATGACTATCTCTTCTATGCGCTTTCGATGAACGAATATCTCAAAATTCAGTCCACTATTTCTGCTTGCTGCAAGAAGGTAAGAGGACAAGAGGGAGCTGTCGAAGATCTTCACCTCTACATGCGAAACTTACGTGAGTCTGCAGCATACTGGCGAATGGCGCATAACGAATTGATAGCGCAATTCGTTGCCTTGGACCACCAACTTGGTTTTTAACATTGAGCTGCAATGACATCAACTGGCCAGACATGCGAAGAGCTCTCTTGATTGCTGATAAACGATCGAATGAGGACCCAACAAATGTCAGTGTTGACGAATCGCAGCATCTTATTGAACAATACCCGGTTGTAGTCAGCCGTCATTTCATGAGGAGATTTAATGCCTTCATGAAATATATTAATAACGACGCGAAGATTTTAGGTGGCAAAGTTAAAGATTACTGGTGGCGTGTGGAATTTCAAAATCGAGGCAGTCCGCACATCCACATGGTTGTTTGGATTGAGAATGCACCTTCATTCGAGACCGAAGAAGGAATTAACTAATCGATGCAGTAATCTCATGCTGACTCCCATCTGAATCTGAAGATCCTGATATGCACAATTGGTTAAGCGCAATCAAACCCATCACCACACTCATACATGTTACAAAAACAACTCTCAAACATGTCGCTTCGCCTTTCCGCGTAAGCCGTGTCAGCACACTCGCATTGTTGCTCAAACTTCAGACGAGTTCATAAGAAATGGCGGACGGTTCTGCATTCTGAAGCGACGAACTGAGGAAAAATTGATAAATAACTACTGCTCCGCGATCCTTCAATTGTGGGATGGCAACATTGACATTCAGCCATGTGGAACGCACGAGGCAATCACCCATTACGTTGCGAAATATATCGCAAAGTCTGAGCCCGTAAACTTGAATCAGGGTATTGCAGAGGCGATCAGATGAATTCATCAAGAAGATTCAAATGTTGCTCGCAAGTTGTTTAAAATATGCATGAGAATTAAGAAGGAGCGTCAAATTTCTGCATGCGAATGTGTATTCCGGTTGTGTCACCTTCCATTCCGCGGAAGTTCGAGAAAGTGCGTATTCTTGAACACGCGTAAGCCTGAACAACGATATCTCGTCCTGAAGTTTGACGGCAATCAGGCAACGGGAGTGTGCTCCAACATCTTTGAGCAATACGAGAAGCATCCTACAAATCATTCAGAATACAACTTCAAGGATATATGAGTTTGGTTGAGTGTGCAATGCAATTTGAGCCATACTACACCAACAAAGGTGACACTGAAGAAAGCCTTGATGAAGACGATGCGGAACAGTCACAACAAAGGCGAAAGCTCATTACTCTCACAGACAAATCAAAAATGGTTGTACGAAATTTCCCAGCGGTTGTACGAGTGCCATTCTTCATGATGCACACGGATCCCGAGAACTACTTCTGTAGACTTCTTCTTCAATACCAGCCTTACGAATCTGAGAGTGCTCTGCTCGGAGAGTTTGATAATGCGCGAGATGCATTCCTTGCCCGTGAACAAGAATTGAAGGAGAAGAGCAAACACATGGAGGCTTTCCGCAAAATAGATCACCAACTTGAGATCGCTTTCAACCAAGCTCATGCATTCGATATTCTGCAACGATCCCAAGAGTTTGTTGAAGAAGAGCTTGAGGAAGAAACTCCCGACCAAGGTATGACTGATGAACAATTCCAATCGGCTTGTGCTACGATGAACATCAAGCAGCGAGAGCTCTTCTCTGCAGTCACTCTCAGCATTCAGGAGCAGCTGAGTGGAAGCAAACAACGCCTCAGGCTGTTTGTGACTGGCGGAGCTGGAGTCGGCAAGACCTTCACTTTTAATGCACTGAAAAATCAAGTCAATCGCTGCTTCGGCAAAAATGCAGTGAAAGTTACAGCTTTAACGGGTGTAGCTGCGAGACTAGTCGGTGGATCAACTCTACATACTATGCTCAAGTTACCGGTTCAAAAGGATGGCTTCATGTCTCCAACATGCCGATGTTGACGGGAAATTATTTAAAGATTATGCGAAAGCAGTGGAAGGATATTGAATACATCTTCATTGATGAAATTTCGATGGTCCCTTATGAGATGCTTTGTATGATTGACTCGCGATTAAGACAGCTCAAGAATAAGGATGATGAAGAATTTGGAGGTCTCACCATCATGCTGTTTGGTGACTTGATGCAGCTTCCACCCATTAAAGGAGCTCAGGTTTTGAACAACCAGTACGATTCTTGCCAGCACCACACCTCTGGCGCTACTTCAGATTGGTTGAGGTTACCGAGAATATGCGCCAGCAGGGCGACACGTGTTTTGCCGATCTGCTCAATGCTCTTCTACTTTGACTTGCTGCTGTCGAAGACGTTGGTGGATGCAACAGGCGAATTTGCCTTGAACAAGGCGATTCACATCTATCCATTGAGAGCGCAAGTAGATGCCCACAATAATGCTGTTCTTGAGTACTACCGATCACAGGGAGAGAGAATATACAAAATAAAGGCGCAAGATCATGTAGCCAATGCTAAGCGCAATGTTGAAAATGTCAACTTGGACAATATCATCCCAGCCGACATCAACAAGACTGGGGGCTTGCCCAAGGATTTGGAGATATTTATCGGTGCAAAAGTAATGTTACGATCCAACATCAATGTCGAGAAGGGTCTTGTGAATGGTGCTATTGGCAATATCACCGAGATAATTTGGCCATATTTCCGTCGCGACCAGATATACGACACAGATGTTCCCTCTGTTTGCATAGACTTCGGTAGGGATGGCATTAATCTGATTGAACCTCAATCTATTCAGTTTCCTGCTAAATTCAACTATGGAACGATCGAGAGACGAATGCTACCCATTGTCTTGTGTTGGGCTTGCACAGTTCATAAGATGCAAGGCTGCACCGTCGATTATGCAGTCGTGTACCTTGGAAAATGCTTATTCCAAAAGGGACAAGCATACGTCGCTTTAAGTAGAGTGAGATCGCTGGATGGAGTGCGAATCGTGGATATGGAGTGCAGTAAGCTCTCGGGAAAGATACCCTGCAACGAAAAAGCCATTGAGGAGATGGAGAGACTGCGAAAATATAATCCTCCAGATGATCCTCAACCAAGTTGAAGGAATTGTACTCAGAAGTAATTTCGAGAGATTGTTTAAATTATAATTACTCTGCTCTTTAATCTTGCTTTTGTTTATAACTGATGTACTATTGCGCTACTCATACTATGTAATTATGTTAAATTTTGTATACTTATGCATTAGCCCTATGGGGTAAATCCCCACGGGTAAATATATAGTCTATCTATCTATGTATCTATCTATCTCTCTCTCGTTCCAGCACGTTTTTCATTGTAGCTGATATTTGGTCTCAGGTGTTTTAATTATTTCCAAAATATAATTAAAAGGAATTGTACTCGGAAGTAATTTCGAGAGATTGTTTAAATTATAATTACTCTGCTCTTTAATCTTGCTTTTGTTTATAACTGATGTACTATTGCGCTACTCATTCTATGTAATTATGTTAAATTTTGTATACTTATGCATTAGCCCTATGGGGTAAATCCCCACGGGTAAATATATAGTCTATCTATGTATCTATCTCTCTCTCATTCCAGCACTCCAGAACATATTTGTTGAGCACATTTGCAGGACTCTGAGACTAAAAATGATAAAATAATATATAGTTAAAAAAATTAAAAAAAAAAGTTTTTCTAATGGACTAAAAATATCAAAATAATTATATTTTGGAAATACTTAAAACACCTGAGACCAAATATCAGCTACAATGAAAAACGTGGCGCGCATTTCAGAAAATACGATCGTTACTCATATCATAAGGTTTAATGGAATTCAGTAATTGTTTCTCTAATAATATATTCAGAGGTATGAGTTTGAAAATAGAAGTCATTCATGAAAATACTTGAATACATTACTAGAAAAATTAAAAAAAAAGTTTTTCTAATGGACTAAAAATATCAAAATAATTATATTTTGGAAATACTTAAAACAACTGAGACCAAATTACAGCTAATACAATGAAAAACGTGGGGTGCATACCTCTTAATATACTATTAGAGAAACAATTACTGGAGTGCGCCCCAAGTTTTTCATTGTATTAGCTGTTATTTGGTCTCAGTTGTTTCAAGTATTACCATGTATTCAAGTATTTTCATGAATGACTTCTATTTTCAAACTCATACCTCTGAATATATTATTAGAGAAACAATTACTGAATTCCATTAAACCTTATGATATGAGTAACGATCGTATTTTCTGAAATGCGCGCCACGTTTTTCATTGTAGCTGATATTTGGTCTCAGGTGTTTTAAGTATTTCCAAAATATAATTATTTTGATATTTTTAGTCCATTAGAAAAACTTTTTTTTAAAATTTTTTTAAACTATATATTATTGTTTTACAGTGTTAACAACTTAAACTATTAATCATGTATTTTTTTTACAATACAGATTTTTTTGTAGTTAGTAGTAAATAATTGTTTTAAATGATCAAATTTCCATTGTAGCAGTTCGTTGTAACAGTTTTATACTGCCAGTTGTGATTTATCGTAGATTAAGTAAATGTGTACATGAAGTTGAGAAAATTGTGTATAATAAAAATAATTAATGTACATTCTCAGATGTTAATTTTTTGTAAACCTTGAAACAACATATAACATTTTTATCAGTGATATATATGTGGTATCTGTTGTAAATTACCAACAGTGATCATTGCCTTCTTCTGTAACTTTCTTGTCAGGACTCTGTCCTGTTCTATAACAACAGTCCTACATGCTGTCACTCCACCTCTTCCTTGGGGCGACCAATGCTTCTCTTGGTGTTTGGTTGGCTATCTCTTGTCTTGTTCACTAGCCTTGCGTCATCCATTCTGGATATGTGTTCATTCCATATCCTTCTTTCCACAATCCAAGAATTAATACCTGTTACATTACATGTTTCTTATACTATTGTTTGGCAACCTACCGTATCGTGTCTTCCCTAGTACCCTCCATAATATAGTCATTTCTATAGTTTGTCGTTTTGTTGTCCTCTGATACATAAGATATTACTGGATGTATTGTGCTTTTGTAAACCTTACTTTTTGATTCTTGTGTGAGGTATTTATTATTCCATATAAGGTTATTCATGCATCCAGCAACTTTTCTTGCTTTCATCAATTGATGTTCTATTTCTTCATCTGCCCTATTGCTACTTGTAAGCCTTGTTTCTAAAGTAGTCTATCTACATTACTTGTTCTATTATTCTGTCATTTATCACAAGCTTACACCTTAGTGGATTGTGTGCAATTGTAATTGATTTTGTTGTCTCTTCCACTATCTTCATGTTATATTTCTGGCATGCTTTGTTAAAATTATACAGAAGTCTTTGTAAATAATTTTTTCCGCTATTTGAATAATGTCATCTGCATAACATATAATATTAAATACACTTCTACCCATCCTATATCCTCTCATATGCTTTATCTCCTTAATAATTTCATCCATAACTACATTGAAGAGTATAGGACTTAAAGATTTTCTCCTGCCTGATCCCTTTTTTTGTTTCAGGTATATTATCTGATAATTCACCACATTGGCTTTTAGAATGAAAGAATGATACTTTTAGTGATCGTTGTCATTAGAATGAATACAGACTAATTAACATGTTTTTATGTGAAAGAATAAAGAAAATTGCATGATTGTATACCAGTGTATATACAATTATGTATTGACTGACAAGAAACAATATACCCAAAATGTCACTCATACGTTTTACTTGAAGAAATATAAGGTATGCATGGAAACCAAAAATTGCATCTATGTCATGTGGGAATATTTTTTGGTGATGATAATACTGCCTTTTTAATCAAGCTTGTTCCTCATGTTCAACGAGAGAATAGTCTTTGTGTGAGTAGTTTGTGTTACATATTGTTATGACGGTCTACTTGATCATCGTAGGTACAGTGGAAAACAAAATACAAGCCACCAATTACGTCACTAATCACCAGCTTTAATTATCACAATTAACAGTTTATAATTAACTCGTACAATATTTCCAGTTAGATTTATCCACACACAATAACAATGTCTATTAATAGATTCACACAATTATTAACACAATACTACTTCATTTCGACAACACTCAATCCGCACTAGCGAAAATCGCTCTTCATAACTGAACTGACAATCCGACTGCTATGGCTTTATATAGGCCACGCAGAGGTGCAGTACAGCTTTGCCTCCTTACTGCATGCCAGTAGCTTAATGCGTATCTCTAAGTGTTCCTGGAACTCACTCGAACCACCTACGTGAATGATGCAACACAAGCCACACTAGACAGGGGGAGTGGAGAATGCTCTGGACTGTTCGGTACGCTTCTCGTAACAATATTTTGAAAGTGGCATTGTTCCATTCATAGATGTGGCTGTGAATGTCATAGATTGTGACTTGTTTCAACAACATGTGCAACTAGATATGTTGCATATCAATGTGCAACTAGATTTCGGTCGGACTGAAAATAAATTAAAAACATTGACTATTAGTGTATGGCTTGAATGAATTCATAGTCAATCCCATGCCATCCCATATCCATGTAATCCTGCTTTTTCCAATAGTTTACCTTGATTAAGGTTTTCATCTGTCAACACTTCTGCTATATCTCGTGACTAAGAATATTAAATTCCATTACGTCTATAGTAAACAATAAGCTTGCCTTAAAGAACTAGTCCCAGCCATCAGTAAGGAGTCATCATTTTTACTTATTTACAGTACATTTTCCAAAACTGTTAATCTACATATGCTTTACATAAAAATTACCCTACATAGTTACTTGAAGGTTTGTATAAGTTTTATAATAATTTTAAAATGTACATACATATTAAAGTGTAGTAGGTACTAACAAATACTTAATCGCAAAACATGCTAACATAGAAGTGTACACTATGGTTCTTTTTCTTCTTCTTCTTTAGCAAAAGTGTCTTATGACAGGTCTCAACTAGATCTCTCCATTTCTCTTGGTCCTGTGCATTTCTCTTTGTCTCTTACCATTTTTGATGTCATACAGCATTCCAACCTTTCTTCTTCGCAGTCTTTTCTACCATCTTTCCTTCTGCGATCCTTAGCTGCAGATAGTTTCTACACAATATATGGCAGAACCAAATGTTTTTCCCCTACTTATTACTTTCATAAGTTTTCTTTCCTCTCACATAAACATCAATACTTCACCATTTCCCACTCTATTAGCCCATTTCACCATAATCATTCTTTGCTACTACCATCTTTCAGATGTCTTTAGGTATCTTTCTAAAATATCTAATATGCAACATAAAATGCAAGTAATGACAAGCATCGTACGGTGGGAGCCGGGCCGACAGCGGTTGCCTATCTATCTATGCAGGTTTGAACAGGAATGGAATCTCGCCGCTACAGGACAATTTTCTTTCATGCAATAACTTGTCTAAAATATGGCACTATAAAAGAGTCGTGCATCTAATCAACGATTTAATTCTGTTTTGTGCGTGATGTGAAGTGCATGCAATAAATTTTCCTAGTTTTGAACAAAAAGCAGTATCATTTTTTTTTATTGTTACGAAGATAGCGTACGTTACGTAAGTATTTTTGAATACATTTGATATCTTCTTGTATATTAAATTTATTTAAGCAAAGTTATACTTTTGTTAAAGTTAATTTATTTAATAGTTTTATTATATATTATTTATCAATATTATATTTTATTATTATTTATTTTTTTAACAATTTAATTATTTATTTTTCTTGAAAAAAAATTTCGAGCAACCATTTTTAAAAATTTTAAATTATATTGTGTTTTATGTAGTAACACATTTTAATTATTTAAGTCTAGTAAATAAATGGCCATAGTCATAAATACATAGCAAAAAATGCGTACCTATACAATATGTGACACTTACTTAAAATGTTACCCTTATATCTTAAATTTGTGCCCTTTTTTTACAGACAACAGTATGAGTGAGCCAAAGAAAAAATACAGACAATATAGTGTTGAATATTTAAAATATGGCTTTATTACATTACCAAGAAATAGTACTTTACCTATGTGCCTTCTATGCAATAAAACTTTGTCAAACGAATCAATGAAACCTAAACTTAAGGAACATTTGACAAAAGTCCATAGCGACAAAAGAGATAAAGATTTAACTTTTTTTAAAACAGTCAAAGAAAAATATTTGAAAACACCGTCATTGCAACAACTCTACCCGATAACATCTGAGCGAGACGATGATGGACTGCGTGCTTCGTATAACATTTCTTTACTGATTGCAAAGTCCGGAAAGCCGCACACCATTGGTGAAGAACTTATTCTACCAGCTGTAAGTGAGGTAATATGCACCATGCTGCATAAACCAGCTTCCAATATTGTAAGAAGAATTCCACTGAGTAATAATACAGTACAAAGAAGGATTGACGAAATGGCTCAGGACGTAGAAAATTCTTTATGTGAGTACTTAAAAACATCTGAATTCTCTATACAGCTTGACGAGTCAACTTTGCCAGGAAACGAAGCTTTACTTTTAGCTTATGTGAGATTTGTAAAAGAAGAAAAAATTTCCCAAGAATTGTTATTTGCCAAATGTTTGGAAACTGATACGAAAGGTGAAACAATATTTAATGAATTACAAAAAATTTTCGATGCAAAAGTTATACTCATGAGTAATATCCTCTCCGTTGCTACTGACGGTACTCCGGCAATGGTAGGACTGCTACTGACGGTACTCCGGCAATGGTAGGATAACACCGAGGCTTTCTGGCATACTTAAAACAAGCTATACCGAATATATTATCTGTACATTGTCATTCATCGACAAAATTTATGTCGATAATTGTTAGGGTTCATTGTTCCCTCATTGATTAATTTAACGTCTCTTCTTAAACTATTACAATTAATTTCAATCTAGAAAGTTAAAATTGTCATTAGCAAAATCTTTCATTGATTATTGTTTATGTTATTTTTCAAAGTCCCCTTCCTTGTGGAAATCGGGTTATTTGTTATTTAATTTAAACAAATGAAATCCACTATTAGCGTCCCTTAATTGATTAATGATTTGTTATATAATATAATGATCATTTGCACTGATACTTGCGTATTCTGTTGAGTCAACGAATTAACACTTATTAATTTTTAATAATTAATTAATATTTTAATTAATTTTTTATTAATTCACATCACACACTGCCTATACGCATGAACTCCATTATAGAACACTTTGAAAATAGACTTCACTGTCCTTTCGGTCCGACCTAACCTCAACTCCAAGTTTCGAGGTTAGCTGTGCATTATCAGCTGTCGGCTGTCAATTCAATGTTATGATGGCCACTCCGCTAACGTGGAGTATCTCTCGAATGCCGGTGATGAACTGATTGATGTTACCTGGTCGGGATTCGGCACTTCGTACTTTTTAATGAGCTCTGATTGGCTAATTGTCTTTATGTCGTGTACTCTCGGCGAGGTTCGTCAAAATAGAAGCTTAAACTAGCGTCAGTGGCTGGGTCCAAGGCTATGATTTACTGGTTACACAGCCAAGCGCAAAGGCTTGTCACTTACTAATTTTTTCTTATAAGTCAAATATCTTATCTATAATTACACTGACAATATTTTTATAACTCGCATCATTTCTATCTTTTGATTACGAGTAATTTGCATACCCTCATCATATAGTTCTGGTATGGGGTTGATGAAACCGCACTTGGTACAAATTAATAATACTTCTTAAGTTACCTAATACCTTAAATATATTGTTTTTATCCCATGTGTTCATGGTGATAACATATTATTATCGTATTATGCACTTTTCACGTCTGGTCATGTACTAATGATTATAAAATATCCATTTTCCTAGGTTCAAATCCTAGGCCTATTGTCACATACATTGTTTATCAATAATATTACAATAATAGTTGTTGATAATACCATTTTATTATGTTTAATGAAGAAAGTTGTGTTAGTGGTTGAAATCACAAGCAGAATGATCACTGTTGCACACCACTATATAAAATTATCCCGATTAGCGCTTTCAAGCTTCACAGCTCATCGTCAGATCGGAATTAAACCAAAAACCTGAAAAAACCCTTCACTCACATCTCACCCCACCCTACTCACACACAACAAGCTATAATTGAATGTCCCTTCCCCACCCTCAGCCCTGTCCTACCATCTGGACAGTTACATATTTTTCTAGCAAATTCCTTGTGTTTCAGTGTTGTGTGTGTGTGTGTGTGTGCATTCCTTTTAAACCTAGTCTTTCTCATCCACACATGTGTGCCAGTCACACACCCTTATTTTAAAAACACCTAATTAGTCCTAAGCAATTTAATTCTTAATCTTATCTATCTGTCCTCTATCATTTACTTCTTAATTATGTTATAAAATATTTCTTCATTATGAAATTTAATTTTAGTATTAATTAAATTGTCTAACCCTTTTTCTCTTTCTTTCAATATTTCTAACTCCTCCCTAAGCTTCCTTTCAACTGTGTTATTTACTATTTTTACAATTTCGTAGTCTTCCAAAGGATTAACAAACTTATGGTTGTCTTCTATGAAATGTCTTGCATATAATGAATTCGTTGTTCTATTACCTTCTCCACGTTTGTGGTCAGACAACCTGCATACGAATTTTCGTCCTGTCTCACCTAGGTACACTTTGTTGCAGTCTCTACATTTTAGTTTATAAATTCCACTTTTCTGTAATTCTGGTATTTTTTCTATATTTTTATTCCTTATCTTATCAAATACAGTTTCACATTTTTTAATAGCTATATCTACTCCGTATTTATTAAAACATTTTATAATTTTTCTAGTATGTGAACCTATGTATGTCAATGACCCTGCATAATTCTGTTGTTCTGGTTCTATTTTAGCTTTTTGTATGTTAACCCTTTTCATAACTTTATCCACTATGTTGATGTTATAGTTATTATCCGTTACAATTCTCTTTATCGTTTTTAACTCCCTATCTTTTAATTCGGTCTCTTTTAAACACTTCTGAGCTCTATAACAAAATGAATTGATTGCCACCATTTTATATCTATAAGGGTGGTAAGACTCTCTTGGTATAATTATATCAGAATACCATTCTTTCCTAAATATCCCAAACTGTAGTTTCTCATTATCTTTAATTTCTATGTTTAAAACTAAGTAATTTATTTTCTTACCTCCTATCTCTTCTTTAAATTGTAAGTTTTTATCCTTATTATTTACCTCATTTATAAACTCATACACTTCTTCTATGTTTCCTTCCCAAATTACTAATACATCGTCAACGTATCTAGTCCATAATTTTATATTGTCTTTATACTTAGTGGAACTTATTAATTGCTTTTGAAAATCATTCATGTATATTTCTGCAAGAATAGGGGATAATGAAGATCCCATAGGTAAACCTTTTTTCTGTATATAAAACTTGTTATTAAACCTAAAATAGTTCTGATTTACACATTCTTTAATTACTTTAATCAACTGCTTTTTATACCTGTATTCTCCCATATTATTATCGTTTATTAACTTAATAACTTTATTTACTGTGATATTGGTAAACATGTCCTTAAGATCCAGTGATATCAATTTTGTATTTACATTAATTCTAATATTTTCTAATTTTTCTATCAATTTTACATTATTCTCTATGCTGTATTTTGTCCCAAATTCATATTTCTCTTTCAGTACTCTGCTAACTTCCTTTGTAATTTATAAATAGGTGCATTAATAAAAGAAACAATGGGTCTAATTGGTTTTCGTTCTTTATGTATCTTAACCTGACTTTTAAAAGTTGGTGCTGTTGGATTACTCTCTAATAAATACTTTTTCTTATTTTCTTCTATAAATGTTATCTGTTTCATCATTTGTTTTATCCTTGACTGGTACTTGTATAATCATACTTTATTTCCTCATATGGTCCTTCACTTTACAAAGGATATTATAGTTACGAAGGTGGACAAAGGAAATACAATGGTACTACTGAGAAAAGATGAATACATTTTAATTAATACTAAAATTAAATTTGATAATGAAGAAATATTTTATAATATAATTAAGAAGTAAATGATAGAGGACAGATAGATAAGATTAAGAATTAAATTGCTTAGGACTAATTAGGTGTTTTTAAAATAAGGGTGTGTGACTGGCACACATGTGTGGATGAGAAAGACTAGGTTTAAAAGGAATGAACACACACACACACACACACACACACACAAGGAATTTGCTAGAAAAATATGTAACTGTCCAGATGGTAGGACAGTGCTGAGGGTGGGGAAGGGACATTCAATTATAGCTTGTTGTGTGTGAGTAGGGAGGGGTGAGATGTGAGTGAAGGGTTTTTTCAGGTTTTTGGTTTAATTCCGATCTGACGATGAGCTGTGAAGCTTGAAAGCGCTAATCGGGATAATTTTATATAGTGGTGTGCAACAGTGATCATTCTGCTTGTCATTTTATTACGGCCTATGCATAATGCATTGGTCATTATCACTTCTGATAGTGTCCTTTTTATTTATCACTGGGTTTTATTACCTTAATTATAGTCTTTTAGGTGAGTTTTCAATACTCTTGAAAGTTACATTTTTTCGTGAGTTGTAATTCCTTCACATTAATCTCATTATTGTTTTATTATCTATTCAATTTGTTTATTTTCACAGTCTTTATCATTGGTAATTAGTGGTTATTTACAATTTTAATTCCACTTTACAATCTGTTATTAGTGTTTTGGACATAGTCCTTTTTGTCATGTTTATACATCATTTAGCTATGAAATTATCATACTGTTACTCATTCTCTTTATTAACTTCTGTTTTCAATAATTAACTTTTATTGAGTTCTGTTTGTATTGTATTGTTAAGGAAGGTATTTGATTAATAAGTTTAGGTCAGTGTCAGTTTACAGCTTAGGGATTTAAATCATGTTGTTTGTTTCACTTATACTTTCTTTTTCTATAATAATACTTTTATTTGCATATGTTAATTCATCCTAATTCATATTATCTCCCTTTAGTGTTTGACCTGGATATGTTTTCTTCTTATCTGCACTGATTCCTTCCT
Source organism: Magicicada septendecula (assembly GCA_034769895.1). Lineage (NCBI taxonomy): Eukaryota > Metazoa > Arthropoda > Insecta > Hemiptera > Cicadidae > Magicicada > Magicicada septendecula. Next base: position 1,368,050,015 of record CM068367.1, on the reverse strand, counting down.
CACTCTTAGTAGATTTCTTCTTGATGGTGTTGTCACTAGGTTCTTTCTCACTGTTTGATCTATTGGGTAATTAGGTATGTTGTCTCGTCGTTAGTCTTGTTTTATTTTCTTCAGTTGTACATTTACTGGTAATTCATTATTTATTTTATTCACCTATTTTGGCTTATGATACTTCCTTTATTCATGATTGTAGGTTCAACTTTGTAGATAATTTTATTTGTAGTGGCTTTCAATTCATTTGTGATACGTTGGTGTTGGATGTGTTATATGTACCATTACATATTGCCTCCCTACTAGAATTGATTATTTCTGAGATTCTTCTCTAGTACTGAAGAAATTATCCATTTTTTATTTTACTCTTTAGTCACATTAAATGCTTTCATATTTCTATCTAATTCTATACTTGTCTTCACTTCATTCAATTTCTACCTTTTATCTTCCTTCATAATTCTTGAATCTGGTTAAACATATTCTTGGCTGGCGTGTTATCCCTTAAATATTTAGTTTCCCTAACATTTTCCCCTATCATGTGCGTTGGTTCAGTCAGGTGGGCACTTTTGACTCCATTACTCCGCTGTCCATCCTACACCTTCTGAGTACAGAGGGACGTACCGTCTGCTCAGGAAAATGATTGCTGGAACATTTCTACAGTCAATTCATTATATAAAAACTTATAAGTAGTCGATTGGCGACTGATAAAAAACACTCTTGGGGTTATTCACTCTTTTGCCGTCTATATTTGATTATATATTTTCTTCTGGATTCCTTCTTATTTTCTGTAGATCTTTATTAGTTAACGTTGTTGACAAGTAGCATGTGTAAATACTTTTTATTTTTTTCTTCTTCTTGTGACAAATGTTCTTCATATTGAGTTTTTCTTTCTTCTTCCTGATCAATTCCCTTTCTTATAATCTCCTCTTATATAATACTCTCTTTGGTGGTTTTCTTCTCTTCTCCTTCAAATGTCAGATTTTTAACATTTATTCTGGATGGTTTTTTTCTTCTTATTGTGGTTGAAATCATTATTAAAGTATCTGTGTCTTGTATTAAGTTTAATACTCGTTCTGTTTGATGTCTTGTATGAGTTGTTTACTCCATAGTCGGTTGTCTCATCTTTATTTATTCCTTCTATTATCATTTTTCTTCTTTATCCTTTCCCTTAATTATAGCCTTCTCTTATATAATACTCTCTTTTGTGTTTTTCTCCTCTACTCCTTCAAATATTAGATTTTTAACATTTATTCTGGATGGTATTTTCTTCTTATTGTGGTTGAAATCATTATTAAAGTATCTGTGTCTTGTATTAAGTTTAATACTCGTTCTGTTTGACGTCTTGTATTAGTTTTTTTACTCCATAGTCTGTTGTCTCATCTCTATTTATTCCTTATATTATCATTTTTCTTCTTTATCCTTTCCCTTTATTATAGCCTTCTCTTATATAATACTCTCTTTGGTGGTTTTCTTCTCTTCTCCTTCAAATGTCAGATTTTTAACATTTATTCTGGATGATATTTCTTTAATGATGCTTGGTTATAGACTCCCTTTGTTCTGTTGGTAATGGGGTCCAGGTCCATAATTTCATAGGTGTTGTTCTGGTTATCTTTAATAATTGCATATGGCCCAGTGTATAGCAGTAGGAACTTTCTTGCAATTCCTTCGACGGTACTTGGGAGTTCTCAATTTTTTAATAGTACTTGTTCTCCTATTTTATACTTGATGATCTTAGGTTGTAGCTTCTTATACTTCTCTAGTATCTTTTCTGCTCGTTCGACTGTCTTGTTTCTGAGAATAGGCAATAGGGTATGATTTCCTTTTAAAATCAGCTGGTTCCTTAAATTTAATTTTGCATTGGAAGTTTTTTATTTTTCCGGGTGTATCGGAAAATACATGTCGATATCGCTTATAAATTGTGATTAATTCTTCTACTTGATCGTTGGTTATTAGTCTATCACTTTTAGCTGTTTGGAACTTTCGGATCTCTTCTAATTTTTTTTCCCACAGGTCATCTCTTTCATTTTCATAATTAATCTCTTCTCTGGGTATCATATTCCTATAATTATTATTTTCCCTAACATAACAAATGATCCGGTCGTGAGGGGCTTCTTTGCTTCCAATTAACTCCGCCGTCCATTATACATAATTTGAGCTCAGAGATACTTTCGCTCTGCTCATATCAATCACAGCTGCATATTTTCTTAATACGTCACAGCCTATTAACAAATTAAACGGTAACCCACTGGCTACTAAAAAGATTATAGGAATTGTTTTACCTTGACTGGTGACTTCTAATTGGACCTGTTTCCTTATGGTTTTATTTTGTCGTCCAGTAGCTCCGATTAATGTGATATTATTTATTGGTAAGGTTGGTATTGTCTCCTTATTTCCATTTTGTATTTTGTTTAATTCCAGTTGATCAATCAGTGATACATTAGCTCCTGTGTCGATCATTATTCTCGTAGTTATGCCATTCACCTCGGCAGATATATAAGCGATCTCGCTGTTATTGTTATTAGTTTTCGTGGTTTCTTCTTCCATTAGATCTCCCCTAATATCCTTTAGATAATGGTTACGTATTATAGTAAATGTTTCGTTGTTTATCGTAGTCTGTCATACCCAATAGATCGGATCAGTGAGGGTTTCGTATAAGTTTTCACTGCCGCTGTCCGTTTAAAGAGATAGCACTCTCTTAACCACTCCTCTCTGTTGTGGTAGACGTGCGATTCTCTCTTCCTTCGGGTCTGTCTGTGTTGTACCTTTGTTCGCTGTTATTATTTCGGCTGACATCTTCACTACTGCGACTCCTTCGCGAGTCATAATCAGACATTTTGACTAACTGACATTTTGACTGGATCGATTGTAGTGCTCGTTAAAGCTACGACGTCCCTGGTAGAAGCGCCTCCCTCCATTTTCCTCTTCAGCTCGAACGTAGTTCGTTCTAAAATTTCCTTGGTTCTGGTTATTACTATTATTCGGCCTGTACTGGTTATTATTGTTGTTTGGCCTGTATTGGTTGTTATTATTAGTTGGCCTGTAGGTCTACTGGTTTCCGCCGTTGTAGTTTGGGCGATAATTGTTGTTAAAATGGTTATTGTTATTTGGCCTGTAGTTTGTGTTATCTCTGTTTTGCTGATAATTATTCCCATTATTAGGCGGTCTTGGATTCTGGTCGGCACTGTTCTGGTTTGGGTTGTAATTGCCCCTATAATTGTTTCTGTTGCTGGTCTGGCCGTTTCGTTCGAAGTACGTGTCTGGTCTCTGGCGACTGCTTCGGTAATATCTCTCGTGTTCATAATTCTCCAGTAATGCAGACATAGTTTGTATAGTACGTATTTGTCCGTTGAGTCTCGCTCTGGCCACGCCCTCTTCAAAGTGGTAAACCAATTTGGTCACAAGGCACTCCTCCGGTATCTTAGGTTCAAGGTTCCTGGCCATGCACACTTTGCCCAGGAAGTATGCCGTGAGTGTGGTTCCCTTGTTGCGATCGTATTTCCCATTACAGATGTCGTCGCGCACGATATTCTGCGTCGACTCGGACCAATATTTCGCTTAAGTGTTTAAAAGGGTTTAAGTGTTTTAAAGTCGGCATAGTTTTGTATCTCGTGTCTCGTGGCAGTCCACCAGTTGTCGTGCACGTCCTTAATGTAATCGTCCAACATACTATAACGGCTGTATACTATCTTTTATAACTTCTGTGTACTATCGCCATTATAACCTCGGGAGCCGGGTTAATTGACGTCGGTCAATTAAACAGGCTGCCATAATATTCACAAAATATTATATATTTAATTAAAAAATACAACGTAACAAAACACTTAACTGGAACCTGTGAATTAAGGAATATTAGGTTCGTGTTGCCAAATTTATTCACGCATATTTACGTCCATGACATCTCTTTATTTACATACCTGGTAATTAGCATAAAAGAAAATGAGTTACTGTCTTATTATTAAAAATCAATTAGGCTTGTGATTTGTATTGTTAAAACATATATATATATATATATATATATATATATATATATATATACTTAACCTACTTTTCGTTTACTCTATTTCGTCCAACAGATTAGTTAACTATAAAAAAATAATAACTGCATAATGTATTCATTAATCGACTTGGTTAATTATTTATAAAACTTTGGTAATTCATACCCTCGGATCCGAGATATATCCTTTCTTTATATTACAGTTAAACAATTTACTTTTGCTGCCATTTGAAGAATGGACTTTTTAATATTAGCATGTTATAGTCATTAAAGCTAAATACATCATATTGTTTATCACAAAGTTACAATGGTAATTTAATTCGGCCAGTTTTTGTATTATGATATTGTAACGAGATACTGGTGTGCTTCCTTTTTATTTAAAGCCCCGCGTTGGGTTCGTCAATATGTAACTAGAAACTGAGTGCGTACCTGTTAAAATGTGTTTACACTTGTTTATTATGTGTATTAGCGTTAATGTGGTGTGTTTGCCTCACACCGGTCGTTACAATAATAGTAGTCACTACTGAAGTCTGTAGCGTTGTCAAAATTACCAGTACAACCTACCTGTTAATTCATAGGGGTTGCGAATCCCGGGTGGCGCCAAATTGTTTATATCAAAACAATTAAAATTGTTGAATTACAAGTTGATAAGTGTTATTAGCGTTGACAGCTGGAGCTGTACAGGTTGCCGTATTGTCCACTCGTGACGAGCGCTAGTTGGTTACTGAATAAAAATTGCTAACACACATATATTCTACAACGTCCTATGAAATAAAACGATGGTAATACTCTGTACTGTAATTTTAATACAAATTCAGTCATTAATTAATATGACAAAAGGATTATAAATGTTTTGATAACAAATTGCTCCGGCTTAGAACATGAGACGCCAATATTTCAAGGTTGGCAAATCGGTTTTAAAACAAATTATTTCGATGCCGTTATGGCTACTGTTTACATACAATATATTAATCTGTTCAAAATCTGGGGTCCTTTGGATTATAAAATAAGACATAAAAGTTGGTTACATTAAAAAAGTACACTACCATACCTTATACGTACTTAACGAATATTAAGGGTTTTTACAAATTGTTCGGTAGTGTCGTATTCTTTGTTACAAAGTTTGCACACTAATGCGAGGTTATATTTTAATTAACAAAATGTTTTTATGTAAGTTGATTATGCATTAAACCTTTGAAAGAAAATTAACTTAGTTTAATAGTGAGAAATTTTGATCGTTTGAGAAATATTTAAAGTAATTTGGTTTCTGGGAGAAAGGAATTTATTGGATACTTATCAGTTCAGACAGTGTTGATATGTTGTCATCTGGGGTAGTGGAAATTCTGCAATTTTGGACTGGTTTAGGCTTCGGGCATCTTCTTCTATCTCGTCTTGGGATTTCTGCTAATTAATTTATTGTTATTTGGTTCCAGGACATCGTTTAATCTTGGTAGTTCTGCATCTATTCGTCTTTGGTTTTGGTTGTCATCTTCCGAAACTTTTTTTAACTATTTAATGGAATTTTCAATCATCACAATTTTGCGTGCCGCTTACCCACACGTCGTTTCTTCAAGTCTAATAAATTTAACGGAAAATTCGTATTCAACGGCCCGTTACTATGGTAACAGTAATCCTTTGATTGGTTAATACCTCTTTCAAAAGCATTGTTAAGAGATTTGAATTTTTATTCAAACTTATTATGTATTTTCTTAATGATTTTATTCCTTTATCGTTCCTTTGGGGTAATAAATAATATCACTATTATATTTCTTTCCTTTCAAAGTTTAAAATGATACCTCATAAGGTCATATTCCATTATACATTACTCCAATACTTTAGTCCAAATATGTAACATTTGATAAATTACATATCTCTCTTAAATTAAACTTTTATAATAACATTTCTCTTTTAAAACGATTTACATATAATTCCTGGCCATTTACTGGTCTTAGATTAATAAATTTACTTGTGAAATTGTTACAATTGCATTTGTGTGTATCTGACAGTTAGACGTTTTCATAGCCAAAAGTAGCCATGATGGTATTTTGTTTATTTCTTTTAAATTACATTTTAATTCGGCCTGATGGGCTTCACTTTGTTATCATGTTTGTTAGTGTTGTGTGTTGATTCTGTTTGTGTTTTAATTACTATTCAATACAGTTTTCATTATACATATTTTAAAATATAACAATTAGGCTTATGGACTGCAAGTTCCTTTCAGCCATATCCTCTTCATAACATTGGAACAAACAATTCTTTATAATTTCTTTTATGAATTTGCTAACTGCAATAATTTTTATTGTTCGACTAAGCTTTTCGTCATCACTGACATCTTCAGGTCTTAAACAACCAGGCGTTGTTTAAGACCTGAAGATGTCAGTGATGATGAAAAGCTTAGTCGAACAATAAAAATTATAGCAGTTAGCAAATTCATAAAAGAAATAGTAAGGATGGCTGCTAATTTAAACAATACGAAGAATTCTTTATAAGTTATTAGTTACTGTTGGTTTTAACATTAATTTCATTCTTTTGCTACTACTTTGAGTGATAAACATCATCACTTCTTGCAAACTTATTAAAGTAATTCCTCTTTTAACATGGGGTGTTTTATTCATTGTATACTTGATTTTAATACAAAACCTTATTTCAATATTACTATCTCCTCCATTCCATGTTAATACAAACTGTTTTTATCTGTGCTTTCTCCCTGAATAATATCACATGTTTTACTTATCTTTATTTGAAATACTATTTATAATTATTTTTAATTATATGAATGTTCACAAGATCACTCAAATCATTGACTGTTTATCAATGCTTTATAAAGTGTTTTCTTATTTATTATTACATCTTTATTACTTAAAATATCTATTTCCACGTATCACCTTCACCTTTAATTAACAGAGGTTTATCACTGATACACTCTCACTATTTTTAGGGTATATACACTTTCACTATTGCACTTTATTTTGGTTCACTGTTTGTATTAAGTGTTACTTAGTGGGTATTCCCTATACTTATTTCTCCTATTATTTCTCACTATTTCTTTACAACATAATTCTTATTATTAATGACATTTGGTTATTTACCTTTCATTAAATCTAACCTTAATAATTGTGTTAGTGTACTTTTCTACACTACGTTACTTTATAATTGTCTTTTGTTTTAAAATAGGTATATAAGTTATTTCAATTACAACAATACTATTTGTTTCATTAGTGGATAATTATTTGGGGTTTCCTTACAGTATTCTATCTTTGAGTCTACCATTTCTCCCCTTTATATGTGGTGTTAGTTTCTCCTTGGGCTCAACCTGTCTCCTCTTCATTCTTCCTCCTCTTCTTCTTCTTCTTCTTCTTCTTCATCTTCTTCAACTTCAATTGTCTTCATCTTGGTTCGGTTCTCCTCTTCTCATCTGGTTTAATTTCTGTTTAGTTGTAGGAATTTGTTCACTTCCTTTAATTCTTATCTTCTTTTGTTTGTTCATATTGTTTGGTCGATCACCTTTTTTCTCTGTGTATGTGGTTCCCTTCTTTGTGTTTCTGTTGTTGGGTCAATCATTTGGGTTGGTTAATATCGTCGTTCGTTGTGTCATAATATTTATATTTTATTCATTTTTAAACATTTTATTTTATATGAAGTATTTTTACATTAAGAATTATCTTTTTTATCCCTGGTACTGGGGTGGCTTATTTGTGTTGTAACAATATTAATTTTATTTTGGTGTCAATTGTCTTTCATATTTTTATTAAGTGATTTCTGAACTACAGAAGTTTGACTTCTGGGTCACCTGTATGTAGCATCCTCGGCGAATCGGGTTTGTCTGTAGTAAACGGTGGCTATGCGGCTTCTGGTCTATCTTGCAGGTCTGAAGAAGGTGTAATAATGGAAGGTGTTGTTGTCTCTCTCTTTTTGCAGGGCTTATCAGGTTCTGGTGCTGACGGTGGTGAGAAACTTTCACTTGAACTCGCTTACTTCGGTTTACCGCACTTTTACCTTATAGTTAAACTGTTACATATACTGTGATCTCTATCACGTTGACGTGATATTAAATCAACTGCAGAGATGTCATAAACACACACACTTAAAACGCATCAAAGATGTTAAACATATTGAAATTACTGATAATTATTGCTATCAGCTTTACTAACAATTAGCTTAAAGAAACTAAGAGAGTGAACGACATATTCTTTCATTCTCTATAATTTTGTAGTTACTGCCTACATTTTCAACTGTACTGTTCTCGCTGCGGAGTCTGATTTACAACTAATTTGGGGCGCGCACCGCTGGCTTAGCGATGTGCGTGTCCGCGCATGTGGTTATTTACCTGCGCGAGAAATAGTTCTTAATTTATTAATTATTATTATTACTTATTATAAATTGCTGGTTTATTACGTCTCTCTATAATTTATTACTCACTGAAGAAACAGGAGGTGGTTTACATATTTATTTGTTTAACAATATTTAGTTTTCTATTTATTTCATATTTATTTCATTGGGAGAGAAATTATGTAGTTTCATTTAGGATTATATTATTTTTACCTCTTTTTTATTTTGTGCTATTTAACCCTTTTAAATCGTCACAATACTCTGTGTTGTTGTCCATCTGGTTTCACGGTTACGTGCTATATTTTCTTCGACCCTCTCAATAAATTCCATAGGATTTTTCTTATAAGTTTTGAAATTTATCATCTCCCGGTTGTCCATGTTTGGTATTCCCGTCATCTGGATCGGTTGACTCCGGAATAAGTTAATCTCCTCTCTGAAATTGTTGAATTCTCGCCGCTGCACCTCGGCCATTTTTTCTTTATCGCTGTGGATCTGGTCTCGAACATCGTTTACTGTTGCGGTGATTTCTTCATATTTCGTTCCTAAGTTCGTTTGTGCTTGCGTCAGGTCTTCATGTTTTTTCGCAATTAATTCAAATTTATTTAAGTGATTTTCTTCGATGTTATCGATTCGGGTATGAAGGTTCTCTTTCGTTTGCTGCAGTTCTTGTTGATTCAGCTCGCATCTCTCGTTAACTTCGGAAATCTCTCGTTTGACTCCGGTTATTTCCTCTTCTGTCTTGGTATTTAGTTTCTCATTATTTTCCTTGATTCTCTGATTGAAAAGTTCCATCTTCTTGTTACTATCTTCGATGCTGTCATCTATCTTCTTACCCAGTTCTTCTTTATTTTTCGTTAATTGTTCCACCATACTTCTCTGAAAATCCTCTTTTAACGATTCTATATTTTTATTTAATGATTCGTTATTTTTCTTCAATGTTTCATCTTTTTCTGGTTGTCTTCCTTCAACTCTTCCTTTAATGATTCAATATTTTTCTGGCCGTCTTCATTGAACTCTTCCTTTAATGATTCAATATTTTTCTGGCCGTCTTCCTTCAACTCTTCCATCAGATTTCTGATCATTTCCATGAGATTAGCGTCCCCCGTCCGTGTAGGTTTCTCGGGTTGTTCCTCTGGTCGTACAGGTCGATTAGGTTCCGCTGGATATAACATTTCTTCCAGATCTTCGACTGGCGTCGCCTCCTTGTCGTCCATGTTTATCTCCTTCTCGACTTCCGCCGCACGTTTCTTCGAAGTTGCTCTCCGTTGCATTTTCAGTTTGTGTGTATTGCAGCTGCCTCGAAAATTAGGTCAATTATTTATTTTTTATTGATTAGGTTAAATATTTTTCACCTAATTCACGCCTCAAACGTTGGTCGCCATTTTGTAAGTGGACGGAGTAGGTCCTTTTTACTTCCATGTTCCTTAAGGAATGGAAGTATGGTGATGGCAAAAAAAATCGTGTTCGAGATTATTGCAGATTCTGATTGTACTACACTCAAAACATGAAAAAAAGTCGTTTCTCGAAAAGTGTCTCTGTGTGTGTGTCTGTGTGTGTGTGTGTGTGTCTGTGTGTCTGTAGATTTTTTTCTATGGCAAACGATAACAGCCGCAAATTCAAACAGAATCAAATAATTATTCGCATACAGCCCTGATTTGTAGAGTACTCGCGACCTATTGTTTTTGGTGAAGATCGGTTGAGGGAAGGGGGTAGTTTACCTGCAACGGTTTTTTTTTATTGAGGGTAATTTTGTTTGTTTGGCAAACGATAACAGCCGCAAATTCAAACAGAATCAAATAATGTTTCGTATACAGGCCTGAATTGTAGATTTCTCAAGATCTGTTGATTTTGGTAAAGATCGGTTAAGTGGAAGGGGTAGTTTACCTGCAACGTTTTATGTTTTAACAAGGGTATTTTCTATGGCAAACGATAACAGCCGCAAATTCAAACATAATCAAATAATGTTCTGCATACTGCCCTGAATTGTAGAGTTCTCAAGACCTTTTGTTTTTGGTGAAGATCGGTTAAGGGAAAGGGGTAGTTTACCTGCAACGTTTTATGTTTTAAAAGGGTATTTTCTATGGCAAACGATAAGAGCCGCAAATTCAAACTGAATCAAATACTTTTTTGCATACAGCCCTGTTTTGTTGAGTACTAAAGACCTATTGTTTTTGGTGAAGATCGGTTAAGGGAAAGGGGTAGTTTACCTGACACGTTTTTTGTCTTATCAAGGGTATTTTATATGGCAAACGATAACAGCCGCAAATTCAAACAGAATCATATAATATTTTGCACACAGCCCTGAAATGTAGAGTTCTCAAGACCTGTTGGTTTTGGTGGAGATCGGTTAAGGGAATAGGGTTGTTTGCCAGCAACATTTTATGTTTTATCAATGGTAATTTTTTTTTTGACGAACGATAACTGCCATACATTAAAACAGAATCAACTACTCTTCTGCATACCTTTTTGAATTATACAGAACTCAAGGTCTGTTGAGTTTGTTGAAGATCGGTTAAGGGAAAGGGGTAGTTTACCTGCAACATTTTATGTTTTAACAAAGGTATTTTTTCTATGACGAACGATAACTGCCGTAAATTCAAATAGAATCAACTAATGTTTTGTATACAGCCCTGAATTGTAGAGTTCTCAAGACCTATTGTTTTTGGTGAAGATTGGTTAATGGAATAGGGTAGTTTACCAGCAACATTTTATGTTTTATCAAGGGTGTTTTCTATGGCAAACGATAACAGCCGCAAATTCAAACAGAATCAAATAATTGTTTGCATACAGGCCTGAATTGTAGATTACTCAAGACCTATCGTTTTTGGTGAAGATCGGTTAAGGGAAAGGGGTAGTTTACCTGCTACATTTTATGTTGTAACAAGAGAAATGTTTCCATGACGAACGATAACTGCCGCACATTCAAATATTTTTTGCATGCTTCCCTGAATTGTAGAGGACGGAAGGTCTATTGATTTTGGAGAAGATCGGTTAAGAGAAAGGGGTAGTTTACCTGAAACATTTTATGATTTAACAAGAGTAAAGTACTTAATTTTTATAAATAAAGTATCCTGATAAGAAGCTCATAGTAATCCACTGTAGAAACGTAGATGAAATATCTATAAATGAAGAGGTTAGGTGAACGGGGTGGGGGTAATTTTCTATTATTAAAAATTATAGTTGAAGGTGGAGGGGAGAATTTTTTATATGTGTACTACGTTATCGGCAACAAAGAAGTAGTTTTTTGTTAAAATTGCTTCCCGGGCTCTTTAGCCGTAGTCCAATGTTTTCTACAAAACCAGACTTTTCGGCAGTGCCATCGACTGCCATCATCGGTGAAAATCGAGTGCGAAAACGTGAGGTGGTATACGTTAGTGACCACAGTACTGTGGTTAATGCTGAAGCAATAAGTAGAAAGACGTAGTTTCTATGGAAATATTTCATTTGGAATATGATTTTAAATATAAATCTTAGAACATGGAAGTCATGTATGGTTCTCCATACCGATATTTTTGTAATTAGACGAGGTCGTCGTCTCGTAGAGAATTTGTTATAGTTTTATAATTATTATTAAGGTTTGGTTTTTTATTATTAGTTTTTTTTGTTTAGTGATTTATTCAATCCAATTCAATCTATTATTGAATCCAATATAAATAAATCTGTTCACTTACTCTTGATGTCGTTTATTAAATATGTTTAGATTTTTTATAATTTTTGTTCAATGTCTTGAGCTCGTATTTGAATAAGTTGCGTTGACTTTTCTGCCATTAGCTGAGGTGAGTCGATCGGTGCATTCCTGTACTGAAATTAACATAAGCACAAGATTTATATGATACTTACTAACAGTTGTAGTATGCTAATGATATGAGATAATATTGCTGGTGATAATCATTAGATTTAAATTCTCGCTCTGGCTCCTGGTACCAACCGTCTCTTGTTGGTCACCTAAGCTGTAATTCTATTCTGTTCAATAAATGTCAACACTTTAATTTGTTCGTGAAATAATAGTTATGTATTTAACTCAAGTTGAAAGATTGTTGTTACAATTCTATTATTTATTTTCCTTTTAAAAAATAATTAAAGCTGAATATGGACTCTTAAAATTATTAAACTCTCAGGGTGGTAAGACTGCATTTTGAAAATCGATTATTTCTGTTTGTAAATAATTTGGTCATTATGCTTTATAAAATTAGTAGGTTCTTTGAATCTGCAAGATACACTTCAACAATAAAATGCACTACTGTGATAATGAGTAGGCGGAGAATAAAAATATTAATTGTTGCTTTAGCATAACACAAAATATGAACGATTGTTCATTGTTTACAATTGAGGTTAATTACGGTTCATGGTAACCTTACTTATTTGAAATTAATTAATGGATGCTTCTTTGAGGCATTACTTATTTTGTACATCATTATTATGTATTAAATTCAGTGTTATTTTCCTGAATGATCTCAAAAATTTGATATAAACAAAACAGGTAATTCAAATTAATTCACTACTACTAGGGTCCACTCATGTGTGACCTTGAGTTAATGTACTACAATTAAATACAATAATATCTTAAAATTATTAATTGTTAGGATTCATTGTTCCCTCATTGATTATTCAACGTCTCTTCTTAAACTATTACAATTAATTTCAATCTAGAAAGTTAAAATTGTCATTAGCAAAATCTTTCATTGATTATTGTTTGTTATTTTTCAAAGTCCACTTCCTTGTGGAAATCGGGTTATTTGTTATTTAATTTAAACAAATTAAATCCACTATTAGCGTTCCTTAATTGATTAATGATTTGCTATATAATATAATGATCATTTGCACTGATACTTGCGTATTCTGTTGAGTCGACGAATTAACACTTTTTAATTTTTAATAATTAATTAATATTTTAATTAATTTTTTATTAATTCACATCACACACTGCCTATACGCATGAACTCCGTTATAGAGCACTTTGAAAATAGACTTCACTGTCCTTTCGGTCCGACCTAACCTCAACTCAAAGTTTCGAGGTTGGCTGTGCATTATCAGCTGTCGGCTGTCAATTCAATGTTATGATGGCCGCTCCGCTAACGTGGAGTATCTCTCGAATGCCGGTGATGAACTGATTGATGTTACCTGGTCGGGATTCGGCACTTCATACTTTTTAATGAGCTCTGATTGGCTAATTGTCTTTATGTCATGTACTCTCGGTGAGGTTCGTCAAAATAGAAGCTTAAACTAGCGTCAGTGGCTGGGTCCAAGGCTATGATTTACTGGTTACACAGCCAAGCGCAAGGGCTTGTCACTTACTAATTTTTTCTTATAAGTCAAATATCTTATCTATAATTACACTGACAATATTTTTATAACTGCCATCGTTTCTATCTTTTGATTACGAGTAATTTGCATACCCTCATCATATAGTTCTTGATATGGGGTTGATAAAACCGCACTTGGTACAAATTAATAATACTTCTTAAGTTACTTAATACCTTAAATATATTGTTTTTATCCCATGTGTTCATTGGTGATAACATATTATTATCGTATTATGCACTTTTCACGTCTGGTCATGTACTAGTGATTATAAAATATCCAATTTCCTAGGTTCAAATTCTAGGCCTATTGTCACATACATTGTTTATCAATAATATTACAATAATAGTTGTTGATAATACCATTTTATTATGGCCTATGCATAATACATTGGTCATTATCACTTCTGATAGTCTCCTTTTTATTTATTACTGGGTTTTATTTCCTTAATTATAGTCTTTTAGGTGAGTTTTCAATACTCTTGAAAGTTACATTTTTTCGTGAGTTGTAATTCCTTCACATTAATCTCATTATTGTTTGATTATCTATTATCAGTGTTCTGATAACACTGTTAGTACTGTGCAGTAGTTAATTCTGCATTTACATTGACAATTACTTTGGTTTGAAGTTACTCTGACTACTTGCATCTAGCTGTTACTATGGTTTACTTATTATTTGTGTTATTATTGTTAATTAGGTGGATATAATCCTTGAATTTACTTATTTAAACGTTATTCTGCCTTATTCAATGTTATTGGTTGAGTTCCTACTCTTTTATTACAAGTTTACTTGATAGTTTTGCTGTCTCATGCAACCATATGGTTATATTAAATTACATCAATTCAGCCTTTATGTTTCCTTAGCATATTATCAGTTGTACATTAAATGTATGTTATATTATCTATTTATGTTGTACTACTACACATTTTAGTTCAACTTTGCTTTAGTCTTATTTTTCTATGGTTTTGTTGAAACCTAGTTGGCCAGATTAGGTTATGTTATAATTTAATTATTCAAGAATGGTTGATTGTCAGTTTTGAATTTCTACATTAGACCTGATTTATTTAACTTTATATAGCACTGGTATATTTATTGTTTATCACTAGATTTCAATTTGTTTATTTTCACAGTCTTTATCATTGGTAATTAGTGGTTATTTACAAATTCAATTCCACTTTACAATCTGTTATTAGTGTTTTGGACATAGTCCTTTTTGTCATGTTTATGCATCATTTAGCTATGAAATTATCATACTGTTACTCATTCTCTTTATTAACACCTGTTTTCAATAATTAACTTTTATTGAGTTCTGTTTGTATTGTATTGTTAAGGAAGGTATTTGATTAGTAAGTTTAGGTCAGTGTCAATTTACAGCTTAGGGATTTAAATCATGTTGTTTGTTTCACTTATACTTTCTTTTTCTATAATAATACTTTTATTTGCATATGTTAATTCATCCTAATTCATATTATCTCCCTTTGGTGTTTGACCTGGATATGTTTTCTTCTTATCTGCACTGATTCCTTCCTCACTCTTAGTAGATTTCTTCTTGATGGTGTTGTCACTAGGTTCTTTCTCACTGTTTGATCTATTGGGTAATTAGGTATGTTGTCTCGTCGTTAGTCTTGTTTTATTTTCTTCAGTTGTACATTTACTGGTAATTCATTATTTATTTTATTCACCTATATTGGCTTATGATACTTCCTGTATTCATGATTGTAGGTTCAACTTTGTAGATAATTTTTTTTGTAGTGGCTTTCAATTCATTTGTGATACGTTGGTGTTGGATGTGTTATATGTACCATTACAATATATTTAAAAAGGTGTTACTACTACATTAGCATACACAGCAGGAAAAAATAATAAAATGATCTAAAAATAATAGATTAACAAAATTCTTCAACTGTTTTAACCCTCTGGGGGAGGGTCTGGTCCTGTTTGCCCTCCTCGTAAATATGTCCCTGTCACCAACTCACCAACTCTGTTCATTATTATGATGGATCTCATCAATGGAGCCAGCAGACTTTGCCACAAGTATCTGGACAAGAACTGCCTTCCGTGTCTTACGTCAGGAAATCTGTAACCGATCCCATAGACATCTACTTCAATAAGGCCGTGAATACTCTTATACATAAATAACAAACCTCTTCTTTTTTTAAGGGTCATAATGCCCCAGTGTTCACAATTGGCCTCATATAAAGAAAAATGCCAATTGATGCCACGATATTATAGACGAGAAGTGAGAAAAACTGTCTGCATCTTTTGATCAGTGCTGCGTTCCTTGTATATCCCCACATCACTCAACAGTACTCCAGAATGGGTCGAGCAGTGATTTGGTATACCCACAGGATTGTATTGGCTGACTGGAAATAACGACTCACCCACGGAAGCTGTCCTAACTTCTTTGATTTTGAAATTATTAAATCTATTTGACTAGGGAAAAGTAATTTGATGTCAAAGTTTACATGCAACTCGCAAACCAGATTTACTTGGCATATACTCCTATCCATGGGTGTAACTTGGAGCCTAACTTTGGGGAAGGCAGGGTAAAGCTTTATAAATTCAAGTGTGTAGTTAGACCATCTATATAATAAAATTAATAAAAAGTTTTATATACAAAATTAGAAGTTTACTGATAATTCTTAGTTAGTAAAAGAGGGACAATTTCATTTGTTAATGATCAAGAAACCTTTCTTCATAAGTTGTACTTCCACTTATGTTTGCCTACAACAAATATAATGTAGGCCTATAAACAAACAATTTGTGTGACAAAGAGAGGAAAGTAAAGAGAGCAAATTCCTAGAACACAGCTGCCCTTATTATTTCATTACGATGTGTTCCAAAACAAGTCTTTGTGTAAAAGGCACGCATTGTATTCCAGTTAATTAGGTCTCTAGCATTTATTATTTTTCTTGAACACAAATTTTGACGTATATCATTCAAATCTGTCAAACATTCCCCTTATAAGTTTCTTTAAAAGAAATAGGAATAATAAATTTATGGCAACTAGTCATCTGATAACAGTACAAACTAATTAGAATTAATATTAGGCATTACCTGTATTAACTTCCCGTCTTGTGACTTATCTGTTTTAATTTCTAAAACGACGCATTTCGAGGATAAATCCTCATCTTCAGGTTTTAATATTACAAAAACATCAAATTCACCCGAACAGGGTCGTCAATTACTTAAAACACATAAAAACACCACACATAACTTTACATTGATATAGTCTCGGCACAGTCCGATGCACATCGTCTCGTTGCCAACGATTAACTGTTGTACTTTATCCTGTATGACCGTTATCATTTCCCGTGGACACATCGATATCGATGGCTGTGTTGTACAGTAGATTAGATCGAAACGAAACTTTATCATTAAGTAGTTGGTCTGCTTGTAACTTAGAAGCCTTGTATATCTCATATTCCTCAACAGCGTTCATGTATGCACCTTTTTTGCAATTATGAAGCAGTTTAAAGTTTGTGTGGAAGTCTGAGTACTTATGATTATACAGTATTAAATGTTGAGCGTAACTAGATCTTGTTTTCGAGATATCATTTTTGGGTAGGTTTTCCTTAAAACGTTCGGCTGATTGTCTGCCCGTTTGTCCTATATAAAATTTGTCACAGTCATCGCATTCAAGCTTGTATACTCCAGTTTTCTCTTCATCCGGGATGTGAGTTCTTTGTCCCAAACGTTTTTTGATGTTATTTGTGGTTTTGAAAGCCACTGTTATTTTACGTTTCTTTAACTCATTCTTTACAATGACTGGTAGTACATTCGTGTACTCAGTTACTATAAACTTAGTATCTTTTTTAGCTGGGCCGGTTAATCTGCTTTTACTATTGATTTTTACTGAGTGTTTTCTTACTAGCTTGTCTACGATTTCACCTTTCACCGTTATACCCATTAGCGATAGCTGTACTTTTGATGATTTTAGTCTCTTCTAGTCTGTCTTTTTGCTCAAGGGGAATAGCAAGCATTCTATGAACAAACGTGTTGAAGGCTGCCATTTTTTGGGAATATGGATGGTATGATTCAGCATGAATAGTGATATTCATAGTGGTGGGCTTTCTATAAATTTTGAATCTAAATCGGTCATTATATTTACTAATAGTGAGATCAAGGAAGTTCAGGCAGTTATTGTTCTCCATTTCCAGGGTAAATTGGATTTTCATGTTTATACTGTTCATATATCCTTTCAAATTTTCTATTTGTCTACTCGTTCCATTGAATATCATAAAAGTGTCATCAACGTAACGTACGTAAAATTTAATTTTATCTCGCTGTTTATTAAAACTAGACATTAAAAAAGTATTCTCAAAGTGGTTCAAATATAGGTCCGCTAAAACTCCCGATAAAGGTGACCCCATTGCTAGACCATCCTCCTGCATGAAATAACAAATTCGGGTGAATTTGATGTTTTTGTAATATTAAAACCTGAAGATGAGGATTTATCCTCGAAACGCGTTGTTTTAGAAATTAAAACAGATAAGTCACAAGACGGGAAGTTAATACAGGTAATGCCTAACATTAATTCTAATTAGTTAATCAACGTGACTTGGAGACAAATAAAACAAAATGAAACAGTACAAAACGTTGATAAATAGTGCGTACTGTGCTCGCAAGTATAGAAACTGTCCCCTGTTTGACTATTTGTTAGATTTAATTAAAACAACTTGAAACAAAATTTTATAATGCTCGGAACATTGGGGGGGAGGGGGCGAGTGCCCCCCTTGCCCCTCCCAAGTTACGCTTGTGCTCCTACCATCAATATAGTTGTCATATTTTACTAACATTTACTTCATGGAAAAGGTCACGGCCACTGTCCAACCATTTATTTATTATGTAATATATAAATATTCCCGTGTGGAGTTGCTAGTCTTCCACCGGGTGCCCCACTAGGTGGCGGATAGGGGAATGCTCACTAAATATAGTGGGTACCGGAGAAATTAAATACCCGGGGCAGACCAAAACTAGCAACTGCTGACTTGTAGTTGGATATTGGTTTATCAAAAGCTAAAGGAAGTAAACCTTTATTAAAAATTGCATGGTCCTCCAGGTTGGGGGTTAATGCAATGGGCCAACTACCCATTCACTGGAAAAAAGAAAATGTTAAAAAGCAAATAGATTGCAGCCAGATGGATTCAATAAAGGTAAACGACAAAAGCTATGTAAACGGACTATGAGAATTGGAGTATGGAATATGCAAGGTTTAAGGAAAAAAGTAGGGAAAGTTATTAACAAATTGGAAAGTAGAAGCCTCGATATAGTTGTATTGTCTGAAACAAAAAAAAAGGGGAATGGTGTGGAAACATATGGTCCCTACATACATTTCTACAGCGGCGTACCTAAGGATCAGAGAGCAAAGAGAGGAGTATCTGTAATAAAATATAATATTGGCTCCCATGTGTACCACCGAAGTAGCTTAGGAAAAGGCAGGGTAGGCTGCCTTATGTGAGCTGTACAGCATACAAGGAAGGCAGTGTGGCCAGCACTACGCTTCAGCCGCCCATTTTTATCCCTAGGATGTTATCCCAAGTACTCACTTTCAACAGACTGAGTCGACCTAGAGGCTAAAAAACGCACCTTGATTTTATGGTGTGGGCCTGGGAATCGAACCCGGCACCTCTAGGTTAGTAGCCAGGTGCCATACCCACTGGTCTACTGAGCCGCCGGATTATCTGTGATTTAAAAAAAAAAATTGAAGAGGTATGTAACTAACTGGGAACCCATTGATGAAAATTTGATAAAATTTAATATTAACCTGCATGGATACGAAAGTACAATAATAGGTGTATATGAAATTAGTGAAGATGAAATATTGCATACAAAAGATGTCTTTATCAGTAAACTAAGTGATATAATAGAGGAAAGTGGAAGCACAAGAGAAGTTATCATAGCTGGATGTTTTATTGGTAGAACTGGGAAACAAATGGACATTCAAATCATAAGACCTTTTGGAGAAGATGTTATAAATGACAATGGAAACAGATTGATTGATATTTGTGAACAACATTCCTTAAGAATTTTAAATAGATAAAGAAATATCAGCATAAAGAAATACACATATATACATGACATCGGACACATTACAGCTGAAGTCAATTATAGACTACATAATAGTTCGGTAGCAAACAAAATTATGTCAAACCATACAGAGGAGCAATGCTCAGTGATCATTTTCTGGTCAACTAAAAAAAAAAAGACATTTGTCTGAATGGAGAAGAGGTACCATCAGATTGGAAGATGGGATACATTTATACAATGCACAAGAAGAGAAGCAAAGATGATTACAAAAATTATAGAGGCATAACAGTTACTACCACACTAAGTAGGCTTTATGGAAGAGTACTTAAACATGTTCTAGAAACTGAGTATAAGGAATTGTAGGCTGAAGAACAAGCAGGTTTCAGAGTTGGTAGATAAACTATACATCATATTTTCTCCTTACAGCAAATAATTGAAAAGAAAACAGTTTACGATTATTAACTAAAACTTCCGGGCTGAAAGGCCGTGGTCGATTGCTTAAGTTTCTGCTAAACGTTTCGGCCGCACCGCCGGTGGCCATCTTCAGTAGCAAAAGAAAAGTGTTCGATAGATGATACGCCGAACAACGTCTCCCAATGGACTGGGAACAAGCAAGTAGATGGCAATTCCACTTGATGGTGATACAGTTTATTCATTACAGTTTGCTAATGACCAATTACTATTGGCTCAAGATTTTGGAAGAGATAGAGTATGAAATTTAAAAACAGATTTTTGCAAATCAGATTCTGTATTTTGAAGTACTAGCATGTCGTGAAGAAACAACACCACATTCAAATATCTCCTCATGATGACTTAATACCAAGGTTTACTAGATTAGTAACAATATCATACGGTAATAGAATATATTTGTATTATAATCGGAGGAAAGAATATTTTTCGAAATTAGAGTAGAAGTCAATGGAAGTTCCCACCATTCTTGCGAAGCCTGAAGTTAACAGAATGGACAGAAATCTTTACACAGCTAAGAACTTCAAGCTTTTTTGATGTTTTCTCTAGGTTATTAAGGTGACACCGCACAAACGTACTCTGCTGAAATCGTGCTGAGGCCAAATGGAGGACCAAGAGAACACATTACTCGCTACTGTATAAACTGAACTTGTAGGAACCACCGTAGTGTTTTCGGCGCTTTTAAATATAACTTACTTCCTTATTGATATTGTTCGGCATCGGCCAATTTCTGTATCCAAGGCTTTCACGGTCGGCGTCAACTGTGTTGGAAACGAACTGACTAAACTCCGGGCTGTTGGGCCGCGGTCCACTCCTGTTGTTACTGACAGACGTCTGGAGGCCATCTTCCGTGTATACAATAACGATTCGCTAATTGACTCGATCTTCACCAGTTAACTACAGTACTGTGGAAAACGATTGTACTGGCACAGAACTGTGGTTAACTGGTGAAGATCGAGCCAGCGAATCGTTTGCACCCTGAATATGACCTCTAGAGGAGAGGCCGAAACGTCTGCTAATAACAACAGGAATTTATTTTGTTATTATTATTATTATTATTAACAGGAGTTGTTATTGTAATCTCCAATAGCCTGGAGATTAGTCAGTTTGTTTCAAACACAATTGACCAATTCATTCAAATATTAGCGCTTTGGGAGAAGGGATCCAATGAGTATTCTGACCCCCCTCCCTACCAAAAAATGGTATAAATTAAGAGAAATTATTGCATTGGTTAGATAGAAATGATGAATTCTGTTAAGTTACTAGAGTCAGAAGATTGTCAGGAGTACTTGAAGATGTATTTTTGATATTTCGTGTGAAATGATTGTAAATAGTTGACGCCATCAATGAGGTTTCAAAGCCCTTGTTTATCAGTTTTTCATCTTGATAACAAAGACAGCATCCCTGCGCAGATTAGCTCTAGTGGTGTACCGGCTTCACTTCGGTCACCACTAATGCACGCAAAAGGTTGCCCGCAAGTCCCTAAGTGTGAACTTTCCTGAAGGAGGAGCCTTCGGACGCTCTTGCTCTCGCCTTTAGCCAGTCGAGAGCCTCCCTGTCCGTTGTCGTCGATCAATTCTGAGCACGGTTCCAAACGTACCCTGCAACAGACGGAAGGTTTCATTTATTAGCACAACACACCTATTGTTTGTTGTATTGGCAGTGACAGGCTCTATGTTTTATCGATCACTACTCGAAAAAAAAAGGCCGCGAATTGGTGTGTGAAAATGCAAAAGGATAATGGTCGCAACTGCTACTGCAAACTTGTCGTGTATACTGCCAGCCGGCCAGAGGTCGATTATCAAATGGTCCTCATACATTCGTGAGCGCATAAAAACTCCTTTTAATTTCATACTCGTTATTGTCGTTTTACGAGAAGTTGACTTTGGAGAGTGCAAGAGAGACGCAAAACGTTTTGGTCCCTAGCTCCTCATAAATTTAATTCCTTTTAATAGGTCTGATTTAATGATTAGACAGCATTTTTTATTAATCGAAAAATTTTATTCATTGAATAAAATATATATTTTTAATTTAAAAATTATAGGCTTGATATTCAATTCATTCGGAACTAAGCGCTTAAATGTTTTCCAAGAGGTTTTGAAATTATAAATAATAAGAGCTTATCATTCGTCAAAACTTTACGATTCAAAATAAGTAACTCTCCGATTCGAAAAAAGGTACGTTGCGAATAACCTTCGAAGGTTTTTTTTAAAGGCTACTAGTAGTTTTTCTACAAATACTGTTGCAGTATTGGCCCTTGTGAGTCCCAGAATACTGTAAACATTACCTTTCCTGCAGTGGGTTGACTCGTGAATTGCTTTTTGACTGGAGATTGAGGATGTTTCCATTCCAAGCTTGGCTCTTCATTATCACTTATCATTTTTCGGTCCTTCGTTTTTATTTGAAGTCGGAAGTTTCTTCTTCTTCTTCTTCTTCTTAATATTACATTCGATGTATTCAGTCAATATGTAACTGAAGCCTGTTTCTTGAGTTCGTCGCTGCCCCCCCCCCCACTACTTCTCTTTATTCTACCAATGCAAAACACAATTACACTCAACTAACTTAGAAAACAAATTAGAGTGAGTAATAAATACAAACTAACTGAAAAACGAAAGAGGTAATCTTAAAACCGTGACAATTATTCGTCAAAAAACGAGAACTACGTTTGTAGGCGTGCATAGGCAATAAGCTCATCAGATAAACAGAAGTAACAAAATAACACGACGAAGCGACACAAGACAGACTGGCAGCCGAGTCCATCCATACACACACTGCATTCGGAGGAATGGGAGTACAGTGGAGGGAGGATTTGTCCAGTGGGTCCAGGAGTTCTTATGCTCGGGTTTACATTTTTATGGCAGTGGCAACAAACCGTCACAACTGCCAGAACCTTTCATATCTATATAATA
Organism: Magicicada septendecula; assembly: GCA_034769895.1. Taxonomy (NCBI): domain Eukaryota; kingdom Metazoa; phylum Arthropoda; class Insecta; order Hemiptera; family Cicadidae; genus Magicicada; species Magicicada septendecula. Next base: position 1,368,026,993 of record CM068367.1, on the reverse strand, counting down.
ACACGATTAAAATAAATAATTGGGCCTCAAATTGGTCAATAAATGGCGCTGAATTGAAGTTATCTTTTTTCAACTAATAATTTGAGTAAAAAAAAATTGTTGAAATTACCTTGCGGGCCATTGGGCCGTGGTCTGCTACAATTACCATTATGACGGATGCTGTTATCAGACGTTTCGGCCTCACCTCTGCAGGCCATCATCAGTAAAAACTGTTTTAAATACAACTGACACGGTGTACGTCAGTAGCCACAGTACTGTGGCATAGAATATTCGCGGTCCCAAAGAAGAGCGTCTTATATATAAACTTGTAGTTTGCACGATGCCAGCTGAAAACCACCATCGGCCAATCAGAATTAAGCGAAATGCCGTAGGTCGAGCAGAACAGGATGCCAAACTCTATGTAAAGTAAAAAAATTGTATTATTATTAGCGGGGGTCCTACAGTCTATGGCGCATCACACATTTCGATCGCCATTTCTCCCTATCCTTCCAGTCATCATCTTCAATAGCTCGATCTCTCATGCTTTTCCTAATTTCTGTTCTCCATTGTGTTGTCAGTCTTCCTTTTCTTCTCCTGTTTTGTGGTGTGTAAGTCAATGCTTTCTTTGGTAATCGCTTCTCCTCCATCCTCATTACGTGACCATACCATAGCAACTGTCTGGATTCTATTCTTTCTGCTGTTGTAAACACGCGCCTCGTTTTTCTTCTTATATCTTCGTTTCTAACATGTTGCATTCTAAAAGTATTACACGCTCTTCTTAAAAAGTCCATTTCCATAGTTTCTATCATCTTTTTCTCTTGATCTGAAATTTTCCAGCATTCGCAGCCATAAGTTAAAATGGGCTGCACAATAGTTGTGTAGATTGTCAGTTTAGTTTGAAGTTTTCATTTTGTTCGACCGAGGTAACGAATTTAGAAAACGAATAGCCTTTTGCCCTGTTGTATCCTATTTTTGATGTCATTTGTTATTGTTCCATCTTCTGAAATAATGCTTCCCAAACATTTGAATTCGCTACACTTTCCGATTCTATGGATTTGCAGATCTGGATCTTCTTCTTGCATGTCTCCTATTTTCAGATATAATATCCTATTTTCGAAAAAAATTATTGAGGACTTATACTTCTGAGTAAATATTGGGGGGGGGGGGGGGTCCCCCTGTCCACCCCCGTCCATGACGTCCGTGGTTTTGACTGTATTGTCTGTTTGCTGCTCTTGACCCGTCTCATCGGATTCTTAAAATATGTTTATTAGAAGAGAGTGGTGTAACTACGGGGGAAGGGTTCAGGGGGAACATTCCCCCCTCCCCCCCACAAAACCTGTTGACAATTTCTCAATCAATTAACGTAGGCCTATTTATAAGTTAGTTTCGGTATTAAAACAAGGCTTATAGATGACTTTAGATATAAAAGGAATTGAAACATTTTAAAATGAATAAAATAGAGTTTTCATTACTAAAGATATTTACAATAAAAAGTGCATATCTAAAAATGCGAAAATAAGGCATTACAGTACAGTGAATGTCTAGCATTGAATTATAATTTAGACAAACGAGAAATATTGGAAAGACGAATTATTAGGAAAATACTAGGCCCACGAAAAACTTCAGAAGATTGGAAATTAGGAAGTAATGATGAAATCTATCACAGTTAGAAAATATAACAGAAATAATGAGAAAAAGAAAACTAGTACGTATTTTTTGGACATTTATATAGAATGGACGACAATAGGTTAACAAAGCAGATCTTCAAATATCTGTGGGGGAAGAAGTCAACATCAAGTTGGATTAAAGAAGTACAAGGGGATTTAGAAAAAGTGGACTGAAGACAGGAAGAAGAAACACAATGAAAAGATGAAAGAATATTGGAGAAAATTTCGAATAAAGAATAAAGAATTGAAATTGAGATGTGATCCTTAGATAGCTGATAAAAAAAAGAGTTTTCTTAATAATAATAATCACTCAACATTTGGTGAATAACGTACGTTGTATTTAATACCTATTAAAACACAATTGAGCATGAACCAGAAAACGAAGGCAGAGCCTGTTAACCTTTTTATCTTTTTCGTCCAGACACACTTTTACTTACTGGGTTACAAAAAAATATTCGCACCGGAAGTTCATGTTCATCAGCACGAGGTAAATTTTCTCGTAAAATCTAGAACGTTTTAACATATAAAAATAATATCACGTGCGTAGATCTATAAAATCACTGGTGAGCCGTGAGTTACACATATGGCAGTCTCTAATAGTCTCTAATGAGTCTCTCGCAGTCTCTGGGAAGTCTGGAGTGTACCGTCGAGGGAGCGGCTGAATTAGACCACGAGTACAGACACGGCGTTCGAGATCTTCAACGGGGTCTGAATCAGGAGCAACTTGGACGGACACAACGCCCAGGAGGAAACAAACCCTGAGATCGACATCCCATCTTAGGAGGACAACGGCCGGTGTGAAAGCGTAGGAGCAGGTCTGCCAGATCGTCCGGACCGATCCAACTTAACCAGCACATCCAGGCAAGTGGAATTATAAAAACTATTTATTAAATATAAAATAATTAAAGACTCTCTTTTTAATTTGCTAAATGTCAAATACTGGTATATCAAAATTTATATATTTTGAAACTCATAATTTTCAGATATAATTGTATCTGTTTTGTATAAAAAAAGGAATAACCAATAAATGTATTAAATCACCCAATCAAAATTTATTTCTGCAAGTGCAGTCAGCTTCAAGCCTGTTACCTTGCCGAAAAAATGACTCCTCTACTTCTATGACTCCTCTAGTCTAGTATCTCTGTGGTTTGAACCGTCGTCTTTGCACAGATAAACTAGCAAAGGCTTCAGTTTGAAAATAAAAATTAACTTACTTTAACATGAACTATAAGTTACTTAAAATATTTTGGGACAACAGCCTTAAATTAAAACGCGAAGGGGTAACAAAACTGGATTTTTCCAAAAGCATCTTCAGAAAGACTGATTTCCAGAAGATATATGAAGGGCAGAGGTTTATAATCAAGTGATTCTTAATAACGGTTAATCAAGATAGAATCAGCGCTTTTCCACAGTTTTTTTTCAATACTCACGTTTGTCTACTCAAAACTTTGAGACAAAAATATTATAAAATTACTCAAAGAAATTATAAAATTATAACATTAAAGCTTTCACGGCCGGAATTACCTTCAGTAAAATTATTTTCCGGGCTGTTGGTCCGTGGTTCTCATTTTGTAGATCCAAACGTTCCGATCATATCTCTCGGCCAATCAGATAGCAGCCGGCACCCGGACGGCTATATAAGTGCGACAGTTTGGGGTCGCGTCGTCATTTAGTCGCCAGAGGAGCAGAACAAAAGATCACTGATGAGGATGACTGCCGCAGGTACTGTCGAAACGTTTGGATCTACAAAAAGAGGACCACGGCCCAACCGCCCGGAAAATAATTGTACTGAAAATTACAAAATGTGTCTAAGGTCCAAGTGCGCCAAGTACTGACTTATACATCAGAGACATGGACGCTGCCTAGATCAGACGAGAGGCAACTAAATATATTTGAGAGGAGGAGTCTCAGGCAAATTTTGGGTCCAATGGAAGAGGGGGGGAGCATGTAGGAAAAGATATAATTTAGAGCTCTATAATTTGTATGATGAACCTGATGTGGTCACCTTTATTAAATTAAAAAGTTGGAATGGGCTGGACACATTGTAGGAGCTTGTGAAAAGCAGAGTTGTTGTTCAGATGTCTGATGGAAAGCCAGGGGTAAACGGAAAGTTTGAAGGCAAAAAGTGAGATGGATGGACGGGGTGAGTCAGCAGATCTGTACTCTTGAAATTAGAAACTGGAGGAGTGTGGTTATGAATAGAGAAGAATGGCGAAATCTTCCGACGAAGGCTAGGGCCCACAAGGGGCTGTCGAGCCAATGATGATAATGATGATGATGATGATAATAAAATGTATTTATAAAATTAAATAGGATGAATGCTGAATTTCTCATTTCCTGAGTGAAACGGGGAGATCAACCTCTAAGTTATTCTCATCACCTCGCCTCCTCCAGGAGCAACTTCCACTTACGCCACTGATGGCAATTCTGCCTGTTGTTGTTGGTGGATATGCCAATAATAATGATTGGAAATATCAATTTTGCCTCTATCAATTTTCTGCCGTTCCAACGAGCTTGGGGCAACAATATAGGCCTACTGAAACTACGTACTGAATTACAGCAGACAAAGCAAGAACGTTTTGAAGTTATTCACGGCATCAACCGCTTGACACAGATTCGTGTGACGTTGAAGAACAAGAAGAAAAACTCGAAATCGATTTGCAGTGTCGCCCCCTCGCTTCTCTCGTGCCTCGCTAAGTAGTACTTGTCTCCCTGTTCACCTACGCTTTCTTTTTTCTTCTGTTGCTTGTGTGTTTTTTCACAAGCCTTTGGAAACATGTAGTTTAATCCGGACTTCCGCTAAATACGCTTTCAGAGGAGACATATATTTTATTAGCGGCCAGTTCACTCAATTACTAGATATTGTTACGACGGTCTCACTGATTGCGTCGTATGGTACAGTATAAACAAAATACAGGCACCAGTGAAGTCACTAATTACCAACTTTAATTAGTGACAAACAACAATGTGAAATCAACACGGCACTCTCATATAATAATTCAATTAAATTTGTTCACACGGAATAATAATGTCAACTATTAAGAGTTCCGCAATAGTTATAAGACAGTAATCACTTTACACAACAACCACTCGATCCGCTGTCTACAATCTCGCCAGGTGTAACTAACTAAATAAGC